>CM060477.1:20543933-21743933 GCA_030544235.1 Lepturacanthus savala | reverse complement strand
TTTCGGAGCTCTACCACCTTCAAAATCATCGGGCGAGGTATACCTGGCAGTTTCGTTCCCTATACCCTAACGCTGAGCCTAACCCTAACCCTAGCTTAGCCCTAACCCTAACCCTAACCCTAAATTCTTACCTGGGGGGGTAGGAATTGGTGCCGTTTTGATATGATTTTCAGTTTCGGAGCTCTACCACCTTCAAAATCATCGGGCGAGGTATACCTGGCAGTTTCGTTCCCTATACCCTAACGCTGAGCCTAACCCTAACCCTAACCCAAACTTAACCCTAACCCTAACCCTAAATTCTTACCTGGGGGGGTAGGAATTGGTGCCGTTTTGATATGATTTTCAGTTTCGGAGCTCTACCACCTTCAAAATCATCGGGCGAGGTATACCTGGCAGTTTCGTTCCCTATACCCTAACGCTGAGCCTAACCCTAACCCTAGCCTAACCCTAACCCTAACCCTAAATTCTTACCTGGGGGGGTAGGAATTGGTGCCGTTTTGATATGATTTTCAGTTTCGGAGCTCTACCACCTTCAAAATCATCGGGCGAGGTATACCTGGCAGTTTCATTCCCTATACCCTAACGCTGAGCCTAACCCTAGCCTAACCCTAACCCTAACCCTAACCCTAAATTCTTACCTGGGGGGGTAGGAATTGGTGCCGTTTTGATATGATTTTCAGTTTCGGAGCTCTACCACCTTCAAAATCATCGGGCGAGGTATACCTGGCAGTTTCATTCCCTATACCCTAACGCTGAGCCTAACCCTAACCCTAGCCTAACCCTAACCATAACCCTAACCCTAAATTCTTACCTGGGGGGGTAGGAGTTGGTGCCGTTTTGATATGATTTTCAGTTTCGGAGCTCTACCACCTTCAAAATCATCGGGCGAGGTATACCTGGCAGTTTCGTTCCCTATACCCTAACGCTGAGCCTAACCCTAACCCTAGCTTAACCCTAACCCTAACCCTAACCCTAAATTCTTACCTGGGGGGGTAGGAATTGGTGCCGTTTTGATATGATTTTCAGTTTCGGAGCTCTACCACCTTCAAAATCATCGGGCGAGGTATACCTGGCAGTTTCGTTCCCTATACCCTAACGCTGAGCCTAACCCTAACCCTAGCTTAACCCTAACCCTAACCCTAACCCTAACCCTAAATTCTTACCTGGGGGTAGGAATTGGTGCCGTTTTGATATGATTTTCAGTTTCGGAGCTCTACCACCTTCAAAATCATCCGGCGAGGTATACCTGGCAGTTTCGTTCCCTATACCCTAACGCTGAGCCTAACCCTAACCCTAGCCTAACCCTAACCCTAACCCTAAATTCTTACCTGGGGGGGTAGGAATTGGTGCCGTTTTGATATGATTTTCAGTTTCGGAGCTCTACCACCTTCAAAATCATCGGGCGAGGTATACCTGGCAGTTTCGTTCCCTATACCCTAACGCTGAGCCTAACCCTAACCCTAGCCTAACCCTAACCCTAACCCTAAATTCTTACCTGGGGGGGTAGGAATTGGTGCCGTTTTGATATGATTTTCAGTTTCGGAGCTCTACCACCTTCAAAATCATCGGGCGAGGTATACCTGGCAGTTTCATTCCCTATACCCTAACGCTGAGCCTAACCCTAGCCTAACCCTGACCCTAACCCTAACCCTAAATTCTTACCTGGGGGGGTAGGAATTGGTGCCGTTTTGATATGATTTTCAGTTTCGGAGCTCTACCACCTTCAAAATCATCGGGCGAGGTATACCTGGCAGTTTCATTCCCTATACCCTAACGCTGAGCCTAACCCTAACCCTAGCCTAACCCTAACCATAACCCTAACCCTAAATTCTTACCTGGGGGGGTAGGAGTTGGTGCCGTTTTGATATGATTTTCAGTTTCGGAGCTCTACCACCTTCAAAATCATCGGGCGAGGTATACCTGGCAGTTTCGTTCCCTATACCCTAACGCTGAGCCTAACCCTAACCCTAACCCTAGCTTAACCCTAACCCTAACCCTAAATTCTTACCTGGGGGGGTAGGAATTGGTGTCGTTTTGATATGATTTTCAGTTTCGGAGCTCTACCACCTTCAAAATCATCGGGCGAGGTATACCTGGCAGTTTCGTTCCCTATACCCTAACGCTGAGCCTAACCCTAACCCTAGCCTAACCCTAACCCTAACCCTAAATTCTTACCTGGGGGGGTAGGAATTGGTGCCGTTTTGATATGATTTTCAGTTTCGGAGCTCTACCACCTTCAAAATCATCGGGCGAGGTATACCTGGCAGTTTCGTTCCCTATACCCTAACGCTGAGCCTAACCCTAACCCTAGCTTAACGCTAACCCTAACCCTAACCCTAAATTCTTACCTGGGGGGGTAGGAATTGGTGCCGTTTTGATATGATTTTCAGTTTCGGAGCTCTACCACCTTCAAAATCATCGGGCGAGGTATACCTGGCAGTTTCGTTCCCTATACCCTAACGCTGAGCCTAACCCTAACCCTAGCCTAACCCTAACCCTAACCCTAAAATCTTACCTGGGGGGGTAGGAATTGGTGCCGTTTTGATATGATTTTCAGTTTCGGAGCTCTACCACCTTCAAAATCATCGGGCGAGGTATACCTGGCAGTTTCGTTCCCTATACCCTAACGCTGAGCCTAACCCTAACCCTAGCTTAACGCTAACCCTAACCCTAACCCTAAATTCTTACCTGGGGGGGTAGGAATTGGTGCCGTTTTGATATGATTTTCAGTTTCGGAGCTCTACCACCTTCAAAATCATCGGGCGAGGTATACCTGGCAGTTTCGTTCCCTATACCCTAACGCTGAGCCTAACCCTAACCCTAGCTTAACCCTAACCCTAACCCTAACCCTAACCCTAAATTCTTACCTGGGGGGTAGGAATTGGTGCCGTTTTGATATGATTTTCAGTTTCGGAGCTCTACCACCTTCAAAATCATCGGGCGAGGTATACCTGGCAGTTTCGTTCCCTATACCCTAACGCTGAGCCTAACCCTAACCCTAGCTTAACCCTAACCCTAACCCTAACCCTAAATTCTTACCTGGGGGGGTAGGAATTGGTGCCGTTTTGATATGATTTTCAGTTTCGGAGCTCTACCACCTTCAAAATCATCGGGCGAGGTATACCTGGCAGTTTCGTTCCCTATACCCTAACGCTGAGCCTAACCCTAACCCTAGCTTAACCCTAACCCTAACCCTAACCCTAAATTCTTACCTGGGGGGTAGGAATTGGTGCCGTTTTGATATGATTTTCAGTTTCGGAGCTCTACCACCTTCAAAATCATCGGGCGAGGTATACCTGGCAGTTTCGTTCCCTATACCCTAACGCTGAGCCTAACCCTAACCCTAGCTTAACCCTAACCCTAACCCTAACCCTAACCCTAAATTCTTACCTGGGGGGGTAGGAATTGGTGCCGTTTTGATATGATTTTCAGTTTCGGAGCTCTACCACCTTCAAAATCATCGGGCGAGGTATACCTGGCAGTTTCGTTCCCTATACCCTAACGCTGAGCCTAACCCTAACCCTAGCTTAACGCTAACCCTAACCCTAACCCTAAATTCTTACCTGGGGGGTAGGAATTGGTGCCGTTTTGATATGATTTTCAGTTTCGGAGCTCTACCACCTTCAAAATCATCGGGCGAGGTATACCTGGCAGTTTCGTTCCCTATACCCTAACGCTGAGCCTAACCCTAACCCTAGCTTAACCCTAACCCTAACCCTAACCCTAAATTCTTACCTGGGGGGGTAGGAATTGGTGCCGTTTTGATATGATTTTCAGTTTCGGAGCTCTACCACCTTCAAAATCATCGGGCGAGGTATACCTGGCAGTTTCGTTCCCTATACCCTAACGCTGAGCCTAACCCTAACCCTAGCTTAACCCTAACCCTAACCCTAACCCTAAATTCTTACCTGGGGGGGTAGGAATTGGTGCCGTTTTGATATGATTTTCAGTTTCGGAGCTCTACCACCTTCAAAATCATCGGGCGAGGTATACCTGGCAGTTTCGTTCCCTATACCCTAACGCTGAGCCTAACCCTAACCCTAACCCTAGCTTAACCCTAACCCTAACCCTAAATTCTTACCTGGGGGGGTAGGAATTGGTGCCGTTTTGATATGATTTTCAGTTTCGGAGCTCTACCACCTTCAAAATCATCGGGCGAGGTATACCTGGCAGTTTCATTCCCTATACCCTAACGCTGAGCCTAACCCTAGCCTAACCCTAACCCTAACCCTAAATTCTTACCTGGGGGGGTAGGAATTGGTGCCGTTTTGATATGATTTTCAGTTTCGGAGCTCTACCACCTTCAAAATCATCGGGCGAGGTATACCTGGCAGTTTCATTCCCTATACCCTAACGCTGAGCCTAACCCTAACCCTAGCCTAACCCTAACCCTAAATTCTTACCTGGGGGGGTAGGAATTGGTGCCGTTTTGATATGATTTTCAGTTTCGGAGCTCTACCACCTTCAAAATCATCGGGCGAGGTATACCTGGCAGTTTCGTTCCCTATACCCTAACGCTGAGCCTAACCCTAACCCTAGCTTAACGCTAACCCTAACCCTAACCCTAAATTCTTACCTGGGGGGGTAGGAATTGGTGCCGTTTTGATATGATTTTCAGTTTCGGAGCTCTACCACCTTCAAAATCATCGGGCGAGGTATACCTGGCAGTTTCGTTCCCTATACCCTAACGCTGAGCCTAACCCTAACCCTAGCTTAACCCTAACCCTAACCCTAACCCTAAATTCTTACCTGGGGGGGTAGGAATTGGTGCCGTTTTGATATGATTTTCAGTTTCGGAGCTCTACCACCTTCAAAATCATCGGGCGAGGTATACCTGGCAGTTTCGTTCCCTATACCCTAACGCTGAGCCTAACCCTAACCCTAGCTTAGCCCTAACCCTAACCCTAACCCTAAATTCTTACCTGGGGGGGTAGGAATTGGTGCCGTTTTGATATGATTTTCAGTTTCGGAGCTCTACCACCTTCAAAATCATCGGGCGAGGTATACCTGGCAGTTTCGTTCCCTATACCCTAACGCTGAGCCTAACCCTAACCCTAACCCTAGCTTAACCCTAACCCTAACCCTAAATTCTTACCTGGGGGGGTAGGAATTGGTGCCGTTTTGATATGATTTTCAGTTTCGGAGCTCTACCACCTTCAAAATCATCGGGCGAGGTATACCTGGCAGTTTCGTTCCCTATACCCTAACGCTGAGCCTAACCCTAACCCTAGCCTAACCCTAACCCTAACCCTAAATTCTTACCTGGGGGGGTAGGAATTGGTGCCGTTTTGATATGATTTTCAGTTTCGGAGCTCTACCACCTTCAAAATCATCGGGCGAGGTATACCTGGCAGTTTCATTCCCTATACCCTAACGCTGAGCCTAACCCTCGCCTAACCCTAACCCTAACCCTAACCCTAAATTCTTACCTGGGGGGGTAGGAATTGGTGCCGTTTTGATATGATTTTCAGTTTCGGAGCTCTACCACCTTCAAAATCATCGGGCGAGGTATACCTGGCAGTTTCATTCCCTATACCCTAACGCTGAGCCTAACCCTAACCCTAGCCTAACCCTAACCATAACCCTAACCCTAAATTCTTACCTGGGGGGGTAGGAATTGGTGCCGTTTTGACATGATTTTCAGTTTCGGAGCTCTACCACCTTCAAAATCATCGGGCGAGGTATACCTGGCAGTTTCGTTCCCTATACCCTAACGCTGAGCCTAACCCTAACCCTAGCTTAACCCTAACCCTAACCCTAACCCTAACCCTAAATTCTTACCTGGGGGTGTAGGAATTGGTGCCGTTTTGATATGATTTTCAGTTTCGGAGCTCTACCACCTTCAAAATCATCGGGCGAGGTATACCTGGCAGTTTCGTTCCCTATACCCTAACGCTGAGCCTAACCCTAACCCTAGCTTAACCCTAACCCTAACCCTAACCCTAACCCTAAATTCTTACCTGGGGGGGTAGGAATTGGTGCCGTTTTGATATGATTTTCAGTTTCGGAGCTCTACCACCTTCAAAATCATCGGGCGAGGTATACCTGGCAGTTTCGTTCCCTATACCCTAACGCTGAGCCTAACCCTAACCCTAGCCTAACCCTAACCCTAACCCTAACCCTAAATTCTTACCTGGGGGGGTAGGAATTGGTGCCGTTTTGATATGATTTTCAGTTTCGGAGCTCTACCACCTTCAAAATCATCGGGCGAGGTATACCTGGCAGTTTCGTTCCCTATACCCTAACGCTGAGCCTAACCCTAACCCTAGCCTAACCCTAACCCTAACCCTAAATTCTTACCTGGGGGGGTAGGAATTGGTGCCGTTTTGATATGATTTTCAGTTTCGGAGCTCTACCACCTTCAAAATCATCGGGCGAGGAATACCTGGCAGTTTCGTTCCCTATACCCTAACGCTGAGCCTAACCCTAACCCTAGCCTAACCCTAACCCTAACCCTAAATTCTTACCTGGGGGGGTAGGAATTGGTGCCGTTTTGATATGATTTTCAGTTTCGGAGCTCTACCACCTTCAAAATCATCGGGCGAGGTATACCTGGCAGTTTCATTCCCTATACCCTAACGCTGAGCCTAACCCTAACCCTAGCCTAACCCTAACCATAACCCTAACCCTAAATTCTTACCTGGGGGGGTAGGAGTTGGTGCCGTTTTGATATGATTTTCAGTTTCGGAGCTCTACCACCTTCAAAATCATCGGGCGAGGTATACCTGGCAGTTTCATTCCCTATACCCTAACGCTGAGCCTAACCCTAACCCTAGCCTAACCCTAACCATAACCCTAACCCTAAATTCTTACCTGGGGGGGTAGGAATTGGTGCCGTTTTGACATGATTTTCAGTTTCGGAGCTCTACCACCTTCAAAATCATCGGGCGAGGTATACCTGGCAGTTTCGTTCCCTATACCCTAACGCTGAGCCTAACCCTAACCCTAGCTTAACCCTAACCCTAACCCTAACCCTAACCCTAAATTCTTACCTGGGGGTGTAGGAATTGGTGCCGTTTTGATATGATTTTCAGTTTCGGAGCTCTACCACCTTCAAAATCATCGGGCGAGGTATACCTGGCAGTTTCGTTCCCTATACCCTAACGCTGAGCCTAACCCTAACCCTAGCCTAACCCTAACCCTAACCCTAACCCTAAATTCTTACCTGGGGGGGTAGGAATTGGTGCCGTTTTGATATGATTTTCAGTTTCGGAGCTCTACCACCTTCAAAATCATCGGGCGAGGTATACCTGGCAGTTTCGTTCCCTATACCCTAACGCTGAGCCTAACCCTAACCCTAGCCTAACCCTAACCCTAACCCTAACCCTAAATTCTTACCTGGGGGGGTAGGAATTGGTGCCGTTTTGATATGATTTTCAGTTTCGGAGCTCTACCACCTTCAAAATCATCGGGCGAGGAATACCTGGCAGTTTCGTTCCCTATACCCTAACGCTGAGCCTAACCCTAACCCTAGCCTAACCCTAACCCTAACCCTAAATTCTTACCTGGGGGGGTAGGAATTGGTGCCGTTTTGATATGATTTTCAGTTTCGGAGCTCTACCACCTTCAAAATCATCGGGCGAGGTATACCTGGCAGTTTCATTCCCTATACCCTAACGCTGAGCCTAACCCTAGCCTAACCCTAACCCTAACCCTAACCCTAAATTCTTACCTGGGGGGGTAGGAATTGGTGCCGTTTTGATATGATTTTCAGTTTCGGAGCTCTACCACCTTCAAAATCATCGGGCGAGGTATACCTGGCAGTTTCATTCCCTATACCCTAACGCTGAGCCTAACCCTAACCCTAGCCTAACCCTAACCATAACCCTAACCCTAAATTCTTACCTGGGGGGGTAGGAGTTGGTGCCGTTTTGATATGATTTTCAGTTTCGGAGCTCTACCACCTTCAAAATCATCGGGCGAGGTATACCTGGCAGTTTCGTTCCCTATACCCTAACGCTGAGCCTAACCCTAACCCTAACCCTAGCTTAACCCTAACCCTAACCCTAAATTCTTACCTGGGGGGGTAGGAATTGGTGTCGTTTTGATATGATTTTCAGTTTCGGAGCTCTACCACCTTCAAAATCATCGGGCGAGGTATACCTGGCAGTTTCGTTCCCTATACCCTAACGCTGAGCCTAACCCTAACCCTAGCCTAACCCTAACCCTAACCCTAAATTCTTACCTGGGGGGGTAGGAATTGGTGCCGTTTTGATATGATTTTCAGTTTCGGAGCTCTACCACCTTCAAAATCATCGGGCGAGGTATACCTGGCAGTTTCGTTCCCTATACCCTAACGCTGAGCCTAACCCTAACCCTAGCTTAACGCTAACCCTAACCCTAACCCTAAATTCTTACCTGGGGGGGTAGGAATTGGTGCCGTTTTGATATGATTTTCAGTTTCGGAGCTCTACCACCTTCAAAATCATCGGGCGAGGTATACCTGGCAGTTTCGTTCCCTATACCCTAACGCTGAGCCTAACCCTAACCCTAGCTTAACCCTAACCCTAACCCTAACCCTAAATTCTTACCTGGGGGGGTAGGAATTGGTGCCGTTTTGATATGATTTTCAGTTTCGGAGCTCTACCACCTTCAAAATCATCGGGCGAGGTATACCTGGCAGTTTCGTTCCCTATACCCTAACGCTGAGCCTAACCCTAACCCTAACCCTAGCTTAACCCTAACCCTAACCCTAAATTCTTACCTGGGGGGGTAGGAATTGGTGCCGTTTTGATATGATTTTCAGTTTCGGAGCTCTACCACCTTCAAAATCATCGGGCGAGGTATACCTGGCAGTTTCATTCCCTATACCCTAACGCTGAGCCTAACCCTAGCCTAACCCTAACCCTAACCCTAACCCTAAATTCTTACCTGGGGGGGTAGGAATTGGTGCCGTTTTGATATGATTTTCAGTTTCGGAGCTCTACCACCTTCAAAATCATCGGGCGAGGTATACCTGGCAGTTTCATTCCCTATACCCTAACGCTGAGCCTAACCCTAACCCTAGCCTAACCCTAACCCTAACCCTAAATTCTTACCTGGGGGGGTAGGAATTGGTGCCGTTTTGATATGATTTTCAGTTTCGGAGCTCTACCACCTTCAAAATCATCGGGCGAGGTATACCTGGCAGTTTCGTTCCCTATACCCTAACGCTGAGCCTAACCCTAACCCTAGCTTAACCCTAACCCTAACCCTAAATTCTTACCTGGGGGGGTAGGAATTGGTGCCGTTTTGATATGATTTTCAGTTTCGGAGCTCTACCACCTTCAAAATCATCGGGCGAGGTATACCTGGCAGTTTCATTCCCTATACCCTAACGCTGAGCCTAACCCTAGCCTAACCCTAACCCTAACCCTAACCCTAAATTCTTACCTGGGGGGGTAGGAATTGGTGCCGTTTTGATATGATTTTCAGTTTCGGAGCTCTACCACCTTCAAAATCATCGGGCGAGGTATACCTGGCAGTTTCATTCCCTATACCCTAACGCTGAGCCTAACCCTAACCCTAGCCTAACCCTAACCCTAACCCTAAATTCTTACCTGGGGGGGTAGGAATTGGTGCCGTTTTGATATGATTTTCAGTTTCGGAGCTCTACCACCTTCAAAATCATCGGGCGAGGTATACCTGGCAGTTTCGTTCCCTATACCCTAACGCTGAGCCTAACCCTAACCCTAGCTTAACGCTAACCCTAACCCTAACCCTAAATTCTTACCTGGGGGGGTAGGAATTGGTGCCGTTTTGATATGATTTTCAGTTTCGGAGCTCTACCACCTTCAAAATCATCGGGCGAGGTATACCTGGCAGTTTCGTTCCCTATACCCTAACGCTGAGCCTAACCCTAACCCTAGCTTAACCCTAACCCTAAATTCTTACCTGGGGGGGTAGGAATTGGTGCCGTTTTGATATGATTTTCAGTTTCGGAGCTCTACCACCTTCAAAATCATCGGGCGAGGTATACCTGGCAGTTTCGTTCCCTATACCCTAACGCTGAGCCTAACCCTAACCCTAGCTTAGCCCTAACCCTAACCCTAACCCTAAATTCTTACCTGGGGGGGTAGGAATTGGTGCCGTTTTGATATGATTTTCAGTTTCGGAGCTCTACCACCTTCAAAATCATCGGGCGAGGTATACCTGGCAGTTTCGTTCCCTATACCCTAACGCTGAGCCTAACCCTAACCCTAACCCTAGCTTAACCCTAACCCTAACCCTAAATTCTTACCTGGGGGGGTAGGAATTGGTGCCGTTTTGATATGATTTTCAGTTTCGGAGCTCTACCACCTTCAAAATCATCGGGCGAGGTATACCTGGCAGTTTCGTTCCCTATACCCTAACGCTGAGCCTAACCCTAACCCTAGCTTAACCCTAACCCTAACCCTAACCCTAACCCTAAATTCTTACCTGGGGGTGTAGGAATTGGTGCCGTTTTGATATGATTTTCAGTTTCGGAGCTCTACCACCTTCAAAATCATCGGGCGAGGTATACCTGGCAGTTTCGTTCCCTATACCCTAACGCTGAGCCTAACCCTAACCCTAGCCTAACCCTAACCCTAACCCTAAATTCTTACCTGGGGGGGTAGGAATTGGTGCCGTTTTGATATGATTTTCAGTTTCGGAGCTCTACCACCTTCAAAATCATCGGGCGAGGTATACCTGGCAGTTTCATTCCCTATACCCTAACGCTGAGCCTAACCCTAACCCTAGCCTAACCCTAACCCTAACCCTAAATTCTTACCTGGGGGGGTAGGAATTGGTGCCGTTTTGATATGATTTTCAGTTTCGGAGCTCTACCACCTTCAAAATCATCGGGCGAGGTATACCTGGCAGTTTCGTTCCCTATACCCTAACGCTGAGCCTAACCCTAACCCTAGCCTAACCCTAACCCTAACCCTAAATTCTTACCTGGGGGGGTAGGAATTGGTGCCGTTTTGATATGATTTTCAGTTTCGGAGCTCTACCACCTTCAAAATCATCGGGCGAGGTATACCTGGCAGTTTCATTCCCTATACCCTAACGCTGAGCCTAACCCTAACCCTAGCCTAACCCTAACCATAACCCTAACCCTAAATTCTTACCTGGGGGGGTAGGAATTGGTGCCGTTTTGATATGATTTTCAGTTTCGGAGCTCTACCACCTTCAAAATCATTGGGCGAGGTATACCTGGCAGTTTCGTTCCCTATACCCTAACGCTGAGCCTAACCCTAACCCTAGCTTAACGCTAACCCTAACCCTAACCCTAAATTCTTACCTGGGGGGGTAGGAATTGGTGCCGTTTTGATATGATTTTCAGTTTCGGAGCTCTACCACCTTCAAAATCATCGGGCGAGGTATACCTGGCAGTTTCGTTCCCTATACCCTAACGCTGAGCCTAACCCTAACCCTAGCTTAGCCCTAACCCTAACCCTAACCCTAAATTCTTACCTGGGGGGGTAGGAATTGGTGCCGTTTTGATATGATTTTCAGTTTCGGAGCTCTACCACCTTCAAAATCATCGGGCGAGGTATACCTGGCAGTTTCGTTCCCTATACCCTAACGCTGAGCCTAACCCTAACCCTAGCCTAACCCTAACCCTAACCCTAAATTCTTACCTGGGGGGGTAGGAATTGGTGCCGTTTTGATATGATTTTCAGTTTCGGAGCTCTACCACCTTCAAAATCATCGGGCGAGGTATACCTGGCAGTTTCATTCCCTATACCCTAACGCTGAGCCTAACCCTAGCCTAACCCTAACCCTAACCCTAACCCTAAATTCTTACCTGGGGGGGTAGGAATTGGTGCCGTTTTGATATGATTTTCAGTTTCGGAGCTCTACCACCTTCAAAATCATCGGGCGAGGTATACCTGGCAGTTTCATTCCCTATACCCTAACGCTGAGCCTAACCCTAACCCTAGCCTAACCCTAACCATAACCCTAACCCTAAATTCTTACCTGGGGGGGTAGGAATTGGTGCCGTTTTGATATGATTTTCAGTTTCGGAGCTCTACCACCTTCAAAATCATCGGGCGAGGTATACCTGGCAGTTTCATTCCCTATACCCTAACGCTGAGCCTAACCCTAACCCTAGCCTAACCCTAACCCTAACCCTAAATTCTTACCTGGGGGGGTAGGAATTGGTGCCGTTTTGATATGATTTTCAGTTTCGGAGCTCTACCACCTTCAAAATCATCGGGCGAGGTATACCTGGCAGTTTCGTTCCCTATACCCTAACGCTGAGCCTAACCCTAACCCTAACCCAAACTTAACCCTAACCCTAACCCTAAATTCTTACCTGGGGGGGTAGGAATTGGTGCCGTTTTGATATGATTTTCAGTTTCGGAGCTCTACCACCTTCAAAATCATCGGGCGAGGTATACCTGGCAGTTTCGTTCCCTATACCCTAACGCTGAGCCTAACCCTAACCCTAACCCAAACTTAACCCTAACCCTAACCCTAAATTCTTACCTGGGGGGGTAGGAATTGGTGCCGTTTTGATATGATTTTCAGTTTCGGAGCTCTACCACCTTCAAAATCATCGGGCGAGGTATACCTGGCAGTTTCGTTCCCTATACCCTAACGCTGAGCCTAACCCTAACCCTAGCCTAACCCTAACCCTAACCCTAAATTCTTACCTGGGGGGGTAGGAATTGGTGCCGTTTTGATATGATTTTCAGTTTCGGAGCTCTACCACCTTCAAAATCATCGGGCGAGGTATACCTGGCAGTTTCGTTCCCTATACCCTAACGCTGAGCCTAACCCTAACCCTAACCCTAGCTTAACCCTAACCCTAACCCTAAATTCTTACCTGGGGGGTAGGAATTGGTGTCGTTTTGATATGATTTTCAGTTTCGGAGCTCTACCACCTTCAAAATCATCGGGCGAGGTATACCTGGCAGTTTCGTTCCCTATACCCTAACGCTGAGCCTAACCCTAACTCTAGCCTAACCCTAACCCTAACCCTAAATTCTTACCTGGGGGGGTAGGAATTGGTGCCGTTTTGATATGATTTTCAGTTTCGGAGCTCTACCACCTTCAAAATCATCGGGCGAGGTATACCTGGCAGTTTCGTTCCCTATACCCTAACGCTGAGCCTAACCCTAACCCTAGCTTAACGCTAACCCTAACCCTAACCCTAAATTCTTACCTGGGGGGGTAGGAATTGGTGCCGTTTTGATATGATTTTCAGTTTCGGAGCTCTACCACCTTCAAAATCATCGGGCGAGGTATACCTGGCAGTTTCGTTCCCTATACCCTAACGCTGAGCCTAACCCTAACCCTAGCTTAGCCCTAACCCTAACCCTAACCCTAAATTCTTACCTGGGGGGGTAGGAATTGGTGCCGTTTTGATATGATTTTCAGTTTCGGAGCTCTACCACCTTCAAAATCATCGGGCGAGGTATACCTGGCAGTTTCGTTCCCTATACCCTAACGCTGAGCCTAACCCTAACCCTAGCCTAACCCTAACCCTAACCCTAAATTCTTACCTGGGGGGGTAGGAATTGGTGCCGTTTTGATATGATTTTCGGTTTCGGAGCTCTACCACCTTCAAAATCATCGGGCGAGGTATACCTGGCAGTTTCATTCCCTATACCCTAACGCTGAGCCTAACCCTAACCCTAGCCTAACCCTAACCCTAACCCTAAATTCTTACCTGGGGGGGTAGGAATTGGTGCCGTTTTGATATGATTTTCAGTTTCGGAGCTCTACCACCTTCAAAATCATCGGGCGAGGTATACCTGGCAGTTTCGTTCCCTATACCCTAACGCTGAGCCTAACCCTAACCCTAGCTTCACCCTAACCCTAACCCTAACCCTAAATTCTTACCTGGGGGGGTAGGAATTGGTGCCGTTTTGATATGATTTTCAGTTTCGGAGCTCTACCACCTTCAAAATCATCGGGCGAGGTATACCTGGCAGTTTCGTTCCCTATACCCTAACGCTGAGCCTAACCCTAACCCTAGCTTAACCCTAACCCTAACCCTAACCCTAAATTCTTACCTGGGGGGTAGGAATTGGTGCCGTTTTGATATGATTTTCAGTTTCGGAGCTCTACCACCTTCAAAATCATCGGGCGAGGTATACCTGGCAGTTTCGTTCCCTATACCCTAACGCTGAGCCTAACCCTAACCCTAGCCTAACCCTAACCCTAACCCTAAATTCTTACCTGGGGGGGTAGGAATTGGTGCCGTTTTGATATGATTTTCAGTTTCGGAGCTCTACCACCTTCAAAATCATCGGGCGAGGTATACCTGGCAGTTTCGTTCCCTATACCCTAACGCTGAGCCTAACCCTAGCCTAACCCTAACCCTAACCCTAAATTCTTACCTGGGGGGGTAGGAATTGGTGCCGTTTTGATATGATTTTCAGTTTCGGAGCTCTACCACCTTCAAAATCATCGGGCGAGGTATACCTGGCAGTTTCATTCCCTATACCCTAACGCTGAGCCTAACCCTAACCCTAGCCTAACCCTAACCCTAACCCTAACCCTAAATTCTTACCTGGGGGGGTAGGAATTGGTGCCGTTTTGATATGATTTTCAGTTTCGGAGCTCTACCACCTTCAAAATCATCGGGCGAGGTATACCTGGCAGTTTCGTTCCCTATACCCTAACGCTGAGCCTAACCCTAACCCTAGCTTAACCCTAACCCTAACCCTAACCCTAAATTCTTACCTGGGGGGGTAGGAATTGGTGCCGTTTTGATATGATTTTCAGTTTCGGAGCTCTACCACCTTCAAAATCATCGGGCGAGGTATACCTGGCAGTTTCGTTCCCTATACCCTAACGCTGAGCCTAACCCTAACCCTAGCCTAACCCTAACCCTAACCCTAAATTCTTACCTGGGGGGGTAGGAATTGGTGCCGTTTTGATATGATTTTCAGTTTCGGAGCTCTACCACCTTCAAAATCATCGGGCGAGGTATACCTGGCAGTTTCGTTCCCTATACCCTAACGCTGAGCCTAACCCTAACCCTAGCCTAACCCTAACCCTAACCCTAAATTCTTACCTGGGGGGGTAGGAATTGGTGCCGTTTTGATATGATTTTCAGTTTCGGAGCTCTACCACCTTCAAAATCATCGGGCGAGGTATACCTGGCAGTTTCATTCCCTATACCCTAACGCTGAGCCTAACCCTAACCCTAGCCTAACCCTAACCCTAACCCTAAATTCTTACCTGGGGGGGTAGGAATTGGTGCCGTTTTGATATGATTTTCAGTTTCGGAGCTCTACCACCTTCAAAATCATCGGGCGAGGTATACCTGGCAGTTTCGTTCCCTATACCCTAACGCTGAGCCTAACCCTAACCCTAACCCAAACTTAACCCTAACCCTAACCCTAAATTCTTACCTGGGGGGGTAGGAATTGGTGCCGTTTTGATATGATTTTCAGTTTCGGAGCTCTACCACCTTCAAAATCATCGGGCGAGGTATACCTGGCAGTTTCGTTCCCTATACCCTAACGCTGAGCCTAACCCTAACCCTAACCCAAACTTAACCCTAACCCTAACCCTAAATTCTTACCTGGGGGGGTAGGAATTGGTGCCGTTTTGATATGATTTTCAGTTTCGGAGCTCTACCACCTTCAAAATCATCGGGCGAGGTATACCTGGCAGTTTCGTTCCCTATACCCTAACGCTGAGCCTAACCCTAACCCTAGCCTAACCCTAACCCTAACCCTAAATTCTTACCTGGGGGGGTAGGAATTGGTGCCGTTTTGATATGATTTTCAGTTTCGGAGCTCTACCACCTTCAAAATCATCGGGCGAGGTATACCTGGCAGTTTCGTTCCCTATACCCTAACGCTGAGCCTAACCCTAACCCTAGCCTAACCCTAACCCTAACCCTAAATTCTTACCTGGGGGGGTAGGAATTGGTGCCGTTTTGATATGATTTTCAGTTTCGGAGCTCTACCACCTTCAAAATCATCGGGCGAGGTATACCTGGCAGTTTCGTTCCCTATACCCTAACGCTGAGCCTAACCCTAACCCTAGCTTCACCCTAACCCTAACCCTAACCCTAAATTCTTACCTGGGGGGGTAGGAATTGGTGCCGTTTTGATATGATTTTCAGTTTCGGAGCTCTACCACCTTCAAAATCATCGGGCGAGGTATACCTGGCAGTTTCGTTCCCTATACCCTAACGCTGAGCCTAACCCTAACCCTAGCTTAACCCTAACCCTAACCCTAACCCTAAATTCTTACCTGGGGGGTAGGAATTGGTGCCGTTTTGATATGATTTTCAGTTTCGGAGCTCTACCACCTTCAAAATCATCGGGCGAGGTATACCTGGCAGTTTCGTTCCCTATACCCTAACGCTGAGCCTAACCCTAACCCTAGCCTAACCCTAACCCTAACCCTAAATTCTTACCTGGGGGGGTAGGAATTGGTGCCGTTTTGATATGATTTTCAGTTTCGGAGCTCTACCACCTTCAAAATCATCGGGCGAGGTATACCTGGCAGTTTCGTTCCCTATACCCTAACGCTGAGCCTAACCCTAACCCTAGCCTAACCCTAACCCTAACCCTAAATTCTTACCTGGGGGGGTAGGAATTGGTGCCGTTTTGATATGATTTTCAGTTTCGGAGCTCTACCACCTTCAAAATCATCGGGCGAGGTATACCTGGCAGTTTCATTCCCTATACCCTAACGCTGAGCCTAACCCTAACCCTAGCCTAACCCTAACCCTAACCCTAACCCTAAATTCTTACCTGGGGGGGTAGGAATTGGTGCCGTTTTGATATGATTTTCAGTTTCGGAGCTCTACCACCTTCAAAATCATCGGGCGAGGTATACCTGGCAGTTTCGTTCCCTATACCCTAACGCTGAGCCTAACCCTAACCCTAGCTTAACCCTAACCCTAACCCTAACCCTAAATTCTTACCTGGGGGGGTAGGAATTGGTGCCGTTTTGATATGATTTTCAGTTTCGGAGCTCTACCACCTTCAAAATCATCGGGCGAGGTATACCTGGCAGTTTCGTTCCCTATACCCTAACGCTGAGCCTAACCCTAACCCTAGCCTAACCCTAACCCTAACCCTAAATTCTTACCTGGGGGGGTAGGAATTGGTGCCGTTTTGATATGATTTTCAGTTTCGGAGCTCTACCACCTTCAAAATCATCGGGCGAGGTATACCTGGCAGTTTCGTTCCCTATACCCTAACGCTGAGCCTAACCCTAACCCTAGCCTAACCCTAACCCTAACCCTAAATTCTTACCTGGGGGGGTAGGAATTGGTGCCGTTTTGATATGATTTTCAGTTTCGGAGCTCTACCACCTTCAAAATCATCGGGCGAGGTATACCTGGCAGTTTCATTCCCTATACCCTAACGCTGAGCCTAACCCTAACCCTAGCCTAACCCTAACCCTAACCCTAAATTCTTACCTGGGGGGGTAGGAATTGGTGCCGTTTTGATATGATTTTCAGTTTCGGAGCTCTACCACCTTCAAAATCATCGGGCGAGGTATACCTGGCAGTTTCGTTCCCTATACCCTAACGCTGAGCCTAACCCTAACCCTAACCCAAACTTAACCCTAACCCTAACCCTAAATTCTTACCTGGGGGGGTAGGAATTGGTGCCGTTTTGATATGATTTTCAGTTTCGGAGCTCTACCACCTTCAAAATCATCGGGCGAGGTATACCTGGCAGTTTCGTTCCCTATACCCTAACGCTGAGCCTAACCCTAACCCTAACCCAAACTTAACCCTAACCCTAACCCTAAATTCTTACCTGGGGGGGTAGGAATTGGTGCCGTTTTGATATGATTTTCAGTTTCGGAGCTCTACCACCTTCAAAATCATCGGGCGAGGTATACCTGGCAGTTTCGTTCCCTATACCCTAACGCTGAGCCTAACCCTAACCCTAGCCTAACCCTAACCCTAACCCTAAATTCTTACCTGGGGGGGTAGGAATTGGTGCCGTTTTGATATGATTTTCAGTTTCGGAGCTCTACCACCTTCAAAATCATCGGGCGAGGTATACCTGGCAGTTTCGTTCCCTATACCCTAACGCTGAGCCTAACCCTAACCCTAACCCTAGCTTAACCCTAACCCTAACCCTAAATTCTTACCTGGGGGGGTAGGAATTGGTGTCGTTTTGATATGATTTTCAGTTTCGGAGCTCTACCACCTTCAAAATCATCGGGCGAGGTATACCTGGCAGTTTCGTTCCCTATACCCTAACGCTGAGCCTAACCCTAACCCTAGCCTAACCCTAACCCTAACCCTAAATTCTTACCTGGGGGGGTAGGAATTGGTGCCGTTTTGATATGATTTTCAGTTTCGGAGCTCTACCACCTTCAAAATCATCGGGCGAGGTATACCTGGCAGTTTCGTTCCCTATACCCTAACGCTGAGCCTAACCCTAACCCTAGCTTAACGCTAACCCTAACCCTAACCCTAAATTCTTACCTGGGGGGGTAGGAATTGGTGCCGTTTTGATATGATTTTCAGTTTCGGAGCTCTACCACCTTCAAAATCATCGGGCGAGGTATACCTGGCAGTTTCGTTCCCTATACCCTAACGCTGAGCCTAACCCTAACCCTAGCTTAACCCTAACCCTAACCCTAAATTCTTACCTGGGGGGGTAGGAATTGGTGCCGTTTTGATATGATTTTCAGTTTCGGAGCTCTACCACCTTCAAAATCATCGGGCGAGGTATACCTGGCAGTTTCGTTCCCTATACCCTAACGCTGAGCCTAACCCTAACCCTAGCTTCACCCTAACCCTAACCCTAACCCTAAATTCTTACCTGGGGGGGTAGGAATTGGTGCCGTTTTGATATGATTTTCAGTTTCGGAGCTCTACCACCTTCAAAATCATCGGGCGAGGTATACCTGGCAGTTTCGTTCCCTATACCCTAACGCTGAGCCTAACCCTAACCCTAGCTTAACCCTAACCCTAACCCTAAATTCTTACCTGGGGGGTAGGAATTGGTGCCGTTTTGATATGATTTTCAGTTTCGGAGCTCTACCACCTTCAAAATCATCGGGCGAGGTATACCTGGCAGTTTCGTTCCCTATACCCTAACGCTGAGCCTAACCCTAACCCTAGCCTAACCCTAACCCTAACCCTAAATTCTTACCTGGGGGGGTAGGAATTGGTGCCGTTTTGATATGATTTTCAGTTTCGGAGCTCTACCACCTTCAAAATCATCGGGCGAGGTATACCTGGCAGTTTCGTTCCCTATACCCTAACGCTGAGCCTAACCCTAACCCTAGCCTAACCCTAACCCTAACCCTAAATTCTTACCTGGGGGGGTAGGAATTGGTGCCGTTTTGATATGATTTTCAGTTTCGGAGCTCTACCACCTTCAAAATCATCGGGCGAGGTATACCTGGCAGTTTCATTCCCTATACCCTAACGCTGAGCCTAACCCTAACCCTAGCCTAACCCTAACCCTAACCCTAAATTCTTACCTGGGGGGGTAGGAATTGGTGCCGTTTTGATATGATTTTCAGTTTCGGAGCTCTACCACCTTCAAAATCATCGGGCGAGGTATACCTGGCAGTTTCATTCCCTATACCCTAACGCTGAGCCTAACCCTAACCCTAGCCTAACCCTAACCCTAACCCTAACCCTAACCCTAAATTCTTACCTGGGGGGGTAGGAATTGGTGCCGTTTTGATATGATTTTCAGTTTCGGAGCTCTACCACCTTCAAAATCATCGGGCGAGGTATACCTGGCAGTTTCGTTCCCTATACCCTAACGCTGAGCCTAACCCTAACCCTAGCTTAACCCTAACCCTAACCCTAACCCTAAATTCTTACCTGGGGGGGTAGGAATTGGTGCCGTTTTGATATGATTTTCAGTTTCGGAGCTCTACCACCTTCAAAATCATCGGGCGAGGTATACCTGGCAGTTTCGTTCCCTATACCCTAACGCTGAGCCTAACCCTAACCCTAGCCTAACCCTAACCCTAACCCTAAATTCTTACCTGGGTGGGTAGGAATTGGTGCCGTTTTGATATGATTTTCAGTTTCGGAGCTCTACCACCTTCAAAATCATCGGGCGAGGTATACCTGGCAGTTTCGTTCCCTATACCCTAACGCTGAGCCTAAACCTAACCCTAGCCTAACCCTAACCCTAACCCTAAATTCTTACCTGGGTGGGTAGGAATTGGTGCCGTTTAGATATGATTTTCAGTTTCGGAGCTCTACCACCTTCAAAATCATCGGGCGAGGTATACCTGGCAGTTTCATTCCCTATACCCTAACGCTGAGCCTAACCCTAACCCTAGCCTAACCCTAACCCTAACCCTAAATTCTTACCTGGGGGGGTAGGAATTGGTGCCGTTTTGATATGATTTTCAGTTTCGGAGCTCTACCACCTTCAAAATCATCGGGCGAGGTATACCTGGCAGTTTCGTTCCCTATACCCTAACGCTGAGCCTAACCCTAACCCTAGCCTAACCCTAACCCTAACCCTAAATTCTTACCTGGGGGGGTAGGAATTGGTGCCGTTTTGATATGATTTTCAGTTTCGGAGCTCTACCACCTTCAAAATCATCGGGCGAGGTATACCTGGCAGTTTCATTCCCTATACCCTAACGCTGAGCCTAACCCTAACCCTAGCCTAACCCTAACCCTAACCCTAAATTCTTACCTGGGGGGGTAGGAATTGGTGCCGTTTTGATATGATTTTCAGTTTCGGAGCTCTACCACCTTCAAAATCATCGGGCGAGGTATACCTGGCAGTTTCATTCCCTATACCCTAACGCTGAGCCTAACCCTAACCCTAGCCTAACCCTAACCCTAACCCTAACCCTAAATTCTTACCTGGGGGGGTAGGAATTGGTGCCGTTTTGATATGATTTTCAGTTTCGGAGCTCTACCACCTTCAAAATCATCGGGCGAGGTATACCTGGCAGTTTCGTTCCCTATACCCTAACGCTGAGCCTAACCCTAACCCTAGCTTAACCCTAACCCTAACCCTAACCCTAAATTCTTACCTGGGGGGGTAGGAATTGGTGCCGTTTTGATATGATTTTCAGTTTCGGAGCTCTACCACCTTCAAAATCATCGGGCGAGGTATACCTGGCAGTTCCGTTCCCTATACCCTAACGCTGAGCCTAACCCTAACCCTAGCTTAACCTTAACCCTAACCCTAACCCTAAATTCTTACCTGGGGGGGTAGGAATTGGTGCCGTTTTGATATGATTTTCAGTTTCGGAGCTCTACCACCTTCAAAATCATCGGGCGAGGCATACCTGGCAGTTTCGTTCCCTATACCCTAACGCTGAGCCTAACCCTAACCCTAGCTTAACCCTAACCCTAACCCTAAATTCTTACCTGGGGGGGTAGGAATTGGTGCCGTTTTGATATGATTTTCAGTTTCGGAGCTCTACCACCTTCAAAATCATCGGGCGAGTTATACCTGGCAGTTTCGTTCCCTATACCCTAACGCTGAGCCTAACCGTAACCCTAGCTTAACCCTAACCCTAACCCTAACCCTAACCCTAAATTCTTACCTGGGGGGGTAGGAATTGGTGCCGTTTTGATATGATTTTCAGTTTCGGAGCTCTACCACCTTCAAAATCATCGGGCGAGGTATACCTGGCAGTTTCGTTCCCTATACCCTAACGCTGAGCCTAACCCTAACCCTAGCTTAACCCTAACCCTAACCCTAACCCTAAATTCTTACCTGGGGGGGTAGGAATTGGTGCCGTTTTGATATGATTTTCAGTTTCGGAGCTCTACCACCTTCAAAATCATCGGGCGAGGTATACCTGGCAGTTTCGTTCCCTATACCCTAACGCTGAGCCTAACCCTAACCCTAGCCTAACCCTAACCCTAACCCTAAATTCTTACCTGGGGGGGTAGGAATTGGTGCCGTTTTGATATGATTTTCAGTTTCGGAGCTCTACCACCTTCAAAATCATCGGGCGAGGTATACCTGGCAGTTTCATTCCCTATACCCTAACGCTGAGCCTAACCCTAACCCTAGCCTAACCCTAACCCTAACCCTAAATTCTTACCTGGGGGGGTAGGAATTGGTGCCGTTTTGATATGATTTTCAGTTTCGGAGCTCTACCACCTTCAAAATCATCGGGCGAGGTATACCTGGCAGTTTCGTTCCCTATACCCTAACGCTGAGCCTAACCCTAACCCTAACCCAAACTTAACCCTAACCCTAACCCTAAATTCTTACCTGGGGGGGTAGGAATTGGTGCCGTTTTGATATGATTTTCAGTTTCGGAGCTCTACCACCTTCAAAATCATCGGGCGAGGTATACCTGGCAGTTTCGTTCCCTATACCCTAACGCTGAGCCTAACCCTAACCCTAACCCAAACTTAACCCTAACCCTACCCCTAAATTCTTACCTGGGGGGGTAGGAATTGGTGCCGTTTTGATATGATTTTCAGTTTCGGAGCTCTACCACCTTCAAAATCATCGGGCGAGGTATACCTGGCAGTTTCGTTCCCTATACCCTAACGCTGAGCCTAACCCTAACCCTAGCCTAACCCTAACCCTAACCCTAAATTCTTACCTGGGGGGGTAGGAATTGGTGCCGTTTTGATATGATTTTCAGTTTCGGAGCTCTACCACCTTCAAAATCATCGGGCGAGGTATACCTGGCAGTTTCGTTCCCTATACCCTAACGCTGAGCCTAACCCTAACCCTAACCCTAGCTTAACCCTAACCCTAACCCTAAATTCTTACCTGGGGGGGTAGGAATTGGTGTCGTTTTGATATGATTTTCAGTTTCGGAGCTCTACCACCTTCAAAATCATCGGGCGAGGTATACCTGGCAGTTTCGTTCCCTATACCCTAACGCTGAGCCTAACCCTAACCCTAGCCTAACCCTAACCCTAACCCTAAATTCTTACCTGGGGGGGTAGGAATTGGTGCCGTTTTGATATGATTTTCAGTTTCGGAGCTCTACCACCTTCAAAATCATCGGGCGAGGTATACCTGGCAGTTTCGTTCCCTATACCCTAACGCTGAGCCTAACCCTAACCCTAGCTTAACGCTAACCCTAACCCTAACCCTAAATTCTTACCTGGGGGGGTAGGAATTGGTGCCGTTTTGATATGATTTTCAGTTTCGGAGCTCTACCACCTTCAAAATCATCGGGCGAGGTATACCTGGCAGTTTCGTTCCCTATACCCTAACGCTGAGCCTAACCCTAACCCTAGCTTAACCCTAACCCTAACCCTAAATTCTTACCTGGGGGGGTAGGAATTGGTGCCGTTTTGATATGATTTTCAGTTTCGGAGCTCTACCACCTTCAAAATCATCGGGCGAGGTATACCTGGCAGTTTCGTTCCCTATACCCTAACGCTGAGCCTAACCCTAACCCTAGCTTCACCCTAACCCTAACCCTAACCCTAAATTCTTACCTGGGGGGGTAGGAATTGGTGCCGTTTTGATATGATTTTCAGTTTCGGAGCTCTACCACCTTCAAAATCATCGGGCGAGGTATACCTGGCAGTTTCATTCCCTATACCCTAACGCTGAGCCTAACCCTAACCCTAGCCTAACCCTAACCCTAACCCTAAATTCTTACCTGGGGGGGTAGGAATTGGTGCCGTTTTGATATGATTTTCAGTTTCGGAGCTCTACCACCTTCAAAATCATCGGGCGAGGTATACCTGGCAGTTTCATTCCCTATACCCTAACGCTGAGCCTAACCCTAACCCTAGCCTAACCCTAACCCTAACCCTAACCCTAAATTCTTACCTGGGGGGGTAGGAATTGGTGCCGTTTTGATATGATTTTCAGTTTCGGAGCTCTACCACCTTCAAAATCATCGGGCGAGGTATACCTGGCAGTTTCGTTCCCTATACCCTAACGCTGAGCCTAACCCTAACCCTAGCTTAACCCTAACCCTAACCCTAACCCTAAATTCTTACCTGGGGGGGTAGGAATTGGTGCCGTTTTGATATGATTTTCAGTTTCGGAGCTCTACCACCTTCAAAATCATCGGGCGAGGCATACCTGGCAGTTTCGTTCCCTATACCCTAACGCTGAGCCTAACCCTAACCCTAGCTTAACCCTAACCCTAACCCTAACCCTAAATTCTTACCTGGGGGGGTAGGAATTGGTGCCGTTTTGATATGATTTTCAGTTTCGGAGCTCTACCACCTTCAAAATCATCGGGCGAGGCATACCTGGCAGTTTCGTTCCCTATACCCTAACGCTGAGCCTAACCCTAACCCTAGCTTAACCCTAACCCTAACCCTAAATTCTTACCTGGGGGGGTAGGAATTGGTGCCGTTTTGATATGATTTTCAGTTTCGGAGCTCTACCACCTTCAAAATCATCGGGCGAGGTATACCTGGCAGTTTCATTCCCTATACCCTAACGCTGAGCCTAACCGTAACCCTAGCTTAACCCTAACCCTAACCCTAACCCTAACCCTAAATTCTTACCTGGGGGGGTAGGAATTGGTGCCGTTTTGATATGATTTTCAGTTTCGGAGCTCTACCACCTTCAAAATCATCGGGCGAGGTATACCTGGCAGTTTCATTCCCTATACCCTAACGCTGAGCCTAACCCTAACCCTAGCCTAACCCTAACCCTAACCCTAAATTCTTACCTGGGGGGGTAGGAATTGGTGCCGTTTTGATATGATTTTCAGTTTCGGAGCTCTACCACCTTCAAAATCATCGGGCGAGGTATACCTGGCAGTTCCGTTCCCTATACCCTAACGCTGAGCCTAACCCTAACCCTAGCTTAACCCTAACCCTAACCCTAACCCTAAATTCTTACCTGGGGGGGTAGGAATTGGTGCCGTTTTGATATGATTTTCAGTTTCGGAGCTCTACCACCTTCAAAATCATCGGGCGAGGTATACCTGGCAGTTTCGTTCCCTATACCCTAACGCTGAGCCTAACCCTAACCCTAGCCTAACCCTAACCCTAACCCTAAATTCTTACCTGGGGGGGTAGGAATTGGTGCCGTTTTGATATGATTTTCAGTTTCGGAGCTCTACCACCTTCAAAATCATCGGGCGAGGTATACCTGGCAGTTCCGTTCCCTATACCCTAACGCTGAGCCTAACCCTAACCCTAGCTTAACCCTAACCCTAACCCTAACCCTAAATTCTTACCTGGGGGGGTAGGAATTGGTGCCGTTTTGATATGATTTTCAGTTTCGGAGCTCTACCACCTTCAAAATCATCGGGCGAGGTATACCTGGCAGTTTCGTTCCCTATACCCTAACGCTGAGCCTGACCCTAACCCTAGCTTAACCCTAACCCTAACCCTAAATTCTTACCTGGGGGGGTAGGAATTGGTGCCGTTTTGATATGATTTTCAGTTTCGGAGCTCTACCACCTTCAAAATCATCGGGCGAGGTATACCTGGCAGTTTCGTTCCCTATACCCTAACGCTGAGCCTAACCCTAACCCTAGCTTAACCCTAACCCTAACCCTAACCCTAAATTCTTACCTGGGGGGGTAGGAATTGGTGCCGTTTTGATATGATTTTCAGTTTCGGAGCTCTACCACCTTCAAAATCATCGGGCGAGGTATACCTGGCAGTTTCATTCCCTATACCCTAACGCTGAGCCTAACCCTAACCCTAGCCTAACCCTAACCCTAACCCTAAATTCTTACCTGGGGGGGTAGGAATTGGTGCCGTTTTGATATGATTTTCAGTTTCGGAGCTCTACCACCTTCAAAATCATCGGGCGAGGTATACCTGGCAGTTTCATTCCCTATACCCTAACGCTGAGCCTAACCCTAACCCTAGCCTAACCCTAACCCTAACCCTAAATTCTTACCTGGGGGGGTAGGAATTGGTGCCGTTTTGATATGATTTTCAGTTTCGGAGCTCTACCACCTTCAAAATCATCGGGCGAGGTATACCTGGCAGTTTCGTTCCCTATACCCTAACGCTGAGCCTAACCCTAACCCTAGCCTAACCCTAACCCTAACCCTAAATTCTTACCTGGGGGGGTAGGAATTGGTGCCGTTTTGATATGATTTTCAGTTTCGGAGCTCTACCACCTTCAAAATCATCGGGCGAGGTATACCTGGCAGTTTCATTCCCTATACCCTAACGCTGAGCCTAACCCTAACCCTAGCCTAACCCTAACCCTAACCCTAAATTCTTACCTGGGGGGGTAGGAATTGGTGCCGTTTTGATATGATTTTCAGTTTCGGAGCTCTACCACCTTCAAAATCATCGGGCGAGGTATACCTGGCAGTTTCATTCCCTATACCCTAACGCTGAGCCTAACCCTAACCCTAGCCTAACCCTAACCCTAACCCTAACCCTAAATTCTTACCTGGGGGGGTAGGAATTGGTGCCGTTTTGATATGATTTTCAGTTTCGGAGCTCTACCACCTTCAAAATCATCGGGCGAGGTATACCTGGCAGTTTCGTTCCCTATACCCTAACGCTGAGCCTAACCCTAACCCTAGCTTAACCCTAACCCTAACCCTAACCCTAAATTCTTACCTGGGGGGGTAGGAATTGGTGCCGTTTTGATATGATTTTCAGTTTCGGAGCTCTACCACCTTCAAAATCATCGGGCGAGGTATACCTGGCAGTTCCGTTCCCTATACCCTAACGCTGAGCCTAACCCTAACCCTAGCTTAACCCTAACCCTAACCCTAACCCTAAATTCTTACCTGGGGGGGTAGGAATTGGTGCCGTTTTGATATGATTTTCAGTTTCGGAGCTCTACCACCTTCAAAATCATCGGGCGAGGCATACCTGGCAGTTTCGTTCCCTATACCCTAACGCTGAGCCTAACCCTAACCCTAGCTTAACCCTAACCCTAACCCTAAATTCTTACCTGGGGGGGTAGGAATTGGTGCCGTTTTGATATGATTTTCAGTTTCGGAGCTCTACCACCTTCAAAATCATCGGGCGAGGTATACCTGGCAGTTTCGTTCCCTATACCCTAACGCTGAGCCTAACCCTAACCCTAGCTTAACCCTAACCCTAACCCTAACCCTAACCCTAAATTCTTACCTGGGGGGGTAGGAATTGGTGCCGTTTTGATATGATTTTCAGTTTCGGAGCTCTACCACCTTCAAAATCATCGGGCGAGGTATACCTGGCAGTTTCATTCCCTATACCCTAACGCTGAGCCTAACCCTAACCCTAGCCTAACCCTAACCCTAACCCTAAATTCTTACCTGGGGGGGTAGGAATTGGTGCCGTTTTGATATGATTTTCAGTTTCGGAGCTCTACCACCTTCAAAATCATCGGGCGAGGTATACCTGGCAGTTCCGTTCCCTATACCCTAACGCTGAGCCTAACCCTAACCCTAGCTTAACCCTAACCCTAACCCTAACCCTAAATTCTTACCTGGGGGGGTAGGAATTGGTGCCGTTTTGATATGATTTTCAGTTTCGGAGCTCTACCACCTTCAAAATCATCGGGCGAGGTATACCTGGCAGTTTCGTTCCCTATACCCTAACGCTGAGCCTAACCCTAACCCTAGCCTAACCCTAACCCTAACCCTAAATTCTTACCTGGGGGGGTAGGAATTGGTGCCGTTTTGATATGATTTTCAGTTTCGGAGCTCTACCACCTTCAAAATCATCGGGCGAGGTATACCTGGCAGTTTCATTCCCTATACCCTAACGCTGAGCCTAACCCTAACCCTAGCCTAACCCTAACCCTAACCCTAAATTCTTACCTGGGGGGGTAGGAATTGGTGCCGTTTTGATATGATTTTCAGTTTCGGAGCTCTACCACCTTCAAAATCATCGGGCGAGGTATACCTGGCAGTTCCGTTCCCTATACCCTAACGCTGAGCCTAACCCTAACCCTAGCTTAACCCTAACCCTAACCCTAACCCTAAATTCTTACCTGGGGGGGTAGGAATTGGTGCCGTTTTGATATGATTTTCAGTTTCGGAGCTCTACCACCTTCAAAATCATCGGGCGAGGTATACCTGGCAGTTTCGTTCCCTATACCCTAACGCTGAGCCTAACCCTAACCCTAGCCTAACCCTAACCCTAACCCTAAATTCTTACCTGGGGGGGTAGGAATTGGTGCCGTTTTGATATGATTTTCAGTTTCGGAGCTCTACCACCTTCAAAATCATCGGGCGAGGTATACCTGGCAGTTTCGTTCCCTATACCCTAACGCTGAGCCTAACCCTAACCCTAGCCTAACCCTAACCCTAACCCTAAATTCTTACCTGGGGGGGTAGGAATTGGTGCCGTTTTGATATGATTTTCAGTTTCGGAGCTCTACCACCTTCAAAATCATCGGGCGAGGTATACCTGGCAGTTTCATTCCCTATACCCTAACGCTGAGCCTAACCCTAACCCTAGCCTAACCCTAACCCTAACCCTAAATTCTTACCTGGGGGGGTAGGAATTGGTGCCGTTTTGATATGATTTTCAGTTTCGGAGCTCTACCACCTTCAAAATCATCGGGCGAGGTATACCTGGCAGTTTCGTTCCCTATACCCTAACGCTGAGCCTAACCCTAACCCTAACCCAAACTTAACCCTAACCCTAACCCTAAATTCTTACCTGGGGGGGTAGGAATTGGTGCCGTTTTGATATGATTTTCAGTTTCGGAGCTCTACCACCTTCAAAATCATCGGGCGAGGTATACCTGGCAGTTTCGTTCCCTATACCCTAACGCTGAGCCTAACCCTAACCCTAACCCAAACTTAACCCTAACCCTAACCCTAAATTCTTACCTGGGGGGGTAGGAATTGGTGCCGTTTTGATATGATTTTCAGTTTCGGAGCTCTACCACCTTCAAAATCATCGGGCGAGGTATACCTGGCAGTTTCGTTCCCTATACCCTAACGCTGAGCCTAACCCTAACCCTAACCCAAACTTAACCCTAACCCTACCCCTAAATTCTTACCTGGGGGGGTAGGAATTGGTGCCGTTTTGATATGATTTTCAGTTTCGGAGCTCTACCACCTTCAAAATCATCGGGCGAGGTATACCTGGCAGTTTCGTTCCCTATACCCTAACGCTGAGCCTAACCCTAACCCTAGCCTAACCCTAACCCTAACCCTAAATTCTTACCTGGGGGGGTAGGAATTGGTGCCGTTTTGATATGATTTTCAGTTTCGGAGCTCTACCACCTTCAAAATCATCGGGCGAGGTATACCTGGCAGTTTCGTTCCCTATACCCTAACGCTGAGCCTAACCCTAACCCTAACCCTAGCTTAACCCTAACCCTAACCCTAAATTCTTACCTGGGGGGGTAGGAATTGGTGTCGTTTTGATATGATTTTCAGTTTCGGAGCTCTACCACCTTCAAAATCATCGGGCGAGGTATACCTGGCAGTTTCGTTCCCTATACCCTAACGCTGAGCCTAACCCTAACCCTAGCCTAACCCTAACCCTAACCCTAAATTCTTACCTGGGGGGGTAGGAATTGGTGCCGTTTTGATATGATTTTCAGTTTCGGAGCTCTACCACCTTCAAAATCATCGGGCGAGGTATACCTGGCAGTTTCGTTCCCTATACCCTAACGCTGAGCCTAACCCTAACCCTAGCTTAACGCTAACCCTAACCCTAACCCTAAATTCTTACCTGGGGGGGTAGGAATTGGTGCCGTTTTGATATGATTTTCAGTTTCGGAGCTCTACCACCTTCAAAATCATCGGGCGAGGTATACCTGGCAGTTTCGTTCCCTATACCCTAACGCTGAGCCTAACCCTAACCCTAGCTTAACCCTAACCCTAACCCTAAATTCTTACCTGGGGGGGTAGGAATTGGTGCCGTTTTGATATGATTTTCAGTTTCGGAGCTCTACCACCTTCAAAATCATCGGGCGAGGTATACCTGGCAGTTTCGTTCCCTATACCCTAACGCTGAGCCTAACCCTAACCCTAGCTTCACCCTAACCCTAACCCTAACCCTAAATTCTTACCTGGGGGGGTAGGAATTGGTGCCGTTTTGATATGATTTTCAGTTTCGGAGCTCTACCACCTTCAAAATCATCGGGCGAGGTATACCTGGCAGTTTCATTCCCTATACCCTAACGCTGAGCCTAACCCTAACCCTAGCCTAACCCTAACCCTAACCCTAAATTCTTACCTGGGGGGGTAGGAATTGGTGCCGTTTTGATATGATTTTCAGTTTCGGAGCTCTACCACCTTCAAAATCATCGGGCGAGGTATACCTGGCAGTTTCATTCCCTATACCCTAACGCTGAGCCTAACCCTAACCCTAGCCTAACCCTAACCCTAACCCTAACCCTAAATTCTTACCTGGGGGGGTAGGAATTGGTGCCGTTTTGATATGATTTTCAGTTTCGGAGCTCTACCACCTTCAAAATCATCGGGCGAGGTATACCTGGCAGTTTCGTTCCCTATACCCTAACGCTGAGCCTAACCCTAACCCTAGCTTAACCCTAACCCTAACCCTAACCCTAAATTCTTACCTGGGGGGGTAGGAATTGGTGCCGTTTTGATATGATTTTCAGTTTCGGAGCTCTACCACCTTCAAAATCATCGGGCGAGGCATACCTGGCAGTTTCGTTCCCTATACCCTAACGCTGAGCCTAACCCTAACCCTAGCTTAACCCTAACCCTAACCCTAACCCTAAATTCTTACCTGGGGGGGTAGGAATTGGTGCCGTTTTGATATGATTTTCAGTTTCGGAGCTCTACCACCTTCAAAATCATCGGGCGAGGCATACCTGGCAGTTTCGTTCCCTATACCCTAACGCTGAGCCTAACCCTAACCCTAGCTTAACCCTAACCCTAACCCTAAATTCTTACCTGGGGGGGTAGGAATTGGTGCCGTTTTGATATGATTTTCAGTTTCGGAGCTCTACCACCTTCAAAATCATCGGGCGAGGTATACCTGGCAGTTTCATTCCCTATACCCTAACGCTGAGCCTAACCGTAACCCTAGCTTAACCCTAACCCTAACCCTAACCCTAACCCTAAATTCTTACCTGGGGGGGTAGGAATTGGTGCCGTTTTGATATGATTTTCAGTTTCGGAGCTCTACCACCTTCAAAATCATCGGGCGAGGTATACCTGGCAGTTTCATTCCCTATACCCTAACGCTGAGCCTAACCCTAACCCTAGCCTAACCCTAACCCTAACCCTAAATTCTTACCTGGGGGGGTAGGAATTGGTGCCGTTTTGATATGATTTTCAGTTTCGGAGCTCTACCACCTTCAAAATCATCGGGCGAGGTATACCTGGCAGTTCCGTTCCCTATACCCTAACGCTGAGCCTAACCCTAACCCTAGCTTAACCCTAACCCTAACCCTAACCCTAAATTCTTACCTGGGGGGGTAGGAATTGGTGCCGTTTTGATATGATTTTCAGTTTCGGAGCTCTACCACCTTCAAAATCATCGGGCGAGGTATACCTGGCAGTTTCGTTCCCTATACCCTAACGCTGAGCCTAACCCTAACCCTAGCCTAACCCTAACCCTAACCCTAAATTCTTACCTGGGGGGGTAGGAATTGGTGCCGTTTTGATATGATTTTCAGTTTCGGAGCTCTACCACCTTCAAAATCATCGGGCGAGGTATACCTGGCAGTTCCGTTCCCTATACCCTAACGCTGAGCCTAACCCTAACCCTAGCTTAACCCTAACCCTAACCCTAACCCTAAATTCTTACCTGGGGGGGTAGGAATTGGTGCCGTTTTGATATGATTTTCAGTTTCGGAGCTCTACCACCTTCAAAATCATCGGGCGAGGTATACCTGGCAGTTTCGTTCCCTATACCCTAACGCTGAGCCTGACCCTAACCCTAGCTTAACCCTAACCCTAACCCTAAATTCTTACCTGGGGGGGTAGGAATTGGTGCCGTTTTGATATGATTTTCAGTTTCGGAGCTCTACCACCTTCAAAATCATCGGGCGAGGTATACCTGGCAGTTTCGTTCCCTATACCCTAACGCTGAGCCTAACCCTAACCCTAGCTTAACCCTAACCCTAACCCTAACCCTAAATTCTTACCTGGGGGGGTAGGAATTGGTGCCGTTTTGATATGATTTTCAGTTTCGGAGCTCTACCACCTTCAAAATCATCGGGCGAGGTATACCTGGCAGTTTCATTCCCTATACCCTAACGCTGAGCCTAACCCTAACCCTAGCCTAACCCTAACCCTAACCCTAAATTCTTACCTGGGGGGGTAGGAATTGGTGCCGTTTTGATATGATTTTCAGTTTCGGAGCTCTACCACCTTCAAAATCATCGGGCGAGGTATACCTGGCAGTTTCATTCCCTATACCCTAACGCTGAGCCTAACCCTAACCCTAGCCTAACCCTAACCCTAACCCTAAATTCTTACCTGGGGGGGTAGGAATTGGTGCCGTTTTGATATGATTTTCAGTTTCGGAGCTCTACCACCTTCAAAATCATCGGGCGAGGTATACCTGGCAGTTTCGTTCCCTATACCCTAACGCTGAGCCTAACCCTAACCCTAGCCTAACCCTAACCCTAACCCTAAATTCTTACCTGGGGGGGTAGGAATTGGTGCCGTTTTGATATGATTTTCAGTTTCGGAGCTCTACCACCTTCAAAATCATCGGGCGAGGTATACCTGGCAGTTTCATTCCCTATACCCTAACGCTGAGCCTAACCCTAACCCTAGCCTAACCCTAACCCTAACCCTAAATTCTTACCTGGGGGGGTAGGAATTGGTGCCGTTTTGATATGATTTTCAGTTTCGGAGCTCTACCACCTTCAAAATCATCGGGCGAGGTATACCTGGCAGTTCCGTTCCCTATACCCTAACGCTGAGCCTAACCCTAACCCTAGCTTAACCCTAACCCTAACCCTAACCCTAAATTCTTACCTGGGGGGGTTGGAATTGGTGCCGTTTTGATATGATTTTCAGTTTCGGAGCTCTACCACCTTCAAAATCATCGGGCGAGGTATACCTGGCAGTTTCGTTCCCTATACCCTAACGCTGAGCCTGACCCTAACCCTAGCTTAACCCTAACCCTAACCCTAAATTCTTACCTGGGGGGGTAGGAATTGGTGCCGTTTTGATATGATTTTCAGTTTCGGAGCTCTACCACCTTCAAAATCATCGGGCGAGGTATACCTGGCAGTTTCGTTCCCTATACCCTAACGCTGAGCCTAACCCTAACCCTAGCTTAACCCTAACCCTAACCCTAACCCTAACCCTAAATTCTTACCTGGGGGGGTAGGAATTGGTGCCGTTTTGATATGATTTTCAGTTTCGGAGCTCTACCACCTTCAAAATCATCGGGCGAGGTATACCTGGCAGTTTCGTTCCCTATACCCTAACGCTGAGCCTAACCCTAACCCTAGCCTAACCCTAACCCTAACCCTAAATTCTTACCTGGGGGGGTAGGAATTGGTGCCGTTTTGATATGATTTTCAGTTTCGGAGCTCTACCACCTTCAAAATCATCGGGCGAGGTATACCTGGCAGTTTCGTTCCCTATACCCTAACGCTGAGCCTAACCCTAACCCTAGCTTAACCCTAACCCTAACCCTAACCCTAAATTCTTACCTGGGGGGGTAGGAATTGGTGCCGTTTTGATATGATTTTCAGTTTCGGAGCTCTACCACCTTCAAAATCATCGGGCGAGGTATACCTGGCAGTTTCGTTCCCTATACCCTAACGCTGAGCCTAACCCTAACCCTAACCCTAGCTTAACCCTAACCCTAACCCTAAATTCTTACCTGGGGGGTAGGAATTGGTGCCGTTTTGATATGATTTTCAGTTTCGGAGCTCTACCACCTTCAAAATCATCGGGCGAGGTATACCTGGCAGTTTCGTTCCCTATACCCTAACGCTGAGCCTAACCCTAACCCTAGCTTAACCCTAACCCTAACCCTAACCCTAAATTCTTACCTGGGGGGGTAGGAATTGGTGCCGTTTTGATATGATTTTCAGTTTCGGAGCTCTACCACCTTCAAAATCATCGGGCGAGGTATACCTGGCAGTTTCGTTCCCTATACCCTAACGCTGAGCCTAACCCTAACCCTAGCTTAACCCTAACCCTAACCCTAACCCTAAATTCTTACCTGGGGGGTAGGAATTGGTGCCGTTTTGATATGATTTTCAGTTTCGGAGCTCTACCACCTTCAAAATCATCGGGCGAGGTATACCTGGCAGTTTCGTTCCCTATACCCTAACGCTGAGCCTAACCCTAACCCTAGCTTAACCCTAACCCTAACCCTAACCCTAAATTCTTACCTGGGGGGGTAGGAATTGGTGCCGTTTTGATATGATTTTCAGTTTCGGAGCTCTACCACCTTCAAAATCATCGGGCGAGGTATACGTGGCAGTTTCATTCCCTATACCCTAACGCTGAGCCTAACCCTAACCCTAGCTTAACCCTAACCCTAACCCTAAATTCTTACCTGGGGGGGTAGGAATTGGTGCCGTTTTGATATGATTTTCAGTTTCGGAGCTCTACCACCTTCAAAATCATCGGGCGAGGTATACCTGGCAGTTTCGTTCCCTATACCCTAACGCTGAGCCTAACCCTAACCCTAGCTTAACCCTAACCCTAACCCTAACCCTAAATTCTTACCTGGGGGGGTAGGAATTGGTGCCGTTTTGATATGATTTTCAGTTTCGGAGCTCTACCACCTTCAAAATCATCGGGCGAGGTATACGTGGCAGTTTCATTCCCTATACCCTAACGCTGAGCCTAACCCTAACCCTAGCCTAACCCTAACCCTAGCTTAACCCTAACCCTAACCCTAACCCTAAATTCTTACCTGGGGGGGTAGGAATTGGTGCCGTTTTGATATGATTTTCAGTTTCGGAGCTCTACCACCTTCAAAATCATCGGGCGAGGTATACCTGGCAGTTTCGTTCCCTATACCCTAACGCTGAGCCTAACCCTAACCCTAGCTTAACGCTAACCCTAACCCTAACCCTAAATTCTTACCTGGGGGGGTAGGAATTGGTGCCGTTTTGATATGATTTTCAGTTTCGGAGCTCTACCACCTTCAAAATCATCGGGCGAGGTATACCTGGCAGTTTCGTTCCCTATACCCTAACGCTGAGCCTAACCCTAACCCTAGCTTAACCCTAACCCTAACCCTAAATTCTTACCTGGGGGGGTAGGAATTGGTGCCGTTTTGATATGATTTTCAGTTTCGGAGCTCTACCACCTTCAAAATCATCGGGCGAGGTATACCTGGCAGTTTCGTTCCCTATACCCTAACGCTGAGCCTAACCCTAACCCTAGCTTAACCCTAACCCTAACCCTAAATTCTTACCTGGGGGGGTAGGAATTGGTGCCGTTTTGATATGATTTTCAGTTTCGGAGCTCTACCACCTTCAAAATCATCGGGCGAGGTATACCTGGCAGTTTCGTTCCCTATACCCTAACGCTGAGCCTAACCCTAACCCTAACCCTAGCTTAACCCTAACCCTAACCCTAAATTCTTACCTGGGGGGGTAGGAATTGGTGCCGTTTTGATATGATTTTCAGTTTCGGAGCTCTACCACCTTCAAAATCATCGGGCGAGGTATACCTGGCAGTTTCATTCCCTATACCCTAACGCTGAGCCTAACCCTAACCCTAGCATAACCCTAACCCTAACCCTAACCCTAAATTCTTACCTGGGGGGGTAGGAATTGGTGCCGTTTTGATATGATTTTCAGTTTTGGAGCTCTACCACCTTCAAAATCATCGGGCGAGGTATACCTGGCAGTTTCGTTCCCTATACCCTAACGCTGAGCCTAACCCTAACCCTAGCTTAACCCTAACCCTAACCCTAACCCTAAATTCTTACCTGGGGGGTAGGAATTGGTGCCGTTTTGATATGATTTTCAGTTTCGGAGCTCTACCACCTTCAAAATCATCGGGCGAGGTATACCTGGCAGTTTCGTTCCCTATACCCTAACGCTGAGCCTAACCCTAACCCTAGCTTAACCCTAACCCTAACCCTAACCCTAAATTCTTACCTGGGGGGGTAGGAATTGGTGCCGTTTTGATATGATTTTCAGTTTCGGAGCTCTACCACCTTCAAAATCATCGGGCGAGGTATACGTGGCAGTTTCATTCCCTATACCCTAACGCTGAGCCTAACCCTAACCCTAGCTTAACCCTAACCCTAACCCTAAATTCTTACCTGGGGGGGTAGGAATTGGTGCCGTTTTGATATGATTTTCAGTTTCGGAGCTCTACCACCTTCAAAATCATCGGGCGAGGTATACCTGGCAGTTTCGTTCCCTATACCCTAACGCTGAGCCTAACCCTAACCCTAGCTTAACCCTAACCCTAACCCTAACCCTAAATTCTTACCTGGGGGGGTAGGAATTGGTGCCGTTTTGATATGATTTTCAGTTTCGGAGCTCTACCACCTTCAAAATCATCGGGCGAGGTATACGTGGCAGTTTCATTCCCTATACCCTAACGCTGAGCCTAACCCTAACCCTAGCCTAACCCTAACCCTAACCCTAAATTCTTACCTGGGGGGGTAGGAATTGGTGCCGTTTTGATATGATTTTCAGTTTCGGAGCTCTACCACCTTCAAAATCATCGGGCGAGGTATACCTGGCAGTTCCGTTCCCTATACCCTAACGCTGAGCCTAACCCTAACCCTAGCTTAACCCTAACCCTAACCCTAACCCTAAATTCTTACCTGGGGGGGTAGGAATTGGTGCCGTTTTGATATGATTTTCAGTTTCGGAGCTCTACCACCTTCAAAATCATCGGGCGAGGTATACCTGGCAGTTTCGTTCCCTATACCCTAACGCTGAGCCTAACCCTAACCCTAGCCTAACCCTAACCCTAACCCTAAATTCTTACCTGGGGGGGTAGGAATTGGTGCCGTTTTGATATGATTTTCAGTTTCGGAGCTCTACCACCTTCAAAATCATCGGGCGAGGTATACCTGGCAGTTCCGTTCCCTATACCCTAACGCTGAGCCTAACCCTAACCCTAGCTTAACCCTAACCCTAACCCTAACCCTAAATTCTTACCTGGGGGGGTAGGAATTGGTGCCGTTTTGATATGATTTTCAGTTTCGGAGCTCTACCACCTTCAAAATCATCGGGCGAGGTATACCTGGCAGTTTCGTTCCCTATACCCTAACGCTGAGCCTGACCCTAACCCTAGCTTAACCCTAACCCTAACCCTAAATTCTTACCTGGGGGGGTAGGAATTGGTGCCGTTTTGATATGATTTTCAGTTTCGGAGCTCTACCACCTTCAAAATCATCGGGCGAGGTATACCTGGCAGTTTCGTTCCCTATACCCTAACGCTGAGCCTAACCCTAACCCTAGCTTAACCCTAACCCTAACCCTAACCCTAAATTCTTACCTGGGGGGGTAGGAATTGGTGCCGTTTTGATATGATTTTCAGTTTCGGAGCTCTACCACCTTCAAAATCATCGGGCGAGGTATACCTGGCAGTTTCATTCCCTATACCCTAACGCTGAGCCTAACCCTAACCCTAGCCTAACCCTAACCCTAACCCTAAATTCTTACCTGGGGGGGTAGGAATTGGTGCCGTTTTGATATGATTTTCAGTTTCGGAGCTCTACCACCTTCAAAATCATCGGGCGAGGTATACCTGGCAGTTTCATTCCCTATACCCTAACGCTGAGCCTAACCCTAACCCTAGCCTAACCCTAACCCTAACCCTAAATTCTTACCTGGGGGGGTAGGAATTGGTGCCGTTTTGATATGATTTTCAGTTTCGGAGCTCTACCACCTTCAAAATCATCGGGCGAGGTATACCTGGCAGTTTCGTTCCCTATACCCTAACGCTGAGCCTAACCCTAACCCTAGCCTAACCCTAACCCTAACCCTAAATTCTTACCTGGGGGGGTAGGAATTGGTGCCGTTTTGATATGATTTTCAGTTTCGGAGCTCTACCACCTTCAAAATCATCGGGCGAGGTATACCTGGCAGTTTCATTCCCTATACCCTAACGCTGAGCCTAACCCTAACCCTAGCCTAACCCTAACCCTAACCCTAAATTCTTACCTGGGGGGGTAGGAATTGGTGCCGTTTTGATATGATTTTCAGTTTCGGAGCTCTACCACCTTCAAAATCATCGGGCGAGGTATACCTGGCAGTTTCATTCCCTATACCCTAACGCTGAGCCTAACCCTAACCCTAGCCTAACCCTAACCCTAACCCTAACCCTAAATTCTTACCTGGGGGGGTAGGAATTGGTGCCGTTTTGATATGATTTTCAGTTTCGGAGCTCTACCACCTTCAAAATCATCGGGCGAGGTATACCTGGCAGTTTCGTTCCCTATACCCTAACGCTGAGCCTAACCCTAACCCTAGCTTAACCCTAACCCTAACCCTAACCCTAAATTCTTACCTGGGGGGGTAGGAATTGGTGCCGTTTTGATATGATTTTCAGTTTCGGAGCTCTACCACCTTCAAAATCATCGGGCGAGGTATACCTGGCAGTTCCGTTCCCTATACCCTAACGCTGAGCCTAACCCTAACCCTAGCTTAACCCTAACCCTAACCCTAACCCTAAATTCTTACCTGGGGGGGTAGGAATTGGTGCCGTTTTGATATGATTTTCAGTTTCGGAGCTCTACCACCTTCAAAATCATCGGGCGAGGCATACCTGGCAGTTTCGTTCCCTATACCCTAACGCTGAGCCTAACCCTAACCCTAGCTTAACCCTAACCCTAACCCTAAATTCTTACCTGGGGGGGTAGGAATTGGTGCCGTTTTGATATGATTTTCAGTTTCGGAGCTCTACCACCTTCAAAATCATCGGGCGAGGTATACCTGGCAGTTTCGTTCCCTATACCCTAACGCTGAGCCTAACCCTAACCCTAGCTTAACCCTAACCCTAACCCTAACCCTAACCCTAAATTCTTACCTGGGGGGGTAGGAATTGGTGCCGTTTTGATATGATTTTCAGTTTCGGAGCTCTACCACCTTCAAAATCATCGGGCGAGGTATACCTGGCAGTTTCATTCCCTATACCCTAACGCTGAGCCTAACCCTAACCCTAGCCTAACCCTAACCCTAACCCTAAATTCTTACCTGGGGGGGTAGGAATTGGTGCCGTTTTGATATGATTTTCAGTTTCGGAGCTCTACCACCTTCAAAATCATCGGGCGAGGTATACCTGGCAGTTCCGTTCCCTATACCCTAACGCTGAGCCTAACCCTAACCCTAGCTTAACCCTAACCCTAACCCTAACCCTAAATTCTTACCTGGGGGGGTAGGAATTGGTGCCGTTTTGATATGATTTTCAGTTTCGGAGCTCTACCACCTTCAAAATCATCGGGCGAGGTATACCTGGCAGTTTCGTTCCCTATACCCTAACGCTGAGCCTAACCCTAACCCTAGCCTAACCCTAACCCTAACCCTAAATTCTTACCTGGGGGGGTAGGAATTGGTGCCGTTTTGATATGATTTTCAGTTTCGGAGCTCTACCACCTTCAAAATCATCGGGCGAGGTATACCTGGCAGTTTCATTCCCTATACCCTAACGCTGAGCCTAACCCTAACCCTAGCCTAACCCTAACCCTAACCCTAAATTCTTACCTGGGGGGGTAGGAATTGGTGCCGTTTTGATATGATTTTCAGTTTCGGAGCTCTACCACCTTCAAAATCATCGGGCGAGGTATACCTGGCAGTTCCGTTCCCTATACCCTAACGCTGAGCCTAACCCTAACCCTAGCTTAACCCTAACCCTAACCCTAACCCTAAATTCTTACCTGGGGGGGTTGGAATTGGTGCCGTTTTGATATGATTTTCAGTTTCGGAGCTCTACCACCTTCAAAATCATCGGGCGAGGTATACCTGGCAGTTTCGTTCCCTATACCCTAACGCTGAGCCTGACCCTAACCCTAGCTTAACCCTAACCCTAACCCTAAATTCTTACCTGGGGGGGTAGGAATTGGTGCCGTTTTGATATGATTTTCAGTTTCGGAGCTCTACCACCTTCAAAATCATCGGGCGAGGTATACCTGGCAGTTTCGTTCCCTATACCCTAACGCTGAGCCTAACCCTAACCCTAGCTTAACCCTAACCCTAACCCTAACCCTAACCCTAAATTCTTACCTGGGGGGGTAGGAATTGGTGCCGTTTTGATATGATTTTCAGTTTCGGAGCTCTACCACCTTCAAAATCATCGGGCGAGGTATACCTGGCAGTTTCGTTCCCTATACCCTAACGCTGAGCCTAACCCTAACCCTAGCCTAACCCTAACCCTAACCCTAAATTCTTACCTGGGGGGGTAGGAATTGGTGCCGTTTTGATATGATTTTCAGTTTCGGAGCTCTACCACCTTCAAAATCATCGGGCGAGGTATACCTGGCAGTTTCGTTCCCTATACCCTAACGCTGAGCCTAACCCTAACCCTAGCTTAACCCTAACCCTAACCCTAACCCTAAATTCTTACCTGGGGGGGTAGGAATTGGTGCCGTTTTGATATGATTTTCAGTTTCGGAGCTCTACCACCTTCAAAATCATCGGGCGAGGTATACCTGGCAGTTTCGTTCCCTATACCCTAACGCTGAGCCTAACCCTAACCCTAACCCTAGCTTAACCCTAACCCTAACCCTAAATTCTTACCTGGGGGGTAGGAATTGGTGCCGTTTTGATATGATTTTCAGTTTCGGAGCTCTACCACCTTCAAAATCATCGGGCGAGGTATACCTGGCAGTTTCGTTCCCTATACCCTAACGCTGAGCCTAACCCTAACCCTAGCTTAACCCTAACCCTAACCCTAACCCTAAATTCTTACCTGGGGGGGTAGGAATTGGTGCCGTTTTGATATGATTTTCAGTTTCGGAGCTCTACCACCTTCAAAATCATCGGGCGAGGTATACCTGGCAGTTTCGTTCCCTATACCCTAACGCTGAGCCTAACCCTAACCCTAGCTTAACCCTAACCCTAACCCTAACCCTAAATTCTTACCTGGGGGGTAGGAATTGGTGCCGTTTTGATATGATTTTCAGTTTCGGAGCTCTACCACCTTCAAAATCATCGGGCGAGGTATACCTGGCAGTTTCGTTCCCTATACCCTAACGCTGAGCCTAACCCTAACCCTAGCTTAACCCTAACCCTAACCCTAACCCTAAATTCTTACCTGGGGGGGTAGGAATTGGTGCCGTTTTGATATGATTTTCAGTTTCGGAGCTCTACCACCTTCAAAATCATCGGGCGAGGTATACGTGGCAGTTTCATTCCCTATACCCTAACGCTGAGCCTAACCCTAACCCTAGCTTAACCCTAACCCTAACCCTAAATTCTTACCTGGGGGGGTAGGAATTGGTGCCGTTTTGATATGATTTTCAGTTTCGGAGCTCTACCACCTTCAAAATCATCGGGCGAGGTATACCTGGCAGTTTCGTTCCCTATACCCTAACGCTGAGCCTAACCCTAACCCTAGCTTAACCCTAACCCTAACCCTAACCCTAAATTCTTACCTGGGGGGGTAGGAATTGGTGCCGTTTTGATATGATTTTCAGTTTCGGAGCTCTACCACCTTCAAAATCATCGGGCGAGGTATACGTGGCAGTTTCATTCCCTATACCCTAACGCTGAGCCTAACCCTAACCCTAGCCTAACCCTAACCCTAGCTTAACCCTAACCCTAACCCTAACCCTAAATTCTTACCTGGGGGGGTAGGAATTGGTGCCGTTTTGATATGATTTTCAGTTTCGGAGCTCTACCACCTTCAAAATCATCGGGCGAGGTATACCTGGCAGTTTCGTTCCCTATACCCTAACGCTGAGCCTAACCCTAACCCTAGCTTAACGCTAACCCTAACCCTAACCCTAAATTCTTACCTGGGGGGGTAGGAATTGGTGCCGTTTTGATATGATTTTCAGTTTCGGAGCTCTACCACCTTCAAAATCATCGGGCGAGGTATACCTGGCAGTTTCGTTCCCTATACCCTAACGCTGAGCCTAACCCTAACCCTAGCTTAACCCTAACCCTAACCCTAAATTCTTACCTGGGGGGGTAGGAATTGGTGCCGTTTTGATATGATTTTCAGTTTCGGAGCTCTACCACCTTCAAAATCATCGGGCGAGGTATACCTGGCAGTTTCGTTCCCTATACCCTAACGCTGAGCCTAACCCTAACCCTAGCTTAACCCTAACCCTAACCCTAAATTCTTACCTGGGGGGGTAGGAATTGGTGCCGTTTTGATATGATTTTCAGTTTCGGAGCTCTACCACCTTCAAAATCATCGGGCGAGGTATACCTGGCAGTTTCGTTCCCTATACCCTAACGCTGAGCCTAACCCTAACCCTAACCCTAGCTTAACCCTAACCCTAACCCTAAATTCTTACCTGGGGGGGTAGGAATTGGTGCCGTTTTGATATGATTTTCAGTTTCGGAGCTCTACCACCTTCAAAATCATCGGGCGAGGTATACCTGGCAGTTTCATTCCCTATACCCTAACGCTGAGCCTAACCCTAACCCTAGCTTAACCCTAACCCTAACCCTAACCCTAAATTCTTACCTGGGGGGGTAGGAATTGGTGCCGTTTTGATATGATTTTCAGTTTTGGAGCTCTACCACCTTCAAAATCATCGGGCGAGGTATACCTGGCAGTTTCGTTCCCTATACCCTAACGCTGAGCCTAACCCTAACCCTAACCGTAGCTTAACCCTAACCCTAACCCTAAATTCTTACCTGGGGGGGTAGGAATTGGTGCCGTTTTGATATGATTTTCAGTTTCGGAGCTCTACCACCTTCAAAATCATCGGGCGAGGTATACCTGGCAGTTTCGTTCCCTATACCCTAACGCTGAGCCTAACCCTAACCCTAGCCTAACCCTAACCCTAACCCTAAATTCTTACCTGGGGGGGTAGGAATTGGTGCCGTTTTGATATGATTTTCAGTTTCGGAGCTCTACCACCTTCAAAATCATCGGGCGAGGTATACCTGGCAGTTTCGTTCCCTATACCCTAACGCTGAGCCTAACCCTAACCCTAGCTTAACCCTAACCCGAACCCTAACCCTAAATTCTTACCTGGGGGGGTAGGAATTGGTGCCGTTTTGATATGATTTTCAGTTTCGGAGCTCTACCACCTTCAAAATCATCGGGCGAGGTATACCTGGCAGTTTCGTTCCCTATACCCTAACGCTGAGCCTAACCCTAACCCTAACCCTAGCTTAACCCTAACCCTAACCCTAAATTCTTACCTGGGGGGGTAGGAATTGGTGCCGTTTTGATATGATTTTCAGTTTCGGAGCTCTACCACCTTCAAAATCATCGGGCGAGGTATACCTGGCAGTTTCGTTCCCTATACCCTAACGCTGAGCCTAACCCTAACCCTAGCCTAACCCTAACCCTAACCCTAAATTCTTACCTGGGGGGTAGGAATTGGTGCCGTTTTGATATGATTTTCAGTTTCGGAGCTCTACCACCTTCAAAATCATCGGGCGAGGTATACCTGGCAGTTTCGTTCCCTATACCCTAACGCTGAGCCTAACCCTAACCCTAGCTTAACGCTAACCCTAACCCTAACCCTAACCCTAAATTCTTACCTGGGGGGTAGGAATTGGTGCCGTTTTGATATGATTTTCAGTTTCGGAGCTCTACCACCTTCAAAATCATCGGGCGAGGTATACCTGGCAGTTTCGTTCCCTATACCCTAACGCTGAGCCTAACCCTAACCCTAGCTTAACCCTAACCCTAACCCTAACCCTAAATTCTTACCTGGGGGGGTAGGAATTGGTGCCGTTTTGATATGATTTTCAGTTTCGGAGCTCTACCACCTTCAAAATCATCGGGCGAGGTATACCTGGCAGTTTCGTTCCCTATACCCTAACGCTGAGCCTAACCCTAACCCTAGCTTAACCCTAACCCTAACCCTAACCCTAAATTCTTACCTGGGGGGTAGGAATTGGTGCCGTTTTGATATGATTTTCAGTTTCGGAGCTCTACCACCTTCAAAATCATCGGGCGAGGTATACCTGGCAGTTTCGTTCCCTATACCCTAACGCTGAGCCTAACCCTAACCCTAGCTTAACCCTAACCCTAACCCTAACCCTAAATTCTTACCTGGGGGGGTAGGAATTGGTGCCGTTTTGATATGATTTTCAGTTTCGGAGCTCTACCACCTTCAAAATCATCGGGCGAGGTATACGTGGCAGTTTCATTCCCTATACCCTAACGCTGAGCCTAACCCTAACCCTAGCTTAACCCTAACCCTAACCCTAAATTCTTACCTGGGGGGGTAGGAATTGGTGCCGTTTTGATATGATTTTCAGTTTCGGAGCTCTACCACCTTCAAAATCATCGGGCGAGGTATACCTGGCAGTTTCGTTCCCTATACCCTAACGCTGAGCCTAACCCTAACCCTAGCTTAACCCTAACCCTAACCCTAACCCTAAATTCTTACCTGGGGGGGTAGGAATTGGTGCCGTTTTGATATGATTTTCAGTTTCGGAGCTCTACCACCTTCAAAATCATCGGGCGAGGTATACCTGGCAGTTTCGTTCCCTATACCCTAACGCTGAGCCTAACCCTAACCCTAGCCTAACCCTAACCCTAACCCTAAATTCTTACCTGGGGGGGTAGGAATTGGTGCCGTTTTGATATGATTTTCAGTTTCGGAGCTCTACCACCTTCAAAATCATCGGGCGAGGTATACCTGGCAGTTTCATTCCCTATACCCTAACGCTGAGCCTAACCCTAACCCTAGCCTAACCCTAACCCTAACCCTAAATTCTTACCTGGGGGGGTAGGAATTGGTGCCGTTTTGATATGATTTTCAGTTTCGGAGCTCTACCACCTTCAAAATCATCGGGCGAGGTATACCTGGCAGTTTCGTTCCCTATACCCTAACGCTGAGCCTAACCCTAACCCTAACCCAAACTTAACCCTAACCCTAACCCTAAATTCTTACCTGGGGGGGTAGGAATTGGTGCCGTTTTGATATGATTTTCAGTTTCGGAGCTCTACCACCTTCAAAATCATCGGGCGAGGTATACCTGGCAGTTTCGTTCCCTATACCCTAACGCTGAGCCTAACCCTAACCCTAACCCAAACTTAACCCTAACCCTAACCCTAAATTCTTACCTGGGGGGGTAGGAATTGGTGCCGTTTTGATATGATTTTCAGTTTCGGAGCTCTACCACCTTCAAAATCATCGGGCGAGGTATACCTGGCAGTTTCGTTCCCTATACCCTAACGCTGAGCCTAACCCTAACCCTAGCCTAACCCTAACCCTAACCCTAAATTCTTACCTGGGGGGGTAGGAATTGGTGCCGTTTTGATATGATTTTCAGTTTCGGAGCTCTACCACCTTCAAAATCATCGGGCGAGGTATACCTGGCAGTTTCGTTCCCTATACCCTAACGCTGAGCCTAACCCTAACCCTAACCCTAGCTTAACCCTAACCCTAACCCTAAATTCTTACCTGGGGGGGTAGGAATTGGTGTCGTTTTGATATGATTTTCAGTTTCGGAGCTCTACCACCTTCAAAATCATCGGGCGAGGTATACCTGGCAGTTTCGTTCCCTATACCCTAACGCTGAGCCTAACCCTAACCCTAGCCTAACCCTAACCCTAACCCTAAATTCTTACCTGGGGGGGTAGGAATTGGTGCCGTTTTGATATGATTTTCAGTTTCGGAGCTCTACCACCTTCAAAATCATCGGGCGAGGTATACCTGGCAGTTTCGTTCCCTATACCCTAACGCTGAGCCTAACCCTAACCCTAGCTTAACGCTAACCCTAACCCTAACCCTAAATTCTTACCTGGGGGGGTAGGAATTGGTGCCGTTTTGATATGATTTTCAGTTTCGGAGCTCTACCACCTTCAAAATCATCGGGCGAGGTATACCTGGCAGTTTCGTTCCCTATACCCTAACGCTGAGCCTAACCCTAACCCTAGCTTAACCCTAACCCTAACCCTAAATTCTTACCTGGGGGGGTAGGAATTGGTGCCGTTTTGATATGATTTTCAGTTTCGGAGCTCTACCACCTTCAAAATCATCGGGCGAGGTATACCTGGCAGTTTCGTTCCCTATACCCTAACGCTGAGCCTAACCCTAACCCTAGCCTAACCCTAACCCTAACCCTAAATTCTTACCTGGGGGGGTAGGAATTGGTGCCGTTTTGATATGATTTTCAGTTTCGGAGCTCTACCACCTTCAAAATCATCGGGCGAGGTATACCTGGCAGTTTCATTCCCTATACCCTAACGCTGAGCCTAACCCTAACCCTAGCCTAACCCTAACCCTAACCCTAAATTCTTACCTGGGGGGGTAGGAATTGGTGCCGTTTTGATATGATTTTCAGTTTCGGAGCTCTACCACCTTCAAAATCATCGGGCGAGGTATACCTGGCAGTTTCATTCCCTATACCCTAACGCTGAGCCTAACCCTAACCCTAGCCTAACCCTAACCCTAACCCTAACCCTAACCCTAAATTCTTACCTGGGGGGGTAGGAATTGGTGCCGTTTTGATATGATTTTCAGTTTCGGAGCTCTACCACCTTCAAAATCATCGGGCGAGGTATACCTGGCAGTTTCGTTCCCTATACCCTAACGCTGAGCCTAACCCTAACCCTAGCTTAACCCTAACCCTAACCCTAACCCTAAATTCTTACCTGGGGGGGTAGGAATTGGTGCCGTTTTGATATGATTTTCAGTTTCGGAGCTCTACCACCTTCAAAATCATCGGGCGAGGTATACCTGGCAGTTTCGTTCCCTATACCCTAACGCTGAGCCTAACCCTAACCCTAGCCTAACCCTAACCCTAACCCTAAATTCTTACCTGGGTGGGTAGGAATTGGTGCCGTTTTGATATGATTTTCAGTTTCGGAGCTCTACCACCTTCAAAATCATCGGGCGAGGTATACCTGGCAGTTTCGTTCCCTATACCCTAACGCTGAGCCTAAACCTAACCCTAGCCTAACCCTAACCCTAACCCTAAATTCTTACCTGGGTGGGTAGGAATTGGTGCCGTTTTGATATGATTTTCAGTTTCGGAGCTCTACCACCTTCAAAATCATCGGGCGAGGTATACCTGGCAGTTTCGTTCCCTATACCCTAACGCTGAGCCTAACCCTAACCCTAGCCTAACCCTAACCCTAACCCTAAATTCTTACCTGGGGGGGTAGGAATTGGTGCCGTTTTGATATGATTTTCAGTTTCGGAGCTCTACCACCTTCAAAATCATCGGGCGAGGTATACCTGGCAGTTTCATTCCCTATACCCTAACGCTGAGCCTAACCCTAACCCTAGCCTAACCCTAACCCTAACCCTAAATTCTTACCTGGGGGGGTAGGAATTGGTGCCGTTTTGATATGATTTTCAGTTTCGGAGCTCTACCACCTTCAAAATCATCGGGCGAGGTATACCTGGCAGTTTCATTCCCTATACCCTAACGCTGAGCCTAACCCTAACCCTAGCCTAACCCTAACCCTAACCCTAACCCTAAATTCTTACCTGGGGGGGTAGGAATTGGTGCCGTTTTGATATGATTTTCAGTTTCGGAGCTCTACCACCTTCAAAATCATCGGGCGAGGTATACCTGGCAGTTTCGTTCCCTATACCCTAACGCTGAGCCTAACCCTAACCCTAGCTTAACCCTAACCCTAACCCTAACCCTAAATTCTTACCTGGGGGGGTAGGAATTGGTGCCGTTTTGATATGATTTTCAGTTTCGGAGCTCTACCACCTTCAAAATCATCGGGCGAGGTATACCTGGCAGTTCCGTTCCCTATACCCTAACGCTGAGCCTAACCCTAACCCTAGCTTAACCTTAACCCTAACCCTAACCCTAAATTCTTACCTGGGGGGGTAGGAATTGGTGCCGTTTTGATATGATTTTCAGTTTCGGAGCTCTACCACCTTCAAAATCATCGGGCGAGGCATACCTGGCAGTTTCGTTCCCTATACCCTAACGCTGAGCCTAACCCTAACCCTAGCTTAACCCTAACCCTAACCCTAAATTCTTACCTGGGGGGGTAGGAATTGGTGCCGTTTTGATATGATTTTCAGTTTCGGAGCTCTACCACCTTCAAAATCATCGGGCGAGGTATACCTGGCAGTTTCGTTCCCTATACCCTAACGCTGAGCCTAACCGTAACCCTAGCTTAACCCTAACCCTAACCCTAACCCTAACCCTAAATTCTTACCTGGGGGGGTAGGAATTGGTGCCGTTTTGATATGATTTTCAGTTTCGGAGCTCTACCACCTTCAAAATCATCGGGCGAGGTATACGTGGCAGTTTCATTCCCTATACCCTAACGCTGAGCCTAACCCTAACCCTAGCCTAACCCTAACCCTAACCCTAACCCTAAATTCTTACCTGGGGGGGTAGGAATTGGTGCCGTTTTGATATGATTTTCAGTTTCGGAGCTCTACCACCTTCAAAATCATCGGGCGAGGTATACCTGGCAGTTTCGTTCCCTATACCCTAACGCTGAGCCTAACCCTAACCCTAGCTTAACCCTAACCCTAACCCTAACCCTAAATTCTTACCTGGGGGGGTAGGAATTGGTGCCGTTTTGATATGATTTTCAGTTTCGGAGCTCTACCACCTTCAAAATCATCGGGCGAGGTATACCTGGCAGTTTCGTTCCCTATACCCTAACGCTGAGCCTAACCCTAACCCTAGCCTAACCCTAACCCTAACCCTAAATTCTTACCTGGGGGGGTAGGAATTGGTGCCGTTTTGATATGATTTTCAGTTTCGGAGCTCTACCACCTTCAAAATCATCGGGCGAGGTATACCTGGCAGTTTCATTCCCTATACCCTAACGCTGAGCCTAACCCTAACCCTAGCCTAACCCTAACCCTAACCCTAAATTCTTACCTGGGGGGGTAGGAATTGGTGCCGTTTTGATATGATTTTCAGTTTCGGAGCTCTACCACCTTCAAAATCATCGGGCGAGGTATACCTGGCAGTTTCGTTCCCTATACCCTAACGCTGAGCCTAACCCTAACCCTAACCCAAACTTAACCCTAACCCTAACCCTAAATTCTTACCTGGGGGGGTAGGAATTGGTGCCGTTTTGATATGATTTTCAGTTTCGGAGCTCTACCACCTTCAAAATCATCGGGCGAGGTATACCTGGCAGTTTCGTTCCCTATACCCTAACGCTGAGCCTAACCCTAACCCTAACCCAAACTTAACCCTAACCCTACCCCTAAATTCTTACCTGGGGGGGTAGGAATTGGTGCCGTTTTGATATGATTTTCAGTTTCGGAGCTCTACCACCTTCAAAATCATCGGGCGAGGTATACCTGGCAGTTTCGTTCCCTATACCCTAACGCTGAGCCTAACCCTAACCCTAGCCTAACCCTAACCCTAACCCTAAATTCTTACCTGGGGGGGTAGGAATTGGTGCCGTTTTGATATGATTTTCAGTTTCGGAGCTCTACCACCTTCAAAATCATCGGGCGAGGTATACCTGGCAGTTTCGTTCCCTATACCCTAACGCTGAGCCTAACCCTAACCCTAACCCTAGCTTAACCCTAACCCTAACCCTAAATTCTTACCTGGGGGGGTAGGAATTGGTGTCGTTTTGATATGATTTTCAGTTTCGGAGCTCTACCACCTTCAAAATCATCGGGCGAGGTATACCTGGCAGTTTCGTTCCCTATACCCTAACGCTGAGCCTAACCCTAACCCTAGCCTAACCCTAACCCTAACCCTAAATTCTTACCTGGGGGGGTAGGAATTGGTGCCGTTTTGATATGATTTTCAGTTTCGGAGCTCTACCACCTTCAAAATCATCGGGCGAGGTATACCTGGCAGTTTCGTTCCCTATACCCTAACGCTGAGCCTAACCCTAACCCTAGCTTAACGCTAACCCTAACCCTAACCCTAAATTCTTACCTGGGGGGGTAGGAATTGGTGCCGTTTTGATATGATTTTCAGTTTCGGAGCTCTACCACCTTCAAAATCATCGGGCGAGGTATACCTGGCAGTTTCGTTCCCTATACCCTAACGCTGAGCCTAACCCTAACCCTAGCTTAACCCTAACCCTAACCCTAAATTCTTACCTGGGGGGGTAGGAATTGGTGCCGTTTTGATATGATTTTCAGTTTCGGAGCTCTACCACCTTCAAAATCATCGGGCGAGGTATACCTGGCAGTTTCGTTCCCTATACCCTAACGCTGAGCCTAACCCTAACCCTAGCTTCACCCTAACCCTAACCCTAACCCTAAATTCTTACCTGGGGGGGTAGGAATTGGTGCCGTTTTGATATGATTTTCAGTTTCGGAGCTCTACCACCTTCAAAATCATCGGGCGAGGTATACCTGGCAGTTTCGTTCCCTATACCCTAACGCTGAGCCTAACCCTAACCCTAGCTTAACCCTAACCCTAACCCTAAATTCTTACCTGGGGGGTAGGAATTGGTGCCGTTTTGATATGATTTTCAGTTTCGGAGCTCTACCACCTTCAAAATCATCGGGCGAGGTATACCTGGCAGTTTCGTTCCCTATACCCTAACGCTGAGCCTAACCCTAACCCTAGCCTAACCCTAACCCTAACCCTAAATTCTTACCTGGGGGGGTAGGAATTGGTGCCGTTTTGATATGATTTTCAGTTTCGGAGCTCTACCACCTTCAAAATCATCGGGCGAGGTATACCTGGCAGTTTCGTTCCCTATACCCTAACACTGAGCCTAACCCTAACCCTAGCCTAACCCTAACCCTAACCCTAAATTCTTACCTGGGGGGGTAGGAATTGGTGCCGTTTTGATATGATTTTCAGTTTCGGAGCTCTACCACCTTCAAAATCATCGGGCGAGGTATACCTGGCAGTTTCATTCCCTATACCCTAACGCTGAGCCTAACCCTAACCCTAGCCTAACCCTAACCCTAACCCTAAATTCTTACCTGGGGGGGTAGGAATTGGTGCCGTTTTGATATGATTTTCAGTTTCGGAGCTCTACCACCTTCAAAATCATCGGGCGAGGTATACCTGGCAGTTTCATTCCCTATACCCTAACGCTGAGCCTAACCCTAACCCTAGCCTAACCCTAACCCTAACCCTAACCCTAACCCTAAATTCTTACCTGGGGGGGTAGGAATTGGTGCCGTTTTGATATGATTTTCAGTTTCGGAGCTCTACCACCTTCAAAATCATCGGGCGAGGTATACCTGGCAGTTTCGTTCCCTATACCCTAACGCTGAGCCTAACCCTAACCCTAGCTTAACCCTAACCCTAACCCTAACCCTAAATTCTTACCTGGGGGGGTAGGAATTGGTGCCGTTTTGATATGATTTTCAGTTTCGGAGCTCTACCACCTTCAAAATCATCGGGCGAGGTATACCTGGCAGTTTCGTTCCCTATACCCTAACGCTGAGCCTAACCCTAACCCTAGCCTAACCCTAACCCTAACCCTAAATTCTTACCTGGGGGGGTAGGAATTGGTGCCGTTTTGATATGATTTTCAGTTTCGGAGCTCTACCACCTTCAAAATCATCGGGCGAGGTATACCTGGCAGTTTCGTTCCCTATACCCTAACGCTGAGCCTAAACCTAACCCTAGCCTAACCCTAACCCTAACCCTAAATTCTTACCTGGGTGGGTAGGAATTGGTGCCGTTTAGATATGATTTTCAGTTTCGGAGCTCTACCACCTTCAAAATCATCGGGCGAGGTATACCTGGCAGTTTCATTCCCTATACCCTAACGCTGAGCCTAACCCTAACCCTAGCCTAACCCTAACCCTAACCCTAAATTCTTACCTGGGGGGGTAGGAATTGGTGCCGTTTTGATATGATTTTCAGTTTCGGAGCTCTACCACCTTCAAAATCATCGGGCGAGGTATACCTGGCAGTTTCGTTCCCTATACCCTAACGCTGAGCCTAACCCTAACCCTAGCCTAACCCTAACCCTAACCCTAAATTCTTACCTGGGGGGGTAGGAATTGGTGCCGTTTTGATATGATTTTCAGTTTCGGAGCTCTACCACCTTCAAAATCATCGGGCGAGGTATACCTGGCAGTTTCATTCCCTATACCCTAACGCTGAGCCTAACCCTAACCCTAGCCTAACCCTAACCCTAACCCTAAATTCTTACCTGGGGGGGTAGGAATTGGTGCCGTTTTGATATGATTTTCAGTTTCGGAGCTCTACCACCTTCAAAATCATCGGGCGAGGTATACCTGGCAGTTTCATTCCCTATACCCTAACGCTGAGCCTAACCCTAACCCTAGCCTAACCCTAACCCTAACCCTAACCCTAAATTCTTACCTGGGGGGGTAGGAATTGGTGCCGTTTTGATATGATTTTCAGTTTCGGAGCTCTACCACCTTCAAAATCATCGGGCGAGGTATACCTGGCAGTTTCGTTCCCTATACCCTAACGCTGAGCCTAACCCTAACCCTAGCTTAACCCTAACCCTAACCCTAACCCTAAATTCTTACCTGGGGGGGTAGGAATTGGTGCCGTTTTGATATGATTTTCAGTTTCGGAGCTCTACCACCTTCAAAATCATCGGGCGAGGCATACCTGGCAGTTTCGTTCCCTATACCCTAACGCTGAGCCTAACCCTAACCCTAGCTTAACCCTAACCCTAACCCTAACCCTAAATTCTTACCTGGGGGGGTAGGAATTGGTGCCGTTTTGATATGATTTTCAGTTTCGGAGCTCTACCACCTTCAAAATCATCGGGCGAGGCATACCTGGCAGTTTCGTTCCCTATACCCTAACGCTGAGCCTAACCCTAACCCTAGCTTAACCCTAACCCTAACCCTAAATTCTTACCTGGGGGGGTAGGAATTGGTGCCGTTTTGATATGATTTTCAGTTTCGGAGCTCTACCACCTTCAAAATCATCGGGCGAGGTATACCTGGCAGTTTCATTCCCTATACCCTAACGCTGAGCCTAACCGTAACCCTAGCTTAACCCTAACCCTAACCCTAACCCTAACCCTAAATTCTTACCTGGGGGGGTAGGAATTGGTGCCGTTTTGATATGATTTTCAGTTTCGGAGCTCTACCACCTTCAAAATCATCGGGCGAGGTATACCTGGCAGTTTCATTCCCTATACCCTAACGCTGAGCCTAACCCTAACCCTAGCCTAACCCTAACCCTAACCCTAAATTCTTACCTGGGGGGGTAGGAATTGGTGCCGTTTTGATATGATTTTCAGTTTCGGAGCTCTACCACCTTCAAAATCATCGGGCGAGGTATACCTGGCAGTTCCGTTCCCTATACCCTAACGCTGAGCCTAACCCTAACCCTAGCTTAACCCTAACCCTAACCCTAACCCTAAATTCTTACCTGGGGGGGTAGGAATTGGTGCCGTTTTGATATGATTTTCAGTTTCGGAGCTCTACCACCTTCAAAATCATCGGGCGAGGTATACCTGGCAGTTTCGTTCCCTATACCCTAACGCTGAGCCTAACCCTAACCCTAGCCTAACCCTAACCCTAACCCTAAATTCTTACCTGGGGGGGTAGGAATTGGTGCCGTTTTGATATGATTTTCAGTTTCGGAGCTCTACCACCTTCAAAATCATCGGGCGAGGTATACCTGGCAGTTCCGTTCCCTATACCCTAACGCTGAGCCTAACCCTAACCCTAGCTTAACCCTAACCCTAACCCTAACCCTAAATTCTTACCTGGGGGGGTAGGAATTGGTGCCGTTTTGATATGATTTTCAGTTTCGGAGCTCTACCACCTTCAAAATCATCGGGCGAGGTATACCTGGCAGTTTCGTTCCCTATACCCTAACGCTGAGCCTGACCCTAACCCTAGCTTAACCCTAACCCTAACCCTAAATTCTTACCTGGGGGGGTAGGAATTGGTGCCGTTTTGATATGATTTTCAGTTTCGGAGCTCTACCACCTTCAAAATCATCGGGCGAGGTATACCTGGCAGTTTCGTTCCCTATACCCTAACGCTGAGCCTAACCCTAACCCTAGCTTAACCCTAACCCTAACCCTAACCCTAACCCTAAATTCTTACCTGGGGGGGTAGGAATTGGTGCCGTTTTGATATGATTTTCAGTTTCGGAGCTCTACCACCTTCAAAATCATCGGGCGAGGTATACCTGGCAGTTTCATTCCCTATACCCTAACGCTGAGCCTAACCCTAACCCTAGCCTAACCCTAACCCTAACCCTAAATTCTTACCTGGGGGGGTAGGAATTGGTGCCGTTTTGATATGATTTTCAGTTTCGGAGCTCTACCACCTTCAAAATCATCGGGCGAGGTATACCTGGCAGTTTCATTCCCTATACCCTAACGCTGAGCCTAACCCTAACCCTAGCCTAACCCTAACCCTAACCCTAAATTCTTACCTGGGGGGGTAGGAATTGGTGCCGTTTTGATATGATTTTCAGTTTCGGAGCTCTACCACCTTCAAAATCATCGGGCGAGGTATACCTGGCAGTTTCGTTCCCTATACCCTAACGCTGAGCCTAACCCTAACCCTAGCCTAACCCTAACCCTAACCCTAAATTCTTACCTGGGGGGGTAGGAATTGGTGCCGTTTTGATATGATTTTCAGTTTCGGAGCTCTACCACCTTCAAAATCATCGGGCGAGGTATACCTGGCAGTTTCATTCCCTATACCCTAACGCTGAGCCTAACCCTAACCCTAGCCTAACCCTAACCCTAACCCTAAATTCTTACCTGGGGGGGTAGGAATTGGTGCCGTTTTGATATGATTTTCAGTTTCGGAGCTCTACCACCTTCAAAATCATCGGGCGAGGTATACCTGGCAGTTTCATTCCCTATACCCTAACGCTGAGCCTAACCCTAACCCTAGCCTAACCCTAACCCTAACCCTAACCCTAAATTCTTACCTGGGGGGGTAGGAATTGGTGCCGTTTTGATATGATTTTCAGTTTCGGAGCTCTACCACCTTCAATATCATCGGGCGAGGTATACCTGGCAGTTTCGTTCCCTATACCCTAACGCTGAGCCTAACCCTAACCCTAGCTTAACCCTAACCCTAACCCTAACCCTAAATTCTTACCTGGGGGGGTAGGAATTGGTGCCGTTTTGATATGATTTTCAGTTTCGGAGCTCTACCACCTTCAAAATCATCGGGCGAGGTATACCTGGCAGTTCCGTTCCCTATACCCTAACGCTGAGCCTAACCCTAACCCTAGCTTAACCCTAACCCTAACCCTAACCCTAAATTCTTACCTGGGGGGGTAGGAATTGGTGCCGTTTTGATATGATTTTCAGTTTCGGAGCTCTACCACCTTCAAAATCATCGGGCGAGGCATACCTGGCAGTTTCGTTCCCTATACCCTAACGCTGAGCCTAACCCTAACCCTAGCTTAACCCTAACCCTAACCCTAAATTCTTACCTGGGGGGGTAGGAATTGGTGCCGTTTTGATATGATTTTCAGTTTCGGAGCTCTACCACCTTCAAAATCATCGGGCGAGGTATACCTGGCAGTTTCGTTCCCTATACCCTAACGCTGAGCCTAACCCTAACCCTAGCTTAACCCTAACCCTAACCCTAACCCTAACCCTAAATTCTTACCTGGGGGGGTAGGAATTGGTGCCGTTTTGATATGATTTTCAGTTTCGGAGCTCTACCACCTTCAAAATCATCGGGCGAGGTATACCTGGCAGTTTCATTCCCTATACCCTAACGCTGAGCCTAACCCTAACCCTAGCCTAACCCTAACCCTAACCCTAAATTCTTACCTGGGGGGGTAGGAATTGGTGCCGTTTTGATATGATTTTCAGTTTCGGAGCTCTACCACCTTCAAAATCATCGGGCGAGGTATACCTGGCAGTTCCGTTCCCTATACCCTAACGCTGAGCCTAACCCTAACCCTAGCTTAACCCTAACCCTAACCCTAACCCTAAATTCTTACCTGGGGGGGTAGGAATTGGTGCCGTTTTGATATGATTTTCAGTTTCGGAGCTCTACCACCTTCAAAATCATCGGGCGAGGTATACCTGGCAGTTTCGTTCCCTATACCCTAACGCTGAGCCTAACCCTAACCCTAGCCTAACCCTAACCCTAACCCTAAATTCTTACCTGGGGGGGTAGGAATTGGTGCCGTTTTGATATGATTTTCAGTTTCGGAGCTCTACCACCTTCAAAATCATCGGGCGAGGTATACCTGGCAGTTTCATTCCCTATACCCTAACGCTGAGCCTAACCCTAACCCTAGCCTAACCCTAACCCTAACCCTAAATTCTTACCTGGGGGGGTAGGAATTGGTGCCGTTTTGATATGATTTTCAGTTTCGGAGCTCTACCACCTTCAAAATCATCGGGCGAGGTATACCTGGCAGTTCCGTTCCCTATACCCTAACGCTGAGCCTAACCCTAACCCTAGCTTAACCCTAACCCTAACCCTAACCCTAAATTCTTACCTGGGGGGGTTGGAATTGGTGCCGTTTTGATATGATTTTCAGTTTCGGAGCTCTACCACCTTCAAAATCATCGGGCGAGGTATACCTGGCAGTTTCGTTCCCTATACCCTAACGCTGAGCCTGACCCTAACCCTAGCTTAACCCTAACCCTAACCCTAAATTCTTACCTGGGGGGGTAGGAATTGGTGCCGTTTTGATATGATTTTCAGTTTCGGAGCTCTACCACCTTCAAAATCATCGGGCGAGGTATACCTGGCAGTTTCGTTCCCTATACCCTAACGCTGAGCCTAACCCTAACCCTAGCTTAACCCTAACCCTAACCCTAACCCTAAATTCTTACCTGGGGGGGTAGGAATTGGTGCCGTTTTGATATGATTTTCAGTTTCGGAGCTCTACCACCTTCAAAATCATCGGGCGAGGTATACCTGGCAGTTTCATTCCCTATACCCTAACGCTGAGCCTAACCCTAACCCTAGCCTAACCCTAACCCTAACCCTAAATTCTTACCTGGGGGGGTAGGAATTGGTGCCGTTTTGATATGATTTTCAGTTTCGGAGCTCTACCACCTTCAAAATCATCGGGCGAGGTATACCTGGCAGTTTCGTTCCCTATACCCTAACGCTGAGCCTAACCCTAACCCTAACCCTAGCTTAACCCTAACCCTAACCCTAACCCTAAATTCTTACCTGGGGGGGTAGGAATTGGTGCCGTTTTGATATGATTTTCAGTTTTGGAGCTCTACCACCTTCAAAATCATCGGGCGAGGTATACCTGGCAGTTTCGTTCCCTATACCCTAACGCTGAGCCTAACCCTAACCCTAACCGTACCTTAACCCTAACCCTAACCCTAAATTCTTACCTGGGGGGGTAGGAATTGGTGCCGTTTTGATATGATTTTCAGTTTCGGAGCTCTACCACCTTCAAAATCATCGGGCGAGGTATACCTGGCAGTTTCGTTCCCTATACCCTAACGCTGAGCCTAACCCTAACCCTAGCCTAACCCTAACCCTAACCCTAAATTCTTACCTGGGGGGGTAGGAATTGGTGCCGTTTTGATATGATTTTCAGTTTCGGAGCTCTACCACCTTCAAAATCATCGGGCGAGGTATACCTGGCAGTTTCGTTCCCTATACCCTAACGCTGAGCCTAACCCTAACCCTAGCTTAACCCTAACCCTAACCCTAACCCTAAATTCTTACCTGGGGGGGTAGGAATTGGTGCCGTTTTGATATGATTTTCAGTTTCGGAGCTCTACCACCTTCAAAATCATCGGGCGAGGTATACCTGGCAGTTTCGTTCCCTATACCCTAACGCTGAGCCTAACCCTAACCCTAACCCTAGCTTAACCCTAACCCTAACCCTAAATTCTTACCTGGGGGGTAGGAATTGGTGCCGTTTTGATATGATTTTCAGTTTCGGAGCTCTACCACCTTCAAAATCATCGGGCGAGGTATACCTGGCAGTTTCGTTCCCTATACCCTAACGCTGAGCCTAACCCTAACCCTAGCTTAACCCTAACCCTAACCCTAACCCTAAATTCTTACCTGGGGGGGTAGGAATTGGTGCCGTTTTGATATGATTTTCAGTTTCGGAGCTCTACCACCTTCAAAATCATCGGGCGAGGTATACCTGGCAGTTTCGTTCCCTATACCCTAACGCTGAGCCTAACCCTAACCCTAGCTTAACCCTAACCCTAACCCTAACCCTAAATTCTTACCTGGGGGGTAGGAATTGGTGCCGTTTTGATATGATTTTCAGTTTCGGAGCTCTACCACCTTCAAAATCATCGGGCGAGGTATACCTGGCAGTTTCGTTCCCTATACCCTAACGCTGAGCCTAACCCTAACCCTAGCTTAACCCTAACCCTAACCCTAACCCTAAATTCTTACCTGGGGGGGTAGGAATTGGTGCCGTTTTGATATGATTTTCAGTTTCGGAGCTCTACCACCTTCAAAATCATCGGGCGAGGTATACGTGGCAGTTTCATTCCCTATACCCTAACGCTGAGCCTAACCCTAACCCTAGCTTAACCCTAACCCTAACCCTAAATTCTTACCTGGGGGGGTAGGAATTGGTGCCGTTTTGATATGATTTTCAGTTTCGGAGCTCTACCACCTTCAAAATCATCGGGCGAGGTATACCTGGCAGTTTCGTTCCCTATACCCTAACGCTGAGCCTAACCCTAACCCTAGCTTAACCCTAACCCTAACCCTAACCCTAAATTCTTACCTGGGGGGGTAGGAATTGGTGCCGTTTTGATATGATTTTCAGTTTCGGAGCTCTACCACCTTCAAAATCATCGGGCGAGGTATACGTGGCAGTTTCATTCCCTATACCCTAACGCTGAGCCTAACCCTAACCCTAGCCTAACCCTAACCCTAGCTTAACCCTAACCCTAACCCTAAATTCTTACCTGGGGGGGTAGGAATTGGTGCCGTTTTGATATGATTTTCAGTTTCGGAGCTCTACCACCTTCAAAATCATCGGGCGAGGTATACCTGGCAGTTTCGTTCCCTATACCCTAACGCTGAGCCTAACCCTAACCCTAGCTTAACGCTAACCCTAACCCTAACCCTAAATTCTTACCTGGGGGGGTAGGAATTGGTGCCGTTTTGATATGATTTTCAGTTTCGGAGCTCTACCACCTTCAAAATCATCGGGCGAGGTATACCTGGCAGTTTCGTTCCCTATACCCTAACGCTGAGCCTAACCCTAACCCTAGCTTAACCCTAACCCTAACCCTAAATTCTTACCTGGGGGGGTAGGAATTGGTGCCGTTTTGATATGATTTTCAGTTTCGGAGCTCTACCACCTTCAAAATCATCGGGCGAGGTATACCTGGCAGTTTCGTTCCCTATACCCTAACGCTGAGCCTAACCCTAACCCTAGCTTAACCCTAACCCTAACCCTAAATTCTTACCTGGGGGGGTAGGAATTGGTGCCGTTTTGATATGATTTTCAGTTTCGGAGCTCTACCACCTTCAAAATCATCGGGCGAGGTATACCTGGCAGTTTCGTTCCCTATACCCTAACGCTGAGCCTAACCCTAACCCTAACCCTAGCTTAACCCTAACCCTAACCCTAAATTCTTACCTGGGGGGGTAGGAATTGGTGCCGTTTTGATATGATTTTCAGTTTCGGAGCTCTACCACCTTCAAAATCATCGGGCGAGGTATACCTGGCAGTTTCATTCCCTATACCCTAACGCTGAGCCTAACCCTAACCCTAGCTTAACCCTAACCCTAACCCTAACCCTAAATTCTTACCTGGGGGGGTAGGAATTGGTGCCGTTTTGATATGATTTTCAGTTTTGGAGCTCTACCACCTTCAAAATCATCGGGCGAGGTATACCTGGCAGTTTCGTTCCCTATACCCTAACGCTGAGCCTAACCCTAACCCTAACCGTAGCTTAACCCTAACCCTAACCCTAAATTCTTACCTGGGGGGGTAGGAATTGGTGCCGTTTTGATATGATTTTCAGTTTCGGAGCTCTACCACCTTCAAAATCATCGGGCGAGGTATACCTGGCAGTTTCGTTCCCTATACCCTAACGCTGAGCCTAACCCTAACCCTAGCCTAACCCTAACCCTAACCCTAAATTCTTACCTGGGGGGGTAGGAATTGGTGCCGTTTTGATATGATTTTCAGTTTCGGAGCTCTACCACCTTCAAAATCATCGGGCGAGGTATACCTGGCAGTTTCGTTCCCTATACCCTAACGCTGAGCCTAACCCTAACCCTAACCCTAGCTTAACCCTAACCCTAACCCTAAATTCTTACCTGGGGGGGTAGGAATTGGTGCCGTTTTGATATGATTTTCAGTTTCGGAGCTCTACCACCTTCAAAATCATCGGGCGAGGTATACCTGGCAGTTTCGTTCCCTATACCCTAACGCTGAGCCTAACCCTAACCCTAGCCTAACCCTAACCCTAACCCTAAATTCTTACCTGGGGGGTAGGAATTGGTGCCGTTTTGATATGATTTTCAGTTTCGGAGCTCTACCACCTTCAAAATCATCGGGCGAGGTATACCTGGCAGTTTCGTTCCCTATACCCTAACGCTGAGCCTAACCCTAACCCTAGCCTAACCCTAACCCTAACCCTAAATTCTTACCTGGGGGGGTAGGAATTGGTGCCGTTTTGATATGATTTTCAGTTTCGGAGCTCTACCACCTTCAAAATCATCGGGCGAGGTATACCTGGCAGTTTCGTTCCCTATACCCTAACGCTGAGCCTAACCCTAACCCTAGCTTAACCCTAACCCTAACCCTAACCCTAAATTCTTACCTGGGGGGGTAGGAATTGGTGCCGTTTTGATATGATTTTCAGTTTCGGAGCTCTACCACCTTCAAAATCATCGGGCGAGGTATACCTGGCAGTTTCGTTCCCTATACCCTAACGCTGAGCCTAACCCTAACCCTAACCCTAGCTTAACCCTAACCCTAACCCTAAATTCTTACCTGGGGGGGTAGGAATTGGTGCCGTTTTGATATGATTTTCAGTTTCGGAGCTCTACCACCTTCAAAATCATCGGGCGAGGTATACCTGGCAGTTTCGTTCCCTATACCCTAACGCTGAGCCTAACCCTAACCCTAGCCTAACCCTAACCCTAACCCTAAATTCTTACCTGGGGGGTAGGAATTGGTGCCGTTTTGATATGATTTTCAGTTTCGGAGCTCTACCACCTTCAAAATCATCGGGCGAGGTATACCTGGCAGTTTCGTTCCCTATACCCTAACGCTGAGCCTAACCCTAACCCTAGCTTAACGCTAACCCTAACCCTAACCCTAACCCTAAATTCTTACCTGGGGGGTAGGAATTGGTGCCGTTTTGATATGATTTTCAGTTTCGGAGCTCTACCACCTTCAAAATCATCGGGCGAGGTATACCTGGCAGTTTCGTTCCCTATACCCTAACGCTGAGCCTAACCCTAACCCTAGCTTAACCCTAACCCTAACCCTAACCCTAAATTCTTACCTGGGGGGGTAGGAATTGGTGCCGTTTTGATATGATTTTCAGTTTCGGAGCTCTACCACCTTCAAAATCATCGGGCGAGGTATACCTGGCAGTTTCGTTCCCTATACCCTAACGCTGAGCCTAACCCTAACCCTAGCTTAACCCTAACCCTAACCCTAACCCTAAATTCTTACCTGGGGGGTAGGAATTGGTGCCGTTTTGATATGATTTTCAGTTTCGGAGCTCTACCACCTTCAAAATCATCGGGCGAGGTATACCTGGCAGTTTCGTTCCCTATACCCTAACGCTGAGCCTAACCCTAACCCTAGCTTAACCCTAACCCTAACCCTAACCCTAAATTCTTACCTGGGGGGGTAGGAATTGGTGCCGTTTTGATATGATTTTCAGTTTCGGAGCTCTACCACCTTCAAAATCATCGGGCGAGGTATACGTGGCAGTTTCATTCCCTATACCCTAACGCTGAGCCTAACCCTAACCCTAGCTTAACCCTAACCCTAACCCTAAATTCTTACCTGGGGGGGTAGGAATTGGTGCCGTTTTGATATGATTTTCAGTTTCGGAGCTCTACCACCTTCAAAATCATCGGGCGAGGTATACCTGGCAGTTTCGTTCCCTATACCCTAACGCTGAGCCTAACCCTAACCCTAGCTTAACCCTAACCCTAACCCTAACCCTAAATTCTTACCTGGGGGGGTAGGAATTGGTGCCGTTTTGATATGATTTTCAGTTTCGGAGCTCTACCACCTTCAAAATCATCGGGCGAGGTATACCTGGCAGTTTCGTTCCCTATACCCTAACGCTGAGCCTAACCCTAACCCTAGCTTAACCCTAACCCTAACCCTAACCCTAAATTCTTACCTGGGGGGTAGGAATTGGTGCCGTTTTGATATGATTTTCAGTTTCGGAGCTCTACCACCTTCAAAATCATCGGGCGAGGTATACCTGGCAGTTTCGTTCCCTATACCCTAACGCTGAGCCTAACCCTAACCCTAGCTTAACCCTAACCCTAACCCTAACCCTAAATTCTTACCTGGGGGGGTAGGAATTGGTGCCGTTTTGATATGATTTTCAGTTTCGGAGCTCTACCACCTTCAAAATCATCGGGCGAGGTATACGTGGCAGTTTCATTCCCTATACCCTAACGCTGAGCCTAACCCTAACCCTAGCTTAACCCTAACCCTAACCCTAAATTCTTACCTGGGGGGGTAGGAATTGGTGCCGTTTTGATATGATTTTCAGTTTCGGAGCTCTACCACCTTCAAAATCATCGGGCGAGGTATACCTGGCAGTTTCGTTCCCTATACCCTAACGCTGAGCCTAACCCTAACCCTAGCTTAACCCTAACCCTAACCCTAACCCTAAATTCTTACCTGGGGGGGTAGGAATTGGTGCCGTTTTGATATGATTTTCAGTTTCGGAGCTCTACCACCTTCAAAATCATCGGGCGAGGTATACCTGGCAGTTTCGTTCCCTATACCCTAACGCTGAGCCTAACCCTAACCCTAGCTTAACCCTAACCCTAACCCTAACCCTAAATTCTTACCTGGGGGGTAGGAATTGGTGCCGTTTTGATATGATTTTCAGTTTCGGAGCTCTACCACCTTCAAAATCATCGGGCGAGGTATACCTGGCAGTTTCGTTCCCTATACCCTAACGCTGAGCCTAACCCTAACCCTAGCTTAACCCTAACCCTAACCCTAACCCTAAATTCTTACCTGGGGGGGTAGGAATTGGTGCCGTTTTGATATGATTTTCAGTTTCGGAGCTCTACCACCTTCAAAATCATCGGGCGAGGTATACGTGGCAGTTTCATTCCCTATACCCTAACGCTGAGCCTAACCCTAACCCTAGCTTAACCCTAACCCTAACCCTAAATTCTTACCTGGGGGGGTAGGAATTGGTGCCGTTTTGATATGATTTTCAGTTTCGGAGCTCTACCACCTTCAAAATCATCGGGCGAGGTATACCTGGCAGTTTCGTTCCCTATACCCTAACGCTGAGCCTAACCCTAACCCTAGCTTAACCCTAACCCTAACCCTAACCCTAAATTCTTACCTGGGGGGGTAGGAATTGGTGCCGTTTTGATATGATTTTCAGTTTCGGAGCTCTACCACCTTCAAAATCATCGGGCGAGGTATACGTGGCAGTTTCATTCCCTATACCCTAACGCTGAGCCTAACCCTAACCCTAGCCTAACCCTAACCCTAACCCTAACCCTAAATTCTTACCTGGGGGGGTAGGAATTGGTGCCGTTTTGATATGATTTTCAGTTTCGGAGCTCTACCACCTTCAAAATCATCGGGCGAGGTATACCTGGCAGTTTCGTTCCCTATACCCTAACGCTGAGCCTAACCCTAACCCTAGCTTAACGCTAACCCTAACCCTAACCCTAAATTCTTACCTGGGGGGGTAGGAATTGGTGCCGTTTTGATATGATTTTCAGTTTCGGAGCTCTACCACCTTCAAAATCATCGGGCGAGGTATACCTGGCAGTTTCGTTCCCTATACCCTAACGCTGAGCCTAACCCTAACCCTAGCTTAACCCTAACCCTAACCCTAAATTCTTACCTGGGGGGGTAGGAATTGGTGCCGTTTTGATATGATTTTCAGTTTCGGAGCTCTACCACCTTCAAAATCATCGGGCGAGGTATACCTGGCAGTTTCGTTCCCTATACCCTAACGCTGAGCCTAACCCTAACCCTAGCTTAACCCTAACCCTAACCCTAAATTCTTACCTGGGGGGGTAGGAATTGGTGCCGTTTTGATATGATTTTCAGTTTCGGAGCTCTACCACCTTCAAAATCATCGGGCGAGGTATACCTGGCAGTTTCGTTCCCTATACCCTAACGCTGAGCCTAACCCTAACCCTAACCCTAGCTTAACCCTAACCCTAACCCTAAATTCTTACCTGGGGGGGTAGGAATTGGTGCCGTTTTGATATGATTTTCAGTTTCGGAGCTCTACCACCTTCAAAATCATCGGGCGAGGTATACCTGGCAGTTTCATTCCCTATACCCTAACGCTGAGCCTAACCCTAACCCTAGCTTAACCCTAACCCTAACCCTAACCCTAAATTCTTACCTGGGGGGGTAGGAATTGGTGCCGTTTTGATATGATTTTCAGTTTTGGAGCTCTACCACCTTCAAAATCATCGGGCGAGGTATACCTGGCAGTTTCGTTCCCTATACCCTAACGCTGAGCCTAACCCTAACCCTAACCGTAGCTTAACCCTAACCCTAACCCTAAATTCTTACCTGGGGGGGTAGGAATTGGTGCCGTTTTGATATGATTTTCAGTTTCGGAGCTCTACCACCTTCAAAATCATCGGGCGAGGTATACCTGGCAGTTTCGTTCCCTATACCCTAACGCTGAGCCTAACCCTAAACCTAGCCTAACCCTAACCCTAACCCTAAATTCTTACCTGGGGGGGTAGGAATTGGTGCCGTCTTGATATGATTTTCAGTTTCGGAGCTCTACCACCTTCAAAATCATCGGGCGAGGTATACCTGGCAGTTTCGTTCCCTATACCCTAACGCTGAGCCTAACCCTAACCCTAGCTTAACCCTAACCCTAACCCTAACCCTAAATTCTTACCTGGGGGGGTAGGAATTGGTGCCGTTTTGATATGATTTTCAGTTTCGGAGCTCTACCACCTTCAAAATCATCGGGCGAGGTATACCTGGCAGTTTCGTTCCCTATACCCTAACGCTGAGCCTAACCCTAACCCTAACCCTAGCTTAACCCTAACCCTAACCCTAAATTCTTACCTGGGGGGGTAGGAATTGGTGCCGTTTTGATATGATTTTCAGTTTCGGAGCTCTACCACCTTCAAAATCATCGGGCGAGGTATACCTGGCAGTTTCGTTCCCTATACCCTAACGCTGAGCCTAACCCTAACCCTAGCCTAACCCTAACCCTAACCCTAAATTCTTACCTGGGGGGTAGGAATTGGTGCCGTTTTGATATGATTTTCAGTTTCGGAGCTCTACCACCTTCAAAATCATCGGGCGAGGTATACCTGGCAGTTTCGTTCCCTATACCCTAACGCTGAGCCTAACCCTAACCCTAGCTTAACGCTAACCCTAACCCTAACCCTAACCCTAAATTCTTACCTGGGGGGTAGGAATTGGTGCCGTTTTGATATGATTTTCAGTTTCGGAGCTCTACCACCTTCAAAATCATCGGGCGAGGTATACCTGGCAGTTTCGTTCCCTATACCCTAACGCTGAGCCTAACCCTAACCCTAGCTTAACCCTAACCCTAACCCTAACCCTAAATTCTTACCTGGGGGGGTAGGAATTGGTGCCGTTTTGATATGATTTTCAGTTTCGGAGCTCTACCACCTTCAAAATCATCGGGCGAGGTATACCTGGCAGTTTCGTTCCCTATACCCTAACGCTGAGCCTAACCCTAACCCTAGCTTAACCCTAACCCTAACCCTAACCCTAAATTCTTACCTGGGGGGTAGGAATTGGTGCCGTTTTGATATGATTTTCAGTTTCGGAGCTCTACCACCTTCAAAATCATCGGGCGAGGTATACCTGGCAGTTTCGTTCCCTATACCCTAACGCTGAGCCTAACCCTAACCCTAGCTTAACCCTAACCCTAACCCTAACCCTAAATTCTTACCTGGGGGGGTAGGAATTGGTGCCGTTTTGATATGATTTTCAGTTTCGGAGCTCTACCACCTTCAAAATCATCGGGCGAGGTATACGTGGCAGTTTCATTCCCTATACCCTAACGCTGAGCCTAACCCTAACCCTAGCTTAACCCTAACCCTAACCCTAAATTCTTACCTGGGGGGGTAGGAATTGGTGCCGTTTTGATATGATTTTCAGTTTCGGAGCTCTACCACCTTCAAAATCATCGGGCGAGGTATACCTGGCAGTTTCGTTCCCTATACCCTAACGCTGAGCCTAACCCTAACCCTAGCTTAACCCTAACCCTAACCCTAAATTCTTACCTGGGGGGGTAGGAATTGGTGCCGTTTTGATATGATTTTCAGTTTCGGAGCTCTACCACCTTCAAAATCATCGGGCGAGGTATACGTGGCAGTTACATTCCCTATACCCTAACGCTGAGCCTAACCCTAACCCTAGCCTAACCCTAACCCTAACCCTAACCCTAAATTCTTACCTGGGGGGGTAGGAATTGGTGCCGTTTTGATATGATTTTCAGTTTCGGAGCTCTACCACCTTCAAAATCATCGGGCGAGGTATACCTGGCAGTTTCGTTCCCTATACCCTAACGCTGAGCCTAACCCTAACCCTAGCTTAACGCTAACCCTAACCCTAACCCTAAATTCTTACCTGGGGGGGTAGGAATTGGTGCCGTTTTGATATGATTTTCAGTTTCGGAGCTCTACCACCTTCAAAATCATCGGGCGAGGTATACCTGGCAGTTTCGTTCCCTATACCCTAACGCTGAGCCTAACCCTAACCCTAACCCTAGCTTAACCCTAACCCTAACCCTAAATTCTTACCTGGGGGGGTAGGAATTGGTGCCGTTTTGATATGATTTTCAGTTTCGGAGCTCTACCACCTTCAAAATCATCGGGCGAGGTATACCTGGCAGTTTCGTTCCCTATACCCTAACGCTTAGCCTAACCCTAACCCTAGCCTAACCCTAACCCTAACCCTAAATTCTTACCTGGGGGGGTAGGAATTGGTGCCGTTTTGATATGATTTTCAGTTTCGGAGCTCTACCACCTTCAAAATCATCGGGCGAGGTATACCTGGCAGTTTCATTCCCTATACCCTAACGCTGAGCCTAACCCTAGCCTAACCCTAACCCTAACCCTAACCCTAACCCTAACCCTAAATTCTTACCTGGGGGGGTAGGAATTGGTGCCGTTTTGATATGATTTTCAGTTTCGGAGCTCTACCACCTTCAAAATCATCGGGCGAGGTATACCTGGCAGTTTCGTTCCCTATACCCTAACGCTGAGCCTAACCCTAACCCTAGCTTAACCCTAACCCTAACCCTAACCCTAAATTCTTACCTGGGGGGGTAGGAATTGGTGCCGTTTTGATATGATTTTCAGTTTCGGAGCTCTACCACCTTCAAAATCATCGGGCGAGGTATACCTGGCAGTTTCGTTCCCTATACCCTAACGCTGAGCCTAACCCTAACCCTAGCTTAACCCTAACCCTAACCCTAACCCTAAATTCTTACCTGGGGGGTAGGAATTGGTGCCGTTTTGATATGATTTTCAGTTTCGGAGCTCTACCACCTTCAAAATCATCGGGCGAGGTATACCTGGCAGTTTCGTTCCCTATACCCTAACGCTGAGCCTAACCCTAACCCTAGCTTAACCCTAACCCTAACCCTAACCCTAAATTCTTACCTGGGGGGGTAGGAATTGGTGCCGTTTTGATATGATTTTCAGTTTCGGAGCTCTACCACCTTCAAAATCATCGGGCGAGGTATACGTGGCAGTTTCATTCCCTATACCCTAACGCTGAGCCTAACCCTAACCCTAGCTTAACCCTAACCCTAACCCTAAATTCTTACCTGGGGGGGTAGGAATTGGTGCCGTTTTGATATGATTTTCAGTTTCGGAGCTCTACCACCTTCAAAATCATCGGGCGAGGTATACCTGGCAGTTTCGTTCCCTATACCCTAACGCTGAGCCTAACCCTAAACCTAGCCTAACCCTAACCCTAACCCTAAATTCTTACCTGGGGGGGTAGGAATTGGTGCCGTTTTGATATGATTTTCAGTTTCGGAGCTCTACCACCTTCAAAATCATCGGGCGAGGTATACCTGGCAGTTTCGTTCCCTATACCCTAACGCTGAGCCTAACCCTAACCCTAGCTTAACCCTAACCCTAACCCTAACCCTAAATTCTTACCTGGGGGGGTAGGAATTGGTGCCGTTTTGATATGATTTTCAGTTTCGGAGCTCTACCACCTTCAAAATCATCGGGCGAGGTATACCTGGCAGTTTCGTTCCCTATACCCTAACGCTGAGCCTAACCCTAACCCTAACCCTAGCTTAACCCTAACCCTAACCCTAAATTCTTACCTGGGGGGGTAGGAATTGGTGCCGTTTTGATATGATTTTCAGTTTCGGAGCTCTACCACCTTCAAAATCATCGGGCGAGGTATACCTGGCAGTTTCGTTCCCTATACCCTAACGCTTAGCCTAACCCTAACCCTAGCCTAACCCTAACCCTAACCCTAAATTCTTACCTGGGGGGGTAGGAATTGGTGCCGTTTTGATATGATTTTCAGTTTCGGAGCTCTACCACCTTCAAAATCATCGGGCGAGGTATACCTGGCAGTTTCATTCCCTATACCCTAACGCTGAGCCTAACCCTAGCCTAACCCTAACCCTAACCCTAACCCTAACCCTAACCCTAAATTCTTACCTGGGGGGGTAGGAATTGGTGCCGTTTTGATATGATTTTCAGTTTCGGAGCTCTACCACCTTCAAAATCATCGGGCGAGGTATACCTGGCAGTTTCGTTCCCTATACCCTAACGCTGAGCCTAACCCTAACCCTAGCTTAACCCTAACCCTAACCCTAACCCTAAATTCTTACCTGGGGGGGTAGGAATTGGTGCCGTTTTGATATGATTTTCAGTTTCGGAGCTCTACCACCTTCAAAATCATCGGGCGAGGTATACCTGGCAGTTTCGTTCCCTATACCCTAACGCTGAGCCTAACCCTAACCCTAGCTTAACCCTAACCCTAACCCTAACCCTAAATTCTTACCTGGGGGGTAGGAATTGGTGCCGTTTTGATATGATTTTCAGTTTCGGAGCTCTACCACCTTCAAAATCATCGGGCGAGGTATACCTGGCAGTTTCGTTCCCTATACCCTAACGCTGAGCCTAACCCTAACCCTAGCTTAACCCTAACCCTAACCCTAACCCTAAATTCTTACCTGGGGGGGTAGGAATTGGTGCCGTTTTGATATGATTTTCAGTTTCGGAGCTCTACCACCTTCAAAATCATCGGGCGAGGTATACGTGGCAGTTTCATTCCCTATACCCTAACGCTGAGCCTAACCCTAACCCTAGCTTAACCCTAACCCTAACCCTAAATTCTTACCTGGGGGGGTAGGAATTGGTGCCGTTTTGATATGATTTTCAGTTTCGGAGCTCTACCACCTTCAAAATCATCGGGCGAGGTATACCTGGCAGTTTCGTTCCCTATACCCTAACGCTGAGCCTAACCCTAAACCTAGCCTAACCCTAACCCTAACCCTAAATTCTTACCTGGGGGGGTAGGAATTGGTGCCGTTTTGATATGATTTTCAGTTTCGGAGCTCTACCACCTTCAAAATCATCGGGCGAGGTATACCTGGCAGTTTCGTTCCCTATACCCTAACGCTGAGCCTAACCCTAACCCTAACCCTAGCTTAACCCTAACCCTAACCCTAAATTCTTACCTGGGGGGGTAGGAATTGGTGCCGTTTTGATATGATTTTCAGTTTCGGAGCTCTACCACCTTCAAAATCATCGGGCGAGGTATACCTGGCAGTTTCATTCCCTATACCCTAACGCTGAGCCTAACCCTAACCCTAGCTTAACCCTAACCCTAACCCTAACCCTAAATTCTTACCTGGGGGGGTAGGAATTGGTGCCGTTTTGATATGATTTTCAGTTTTGGAGCTCTACCACCTTCAAAATCATCGGGCGAGGTATACCTGGCAGTTTCGTTCCCTATACCCTAACGCTGAGCCTAACCCTAACCCTAACCGTAGCTTAACCCTAACCCTAACCCTAAATTCTTACCTGGGGGGGTAGGAATTGGTGCCGTTTTGATATGATTTTCAGTTTCGGAGCTCTACCACCTTCAAAATCATCGGGCGAGGTATACCTGGCAGTTTCGTTCCCTATACCCTAACGCTGAGCCTAACCCTAAACCTAGCCTAACCCTAACCCTAACCCTAAATTCTTACCTGGGGGGGTAGGAATTGGTGCCGTTTTGATATGATTTTCAGTTTCGGAGCTCTACCACCTTCAAAATCATCGGGCGAGGTATACCTGGCAGTTTCGTTCCCTATACCCTAACGCTGAGCCTAACCCTAACCCTAGCTTAACCCTAACCCTAACCCTAACCCTAAATTCTTACCTGGGGGGGTAGGAATTGGTGCCGTTTTGATATGATTTTCAGTTTCGGAGCTCTACCACCTTCAAAATCATCGGGCGAGGTATACCTGGCAGTTTCGTTCCCTATACCCTAACGCTGAGCCTAACCCTAACCCTAACCCTAGCTTAACCCTAACCCTAACCCTAAATTCTTACCTGGGGGGGTAGGAATTGGTGCCGTTTTGATATGATTTTCAGTTTCGGAGCTCTACCACCTTCAAAATCATCGGGCGAGGTATACCTGGCAGTTTCGTTCCCTATACCCTAACGCTGAGCCTAACCCTAACCCTAGCCTAACCCTAACCCTAACCCTAAATTCTTACCTGGGGGGTAGGAATTGGTGCCGTTTTGATATGATTTTCAGTTTCGGAGCTCTACCACCTTCAAAATCATCGGGCGAGGTATACCTGGCAGTTTCGTTCCCTATACCCTAACGCTGAGCCTAACCCTAACCCTAGCTTAACGCTAACCCTAACCCTAACCCTAACCCTAAATTCTTACCTGGGGGGTAGGAATTGGTGCCGTTTTGATATGATTTTCAGTTTCGGAGCTCTACCACCTTCAAAATCATCGGGCGAGGTATACCTGGCAGTTTCGTTCCCTATACCCTAACGCTGAGCCTAACCCTAACCCTAGCTTAACCCTAACCCTAACCCTAACCCTAAATTCTTACCTGGGGGGGTAGGAATTGGTGCCGTTTTGATATGATTTTCAGTTTCGGAGCTCTACCACCTTCAAAATCATCGGGCGAGGTATACCTGGCAGTTTCGTTCCCTATACCCTAACGCTGAGCCTAACCCTAACCCTAGCTTAACCCTAACCCTAACCCTAACCCTAAATTCTTACCTGGGGGGTAGGAATTGGTGCCGTTTTGATATGATTTTCAGTTTCGGAGCTCTACCACCTTCAAAATCATCGGGCGAGGTATACCTGGCAGTTTCGTTCCCTATACCCTAACGCTGAGCCTAACCCTAACCCTAGCTTAACCCTAACCCTAACCCTAACCCTAAATTCTTACCTGGGGGGGTAGGAATTGGTGCCGTTTTGATATGATTTTCAGTTTCGGAGCTCTACCACCTTCAAAATCATCGGGCGAGGTATACGTGGCAGTTTCATTCCCTATACCCTAACGCTGAGCCTAACCCTAACCCTAGCTTAACCCTAACCCTAACCCTAAATTCTTACCTGGGGGGGTAGGAATTGGTGCCGTTTTGATATGATTTTCAGTTTCGGAGCTCTACCACCTTCAAAATCATCGGGCGAGGTATACCTGGCAGTTTCGTTCCCTATACCCTAACGCTGAGCCTAACCCTAACCCTAGCTTAACCCTAACCCTAACCCTAACCCTAAATTCTTACCTGGGGGGGTAGGAATTGGTGCCGTTTTGATATGATTTTCAGTTTCGGAGCTCTACCACCTTCAAAATCATCGGGCGAGGTATACGTGGCAGTTACATTCCCTATACCCTAACGCTGAGCCTAACCCTAACCCTAGCCTAACCCTAACCCTAACCCTAACCCTAAATTCTTACCTGGGGGGGTAGGAATTGGTGCCGTTTTGATATGATTTTCAGTTTCGGAGCTCTACCACCTTCAAAATCATCGGGCGAGGTATACCTGGCAGTTTCGTTCCCTATACCCTAACGCTGAGCCTAACCCTAACCCTAGCTTAACGCTAACCCTAACCCTAACCCTAAATTCTTACCTGGGGGGGTAGGAATTGGTGCCGTTTTGATATGATTTTCAGTTTCGGAGCTCTACCACCTTCAAAATCATCGGGCGAGGTATACCTGGCAGTTTCGTTCCCTATACCCTAACGCTGAGCCTAACCCTAACCCTAACCCTAGCTTAACCCTAACCCTAACCCTAAATTCTTACCTGGGGGGGTAGGAATTGGTGCCGTTTTGATATGATTTTCAGTTTCGGAGCTCTACCACCTTCAAAATCATCGGGCGAGGTATACCTGGCAGTTTCGTTCCCTATACCCTAACGCTTAGCCTAACCCTAACCCTAGCCTAACCCTAACCCTAACCCTAAATTCTTACCTGGGGGGGTAGGAATTGGTGCCGTTTTGATATGATTTTCAGTTTCGGAGCTCTACCACCTTCAAAATCATCGGGCGAGGTATACCTGGCAGTTTCATTCCCTATACCCTAACGCTGAGCCTAACCCTAGCCTAACCCTAACCCTAACCCTAACCCTAACCCTAACCCTAAATTCTTACCTGGGGGGGTAGGAATTGGTGCCGTTTTGATATGATTTTCAGTTTCGGAGCTCTACCACCTTCAAAATCATCGGGCGAGGTATACCTGGCAGTTTCGTTCCCTATACCCTAACGCTGAGCCTAACCCTAACCCTAGCTTAACCCTATCCCTAACCCTAACCCTAAATTCTTACCTGGGGGGGTAGGAATTGGTGCCGTTTTGATATGATTTTCAGTTTCGGAGCTCTACCACCTTCAAAATCATCGGGCGAGGTATACCTGGCAGTTTCGTTCCCTATACCCTAACGCTGAGCCTAACCCTAACCCTAGCTTAACCCTAACCCTAACCCTAACCCTAAATTCTTACCTGGGGGGTAGGAATTGGTGCCGTTTTGATATGATTTTCAGTTTCGGAGCTCTACCACCTTCAAAATCATCGGGCGAGGTATACCTGGCAGTTTCGTTCCCTATACCCTAACGCTGAGCCTAACCCTAACCCTAGCTTAACCCTAACCCTAACCCTAACCCTAAATTCTTACCTGGGGGGGTAGGAATTGGTGCCGTTTTGATATGATTTTCAGTTTCGGAGCTCTACCACCTTCAAAATCATCGGGCGAGGTATACGTGGCAGTTTCATTCCCTATACCCTAACGCTGAGCCTAACCCTAACCCTAGCTTAACCCTAACCCTAACCCTAAATTCTTACCTGGGGGGGTAGGAATTGGTGCCGTTTTGATATGATTTTCAGTTTCGGAGCTCTACCACCTTCAAAATCATCGGGCGAGGTATACCTGGCAGTTTCGTTCCCTATACCCTAACGCTGAGCCTAACCCTAAACCTAGCCTAACCCTAACCCTAACCCTAAATTCTTACCTGGGGGGGTAGGAATTGGTGCCGTTTTGATATGATTTTCAGTTTCGGAGCTCTACCACCTTCAAAATCATCGGGCGAGGTATACCTGGCAGTTTCGTTCCCTATACCCTAACGCTGAGCCTAACCCTAACCCTAGCTTAACCCTAACCCTAACCCTAACCCTAAATTCTTACCTGGGGGGGTAGGAATTGGTGCCGTTTTGATATGATTTTCAGTTTCGGAGCTCTACCACCTTCAAAATCATCGGGCGAGGTATACCTGGCAGTTTCGTTCCCTATACCCTAACGCTGAGCCTAACCCTAACCCTAACCCTAGCTTAACCCTAACCCTAACCCTAAATTCTTACCTGGGGGGGTTGGAATTGGTGCCGTTTTGATATGATTTTCAGTTTCGGAGCTCTACCACCTTCAAAATCATCGGGCGAGGTATACCTGGCAGTTTCGTTCCCTATACCCTAACGCTGAGCCTAACCCTAACCCTAGCCTAACCCTAACCCTAACCCTAAATTCTTACCTGGGGGGTAGGAATTGGTGCCGTTTTGATATGATTTTCAGTTTCGGAGCTCTACCACCTTCAAAATCATCGGGCGAGGTATACCTGGCAGTTTCGTTCCCTATACCCTAACGCTGAGCCTAACCCTAACCCTAGCTTAACGCTAACCCTAACCCTAACCCTAACCCTAAATTCTTACCTGGGGGGTAGGAATTGGTGCCGTTTTGATATGATTTTCAGTTTCGGAGCTCTACCACCTTCAAAATCATCGGGCGAGGTATACCTGGCAGTTTCGTTCCCTATACCCTAACGCTGAGCCTAACCCTAACCCTAGCTTAACCCTAACCCTAACCCTAACCCTAAATTCTTACCTGGGGGGGTAGGAATTGGTGCCGTTTTGATATGATTTTCAGTTTCGGAGCTCTACCACCTTCAAAATCATCGGGCGAGGTATACCTGGCAGTTTCGTTCCCTATACCCTAACGCTGAGCCTAACCCTAACCCTAGCTTAACCCTAACCCTAACCCTAACCCTAAATTCTTACCTGGGGGGTAGGAATTGGTGCCGTTTTGATATGATTTTCAGTTTCGGAGCTCTACCACCTTCAAAATCATCGGGCGAGGTATACCTGGCAGTTTCGTTCCCTATACCCTAACGCTGAGCCTAACCCTAACCCTAGCTTAACCCTAACCCTAACCCTAACCCTAAATTCTTACCTGGGGGGGTAGGAATTGGTGCCGTTTTGATATGATTTTCAGTTTCGGAGCTCTACCACCTTCAAAATCATCGGGCGAGGTATACGTGGCAGTTTCATTCCCTATACCCTAACGCTGAGCCTAACCCTAACCCTAGCTTAACCCTAACCCTAACCCTAAATTCTTACCTGGGGGGGTAGGAATTGGTGCCGTTTTGATATGATTTTCAGTTTCGGAGCTCTACCACCTTCAAAATCATCGGGCGAGGTATACCTGGCAGTTTCGTTCCCTATACCCTAACGCTGAGCCTAACCCTAACCCTAGCTTAACCCTAACCCTAACCCTAACCCTAAATTCTTACCTGGGGGGGTAGGAATTGGTGCCGTTTTGATATGATTTTCAGTTTCGGAGCTCTACCACCTTCAAAATCATCGGGCGAGGTATACGTGGCAGTTACATTCCCTATACCCTAACGCTGAGCCTAACCCTAACCCTAGCCTAACCCTAACCCTAACCCTAACCCTAAATTCTTACCTGGGGGGGTAGGAATTGGTGCCGTTTTGATATGATTTTCAGTTTCGGAGCTCTACCACCTTCAAAATCATCGGGCGAGGTATACCTGGCAGTTTCGTTCCCTATACCCTAACGCTGAGCCTAACCCTAACCCTAGCTTAACGCTAACCCTAACCCTAACCCTAAATTCTTACCTGGGGGGGTAGGAATTGGTGCCGTTTTGATATGATTTTCAGTTTCGGAGCTCTACCACCTTCAAAATCATCGGGCGAGGTATACCTGGCAGTTTCGTTCCCTATACCCTAACGCTGAGCCTAACCCTAACCCTAACCCTAGCTTAACCCTAACCCTAACCCTAAATTCTTACCTGGGGGGGTAGGAATTGGTGCCGTTTTGATATGATTTTCAGTTTCGGAGCTCTACCACCTTCAAAATCATCGGGCGAGGTATACCTGGCAGTTTCGTTCCCTATACCCTAACGCTTAGCCTAACCCTAACCCTAGCCTAACCCTAACCCTAACCCTAAATTCTTACCTGGGGGGGTAGGAATTGGTGCCGTTTTGATATGATTTTCAGTTTCGGAGCTCTACCACCTTCAAAATCATCGGGCGAGGTATACCTGGCAGTTTCATTCCCTATACCCTAACGCTGAGCCTAACCCTAGCCTAACCCTAACCCTAACCCTAACCCTAACCCTAACCCTAAATTCTTACCTGGGGGGGTAGGAATTGGTGCCGTTTTGATATGATTTTCAGTTTCGGAGCTCTACCACCTTCAAAATCATCGGGCGAGGTATACCTGGCAGTTTCGTTCCCTATACCCTAACGCTGAGCCTAACCCTAACCCTAGCTTAACGCTAACCCTAACCCTAACCCTAAATTCTTACCTGGGGGGGTAGGAATTGGTGCCGTTTTGATATGATTTTCAGTTTCGGAGCTCTACCACCTTCAAAATCATCGGGCGAGGTATACCTGGCAGTTTCGTTCCCTATACCCTAACGCTGAGCCTAACCCTAACCCTAGCTTAACCCTAACCCTAACCCTAACCCTAAATTCTTACCTGGGGGGGTAGGAATTGGTGCCGTTTTGATATGATTTTCAGTTTCGGAGCTCTACCACCTTCAAAATCATCGGGCGAGGTATACCTGGCAGTTTCGTTCCCTATACCCTAACGCTGAGCCTAACCCTAACCCTAGCCTAACCCTAACCCTAACCCTAAATTCTTACCTGGGGGGTAGGAATTGGTGCCGTTTTGATATGATTTTCAGTTTCGGAGCTCTACCACCTTCAAAATCATCGGGCGAGGTGTACCTGGCAGTTTCGTTCCCTATACCCTAACGCTGAGCCTAACCCTAACCCTAGCTTAACGCTAACCCTAACCCTAACCCTAACCCTAAATTCTTACCTGGGGGGTAGGAATTGGTGCCGTTTTGATATGATTTTCAGTTTCGGAGCTCTACCACCTTCAAAATCATCGGGCGAGGTATACCTGGCAGTTTCATTCCCTATACCCTAACGCTGAGCCTAACCCTAGCCTAACCCTAACCCTAACCCTAACCCTAACCCTAACCCTAAATTCTTACCTGGGGGGGTAGGAATTGGTGCCGTTTTGATATGATTTTCAGTTTCGGAGCTCTACCACCTTCAAAATCATCGGGCGAGGTATACCTGGCAGTTTCGTTCCCTATACCCTAACGCTGAGCCTAACCCTAACCCTAGCTTAACCCTAACCCTAACCCTAAATTCTTACCTGGGGGGGTAGGAATTGGTGCCGTTTTGATATGATTTTCAGTTTCGGAGCTCTACCACCTTCAAAATCATCGGGCGAGGTATACCTGGCAGTTTCATTCCCTATACCCTAACGCTGAGCCTAACCCTAACCCTAGCCTAACCCTAACCCTAACCCTAAATTCTTACCTGGGGGGGTAGGAATTGGTGCCGTTTTGATATGATTTTCAGTTTCGGAGCTCTACCACCTTCAAAATCATCGGGCGAGGTATACCTGGCAGTTTCGTTCCCTATACCCTAACGCTGAGCCTAACCCTAACCCTAGCTTAACCCTAACCCTAACCCTAACCCTAAATTCTTACCTGGGGGGGTAGGAATTGGTGCCGTTTTGATATGATTTTCAGTTTCGGAGCTCTACCACCTTCAAAATCATCGGGCGAGGTATACCTGGCAGTTTCGTTCCCTATACCCTAACGCTGAGCCTAACCCTAACCCTAGCCTAACCCTAACCCTAAATTCTTACCTGCGGGGTAGGAATTGGTGCCGTTTTGATATGATTTTCAGTTTCGGAGCTCTACCACCTTCAAAATCATCGGGCGAGGTATACCTGGCAGTTTCGTTCCCTATACCCTAACGCTGAGCCTAACCCTAACCCTAGCTTAACGCTAACCCTAACCCTAACCCTAACCCTAAATTCTTACCTGGGGGGTAGGAATTGGTGCCGTTTTGATATGATTTTCAGTTTCGGAGCTCTACCACCTTCAAAATCATCGGGCGAGGTATACCTGGCAGTTTCGTTCCCTATACCCTAACGCTGAGCCTAACCCTAACCCTAGCTTAACGCTAACCCTAACCCTAACCCTAAATTCTTACCTGGGGGGGTAGGAATTGGTGCCGTTTTGATATGATTTTCAGTTTCGGAGCTCTACCACCTTCAAAATCATCGGGCGAGGTATACCTGGCAGTTTCGTTCCCTATACCCTAACGCTGAGCCTAACCCTAACCCTAGCTTAACCCTAACCCTAAATTCTTACCTGGGGGGGTAGGAATTGGTGCCGTTTTGATATGATTTTCAGTTTCGGAGCTCTACCACCTTCAAAATCATCGGGCGAGGTATACCTGGCAGTTTCGTTCCCTATACCCTAACGCTGAGCCTAACCCTAACCCTAGCTTAACCCTAACCCTAACCCTAACCCTAAATTCTTACCTGGGGGGGTAGGAATTGGTGCCGTTTTGATATGATTTTCAGTTTCGGAGCTCTACCACCTTCAAAATCATCGGGCGAGGTATACGTGGCAGTTTCATTCCCTATACCCTAACGCTGAGCCTAACCCTAACCCTAGCCTAACCCTAACCCTAACCCTAACCCTAAATTCTTACCTGGGGGGTAGGAATTGGTGCCGTTTTGATATGATTTTCAGTTTCGGAGCTCTACCACCTTCAAAATCATCGGGCGAGGTATACCTGGCAGTTTCGTTCCCTATACCCTAACGCTGAGCCTAACCCTAACCCTAGCTTAACGCTAACCCTAACCCTAACCCTAACCCTAAATTCTTACCTGGGGGGTAGGAATTGGTGCCGTTTTGATATGATTTTCAGTTTCGGAGCTCTACCACCTTCAAAATCATCGGGCGAGGTATACCTGGCAGTTTCGTTCCCTATACCCTAACGCTGAGCCTAACCCTAACCCTAGCTTAACGCTAACCCTAACCCTAACCCTAACCCTAAATTCTTACCTGGGGGGTAGGAATTGGTGCCGTTTTGATATGATTTTCAGTTTCGGAGCTCTACCACCTTCAAAATCATCGGGCGAGGTATACCTGGCAGTTTCGTTCCCTATACCCTAACGCTGAGCCTAACCCTAACCCTAGCTTAACGCTAACCCTAACCCTAACCCTAAATTCTTACCTGGGGGGGTAGGAATTGGTGCCGTTTTGATATGATTTTCAGTTTCGGAGCTCTACCACCTTCAAAATCATCGGGCGAGGTATACCTGGCAGTTTCGTTCCCTATACCCTAACGCTGAGCCTAACCCTAACCCTAGCTTAACCCTAACCCTAACCCTAAATTCTTACCTGGGGGGGTAGGAATTGGTGCCGTTTTGATATGATTTTCAGTTTCGGAGCTCTACCACCTTCAAAATCATCGGGCGAGGTATACCTGGCAGTTTCGTTCCCTATACCCTAACGCTGAGCCTAACCCTAACCCTAGCTTAACCCTAACCCTAACCCTAACCCTAAATTCTTACCTGGGGGGGTAGGAATTGGTGCCGTTTTGATATGATTTTCAGTTTCGGAGCTCTACCACCTTCAAAATCATCGGGCGAGGTATACCTGGCAGTTTCGTTCCCTATACCCTAACGCTGAGCCTAACCCTAACCCTAGCTTAACGCTAACCCTAACCCTAACCCTAAATTCTTACCTGGGGGGGTAGGAATTGGTGCCGTTTTGATATGATTTTCAGTTTCGGAGCTCTACCACCTTCAAAATCATCGGGCGAGGTATACCTGGCAGTTTCGTTCCCTATACCCTAACGCTGAGCCTAACCCTAACCCTAGCTTAACCCTAACCCTAACCCTAACCCTAAATTCTTACCTGGGGGGGTAGGAATTGGTGCCGTTTTGATATGATTTTCAGTTTCGGAGCTCTACCACCTTCAAAATCATCGGGCGAGGTATACCTGGCAGTTTCGTTCCCTATACCCTAACGCTGAGCCTAACCCTAACCCTAGCTTAACCCTAACCCTAACCCTAACCCTAAATTCTTACCTGGGGGGGTAGGAATTGGTGCCGTTTTGATATGATTTTCAGTTTCGGAGCTCTACCACCTTCAAAATCATCGGGCGAGGTATACCTGGCAGTTTCGTTCCCTATACCCTAACGCTGAGCCTAACCCTAACCCTAGCCTAACCCTAACCCTAAATTCTTACCTGGGGGGTAGGAATTGGTGCCGTTTTGATATGATTTTCAGTTTCGGAGCTCTACCACCTTCAAAATCATCGGGCGAGGTATACCTGGCAGTTTCGTTCCCTATACCCTAACGCTGAGCCTAACCCTAACCCTAGCTTAACGCTAACCCTAACCCTAACCCTAACCCTAAATTCTTACCTGGGGGGTAGGAATTGGTGCCGTTTTGATATGATTTTCAGTTTCGGAGCTCTACCACCTTCAAAATCATCGGGCGAGGTATACCTGGCAGTTTCATTCCCTATACCCTAACGCTGAGCCTAACCCTAGCCTAACCCTAACCCTAACCCTAACCCTAACCCTAACCCTAAATTCTTACCTGGGGGGGTAGGAATTGGTGCCGTTTTGATATGATTTTCAGTTTCGGAGCTCTACCACCTTCAAAATCATCGGGCGAGGTATACCTGGCAGTTTCGTTCCCTATACCCTAACGCTGAGCCTAACCCTAACCCTAGCTTAACCCTAACCCTAACCCTAACCCTAAATTCTTACCTGGGGGGGTAGGAATTGGTGCCGTTTTGATATGATTTTCAGTTTCGGAGCTCTACCACCTTCAAAATCATCGGGCGAGGTATACCTGGCAGTTTCATTCCCTATACCCTAACGCTGAGCCTAACCCTAACCCTAGCCTAACCCTAACCCTAACCCTAAATTCTTACCTGGGGGGGTAGGAATTGGTGCCGTTTTGATATGATTTTCAGTTTCGGAGCTCTACCACCTTCAAAATCATCGGGCGAGGTATACGTGGCAGTTTCATTCCCTATACCCTAACGCTGAGCCTAACCCTAACCCTAGCCTAACCCAAACCCTAACCCTAACCCTAAATTCTTACCTGGGGGGGTAGGAATTGGTGCCGTTTTGATATGATTTTCAGTTTCGGAGCTCTACCACCTTCAAAATCATCGGGCGAGGTATACCTGGCAGTTTCGTTCCCTATACCCTAACGCTGAGCCTAACCCTAACCCTAGCTTAACGCTAACCCTAACCCTAACCCTAAATTCTTACCTGGGGGGGTAGGAATTGGTGCCGTTTTGATATGATTTTCAGTTTCGGAGCTCTACCACCTTCAAAATCATCGGGCGAGGTATACCTGGCAGTTTCGTTCCCTATACCCTAACGCTGAGCCTAACCCTAACCCTAGCTTAACCCTAACCCTAACCCTAACCCTAAATTCTTACCTGGGGGGGTAGGAATTGGTGCCGTTTTGATATGATTTTCAGTTTCGGAGCTCTACCACCTTCAAAATCATCGGGCGAGGTATACCTGGCAGTTTCGTTCCCTATACCCTAACGCTGAGCCTAACCCTAACCCTAGCTTAACCCTAACCCTAACCCTAACCCTAAATTCTTACCTGGGGGGGTAGGAATTGGTGCCGTTTTGATATGATTTTCAGTTTCGGAGCTCTACCACCTTCAAAATCATCGGGCGAGGTATACCTGGCAGTTTCGTTCCCTATACCCTAACGCTGAGCCTAACCCTAACCCTAGCCTAACCCTAACCCTAAATTCTTACCTGGGGGGTAGGAATTGGTGCCGTTTTGATATGATTTTCAGTTTCGGAGCTCTACCACCTTCAAAATCATCGGGCGAGGTATACCTGGCAGTTTCGTTCCCTATACCCTAACGCTGAGCCTAACCCTAACCCTAGCTTAACGCTAACCCTAACCCTAACCCTAACCCTAAATTCTTACCTGGGGGGTAGGAATTGGTGCCGTTTTGATATGATTTTCAGTTTCGGAGCTCTACCACCTTCAAAATCATCGGGCGAGGTATACCTGGCAGTTTCGTTCCCTATACCCTAACGCTGAGCCTAACCCTAACCCTAGCTTAACGCTAACCCTAACCCTAACCCTAAATTCTTACCTGGGGGGGTAGGAATTGGTGCCGTTTTGATATGATTTTCAGTTTCGGAGCTCTACCACCTTCAAAATCATCGGGCGAGGTATACCTGGCAGTTTCGTTCCCTATACCCTAACGCTGAGCCTAACCCTAACCCTAGCTTAACCCTAACCCTAAATTCTTACCTGGGGGGGTAGGAATTGGTGCCGTTTTGATATGATTTTCAGTTTCGGAGCTCTACCACCTTCAAAATCATCGGGCGAGGTATACCTGGCAGTTTCGTTCCCTATACCCTAACGCTGAGCCTAACCCTAACCCTAGCTTAACCCTAACCCTAACCCTAACCCTAAATTCTTACCTGGGGGGGTAGGAATTGGTGCCGTTTTGATATGATTTTCAGTTTCGGAGCTCTACCACCTTCAAAATCATCGGGCGAGGTATACGTGGCAGTTTCATTCCCTATACCCTAACGCTGAGCCTAACCCTAACCCTAGCCTAACCCTAACCCTAACCCTAACCCTAAATTCTTACCTGGGGGGTAGGAATTGGTGCCGTTTTGATATGATTTTCAGTTTCGGAGCTCTACCACCTTCAAAATCATCGGGCGAGGTATACCTGGCAGTTTCGTTCCCTATACCCTAACGCTGAGCCTAACCCTAACCCTAGCTTAACGCTAACCCTAACCCTAACCCTAACCCTAAATTCTTACCTGGGGGGTAGGAATTGGTGCCGTTTTGATATGATTTTCAGTTTCGGAGCTCTACCACCTTCAAAATCATCGGGCGAGGTATACCTGGCAGTTTCGTTCCCTATACCCTAACGCTGAGCCTAACCCTAACCCTAGCTTAACGCTAACCCTAACCCTAACCCTAACCCTAAATTCTTACCTGGGGGGTAGGAATTGGTGCCGTTTTGATATGATTTTCAGTTTCGGAGCTCTACCACCTTCAAAATCATCGGGCGAGGTATACCTGGCAGTTTCGTTCCCTATACCCTAACGCTGAGCCTAACCCTAACCCTAGCTTAACGCTAACCCTAACCCTAACCCTAAATTCTTACCTGGGGGGGTAGGAATTGGTGCCGTTTTGATATGATTTTCAGTTTCGGAGCTCTACCACCTTCAAAATCATCGGGCGAGGTATACCTGGCAGTTTCGTTCCCTATACCCTAACGCTGAGCCTAACCCTAACCCTAGCTTAACCCTAACCCTAACCCTAAATTCTTACCTGGGGGGGTAGGAATTGGTGCCGTTTTGATATGATTTTCAGTTTCGGAGCTCTACCACCTTCAAAATCATCGGGCGAGGTATACCTGGCAGTTTCGTTCCCTATACCCTAACGCTGAGCCTAACCCTAACCCTAGCTTAACCCTAACCCTAACCCTAACCCTAAATTCTTACCTGGGGGGGTAGGAATTGGTGCCGTTTTGATATGATTTTCAGTTTCGGAGCTCTACCACCTTCAAAATCATCGGGCGAGGTATACCTGGCAGTTTCATTCCCTATACCCTAACGCTGAGCCTAACCCTAACCCTAGCCTAACCCTAACCCTAACCCTAAATTCTTACCTGGGGGGGTAGGAATTGGTGCCGTTTTGATATGATTTTCAGTTTCGGAGCTCTACCACCTTCAAAATCATCGGGCGAGGTATACGTGGCAGTTTCATTCCCTATACCCTAACGCTGAGCCTAACCCTAACCCTAGCCTAACCCAAACCCTAACCCTAACCCTAAATTCTTACCTGGGGGGGTAGGAATTGGTGCCGTTTTGATATGATTTTCAGTTTCGGAGCTCTACCACCTTCAAAATCATCGGGCGAGGTATACCTGGCAGTTTCGTTCCCTATACCCTAACGCTGAGCCTAACCCTAACCCTAGCTTAACGCTAACCCTAACCCTAACCCTAAATTCTTACCTGGGGGGGTAGGAATTGGTGCCGTTTTGATATGATTTTCAGTTTCGGAGCTCTACCACCTTCAAAATCATCGGGCGAGGTATACCTGGCAGTTTCGTTCCCTATACCCTAACGCTGAGCCTAACCCTAACCCTAGCTTAACCCTAACCCTAACCCTAACCCTAAATTCTTACCTGGGGGGGTAGGAATTGGTGCCGTTTTGATATGATTTTCAGTTTCGGAGCTCTACCACCTTCAAAATCATCGGGCGAGGTATACCTGGCAGTTTCGTTCCCTATACCCTAACGCTGAGCCTAACCCTAACCCTAGCTTAACCCTAACCCTAACCCTAAATTCTTACCTGGGGGGGTAGGAATTGGTGCCGTTTTGATATGATTTTCAGTTTCGGAGCTCTACCACCTTCAAAATCATCGGGCGAGGTATACCTGGCAGTTTCGTTCCCTATACCCTAACGCTGAGCCTAACCCTAACCCTAGCCTAACCCTAACCCTAAATTCTTACCTGGGGGGTAGGAATTGGTGCCGTTTTGATATGATTTTCAGTTTCGGAGCTCTACCACCTTCAAAATCATCGGGCGAGGTATACCTGGCAGTTTCGTTCCCTATACCCTAACGCTGAGCCTAACCCTAACCCTAGCTTAACGCTAACCCTAACCCTAACCCTAACCCTAAATTCTTACCTGGGGGGTAGGAATTGGTGCCGTTTTGATATGATTTTCAGTTTCGGAGCTCTACCACCTTCAAAATCATCGGGCGAGGTATACCTGGCAGTTTCGTTCCCTATACCCTAACGCTGAGCCTAACCCTAACCCTAGCTTAACGCTAACCCTAACCCTAACCCTAAATTCTTACCTGGGGGGGTAGGAATTGGTGCCGTTTTGATATGATTTTCAGTTTCGGAGCTCTACCACCTTCAAAATCATCGGGCGAGGTATACCTGGCAGTTTCGTTCCCTATACCCTAACGCTGAGCCTAACCCTAACCCTAGCTTAACCCTAACCCTAACCCTAACCCTAAATTCTTACCTGGGGGGGTAGGAATTGGTGCCGTTTTGATATGATTTTCAGTTTCGGAGCTCTACCACCTTCAAAATCATCGGGCGAGGTATACCTGGCAGTTTCATTCCCTATACCCTAACGCTGAGCCTAACCCTAACCCTAGCTTAACCCTAACCCTAACCCTAACCCTAAATTCTTACCTGGGGGGGTAGGAATTGGTGCCGTTTTGATATGATTTTCAGTTTCGGAGCTCTACCACCTTCAAAATCATCGGGCGAGGTATACCTGGCAGTTTCGTTCCCTATACCCTAACGCTGAGCCTAACCCTAACCCTAGCTTAACGCTAACCCTAACCCTAACCCTAAATTCTTACCTGGGGGGGTAGGAATTGGTGCCGTTTTGATATGATTTTCAGTTTCGGAGCTCTACCACCTTCAAAATCATCGGGCGAGGTATACCTGGCAGTTTCGTTCCCTATACCCTAACGCTGAGCCTAACCCTAACCCTAGCTTAACCCTAACCCTAAATTCTTACCTGGGGGGGTAGGAATTGGTGCCGTTTTGATATGATTTTCAGTTTCGGAGCTCTACCACCTTCAAAATCATCGGGCGAGGTATACCTGGCAGTTTCGTTCCCTATACCCTAACGCTGAGCCTAACCCTAACCCTAGCTTAACCCTAACCCTAACCCTAACCCTAAATTCTTACCTGGGGGGGTAGGAATTGGTGCCGTTTTGATATGATTTTCAGTTTCGGAGCTCTACCACCTTCAAAATCATCGGGCGAGGTATACGTGGCAGTTTCATTCCCTATACCCTAACGCTGAGCCTAACCCTAACCCTAGCCTAACCCTAACCCTAACCCTAACCCTAAATTCTTACCTGGGGGGTAGGAATTGGTGCCGTTTTGATATGATTTTCAGTTTCGGAGCTCTACCACCTTCAAAATCATCGGGCGAGGTATACCTGGCAGTTTCGTTCCCTATACCCTAACGCTGAGCCTAACCCTAACCCTAGCTTAACGCTAACCCTAACCCTAACCCTAACCCTAAATTCTTACCTGGGGGGTAGGAATTGGTGCCGTTTTGATATGATTTTCAGTTTCGGAGCTCTACCACCTTCAAAATCATCGGGCGAGGTATACCTGGCAGTTTCGTTCCCTATACCCTAACGCTGAGCCTAACCCTAACCCTAGCTTAACGCTAACCCTAACCCTAACCCTAACCCTAAATTCTTACCTGGGGGGTAGGAATTGGTGCCGTTTTGATATGATTTTCAGTTTCGGAGCTCTACCACCTTCAAAATCATCGGGCGAGGTATACCTGGCAGTTTCGTTCCCTATACCCTAACGCTGAGCCTAACCCTAACCCTAGCTTAACGCTAACCCTAACCCTAACCCTAACCCTAAATTCTTACCTGGGGGGTAGGAATTGGTGCCGTTTTGATATGATTTTCAGTTTCGGAGCTCTACCACCTTCAAAATCATCGGGCGAGGTATACCTGGCAGTTTCGTTCCCTATACCCTAACGCTGAGCCTAACCCTAACCCTAGCTTAACGCTAACCCTAACCCTAAATTCTTACCTGGGGGGGTAGGAATTGGTGCCGTTTTGATATGATTTTCAGTTTCGGAGCTCTACCACCTTCAAAATCATCGGGCGAGGTATACCTGGCAGTTTCGTTCCCTATACCCTAACGCTGAGCCTAACCCTAACCCTAGCTTAACCCTAACCCTAACCCTAAATTCTTACCTGGGGGGGTAGGAATTGGTGCCGTTTTGATATGATTTTCAGTTTCGGAGCTCTACCACCTTCAAAATCATCGGGCGAGGTATACCTGGCAGTTTCGTTCCCTATACCCTAACGCTGAGCCTAACCCTAACCCTAGCTTAACCCTAACCCTAACCCTAACCCTAAATTCTTACCTGGGGGGGTAGGAATTGGTGCCGTTTTGATATGATTTTCAGTTTCGGAGCTCTACCACCTTCAAAATCATCGGGCGAGGTATACCTGGCAGTTTCGTTCCCTATACCCTAACGCTGAGCCTAACCCTAACCCTAACCCTAGCTTAACCCTAACCCTAACCCTAAATTCTTACCTGGGGGGGTAGGAATTGGTGCCGTTTTGATATGATTTTCAGTTTCGGAGCTCTACCACCTTCAAAATCATCGGGCGAGGTATACCTGGCAGTTTCGTTCCCTATACCCTAACGCTGAGCCTAACCCTAACCCTAGCCTAACCCTAACCCTAACCCTAAATTCTTACCTGGGGGGGTAGGAATTGGTGCCGTTTTGATATGATTTTCAGTTTCGGAGCTCTACCACCTTCAAAATCATCGGGCGAGGTATACCTGGCAGTTTCATTCCCTATACCCTAACGCTGAGCCTAACCCTAGCCTAACCCTAACCCTAACCCTAAACCTAACCCTAACCCTAAATTCTTACCTGGGGGGGTAGGAATTGGTGCCGTTTTGATATGATTTTCAGTTTCGGAGCTCTACCACCTTCAAAATCATCGGGCGAGGTATACCTGGCAGTTTCGTTCCCTATACCCTAACGCTGAGCCTAACCCTAACCCTAGCTTAACCCTAACCCTAACCCTAACCCTAAATTCTTACCTGGGGGGGTAGGAATTGGTGCCGTTTTGATATGATTTTCAGTTTCGGAGCTCTACCACCTTCAAAATCATCGGGCGAGGTATACCTGGCAGTTTCATTCCCTATACCCTAACGCTGAGCCTAACCCTAACCCTAGCCTAACCCTAACCCTAACCCTAAATTCTTACCTGGGGGGGTAGGAATTGGTGCCGTTTTGATATGATTTTCAGTTTCGGAGCTCTACCACCTTCAAAATCATCGGGCGAGGTATACGTGGCAGTTTCATTCCCTATACCCTAACGCTGAGCCTAACCCTAACCCTAGCCTAACCCAAACCCTAACCCTAACCCTAAATTCTTACCTGGGGGGGTAGGAATTGGTGCCGTTTTGATATGATTTTCAGTTTCGGAGCTCTACCACCTTCAAAATCATCGGGCGAGGTATACCTGGCAGTTTCGTTCCCTATACCCTAACGCTGAGCCTAACCCTAACCCTAGCTTAACCCTAACCCTAACCCTAACCCTAAATTCTTACCTGGGGGGGTAGGAATTGGTGCCGTTTTGATATGATTTTCAGTTTCGGAGCTCTACCACCTTCAAAATCATCGGGCGAGGTATACGTGGCAGTTTCATTCCCTATACCCTAACGCTGAGCCTAAACCTAACCCTAGCCTAACCCTAACCCTAACCCTAACCCTAAATTCTTACCTGGGGGGTAGGAATTGGTGCCGTTTTGATATGATTTTCAGTTTCGGAGCTCTACCACCTTCAAAATCATCGGGCGAGGTATACCTGGCAGTTTCGTTCCCTATACCCTAACGCTGAGCCTAACCCTAACCCTAGCTTAACGCTAACCCTAACCCTAACCCTAACCCTAAATTCTTACCTGGGGGGTAGGAATTGGTGCCGTTTTGATATGATTTTCAGTTTCGGAGCTCTACCACCTTCAAAATCATCGGGCGAGGTATACCTGGCAGTTTCGTTCCCTATACCCTAACGCTGAGCCTAACCCTAACCCTAGCTTAACGCTAACCCTAACCCTAACCCTAACCCTAAATTCTTACCTGGGGGGTAGGAATTGGTGCCGTTTTGATATGATTTTCAGTTTCGGAGCTCTACCACCTTCAAAATCATCGGGCGAGGTATACCTGGCAGTTTCGTTCCCTATACCCTAACGCTGAGCCTAACCCTAACCCTAGCTTAACGCTAACCCTAACCCTAACCCTAAATTCTTACCTGGGGGGGTAGGAATTGGTGCCGTTTTGATATGATTTTCAGTTTCGGAGCTCTACCACCTTCAAAATCATCGGGCGAGGTATACCTGGCAGTTTCGTTCCCTATACCCTAACGCTGAGCCTAACCCTAACCCTAGCTTAACCCTAACCCTAACCCTAAATTCTTACCTGGGGGGGTAGGAATTGGTGCCGTTTTGATATGATTTTCAGTTTCGGAGCTCTACCACCTTCAAAATCATCGGGCGAGGTATACCTGGCAGTTTCGTTCCCTATACCCTAACGCTGAGCCTAACCCTAACCCTAGCTTAACCCTAACCCTAACCCTAACCCTAAATTCTTACCTGGGGGGGTAGGAATTGGTGCCGTTTTGATATGATTTTCAGTTTCGGAGCTCTACCACCTTCAAAATCATCGGGCGAGGTATACCTGGCAGTTTCGTTCCCTATACCCTAACGCTGAGCCTAACCCTAACCCTAACCCTAGCTTAACCCTAACCCTAACCCTAAATTCTTACCTGGGGGGGTAGGAATTGGTGCCGTTTTGATATGATTTTCAGTTTCGGAGCTCTACCACCTTCAAAATCATCGGGCGAGGTATACCTGGCAGTTTCGTTCCCTATACCCTAACGCTGAGCCTAACCCTAACCCTAGCCTAACCCTAACCCTAACCCTAAATTCTTACCTGGGGGGGTAGGAATTGGTGCCGTTTTGATATGATTTTCAGTTTCGGAGCTCTACCACCTTCAAAATCATCGGGCGAGGTATACCTGGCAGTTTCATTCCCTATACCCTAACGCTGAGCCTAACCCTAGCCTAACCCTAACCCTAACCCTAAACCTAACCCTAACCCTAAATTCTTACCTGGGGGTGTAGGAATTGGTGCCGTTTTGATATGATTTTCAGTTTCGGAGCTCTACCACCTTCAAAATCATCGGGCGAGGTATACCTGGCAGTTTCGTTCCCTATACCCTAACGCTGAGCCTAACCCTAACCCTAGCTTAACCCTAACCCTAACCCTAACCCTAAATTCTTACCTGGGGGGGTAGGAATTGGTGCCGTTTTGATATGATTTTCAGTTTCGGAGCTCTACCACCTTCAAAATCATCGGGCGAGGTATACCTGGCAGTTTCATTCCCTATACCCTAACGCTGAGCCTAACCCTAACCCTAGCCTAACCCTAACCCTAACCCTAAATTCTTACCTGGGGGGGTAGGAATTGGTGCCGTTTTGATATGATTTTCAGTTTCGGAGCTCTACCACCTTCAAAATCATCGGGCGAGGTATACCTGGCAGTTTCGTTCCCTATACCCTAAGGCTGAGCCTAACCCTAACCCTAGCTTAACGCTAACCCTAACCCTAACCCTAAATTCTTACCTGGGGGGGTAGGAATTGGTGCCGTTTTGATATGATTTTCAGTTTCGGAGCTCTACCACCTTCAAAATCATCGGGCGAGGTATACCTGGCAGTTTCGTTCCCTATACCCTAACGCTGAGCCTAACCCTAACCCTAGCTTAACCCTAACCCTAACCCTAACCCTAAATTCTTACCTGGGGGGGTAGGAATTGGTGCCGTTTTGATATGATTTTCAGTTTCTGAGCTCTACCACCTTCAAAATCATCGGGCGAGGTATACCTGGCAGTTTCGTTCCCTATACCCTAACGCTGAGCCTAACCCTAACCCTAGCTTAACCCTAACCCTAACCCTAACCCTAAATTCTTACCTGGGGGGGTAGGAATTGGTGCCGTTTTGATATGATTTTCAGTTTCGGAGCTCTACCACCTTCAAAATCATCGGGCGAGGTATACCTGGCAGTTTCGTTCCCTATACCCTAACGCTGAGCCTAACCCTAACCCTAGCCTAACCCTAACCCTAACCCTAAATTCTTACCTGGGGGGTAGGAATTGGTGCCGTTTTGATATGATTTTCAGTTTCGGAGCTCTACCACCTTCAAAATCATCGGGCGAGGTATACCTGGCAGTTTCGTTCCCTATACCCTAACGCTGAGCCTAACCCTAACCCTAGCTTAACGCTAACCCTAACCCTAACCCTAACCCTAAATTCTTACCTGGGGGGTAGGAATTGGTGCCGTTTTGATATGATTTTCAGTTTCGGAGCTCTACCACCTTCAAAATCATCGGGCGAGGTATACCTGGCAGTTTCGTTCCCTATACCCTAACGCTGAGCCTAACCCTAACCCTAGCTTAACGCTAACCCTAACCCTAACCCTAAATTCTTACCTGGGGGGGTAGGAATTGGTGCCGTTTTGATATGATTTTCAGTTTCGGAGCTCTACCACCTTCAAAATCATCGGGCGAGGTATACCTGGCAGTTTCGTTCCCTATACCCTAACGCTGAGCCTAACCCTAACCCTAGCTTAACGCTAACCCTAACCCTAACCCTAAATTCTTACCTGGGGGGGTAGGAATTGGTGCCGTTTTGATATGATTTTCAGTTTCGGAGCTCTACCACCTTCAAAATCATCGGGCGAGGTATACCTGGCAGTTTCGTTCCCTATACCCTAACGCTGAGCCTAACCCTAACCCTAGCTTAACCCTAACCCTAACCCTAAATTCTTACCTGGGGGGGTAGGAATTGGTGCCGTTTTGATATGATTTTCAGTTTCGGAGCTCTACCACCTTCAAAATCATCGGGCGAGGTATACCTGGCAGTTTCGTTCCCTATACCCTAACGCTGATCCTAACCCTAACCCTAGCTTAACCCTAACCCTAACCCTAACCCTAAATTCTTACCTGGGGGGGTAGGAATTGGTGCCGTTTTGATATGATTTTCAGTTTCGGAGCTCTACCACCTTCAAAATCATCGGGCGAGGTATACGTGGCAGTTTCATTCCCTATACCCTAACGCTGAGCCTAACCCTAACCCTAGCCTAACCCTAACCCTAACCCTAACCCTAAATTCTTACCTGGGGGGGTAGGAATTGGTGCCGTTTTGATATGATTTTCAGTTTCGGAGCTCTACCACCTTCAAAATCATCGGGCGAGGTATACCTGGCAGTTTCGTTCCCTATACCCTAACGCTGAGCCTAACCCTAACCCTAGCTTAACGCTAACCCTAACCCTAACCCTAAATTCTTACCTGGGGGGGTAGGAATTGGTGCCGTTTTGATATGATTTTCAGTTTCGGAGCTCTACCACCTTCAAAATCATCGGGCGAGGTATACCTGGCAGTTTCGTTCCCTATACCCTAACGCTGAGCCTAACCCTAACCCTAGCTTAACCCTAACCCTAACCCTAAATTCTTACCTGGGGGGGTAGGAATTGGTGCCGTTTTGATATGATTTTCAGTTTCGGAGCTCTACCACCTTCAAAATCATCGGGCGAGGTATACCTGGCAGTTTCGTTCCCTATACCCTAACGCTGAGCCTAACCCTAACCCTAGCTTAACCCTAACCCTAACCCTAAATTCTTACCTGGGGGGGTAGGAATTGGTGCCGTTTTGATATGATTTTCAGTTTCGGAGCTCTACCACCTTCAAAATCATCGGGCGAGGTATACCTGGCAGTTTCGTTCCCTATACCCTAACGCTGAGCCTAACCCTAACCCTAGCTTAACCCTAACCCTAACCCTAACCCTAAATTCTTACCTGGGGGGGTAGGAATTGGTGCCGTTTTGATATGATTTTCAGTTTCGGAGCTCTACCACCTTCAAAATCATCGGGCGAGGTATACCTGGCAGTTTCGTTCCCTATACCCTAACGCTGAGCCTAACCCTAACCCTAACCCTAGCTTAACCCTAACCCTAACCCTAAATTCTTACCTGGGGGGGTAGGAATTGGTGCTGTTTTGATATGATTTTCAGTTTCGGAGCTCTACCACCTTCAAAATCATCGGGCGAGGTATACCTGGCAGTTTCATTCCCTATACCCTAACGCTGAGCCTAACCCTAGCCTAACCCTAACCCTAACCCTAACCCTAACCCTAACCCTAAATTCTTACCTGGGGGGGTAGGAATTGGTGCCGTTTTGATATGATTTTCAGTTTCGGAGCTCTACCACCTTCAAAATCATCGGGCGAGGTATACCTGGCAGTTTCATTCCCTATACCCTAACGCTGAGCCTAACCCTAGCCTAACCCTAACCCTAACCCTAACCCTAACCCTAACCCTAAATTCTTACCTGGGGGGGTAGGAATTGGTGCCGTTTTGATATGATTTTCAGTTTCGGAGCTCTACCACCTTCAAAATCATCGGGCGAGGTATACCTGGCAGTTTCGTTCCCTATACCCTAACGCTGAGCCTAACCCTAACCCTAGCTTAACCCTAACCCTAACCCTAACCCTAACCCTAAATTCTTACCTGGGGGGGTAGGAATTGGTGCCGTTTTGATATGATTTTCAGTTTCGGAGCTCTACCACCTTCAAAATCATCGGGCGAGGTATACCTGGCAGTTTCGTTCCCTATACCCTAACGCTGAGCCTAACCCTAACCCTAGCTTAACCCTAACCCTAACCCTAACCCTAAATTCTTACCTGGGGGGGTAGGAATTGGTGCCGTTTTGATATGATTTTCAGTTTCGGAGCTCTACCACCTTCAAAATCATCTGGCGAGGTATACCTGGCAGTTTCATTCCCTATACCCTAACGCTGAGCCTAACCCTAACCCTAGCTTAACCCTAACCCTAACCCTAACCCTAACCCTACATTCTTACCTGGGGGGGTAGGAATTGGTTCCATTTTAATATGAATTTCAGTTTCGGAGCTCTAGCACCTTCAAAATCATCGGGCGAGGTATACCTGGTAGTTTCGTTCCCTATACCCTAACGCTGAGCCTAACCCTAACCCTAGCCTAACCCTAACCCTAACCCTAAATTCTTACCTGGGGGGGTAGGAATTGGTTCCATTTTAATACGAATTTCAGTTTCGGAGCTCTAGCACCTTCAAAATCATCGGGCGAGGTATACCTGGTAGTTTCGTTCCCTATACCCTAACGCTGAGCCTAACCCTAACCCTAGCCTAACCCTAACCCTAAATTCTTACCTGGGGGGGTAGGAATTGGTTCCATTTTAATACGAATTTCAGTTTCGGAGCTCTAGCACCTTCAAAATCATCGGGAGAGGTATACCTGGTAGTTTCGTTCCCTATACCCTAACGCTGATCCTAACCCTAACCCTAGCCTAACCCTAACCCTAAATTCTAACCTGGGGTGGTAGGAATTGGTGCCATTTTGATATGATTTTCAGTTTCGGAGCTCTAGCACCTTCAAAATCATCGGGCCATGTATACCTGGTAGTTTCGTTCCCTATACCCTAACACTGAGCCTAACCCTAACCCTAGCCTAACCCTAACCCTAACCCTAAATTCTTACCTGGGGGGGTACTAATTGGTGCCGTTTTGATATGATTTTCAGTTTCGGAGCTCTACCACCTTCAAAATCATCGGGCGAGGTATACCTGGCAGTTTCATTCCCTATACCCTAACGCTGAGCCTAACCCTAACCCTAGCCTAACCCTAACCCTAACCCTAAATTCTAACCTGGGGTGGTAGGAATTGGTGCCATTTTGATATGATTTTCAGTTTCGGAGCTCTAGCACCTTCAAAATCATCGGGCGAGGTATACCTGGCAGTTTCGTTCCCTATACCCTAACGCTGAGCCTAACCCTAACCCTAACCCTAGCTTAACCCTAACCCTAACCCTAACCCTAAATTCTTACCTGGGGGGGTAGGAACTGTTGCCGTTTTGATATGATTTTCAGTTTCGGAGCTCTACCACCTTCAAAATCATCGGGCGAGGTATACCTGGCAGTTTCATTCCCTATACCCTAACGCTGAGCCTAACCCTAACCCTAGCCTAACCCTAACCCTAACCCTAAATTCTTACCTGGGGGGGTAGGAATTGGTGCCGTTTTGATATGATTTTCAGTTTCGGAGCTCTACCACCTTCAAAATCATCGGGCGAGGTATACCTGGCAGTTTCGTTCCCTATACCCTAACGCTGAGCCTAACCCTAACCCTAGCCTAACCCTAACCCTAACCCTAAATTCTAACCTGGGGTGGTAGGAATTGGTGCCATTTTGATATGATTTTCAGTTTCGGAGCTCTAGCATCTTCAAAATCATCGGGAGAGGTATACCTGGTAGTTTTGTTCCCTATACCCTAACGCTGAGCCTAACCCTAACCCTAGCCTAACCCTAACCCTAACCCTAAATTCTTACCTGGGGGGGTAGGAATTGGTTCCATTTTAATATGAATTTCAGTTTCGGAGCTCTAGCACCTTCAAAATCATCGGGCGAGGTATACCTGGCAGTTTCGTTCCCTATACCCTAACGCTGAGCCTAACCCTAACCCTATACCTGGCAGTTTCATTCCCTATACCCTAACGCTGAGCCTAACCCTAGCCTAACCCTAACCCTAACCCTAACCCTAACCCTAACCCTAAATTCTTACCTGGGGGGGTAGGAATTGGTGCCGTTTTGATATGATTTTCAGTTTCGGAGCTCTACCACCTTCAAAATCATCGGGCGAGGTATACCTGGCAGTTTCATTCCCTATACCCTAACGCTGAGCCTAACCCTAGCCTAACCCTAACCCTAACCCTAACCCTAACCCTAACCCTAAATTCTTACCTGGGGGGGTAGGAATTGGTGCCGTTTTGATATGATTTTCAGTTTCGGAGCTCTACCACCTTCAAAATCATCGGGCGAGGTATACCTGGCAGTTTCGTTCCCTATACCCTAACGCTGAGCCTAACCCTAACCCTAGCTTAACCCTAACCCTAACCCTAACCCTAAATTCTTACCTGGGGGGGTAGGAATTGGTGCCGTTTTGATATGATTTTCAGTTTCGGAGCTCTACCACCTTCAAAATCATCGGGCGAGGTATACCTGGCAGTTTCGTTCCCTATACCCTAACGCTGAGCCTAACCCTAACCCTAGCTTAACCCTAACCCTAACCCTAACCCTAAATTCTTACCTGGGGGGGTAGGAATTGGTGCCGTTTTGATATGATTTTCAGTTTCGGAGCTCTACCACCTTCAAAATCATCTGGCGAGGTATACCTGGCAGTTTCATTCCCTATACCCTAACGCTGAGCCTAACCCTAACCCTAGCTTAACCCTAACCCTAACCCTAACCCTAACCCTACATTCTTACCTGGGGGGGTAGGAATTGGTTCCATTTTAATATGAATTTCAGTTTCGGAGCTCTAGCACCTTCAAAATCATCGGGCGAGGTATACCTGGTAGTTTCGTTCCCTATACCCTAACGCTGAGCCTAACCCTAACCCTAGCCTAACCCTAACCCTAACCCTAAATTCTTACCTGGGGGGGTAGGAATTGGTTCCATTTTAATACGAATTTCAGTTTCGGAGCTCTAGCACCTTCAAAATCATCGGGAGAGGTATACCTGGTAGTTTCGTTCCCTATACCCTAACGCTGATCCTAACCCTAACCCTAGCCTAACCCTAACCCTAAATTCTAACCTGGGGTGGTAGGAATTGGTGCCATTTTGATATGATTTTCAGTTTCGGAGCTCTAGCACCTTCAAAATCATCGGGCCATGTATACCTGGTAGTTTCGTTCCCTATACCCTAACACTGAGCCTAACCCTAACCCTAGCCTAACCCTAACCCTAACCCTAAATTCTTACCTGGGGGGGTACTAATTGGTGCCGTTTTGATATGATTTTCAGTTTCGGAGCTCTACCACCTTCAAAATCATCGGGCGAGGTATACCTGGCAGTTTCATTCCCTATACCCTAACGCTGAGCCTAACCCTAGCCTAACCCTAACCCTAACCCTAACCCTAACCCTAACCCTAAATTCTTACCTGGGGGGGTAGGAATTGGTGCCGTTTTGATATGATTTTCAGTTTCGGAGCTCTACCACCTTCAAAATCATCGGGCGAGGTATACCTGGCAGTTTCGTTCCCTATACCCTAACGCTGAGCCTAACCCTAACCCTAGCTTAACCCTAACCCTAACCCTAACCCTAACCCTAAATTCTTACCTGGGGGGGTAGGAATTGGTGCCGTTTTGATATGATTTTCAGTTTCGGAGCTCTACCACCTTCAAAATCATCGGGCGAGGTATACCTGGCAGTTTCGTTCCCTATACCCTAACGCTGAGCCTAACCCTAACCCTAGCTTAACCCTAACCCTAACCCTAACCCTAAATTCTTACCTGGGGGGTAGGAATTGGTGCCGTTTTGATATGATTTTCAGTTTCGGAGCTCTACCACCTTCAAAATCATCTGGCGAGGTATACCTGGCAGTTTCATTCCCTATACCCTAACGCTGAGCCTAACCCTAACCCTAGCTTAACCCTAACCCTAACCCTAACCCTAACCCTAAATTCTTACCTGGGGTGGTAGGAATTGGTTCCATTTTAATATGAATTTCAGTTTCGGAGCTCTAGCACCTTCAAAATCATCGGGCGAGGTATACCTGGTAGTTTCGTTCCCTATACCCTAACGCTGAGCCTAACCCTAACCCTAGCCTAACCCTAACCCTAACCCTAACCCTAAATTCTTACCTGGGGGGGTAGGAATTGGTTCCATTTTAATACGAATTTCAGTTTCGGAGCTCTAGCACCTTCAAAATCATCGGGAGAGGTATACCTGGTAGTTTCGTTCCCTATACCCTAACGCTGATCCTAACCCTAACCCTAGCCTAACCCTAACCCTAAATTCTAACCTGGGGTGGTAGGAATTGGTGCCATTTTGATATGATTTTCAGTTTCGGAGCTCTAGCACCTTCAAAATCATCGGGCCATGTATACCTGGTAGTTTCGTTCCCTATACCCTAACACTGAGCCTAACCCTAACCCTAGCCTAACCCTAACCCTAACCCTAAATTCTTACCTGGGGGGGTACTAATTGGTGCCGTTTTGATATGATTTTCAGTTTCGGAGCTCTACCACCTTCAAAATCATCGGGCGAGGTATACCTGGCAGTTTCATTCCCTATACCCTAACGCTGAGCCTAACCCTAACCCTAGCCTAACCCTAACCCTAACCCTAAATTCTAACCTGGGGTGGTAGGAATTGGTGCCATTTTGATATGATTTTCAGTTTCGGAGCTCTAGCACCTTCAAAATCATCGGGCGAGGTATACCTGGCAGTTTCGTTCCCTATACCCTAACGCTGAGCCTAACCCTAACCCTAACCCTAGCTTAACCCTAACCCTAACCCTAACCCTAAATTCTTACCTGGGGGGGTAGGAACTGTTCAAAATCCTACCCCCCCGGGGTAGGAATTGGTGCCGTTTTGATATGATTTTCAGTTTCGGAGCTCTACCACCTTCAAAATCATCTGGCGAGGTATACCTGGCAGTTACATTCCCTATACCCTAACGCTGAGCCTAACCCTAACCCTAGCTTAACCCTAGCCTAACCCTAACCCTAACCCTAAATTCTTACCTGGGGTGGTAGGAATTGGTGCCATTTTAATATGAATTTCAGTTTCGGAGCTCTACCACCTTCAAAATCATCGTGCGAGGTATACCTGGTAGTTTCGTTCCCTATACCCTAACGCTGAGCCTAACCCTAACCCTAGCCTAACCCTAACCCTAACCCTAAATTCTTACCTGGGGGGGTAGGAATTGGTTCCATTTTAATACGAATTTCAGTTTCGGAGCTCTAGCACCTTCAAAATCATCGGGAGAGGTATACCTGGTAGTTTCGTTCCCTATACCCTAACGCTGATCCTAACCCTAACCCTAGCCTAACCCTAACCCTAAATTCTAACCTGGGGTGGTAGGAATTGGTGCCATTTTGATATGATTTTCAGTTTCGGAGCTCTAGCACCTTCAAAATCATCGGGCCATGTATACCTGGTAGTTTCGTTCCCTATACCCTAACACTGAGCCTAACCCTAACCCTAGCCTAACCCTAACCCTAACCCTAAATTCTTACCTGGGGGGGTACTAATTGGTGCCGTTTTGATATGATTTTCAGTTTCGGAGCTCTACCACCTTCAAAATCATCGGGCGAGGTATACCTGGCAGTTTCATTCCCTATACCCTAACGCTGAGCCTAACCCTAACCCTAGCCTAACCCTAACCCTAACCCTAAATTCTAACCTGGGGTGGTAGGAATTGGTGCCATTTTGATATGATTTTCAGTTTCGGAGCTCTAGCACCTTCAAAATCATCGGGCGAGGTATACCTGGCAGTTTCGTTCCCTATACCCTAACGCTGAGCCTAACCCTAACCCTAACCCTAGCTTAACCCTAACCCTAACCCTAACCCTAAATTCTTACCTGGGGGGGTAGGAACTGTTGCCGTTTTGATATGATTTTCAGTTTCGGAGCTCTACCACCTTCAAAATCATCGGGCGAGGTATACCTGGCAGTTTCATTCCCTATACCCTAACGCTGAGCCTAACCCTAACCCTAGCCTAACCCTAACCCTAACCCTAAATTCTTACCTGGGGGGGTAGGAATTGGTTCCATTTTAATACGAATTTCAGTTTCGGAGCTCTAGCACCTTCAAAATCATCGGGAGAGGTATACCTGGTAGTTTCGTTCCCTATACCCTAACGCTGATCCTAACCCTAACCCTAGCCTAACCCTAACCCTAAATTCTAACCTGGGGTGGTAGGAATTGGTGCCATTTTGATATGATTTTCAGTTTCGGAGCTCTAGCACCTTCAAAATCATCGGGCCATGTATACCTGGTAGTTTCGTTCCCTATACCCTAACACTGAGCCTAACCCTAACCCTAGCCTAACCCTAACCCTAACCCTAAATTCTTACCTGGGGGGGTACTAATTGGTGCCGTTTTGATATGATTTTCAGTTTCGGAGCTCTACCACCTTCAAAATCATCGGGCGAGGTATACCTGGCAGTTTCATTCCCTATACCCTAACGCTGAGCCTAACCCTAACCCTAGCCTAACCCTAACCCTAACCCTAAATTCTAACCTGGGGTGGTAGGAATTGGTGCCATTTTGATATGATTTTCAGTTTCGGAGCTCTAGCACCTTCAAAATCATCGGGCGAGGTATACCTGGCAGTTTCGTTCCCTATACCCTAACGCTGAGCCTAACCCTAACCCTAACCCTAGCTTAACCCTAACCCTAACCCTAACCCTAAATTCTTACCTGGGGGGGTAGGAACTGTTGCCGTTTTGATATGATTTTCAGTTTCGGAGCTCTACCACCTTCAAAATCATCGGGCGAGGTATACCTGGCAGTTTCATTCCCTATACCCTAACGCTGAGCCTAACCCTAACCCTAGCCTAACCCTAACCCTAACCCTAAATTCTAACCTGGGGTGGTAGGAATTGGTGCCATTTTGATATGATTTTCAGTTTCGGAGCTCTAGCATCTTCAAAATCATCGGGAGAGGTATACCTGGTAGTTTCGTTCCCTATACCCTAACGCTGAGCCTAACCCTAACCCTAGCCTAACCCTAACCCTAACCCTAAATTCTTACCTGGGGGGGTAGGAATTGGTTCCATTTTAATATGAATTTCAGTTTCGGAGCTCTAGCACCTTCAAAATCATCGGGCGAGGTATACCTGGCAGTTTCGTTCCCTATACCCTAACGCTGAGCCTAACCCTAACCCTAGCCTAACCCTAACCCTAACCCTAAATTCTTACCTGGGGGGGTAGGAATTGGTGCCGTTTTGATATGATTTTCAGTTTAGGAGCTCTACCACCTTCAAAATCATCGGGCGAGGTATACCTGGCAGTTACATTCCCTATACCCTAACGCTGAGCCTAACCCTAACCCTAGCTTAACCCTAGCCTAACCCTAACCCTAACCCTAAATTCTTACCTGGGGTGGTAGGAATTGGTGCCATTTTGATATGAATTTCAGTTTCGGAGCTCTACCACCTTCAAAATCATCGTGCGAGGTATACCTGGCAGTTTCGTTCCCTATACCCTAACGCTGAGCCTAACCCTAACCCTAGCCTAACCCTAACCCTAACCCTAACCCTAAATTCTTACCTGGGGGGGTACTAATTGGTGCCGTTTTGATATGATTTTCAGTTTCGGAGCTCTACCACCTTCAAAATCATCGGGAGAGGTATACCTGGTAGTTTCGTTCCCTATACCCTAACGCTGAGCCTAACCCTAACCCTAGCCTAACCCTAACCCTAACCCTAAATTCTTACCTGGGGGGGTAGGAATTGGTTCCATTTTAATATGAATTTCAGTTTCGGAGCTCTAGCACCTTCAAAATCATCGGGCGAGGTATACCTGGCAGTTTCGTTCCCTATACCCTAACGCTGAGCCTAACCCTAACCCTATACCTGGCAGTTTCATTCCCTATACCCTAACGCTGAGCCTAACCCTAGCCTAACCCTAACCCTAACCCTAACCCTAACCCTAACCCTAAATTCTTACCTGGGGGGGTAGGAATTGGTGCCGTTTTGATATGATTTTCAGTTTCGGAGCTCTACCACCTTCAAAATCATCGGGCGAGGTATACCTGGCAGTTTCATTCCCTATACCCTAACGCTGAGCCTAACCCTAGCCTAACCCTAACCCTAACCCTAACCCTAACCCTAACCCTAAATTCTTACCTGGGGGGGTAGGAATTGGTGCCGTTTTGATATGATTTTCAGTTTCGGAGCTCTACCACCTTCAAAATCATCGGGCGAGGTATACCTGGCAGTTTCGTTCCCTATACCCTAACGCTGAGCCTAACCCTAACCCTAGCTTAACCCTAACCCTAACCCTAACCCTAAATTCTTACCTGGGGGGGTAGGAATTGGTGCCGTTTTGATATGATTTTCAGTTTCGGAGCTCTACCACCTTCAAAATCATCGGGCGAGGTATACCTGGCAGTTTCGTTCCCTATACCCTAACGCTGAGCCTAACCCTAACCCTAGCTTAACCCTAACCCTAACCCTAACCCTAAATTCTTACCTGGGGGGGTAGGAATTGGTGCCGTTTTGATATGATTTTCAGTTTCGGAGCTCTACCACCTTCAAAATCATCTGGCGAGGTATACCTGGCAGTTTCATTCCCTATACCCTAACGCTGAGCCTAACCCTAACCCTAGCTTAACCCTAACCCTAACCCTAACCCTACATTCTTACCTGGGGGGGTAGGAATTGGTTCCATTTTAATATGAATTTCAGTTTCGGAGCTCTAGCACCTTCAAAATCATCGGGCGAGGTATACCTGGTAGTTTCGTTCCCTATACCCTAACGCTGAGCCTAACCCTAACCCTAGCCTAACCCTAACCCTAACCCTAAATTCTTACCTGGGGGGGTAGGAATTGGTTCCATTTTAATACGAATTTCAGTTTCGGAGCTCTAGCACCTTCAAAATCATCGGGAGAGGTATACCTGGTAGTTTCGTTCCCTATACCCTAACGCTGATCCTAACCCTAACCCTAGCCTAACCCTAACCCTAAATTCTAACCTGGGGTGGTAGGAATTGGTGCCATTTTGATATGATTTTCAGTTTCGGAGCTCTAGCACCTTCAAAATCATCGGGCCATGTATACCTGGTAGTTTCGTTCCCTATACCCTAACACTGAGCCTAACCCTAACCCTAGCCTAACCCTAACCCTAACCCTAAATTCTTACCTGGGGGGGTACTAATTGGTGCCGTTTTGATATGATTTTCAGTTTCGGAGCTCTACCACCTTCAAAATCATCGGGCGAGGTATACCTGGCAGTTTCATTCCCTATACCCTAACGCTGAGCCTAACCCTAACCCTAGCCTAACCCTAACCCTAACCCTAAATTCTAACCTGGGGTGGTAGGAATTGGTGCCATTTTGATATGATTTTCAGTTTCGGAGCTCTAGCACCTTCAAAATCATCGGGCGAGGTATACCTGGCAGTTTCGTTCCCTATACCCTAACGCTGAGCCTAACCCTAACCCTAACCCTAGCTTAACCCTAACCCTAACCCTAACCCTAAATTCTTACCTGGGGGGGTAGGAACTGTTGCCGTTTTGATATGATTTTCAGTTTCGGAGCTCTACCACCTTCAAAATCATCGGGCGAGGTATACCTGGCAGTTTCATTCCCTATACCCTAACGCTGAGCCTAACCCTAACCCTAGCCTAACCCTAACCCTAACCCTAAATTCTTACCTGGGGGGGTAGGAATTGGTTCCATTTTAATACGAATTTCAGTTTCGGAGCTCTAGCACCTTCAAAATCATCGGGAGAGGTATACCTGGTAGTTTCGTTCCCTATACCCTAACGCTGATCCTAACCCTAACCCTAGCCTAACCCTAACCCTAAATTCTAACCTGGGGTGGTAGGAATTGGTGCCATTTTGATATGATTTTCAGTTTCGGAGCTCTAGCACCTTCAAAATCATCGGGCCATGTATACCTGGTAGTTTCGTTCCCTATACCCTAACACTGAGCCTAACCCTAACCCTAGCCTAACCCTAACCCTAACCCTAAATTCTTACCTGGGGGGGTACTAATTGGTGCCGTTTTGATATGATTTTCAGTTTCGGAGCTCTACCACCTTCAAAATCATCGGGCGAGGTATACCTGGCAGTTTCATTCCCTATACCCTAACGCTGAGCCTAACCCTAACCCTAGCCTAACCCTAACCCTAACCCTAAATTCTAACCTGGGGTGGTAGGAATTGGTGCCATTTTGATATGATTTTCAGTTTCGGAGCTCTAGCACCTTCAAAATCATCGGGCGAGGTATACCTGGCAGTTTCGTTCCCTATACCCTAACGCTGAGCCTAACCCTAACCCTAACCCTAGCTTAACCCTAACCCTAACCCTAACCCTAAATTCTTACCTGGGGGGGTAGGAACTGTTGCCGTTTTGATATGATTTTCAGTTTCGGAGCTCTACCACCTTCAAAATCATCGGGCGAGGTATACCTGGCAGTTTCATTCCCTATACCCTAACGCTGAGCCTAACCCTAACCCTAGCCTAACCCTAACCCTAACCCTAAATTCTTACCTGGGGGGGTAGGAATTGGTGCCGTTTTGATATGATTTTCAGTTTCGGAGCTCTACCACCTTCAAAATCATCGGGCGAGGTATACCTGGCAGTTTCGTTCCCTATACCCTAACGCTGAGCCTAACCCTAACCCTAGCCTAACCCTAACCCTAACCCTAAATTCTAACCTGGGGTGGTAGGAATTGGTGCCATTTTGATATGATTTTCAGTTTCGGAGCTCTAGCATCTTCAAAATCATCGGGAGAGGTATACCTGGTAGTTTCGTTCCCTATACCCTAACGCTGAGCCTAACCCTAACCCTAGCCTAACCCTAACCCTAACCCTAAATTCTTACCTGGGGGGGTAGGAATTGGTTCCATTTTAATATGAATTTCAGTTTCGGAGCTCTAGCACCTTCAAAATCATCGGGCGAGGTATACCTGGCAGTTTCGTTCCCTATACCCTAACGCTGAGCCTAACCCTAACCCTAGCCTAACCCTAACCCTAACCCTAAATTCTTACCTGGGGGGGTAGGAATTGGTGCCGTTTTGATATGATTTTCAGTTTAGGAGCTCTACCACCTTCAAAATCATCGGGCGAGGTATACCTGGCAGTTACATTCCCTATCCCCTAACGCTGAGCCTAACCCTAACCCTAGCTTAACCCTAGCCTAACCCTAACCCTAACCCTAAATTCTTACCTGGGGTGGTAGGAATTGGTGCCATTTTGATATGAATTTCAGTTTCGGAGCTCTACCACCTTCAAAATCATCGGGCGAGGTATACCTGGCAGTTTCGTTCCCTATACCCTAACGCTGAGCCTAACCCTAACCCTAGCCTAACCCTAACCCTAACCCTAACCCTAAATTCTTACCTGGGGGGGTACTAATTGGTGCCGTTTTGATATGATTTTCAGTTTCGGAGCTCTACCACCTTCAAAATCATCGGGAGAGGTATACCTGGTAGTTTCGTTCCCTATACCCTAACGCTGAGCCTAACCCTAACCCTAGCCTAACCCTAACCCTAACCCTAAATTCTTACCTGGGGGGGTAGGAATTGGTTCCATTTTAATATGAATTTCAGTTTCGGAGCTCTAGCACCTTCAAAATCATCGGGCGAGGTATACCTGGCAGTTTCGTTCCCTATACCCTAACGCTGAGCCTAACCCTAACCCTAACCCTAGCTTAACCCTAACCCTAACCCTAAATTCTTACCTGGGGGGGTAGGAATTGGTGCCGTTTTGATATGATTTTCAGTTTCGGAGCTCTACCACCTTCAAAATCATCGGGCGAGGTATACCTGGCAGTTTCATTCCCTATACCCTAACGCTGAGCCTAACCCTAACCCTAGCCTAACCCTAACCCTAACCCTAACCCTAACCCTAAATTCTTACCTGGGGTGGTAGGAATTGGTGCCATTTTGATATGATTTTCAGTTTCGTAGCTCTACCACCTTCAAAATCATCGGGCGAGGTATACCTGGCAGTTTCGTTCCCTATAACCTAACGCTGAGCCTAACCCTAACCCTAGCCTAACCCTAACCCTAACCCTAAATTCTTACCTGGGGTGGTAGGAATTGGTGCCATTTTGATATGATTTTCAGTTTCGTAGCTCTACCACCTTCAAAATCATCGGGCGAGGTATACCTGGTAGTTTCGTTCCCTATACCCTAACGCTGAGCCTAACCCTAACCCTAGCCTAACCCTAACCCTAACCCTAAATTCTAACCTGGGGTGGTAGGAATTGGTGCCATTTTGATATGATTTTCAGTTTCGGAGCTCTAGCACCTTCAAAATCATCGGGCGAGGTATACCTGGCAGTTTCGTTCCCTATACCCTAACGCAGTGCCTGACCCTAACCCTAGCCTAACCCTAACCCTAACCCTAACCCTAACCCTCAATTCTAACCTGGGGTGGTAGGAATTGGTGCCATTTTGATATGATTTTCAGTTTCGGAGCTCTAGCACCTTCAAAATCATCGGGCGAGGTATACCTGGTAGTTTCGTTCCCTATACCCTAACGCTGAGCCTAACCCTAACCCTAGCCTAACCCTAACCCTAACCCTAAATTCTTACCTGGGGGGGTAGGAATTGGTGCCGTTTTGATATGATTTTCAGTTTCGGAGCTCTACCACCTTCAAAATCATCGGGCGAGGTATACCTGGCAGTTTCGTTCCCTATACCCTAACGCTGAGCCTAACCCTAACCCTAGCCTAACCCTAACCCTAACCCTAACCCTAAATTCTTACCTGGGGGGGTAGGAATTGGTGCTGTTTTGATATGATTTTCAGTTTCGGAGCTCTAGCACCTTCAAAATCATCGGGAGAGGTATACCTGGTAGTTTCGTTCCCTATACCCTAACGCTGATCCTAACCCTAACCCTAGCCTAACCCTAACCCTAACCCTAAATTCTTACCTGGGGGGGTAGGAATTGGTGCCATTTTGATATGATTTTCAGTTTCGGAGCTCTAGCACCTTCAAAATCATCGGGAGAGGTATACCTGGTAGTTTCGTTCCCTATACCCTAACGCTGATCCTAACCCTAACCCTAGCCTAACCCTAACCCTAACCCTAAATTCTTACCTGGGGGGGTAGGAATTGGTGCCGTTTTGATATGATTTTCAGTTTCGGAGCTCTACCACCTTCAAAATCATCGGGCGAGGTATATCTGGCAGTTTCGTTCCCTATACCCTAACGCTGAGCCTAACCCTAACCCTAGCCTAACCCTAACCCTAACCCTAAATTCTTACCTGGGGTGGTAGGAATTGGTGCCATTTTGATATGAATTTCAGTTTCGGAGCTCTACCACCTTCAAAATCATCGGGCGAGGTATACCTGGCAGTTTCGTTCCCTATACCCTAACGCTGAGCCTAACCCTAACCCTAGCCTAACCCTAACCCTAACCCTAACCCTAAATTCTAACCTGGGGTGGTAGGAATTGGTGCCATTTTGATATGATTTTCAGTTTCGGAGCTCTAGCACCTTCAAAATCATCGGGAGAGGTATACCTGGTAGTTTCGTTCCCTATACCCTAACGCTGAGCCTAACCCTATCCCTAGCCTAACCCTAACCCTAACCCTAAATTCTTACCTGGGGGGGTAGGAATTGGTTCCATTTTAATATGAATTTCAGTTTCGGAGCTCTAGCACCTTCAAAATCATCGGGCGAGGTATACCTGGCAGTTTCGTTCCCTATACCCTAACGCTGAGCCTAACCCTAACCCTAGCCTAACCCTAACCCTAACCCTAAATTCTAACCTGGGGTGGTAGGAATTGGTGCCATTTTGATATGATTTTCAGTTTCGGAGCTCTAGCACCTTCAAAATCATCGGGCGAGGTATACCTGGTAGTTTCGTTCCCTATACCCTAACGCTGAGCCTAACCCTAACCCTAGCCTAACCCTAACCCTAACCCTAAATTCTTACCTGGGGGGGTAGGAATTGGTGCCGTTTTGATATGATTTTCAGTTTCGGAGCTCTACCACCTTCAAAATCATCGGGCGAGGTATACCTGGCAGTTTCGTTCCCTATACCCTAACGCTGAGCCTAACCCTAACCCTAGCCTAACCCTAACCCTAACCCTAACCCTAAATTCTTACCTGGGGGGGTAGGAATTGGTGCTGTTTTGATATGATTTTCAGTTTCGGAGCTCTAGCACCTTCAAAATCATCGGGAGAGGTATACCTGGTAGTTTCGTTCCCTATACCCTAACGCTGATCCTAACCCTAACCCTAGCCTAACCCTAACCCTAACCCTAAATTCTTACCTGGGGGGGTAGGAATTGGTGCCATTTTGATATAATTTTCAGTTTCGGAGCTCTAGCACCTTCAAAATCATCGGGAGAGGTATACCTGGTAGTTTCGTTCCCTATACCCTAACGCTGATCCTAACCCTAACCCTAGCCTAACCCTAACCCTAACCCTAAATTCTTACCTGGGGGGGTAGGAATTGGTGCCGTTTTGATATGATTTTCAGTTTCGGAGCTCTACCACCTTCAAAATCATCGGGCGAGGTATATCTGGCAGTTTCGTTCCCTATACCCTAACGCTGAGCCTAACCCTAACCCTAGCCTAACCCTAACCCTAACCCTAACCCTAAATTCTAACCTGGGGTGGTAGGAATTGGTGCCATTTTGATATGATTTTCAGTTTCGGAGCTCTAGCACCTTCAAAATCATCGGGAGAGGTATACCTGGTAGTTTCGTTCCCTATACCCTAACGCTGAGCCTAACCCTATCCCTAGCCTAACCCTAACCCTAACCCTAAATTCTTACCTGGGGGGGTAGGAATTGGTTCCATTTTAATATGAATTTCAGTTTCGGAGCTCTAGCACCTTCAAAATCATCGGGCGAGGTATACCTGGCAGTTTCGTTCCCTATACCCTAACGCTGAGCCTAACCCTAACCCTAGCCTAACCCTAACCCTAACCCTAACCCTAAATTCTTACCTGGGGGGGTAGGAATTGGTGCCGTTTTGATATGATTTTCAGTTTCGGAGCTCTACCACCTTCAAAATCATCGGGCGAGGTATACCTGGCAGTTTCGTTCCCTATACCCTAACGCTGAGCCTAACCCTAACCCTAGCCTAACCCTAACCCTAACCCTAAATTCTTACCTGGGGTGGTAGGAATTGGTGCCATTTTGATATGAATTTCAGTTTCGGAGCTCTACCACCTTCAAAATCATCGGGCGAGGTATACCTGGCAGTTTCGTTCCCTATACCCTAACGCTGTGCCTGACCCTAACCCTAGCCTAACCCTAACCCTAACCCTAACCCTAAATTCTAACCTGGGGTGGTAGGAATTGGTGCCATTTTGATATGATTTTCAGTTTCGGAGCTCTAGCACCTTAAAAATCATCGGGCGAGGTATACCTGGTAGTTTCGTTCCCTATACCCTAACGCTGAGCCTAACCCTAACCCTAGCCTAACCCTAACCCTAACCCTAAATTCTTACCTGGGGGGGTAGGAATTGGTGCCGTTTTGATATGATTTTCAGTTTCGGAGCTCTACCACCTTCAAAATCATCGGGCGAGGTATACCTGGCAGTTTCGTTCCCTATACCCTAACGCTGAGCCTAACCCTAACCCTAGCCTAACCCTAACCCTAACCCTAACCCTAAATTCTAACCTGGGGTGGTAGGAATTGGTGCCATTTTGATATGATTTTCAGTTTCGGAGCTCTAGCACCTTCAAAATCATCGGGAGAGGTATACCTGGTAGTTTCGTTCCCTATACCCTAACGCTGAGCCTAACCCTAACCCTAGCCTAACCCTAACCCTAACCCTAAATTCTTACCTGGGGGGGTAGGAATTGGTTCCATTTTAATATGAATTTCAGTTTCGGAGCTCTAGCACCTTCAAAATCATCGGGCGAGGTATACCTGGCAGTTTCGTTCCCTATACCCTAACGCTGAGCCTAACCCTAACCCTAGCTTAACCCTAACCCTAACCCTAAATTCTTACCTGGGGGGGTAGGAATTGGTGCCGTTTTGATATGATTTTCAGTTTCGGAGCTCTACCACCTTCAAAATCATCGGGCGAGGTATACCTGGCAGTTTCGTTCCCTATACCCTAACGCTGAGCCTAACCCTAACCCTAGCCTAACCCTAACCCTAACCCTAATTTCTTACCTGGGGGGGTAGGAATTGGTGCCGTTTTGATATGATTTTCAGTTTCGGAGCTCTACCACCTTCAAAATCATCGGGCGAGGTATACCTGGCAGTTACATTCCCTATACCCTAACGCTGAGCCTAACCCTAACCCTAACCCTAGCTTGACCCTAACCCTAACCCTAAATTCTTACCTGGGGGGGTAGGAATTGGTGCCGTTTTGATATGATTTTCAGTTTCGGAGCTCTAGCACCTTCAAAATCATCGGGAGAGGTATACCTGGTAGTTTCGTTCCCTATACCCTAACGCTGAGCCTAACCCTAACCCTAGCCTAACCCTAACCCTAACCCTAAATTCTTACCTGGGGGGGTAGGAATTGGTTCCATTTTAATACGAATTTCCGTTTCGGAGCTCTAGCACCTTCAAAATCATCGGGCCAGGTATACCTGGTAGTTTCGTTCCCTATACCCTAACGCTGATCCTAACCCTAACCCTAGCCTAACCCTAACCCTAAATTCTAACCTGGGGTGGTAGGAATTGGTGCCATTTTGATATGATTTTCAGTTTCGGAGCTCTAGCACCTTCAAAATCATCGGGCCATGTATACCTGGTAGTTTCGTTCCCTATACCCTAACACTGAGCCTAACCCTAACCCTAGCCTAACCCTAACCCTAACCCTAAATTCTTACCTGGGGGGGTACTAATTGGTGCCGTTTTGATATGATTTTCAGTTTCGGAGCTCTACCACCTTCAAAATCATCGGGCGAGGTATACCTGGCAGTTTCATTCCCTATACCCTAACGCTGAGCCTAACCCTAACCCTAGCCTAACCCTAACCCTAACCCTAAATTCTAACCTGGGGTGGTAGGAATTGGTGCCATTTTGATATGATTTTCAGTTTCGGAGCTCTAGCACCTTCAAAATCATCGGGCGAGGTATACCTGGCAGTTTCGTTCCCTATACCCTAACGCTGAGCCTAACCCTAACCCTAACCCTAGCTTAACCCTAACCCTAACCCTAACCCTAAATTCTTACCTGGGGGGGTAGGAACTGTTGCCGTTTTGATATGATTTTCAGTTTCGGAGCTCTACCACCTTCAAAATCATCGGGCGAGGTATACCTGGCAGTTTCATTCCCTATACCCTAACGCTGAGCCTAACCCTAACCCTAGCCTAACCCTAACCCTAACCCTAAATTCTTACCTGGGGGGGTAGGAATTGGTGCCGTTTTGATATGATTTTCAGTTTCGGAGCTCTACCACCTTCAAAATCATCGGGCGAGGTATACCTGGCAGTTTCGTTCCCTATACCCTAACGCTGAGCCTAACCCTAACCCTAGCCTAACCCTAACCCTAACCCTAAATTCTAACCTGGGGTGGTAGGAATTGGTGCCATTTTGATATGATTTTCAGTTTCGGAGCTCTAGCATCTTCAAAATCATCGGGAGAGGTATACCTGGTAGTTTCGTTCCCTATACCCTAACGCTGAGCCTAACCCTAACCCTAGCCTAACCCTAACCCTAACCCTAAATTCTTACCTGGGGGGGTAGGAATTGGTTCCATTTTAATATGAATTTCAGTTTCGGAGCTCTAGCACCTTCAAAATCATCGGGCGAGGTATACCTGGCAGTTTCGTTCCCTATACCCTAACGCTGAGCCTAACCCTAACCCTAGCCTAACCCTAACCCTAACCCTAAATTCTTACCTGGGGGGGTAGGAATTGGTGCCGTTTTGATATGATTTTCAGTTTAGGAGCTCTACCACCTTCAAAATCATCGGGCGAGGTATACCTGGCAGTTACATTCCCTATCCCCTAACGCTGAGCCTAACCCTAACCCTAGCTTAACCCTAGCCTAACCCTAACCCTAACCCTAAATTCTTACCTGGGGTGGTAGGAATTGGTGCCATTTTGATATGAATTTCAGTTTCGGAGCTCTACCACCTTCAAAATCATCGGGCGAGGTATACCTGGCAGTTTCGTTCCCTATACCCTAACGCTGAGCCTAACCCTAACCCTAGCCTAACCCTAACCCTAACCCTAACCCTAAATTCTTACCTGGGGGGGTACTAATTGGTGCCGTTTTGATATGATTTTCAGTTTCGGAGCTCTACCACCTTCAAAATCATCGGGAGAGGTATACCTGGTAGTTTCGTTCCCTATACCCTAACGCTGAGCCTAACCCTAACCCTAGCCTAACCCTAACCCTAACCCTAAATTCTTACCTGGGGGGGTAGGAATTGGTTCCATTTTAATATGAATTTCAGTTTCGGAGCTCTAGCACCTTCAAAATCATCGGGCGAGGTATACCTGGCAGTTTCGTTCCCTATACCCTAACGCTGAGCCTAACCCTAACCCTAACCCTAGCTTAACCCTAACCCTAACCCTAAATTCTTACCTGGGGGGGTAGGAATTGGTGCCGTTTTGATATGATTTTCAGTTTCGGAGCTCTACCACCTTCAAAATCATCGGGCGAGGTATACCTGGCAGTTTCATTCCCTATACCCTAACGCTGAGCCTAACCCTAACCCTAGCCTAACCCTAACCCTAACCCTAACCCTAACCCTAAATTCTTACCTGGGGTGGTAGGAATTGGTGCCATTTTGATATGATTTTCAGTTTCGTAGCTCTACCACCTTCAAAATCATCGGGCGAGGTATACCTGGCAGTTTCGTTCCCTATAACCTAACGCTGAGCCTAACCCTAACCCTAGCCTAACCCTAACCCTAACCCTAAATTCTTACCTGGGGTGGTAGGAATTGGTGCCATTTTGATATGATTTTCAGTTTCGTAGCTCTACCACCTTCAAAATCATCGGGCGAGGTATACCTGGTAGTTTCGTTCCCTATACCCTAACGCTGAGCCTAACCCTAACCCTAGCCTAACCCTAACCCTAACCCTAAATTCTAACCTGGGGTGGTAGGAATTGGTGCCATTTTGATATGATTTTCAGTTTCGGAGCTCTAGCACCTTCAAAATCATCGGGCGAGGTATACCTGGCAGTTTCGTTCCCTATACCCTAACGCAGTGCCTGACCCTAACCCTAGCCTAACCCTAACCCTAACCCTAACCCTAACCCTCAATTCTAACCTGGGGTGGTAGGAATTGGTGCCATTTTGATATGATTTTCAGTTTCGGAGCTCTAGCACCTTCAAAATCATCGGGCGAGGTATACCTGGTAGTTTCGTTCCCTATACCCTAACGCTGAGCCTAACCCTAACCCTAGCCTAACCCTAACCCTAACCCTAAATTCTTACCTGGGGGGGTAGGAATTGGTGCCGTTTTGATATGATTTTCAGTTTCGGAGCTCTACCACCTTCAAAATCATCGGGCGAGGTATACCTGGCAGTTTCGTTCCCTATACCCTAACGCTGAGCCTAACCCTAACCCTAGCCTAACCCTAACCCTAACCCTAACCCTAAATTCTTACCTGGGGGGGTAGGAATTGGTGCTGTTTTGATATGATTTTCAGTTTCGGAGCTCTAGCACCTTCAAAATCATCGGGAGAGGTATACCTGGTAGTTTCGTTCCCTATACCCTAACGCTGATCCTAACCCTAACCCTAGCCTAACCCTAACCCTAACCCTAAATTCTTACCTGGGGGGGTAGGAATTGGTGCCATTTTGATATGATTTTCAGTTTCGGAGCTCTAGCACCTTCAAAATCATCGGGAGAGGTATACCTGGTAGTTTCGTTCCCTATACCCTAACGCTGATCCTAACCCTAACCCTAGCCTAACCCTAACCCTAACCCTAAATTCTTACCTGGGGGGGTAGGAATTGGTGCCGTTTTGATATGATTTTCAGTTTCGGAGCTCTACCACCTTCAAAATCATCGGGCGAGGTATATCTGGCAGTTTCGTTCCCTATACCCTAACGCTGAGCCTAACCCTAACCCTAGCCTAACCCTAACCCTAACCCTAAATTCTTACCTGGGGTGGTAGGAATTGGTGCCATTTTGATATGAATTTCAGTTTCGGAGCTCTACCACCTTCAAAATCATCGGGCGAGGTATACCTGGCAGTTTCGTTCCCTATACCCTAACGCTGAGCCTAACCCTAACCCTAGCCTAACCCTAACCCTAACCCTAACCCTAAATTCTAACCTGGGGTGGTAGGAATTGGTGCCATTTTGATATGATTTTCAGTTTCGGAGCTCTAGCACCTTCAAAATCATCGGGAGAGGTATACCTGGTAGTTTCGTTCCCTATACCCTAACGCTGAGCCTAACCCTATCCCTAGCCTAACCCTAACCCTAACCCTAAATTCTTACCTGGGGGGGTAGGAATTGGTTCCATTTTAATATGAATTTCAGTTTCGGAGCTCTAGCACCTTCAAAATCATCGGGCGAGGTATACCTGGCAGTTTCGTTCCCTATACCCTAACGCTGAGCCTAACCCTAACCCTAGCCTAACCCTAACCCTAACCCTAAATTCTAACCTGGGGTGGTAGGAATTGGTGCCATTTTGATATGATTTTCAGTTTCGGAGCTCTAGCACCTTCAAAATCATCGGGCGAGGTATACCTGGTAGTTTCGTTCCCTATACCCTAACGCTGAGCCTAACCCTAACCCTAGCCTAACCCTAACCCTAACCCTAACCCTAAATTCTTACCTGGGGGGGTAGGAATTGGTGCTGTTTTGATATGATTTTCAGTTTCGGAGCTCTAGCACCTTCAAAATCATCGGGAGAGGTATACCTGGTAGTTTCGTTCCCTATACCCTAACGCTGATCCTAACCCTAACCCTAGCCTAACCCTAACCCTAACCCTAAATTCTTACCTGGGGGGGTAGGAATTGGTGCCATTTTGATATAATTTTCAGTTTCGGAGCTCTAGCACCTTCAAAATCATCGGGAGAGGTATACCTGGTAGTTTCGTTCCCTATACCCTAACGCTGATCCTAACCCTAACCCTAGCCTAACCCTAACCCTAACCCTAAATTCTTACCTGGGGGGGTAGGAATTGGTGCCGTTTTGATATGATTTTCAGTTTCGGAGCTCTACCACCTTCAAAATCATCGGGCGAGGTATATCTGGCAGTTTCGTTCCCTATACCCTAACGCTGAGCCTAACCCTAACCCTAGCCTAACCCTAACCCTAACCCTAACCCTAAATTCTAACCTGGGGTGGTAGGAATTGGTGCCATTTTGATATGATTTTCAGTTTCGGAGCTCTAGCACCTTCAAAATCATCGGGAGAGGTATACCTGGTAGTTTCGTTCCCTATACCCTAACGCTGAGCCTAACCCTATCCCTAGCCTAACCCTAACCCTAACCCTAAATTCTTACCTGGGGGGGTAGGAATTGGTTCCATTTTAATATGAATTTCAGTTTCGGAGCTCTAGCACCTTCAAAATCATCGGGCGAGGTATACCTGGCAGTTTCGTTCCCTATACCCTAACGCTGAGCCTAACCCTAACCCTAGCCTAACCCTAACCCTAACCCTAAATTCTAACCTGGGGTGGTAGGAATTGGTGCCATTTTGATATGATTTTCAGTTTCGGAGCTCTAGCACCTTCAAAATCATCGGGCCATGTATACCTGGTAGTTTCGTTCCCTATACCCTAACACTGAGCCTAACCCTAACCCTAGCCTAACCCTAACCCTAACCCTAAATTCTTACCTGGGGGGGTAGGAATTGGTTCCATTTTAATATGAATTTCAGTTTCGGAGCTCTACCACCTTCAAAATCATCGGGCGAGGTATACCTGGCAGTTTCGTTCCCTATACCCTAACGCTGAGCCTAACCCTAACCCTAGCCTAACCCTAACCCTAACCCTAAATTCTTACCTGGGGGGGTAGGAATTGGTGCCGTTTTGATATGATTTTCAGTTTCGGAGCTCTACCACCTTCAAAATCATCGGGCGAGGTATACCTGGCAGTTTCGTTCCCTATACCCTAACGCTGAGCCTAACCCTAACCCTAGCCTAACCCTAACCCTAACCCTAACCCTAAATTCTTACCTGGGGGGGTAGGAATTGGTGCCGTTTTGATATGATTTTCAGTTTCGGAGCTCTACCACCTTCAAAATCATCGGGCGAGGTATACCTGGCAGTTTCGTTCCCTATACCCTAACGCTGAGCCTAACCCTAACCCTAGCCTAACCCTAACCCTAACCCTAAATTCTTACCTGGGGTGGTAGGAATTGGTGCCATTTTGATATGAATTTCAGTTTCGGAGCTCTACCACCTTCAAAATCATCGGGCGAGGTATACCTGGCAGTTTCGTTCCCTATACCCTAACGCTGTGCCTGACCCTAACCCTAGCCTAACCCTAACCCTAACCCTAACCCTAAATTCTAACCTGGGGTGGTAGGAATTGGTGCCATTTTGATATGATTTTCAGTTTCGGAGCTCTAGCACCTTAAAAATCATCGGGCGAGGTATACCTGGTAGTTTCGTTCCCTATACCCTAACGCTGAGCCTAACCCTAACCCTAGCCTAACCCTAACCCTAACCCTAAATTCTTACCTGGGGGGGTAGGAATTGGTGCCGTTTTGATATGATTTTCAGTTTCGGAGCTCTACCACCTTCAAAATCATCGGGCGAGGTATACCTGGCAGTTTCGTTCCCTATACCCTAACGCTGAGCCTAACCCTAACCCTAGCCTAACCCTAACCCTAACCCTAACCCTAAATTCTAACCTGGGGTGGTAGGAATTGGTGCCATTTTGATATGATTTTCAGTTTCGGAGCTCTAGCACCTTCAAAATCATCGGGAGAGGTATACCTGGTAGTTTCGTTCCCTATACCCTAACGCTGAGCCTAACCCTAACCCTAGCCTAACCCTAACCCTAACCCTAAATTCTTACCTGGGGGGGTAGGAATTGGTTCCATTTTAATATGAATTTCAGTTTCGGAGCTCTAGCACCTTCAAAATCATCGGGCGAGGTATACCTGGCAGTTTCGTTCCCTATACCCTAACGCTGAGCCTAACCCTAACCCTAGCTTAACCCTAACCCTAACCCTAAATTCTTACCTGGGGGGGTAGGAATTGGTGCCGTTTTGATATGATTTTCAGTTTCGGAGCTCTACCACCTTCAAAATCATCGGGCGAGGTATACCTGGCAGTTTCGTTCCCTATACCCTAACGCTGAGCCTAACCCTAACCCTAGCCTAACCCTAACCCTAACCCTAATTTCTTACCTGGGGGGGTAGGAATTGGTGCCGTTTTGATATGATTTTCAGTTTCGGAGCTCTACCACCTTCAAAATCATCGGGCGAGGTATACCTGGCAGTTACATTCCCTATACCCTAACGCTGAGCCTAACCCTAACCCTAACCCTAGCTTGACCCTAACCCTAACCCTAAATTCTTACCTGGGGGGGTAGGAATTGGTGCCGTTTTGATATGATTTTCAGTTTCGGAGCTCTAGCACCTTCAAAATCATCGGGAGAGGTATACCTGGTAGTTTCGTTCCCTATACCCTAACGCTGAGCCTAACCCTAACCCTAGCCTAACCCTAACCCTAACCCTAAATTCTTACCTGGGGGGGTAGGAATTGGTTCCATTTTAATACGAATTTCCGTTTCGGAGCTCTAGCACCTTCAAAATCATCGGGCCAGGTATACCTGGTAGTTTCGTTCCCTATACCCTAACGCTGAGCCTAACCCTAACCCTAACCCTAACCCTAAATTCTTACCTGGGGTGGTAGGAATTGGTGCCATTTTGATATGATTTTCAGTTTCGGAGCTCTAGCACCTTCAAAATCATCGGGCCAGGTATACCTGGTAGTTTCGTTCCCTATACCCTAACGCTGAGCCTAACCCTAACCCTAGCCTAACCCTAACCCTAACCCTAAATTCTTACCTGGGGGGGTAGGAATTGGTGCCGTTTTGAGATGATTTTCAGTTTCGGAGCTCTACCACCTTCAAAATCATCGGGCGAGGTATACCTGGCAGTTTCGTTCCCTATACCCTAACGCTGAGCCTAACCCTAACCCTAGCCTAACCCTAACCCTAACCCTAAATTCTAACCTGGGGTGGTAGGAATTGGTGCCATTTTGATATGATTTTCAGTTTCGGAGCTCTAGCACCTTCAAAATCATCGGGAGAGGTATACCTGGTAGTTTCGTTCCCTATACCCTAGCGCTGAGCCTAACCCTAACCCTAGCCTAACCCTAACCCTAACCCTAAATTCTTACCTGGGGGGGTAGGAATTGGTTCCATTTTAATATGAATTTCAGTTTCGGAGCTCTAGCACCTTCAAAATCATCGGGCGAGGTATACCTGGCAGTTTCGTTCCCTATACCCTAACGCTGAGCCTAACCCTAACCCTAGCTTAACCCTAACCCTAACCCTAAATTCTTACCTGGGGGGGTAGGAATTGGTGCCGTTTTGATATGATTTTCAGTTTCGGAGCTCTACCACCTTCAAAATCATCGGGCGAGGTATACCTGGCAGTTTCGTTCCCTATACCCTAACGCTGTGCCTGACCCTAACCCTAGCCTAACCCTAACCCTAACCCTAACCCTAAATTCTAACCTGGGGTGGTAGGAATTGGTGCCATTTTGATATGATTTTCAGTTTCGGAGCTCTAGCACCTTCAAAATCATCGGGCGAGGTATACCTGGTAGTTTTGTTCCCTATACCCTAACGCTGAGCCTAACCCTAACCCTAGCCTAACCCTAACCCTAACCCTAAATTCTTACCTGGGGGGGTAGGAATTGGTGCCGTTTTGATATGATTTTCAGTTTCGGAGCTCTACCACCTTCAAAATCATCGGGCGAGGTATACCTGGCAGTTTCGTTCCCTATACCCTAACGCTGAGCCTAACCCTAACCCTAGCCTAACCCTAACCCTAACCCTAACCCTAAATTCTAACCTGGGGTGGTAGGAATTGGTGCCATTTTGATATGATTTTCAGTTTCGGAGCTCTAGCACCTTCAAAATCATCGGGAGAGGTATACCTGGTAGTTTCGTTCCCTATACCCTAACGCTGAGCCTAACCCTAACCCTAGCCTAACCCTAACCCTAACCCTAAATTCTTACCTGGGGGGGTAGGAATTGGTTCCATTTTAATATGAATTTCAGTTTCGGAGCTCTAGCACCTTCAAAATCATCGGGCGAGGTATACCTGGCAGTTTCGTTCCCTATACCCTAACGCTGAGCCTAACCCTAACCCTAGCTTAACCCTAACCCTAACCCTAAATTCTTACCTGGGGGGGTAGGAATTGGTGCCGTTTTGATATGATTTTCAGTTTCGGAGCTCTACCACCTTCAAAATCATCGGGCGAGGTATACCTGGCAGTTTCGTTCCCTATACCCTAACGCTGAGCCTAACCCTAACCCTAGCCTAACCCTAACCCTAACCGTAAATTCTTACCTGGGGTGGTAGGAATTGGTGCCATTTTGATATGAATTTCAGTTTCGGAGCTCTACCACCTTCAAAATCATCGGGCGAGGTATACCTGGCAGTTTCGTTCGCTATACCCTAACGCTGAGCCTAACCCTAACCCTAGCCTAACCCTAACCCTAACCCTAACCCTAAATTCTAACCTGGGGTGGTAGGAATTGGTGCCATTTTGATATTATTTTCAGTTTCGGAGCTCTAGCACCTTCAAAATCATCGGGCGAGGTATACCTGGTAGTTTCGTTCCCTATACCCTAACGCTGAGCCTAACCCTAACCCTAGCCTAACCCTAACCCTAACCCTAACCCTAAATTCTAACCTGGGGTGGTAGGAATTGGTGCCATTTTGATATGATTTTCAGTTTCGGAGCTCTAGCACCTTCAAAATCATCGGAAGAGGTATACCTGGTAGTTTCGTTCCCTATACCCTAACGCTGAGCCTAACCCTAACCCTAGCCTAACCCTAACCCTAACCCTAAATTCTTACCTGGGGTGGTAGGAATTGGTGTCATTTTGATATGAATTTCAGTTTCGGAGCTCTACCACCTTCAAAATCATTGGGCCAGGTATACCTGGTAGTTTCGTTCCCTATACCCTAACGCTGAGCCTAACCCTAACCCTAGCCTAACCCTAACCCTAAATTCTTAGCTGGAGGGGTAGGAATTGGTGCTGTTTTGATATGATTTTCAGTTTCGGAGCTCTACCACCTTCAAAATCATCGGGCGAGGTATACCTGGCAGTTTCGTTCCCTATACCCTAACGCTGAGCCTAACCCTAACCCTAACCCTAGCCTAACCCTAACCCTAACCCTAAATTCTTACCTGGGGGGGTAGGAATTGGTGCCGTTTTGATATGATTTTCAGTTTCGTAGCTCTACCACCTTCAAAATCATCGGGCGAGGTATACCTGGCAGTTTCATTCCCTATACCCTAACGCTGAGCCTAACCCTAACCCTAGCGTAACCCTAACCCTAACCCTAACCCTAAATTCTTACCTGGGGGAGTAGGAATTGGTGCCGTTTTGATATGATTTTCAGTTTCGGAGCTCTACCACCTTCAAAATCATCGGGCGAGGTATACCTGGCAGTTTCGTTCCCTATACCCTAACGCTGAGCCTAACCCTAACCCTAGCCTAACCCTAACCCTAACCCTAAATTCTTACCTGGGGTGGTAGGAATTGGTGCCATTTTGATATGAATTTCAGTTTCGGAGCTCTACCACCTTCAAAATCATCGGGAGAGGTATACCTGGTAGTTTCGTTCCCTATACCCTAACGCTGAGCCTAACCCTAACCCTAGCCTAACCCTAACGCTAACCCTAAATTCTTACCTGGGGGGGTAGGAATTGGTGCCGTTTTGATATGATTTTCAGTTTCGGAGCTCTACCACCTTCAAAATCATCGGGCCAGGTATACCTGGTAGTTGCGTTCCCTATACCCTAACGCTGAGCCTAACCCTAACCCTAGCCTAACCCTAACCCTAAATTCTTACCTGGGGGGGTAGGAATTGGTTCCATTTTAATATGAATTTCAGTTTCGGAGCTCTAGCACCTTCAAAATCATCGGGCGAGGTATACCTGGCAGTTTCGTTCCCTATACCCTAACGCTGAGCCTAACCCTAACCCTAACCCTAGCTTAACCCTAACCCTAACCCTAACCCTAAATTCTTACCTGGGGGGGTAGGAATTGGTGCCGTTTTGATATGATTTTCAGTTTCGGAGCTCTACCACCTTCAAAATCATCGGGCGAGGTATACCTGGCAGTTTCGTTCCCTATACCCTAACGCTGAGCCTAACCCTAACCCTAGCCTAACCCTAACGCTAACCCTAAATTCTTACCTGGGGGGGTAGGAATTGGTGCCGTTTTGATATGATTTTCAGTTTCGGAGCTCTACCACCTTCAAAATCATCGGGCGAGGTATACCTGGCAGTTTCGTTCCCTATACCCTAACGCTGAGCCTAACCCTAACCCTAGCCTAACCCTAACCCTAACCCTAAATTCTTACCTGGGGTGGTAGGAATTGGTGCCATTTTGATATGATTTTTAGTTTCGGAGCTCTAGCACCTTCAAAATAATCGGGCCAGGTATACCTGGCAGTTTCATTCCCTATACCCTAACGCTGAGCCTAACCCTAACCCTAGCCTAACCCTAACCCTAACCCTAAATTCTTACCTGGGGTGGTAGGAATTGGTGCCATTTTGATATGAATTTCAGTTTCGGAGCTCTACCACCTTCAAAATCATCGGGAGAGGTATACCTGGTAGTTTCGTTCCCTATACCCTAACGCTGAGCCTAACCCTAACCCTAGCCTAACGCTAACCCTAAATTCTTACCTGGGGGGGTAGGAATTGGTGCCGTTTTGATATGATTTTCAGTTTCGGAGCTCTACCACCTTCAAAATCATCGGGCCAGGTATACCTGGTAGTTGCGTTCCCTATACCCTAACGCTGAGCCTAACCCTAACCCTAGCCTAACCCTAACCCTAAATTCTTACCTGGGGGGGTAGGAATTGGTTCCATTTTAATATGAATTTCAGTTTCGGAGCTCTAGCACCTTCAAAATCATCGGGCGAGGTATACCTGGCAGTTTCGTTCCCTATACCCTAACGCTGAGCCTAACCCTAACCCTAACCCTAGCTTAACCCTAACCCTAACCCTAACCCTAAATTCTTACCTGGGGGGGTAGGAATTGGTGCCGTTTTGATATGATTTTCAGTTTCGGAGCTCTACCACCTTCAAAATCATCGGGCGAGGTATACCTGGCAGTTTCGTTCCCTATACCCTAACGCTGAGCCTAACCCTAACCCTAGCCTAACCCTAACGCTAACCCTAAATTCTTACCTGGGGGGGTAGGAATTGGTGCCGTTTTGATATGATTTTCAGTTTCGGAGCTCTACCACCTTCAAAATCATCGGGCGAGGTATACCTGGCAGTTTCGTTCCCTATACCCTAACGCTGAGCCTAACCCTAACCCTAGCCTAACCCTAACCCTAACCCTAAATTCTTACCTGGGGTGGTAGGAATTGGTGCCATTTTGATATGATTTTTAGTTTCGGAGCTCTAGCACCTTCAAAATAATCGGGCCAGGTATACCTGGCAGTTTCATTCCCTATACCCTAACGCTGAGCCTAACCCTAACCCTAGCCTAACCCTAACCCTAACCCTAACCCTAAATTCTTACCTGGGGGGGTAGGAATTGGTGCCGTTTTGATATGATTTTCAGTTTCGTAGCTCTACCACCTTCAAAATCATCGGGCGAGGTATACCTGGCAGTTTCATTCCCTATACCTTAACGCTGAGCCTAACCCTAACCCTAGCGTAACCCTAACCCTAACCCTAACCCTAAATTCTTACCTGGGGGGGTAGGAATTGGTGCCGTTTTGATATGATTTTCAGTTTCGGAGCTCTACCACCTTCAAAATCATCGGGCGAGGTATACCTGGCAGTTTCGTTCCCTATACCCTAACGCTGAGCCTAACCCTAGCCTAACCCTAACCCTAACCCTAAATTCTAACCTGGGGTGGTAGGAATTGGTGCCATTTTGATATGATTTTCAGTTTCGGAGCTCTAGCACCTTCAAAATCATCGGGAGAGGTATACCTGGTAGTTTCGTTCCCTATACCCTAACGCTGATCCTAACCCTAACCCTAGCCTAACCCTAACCCTAACCCTAAATTCTTACCTGGGGGGGTAGGAATTGGTGCCGTTTTGATATGATTTTCAGTTTCGGAGCTCTACCACCTTCAAAATCATCGGGCGAGGTATACCTGGCAGTTTCGTTCCCTATACCCTAACGCTGAGCCTAACCCTAACCCTAGCCTAACCCTAACGCTAACCCTAAATTCTTACCTGGGGGGGTAGGAATTGGTGCCGTTTTGATATGATTTTCAGTTTCGGAGCTCTACCACCTTCAAAATCATCGGGCGAGGTATACCTGGCAGTTTCGTTCCCTATACCCTAACGCTGAGCCTAACCCTAACCCTAACCCTAGCTTAACCCTAACCCTAACCCTAACCCTAACCCTAAATTCTTACCTGGGGGGGTAGGAATTGGTGCCATTTTGATATGATTTTCAGTTTCGGAGCTCTAGCACCTTCAAAATCATCGGGAGAGGTATACCTGGTAGTTTCGTTCCCTATACCCTAACGCTGATCCTAACCCTAACCCTAGCCTAACCCTAACCCTAACCCTAAATTCTTACCCGGGGGGGTAGGAATTGGTTCCATTTTAATATGAATTTCAGTTTCGGAGCTCTAGCACCTTCAAAATCATCGGGCGAGGTATACCTGGCAGTTTCGTTCCCTATACCCTAACGCTGAGCCTAACCCTAACCCTAGCCTAACCCTAACCCTAACCCTAACCCTAAATTCTTACCTGGGGGGGTAGGAATTGGTGCCGTTTTGATATGATTTTCAATTTCGGAGCTCTACCACCTTCAAAATCATCGGGCGAGGTATACCTGGCAGTTTCGTTCCCTATACCCTAACGCTGAGCCTAACCCTAACCCTAACCCTAGCTTAACCCTAACCCTAACCCTAACCCTAAATTCTTACCTGGGGGGGTAGGAATTGGTGCCGTTTTGATATGATTTTCAGTTTCGGAGCTCGACCACCTTCAAAATCATCGGGCGAGGTATACCTGGCAGTTTCATTCCCTATACCCTAACGCTGAGCCTAACCCTAACCCTAGCTTAACCCTAACCCTAACCCTAACCCTAAATTCTTACCTGGGGGGGTAGGAATTGGTGCCATTTTGATATGATTTTCAGTTTCGGAGCTCTAGCACCTTCAAAATCATCGGGCGAGGTATACCTGGCAGTTTCGTTCCCTATACCCTAACGCTGAGCCTAACCCTAACCCTAGCCTAACCCTAACCCTAACCCTAAATTCTTACCTGGGGGGGTAGGAATTGGTGCCGTTTTGATATGATTTTCAGTTTCGTAGCTCTACCACCTTCAAAATCATCGGGCGAGGTATACCTGGCAGTTTCATTCCCTATACCCTAACGCTGAGCCTAACCCTAACCCTAGCGTAACCCTAACCCTAACCCTAACCCTAAATTCTTACCTGGGGGAGTAGGAATTTGTGCCGTTTTGATATGATTTTCAGTTTCGGAGCTCTACCACCTTCAAAATCATCGGGCGAGGTATACCTGGCAGTTTCGTTCCCTATACCCTAACGCTGAGCCTAACCCTAACCCTAGCCTAACCCTAACCCTAACCCTAAATTCTTACCTGGGGTGGTAGGAATTGGTGCCATTTTGATATGAATTTCAGTTTCGGAGCTCTACCACCTTCAAAATCATCGGGAGAGGTATACCTGGTAGTTTCGTTCCCTATACCCTAACGCTGAGCCTAACCCTAACCCTAGCCTAACCCTAACGCTAACCCTAAATTCTTACCTGGGGGGGTAGGAATTGGTGCCGTTTTGATATGATTTTCAGTTTCGGAGCTCTACCACCTTCAAAATCATCGGGCGAGGTATACCTGGCAGTTTCGGTCCCTATACCCTAACGCTGAGCATAACCCTAACCCTAACCCTAGCTTAACCCTAACCCTAAATTCTTACCTGGGGGGGTAGGAATTGGTGCCGTTTTGATATGATTTTCAGTTTCGTAGCTCTACCACCTTCAAAATCATCGGGCGAGGTATACCTGGCAGTTTCATTCCCTATACCCTAACGCTGAGCCTAACCCTAACCCTAGCTTAACCCTAACCCTAACCCTAAATTCTTACCTGGGGGGGTAGGAATTGGTGCCGTTTTGATATGATTTTCAGTTTCGGAGCTCTACCACCTTCAAAATCATCGGGCCAGGTATACCTGGTAGTTGCGTTCCCTATACCCTAACGCTGAGCCTAACCCTAACCCTAGCCTAACCCTAACCCTAAATTCTTACCTGGGGGGGTAGGAATTGGTTCCATTTTAATATGAATTTCAGTTTCGGAGCTCTAGCACCTTCAAAATCATCGGGCGAGGTATACCTGGCAGTTTCGTTCCCTATACCCTAACGCTGAGCCTAACCCTAACCCTAACCCTAGCTTAACCCTAACCCTAAATTCTTACCTGGGGGGGTAGGAATTGGTGCCGTTTTGATATGATTTTCAGTTTCGGAGCTCTACCACCTTCAAAATCATCGGGCGAGGTATACCTGGCAGTTTCGTTCCCTATACCCTAACGCTGAGCCTAACCCTAACCCTAGCCTAACCCTAACCCTAACCCTAAATTCTTACCTGGGGGGGTAGGAATTGGTGCCGTTTTGATATGATTTTCAGTTTCGTAGCTCTACCACCTTCAAAATCATCGGGCGAGGTATACCTGGCAGTTTCGTTCCCTATACCCTAACGCTGAGCCTAACCCTAACCCTAACCCTAGCTTAACCCTAACCCTAACCCTAACCCTAACCCTAAATTCTTACCTGGGGGGGTAGGAATTGGTGCCGTTTTGATATGATTTTCAGTTTCGTAGCTCTACCACCTTCAAAATCATCGGGCGAGGTATACCTGGCAGTTTCATTCCCTATACCCTAACGCTGAGCCTAACCCTAACCCTAGCCTAACCCTAACCCTAACCCTAAATTCTTACCTGGGGGGGTAGGAATTGGTGCCGTTTTGATATGATTTTCAGTTTCGTAGCTCTACCACCTTCAAAATCATCGGGCGAGGTATACCTGGCAGTTTCGTTCCCTATACCCTAACGCTGAGCCTAACCCTAACCCTAACCCTAGCTTAACCCTAACCCTAACCCTAACCCTAACCCTAAATTCTTACCTGGGGGGGTAGGAATTGGTGCCGTTTTGATATGATTTTCAGTTTCGGAGCTCTACCACCTTCAAAATCATCGGGCGAGGTATACCTGGCAGTTTCGTTCCCTATACCCTAACGCTGAGCCTAACCCTAACCCTAGCCTAACCCTAACCCTAACCCTAAATTCTTACCTGGGGGGGTAGGAATTGGTGCCGTTTTGATATGATTTTCAGTTTCGTAGCTCTACCACCTTCAAAATCATCGGGCGAGGTATACCTGGCAGTTTCATTCCCTATACCCTAACGCTGAGCCTAACCCTAACCCTAGCATAACCCTAACCCTAACCCTAACCCTAAATTCTTACCTGGGGGGGTAGGAATTGGTGCCGTTTTGATATGATTTTCAGTTTCGGAGCTCTACCACCTTCAAAATCATCGGGCGAGGTATACCTGGCAGTTTCGTTCCCTATACCCTAACGCTGAGCCTAACCCTAGCCTAACCCTAACCCTAACCCTAAATTCTAACCTGGGGTGGTAGGAATTGGTGCCATTTTGATATGATTTTCAGTTTCGGAGCTCTAGCACCTTCAAAATCATCGGGAGAGGTATACCTGGTAGTTTCGTTCCCTATACCCTAACGCTGATCCTAACCCTAACCCTAGCCTAACCCTAACCCTAACCCTAAATTCTTACCTGGGGGGGTAGGAATTGGTGCCGTTTTGATATGATTTTCAGTTTCGGAGCTCTACCACCTTCAAAATCATCGGGCGAGGTATACCTGGCAGTTTCGTTCCCTATACCCTAACGCTGAGCCTAACCCTAACCCTAGCCTAACCCTAACGCTAACCCTAAATTCTTACCTGGGGGGGTAGGAATTGGTGCCGTTTTGATATGATTTTCAGTTTCGGAGCTCTACCACCTTCAAAATCATCGGGCGAGGTATACCTGGCAGTTTCGTTCCCTATACCCTAACGCTGAGCCTAACCCTAACCCTAACCCTAGCTTAACCCTAACCCTAACCCTAACCCTAACCCTAAATTCTTACCTGGGGGGGTAGGAATTGGTGCCATTTTGATATGATTTTCAGTTTCGGAGCTCTAGCACCTTCAAAATCATCGGGAGAGGTATACCTGGTAGTTTCGTTCCCTATACCCTAACGCTGATCCTAACCCTAACCCTAGCCTAACCCTAACCCTAACCCTAAATTCTTACCCGGGGGGGTAGGAATTGGTTCCATTTTAATATGAATTTCAGTTTCGGAGCTCTAGCACCTTCAAAATCATCGGGCGAGGTATACCTGGCAGTTTCGTTCCCTATACCCTAACGCTGAGCCTAACCCTAACCCTAACCCTAGCTTAACCCTAACCCTAACCCTAAATTCTTACCTGGGGGGGTAGGAATTGGTGCCGTTTTGATATGATTTTCAGTTTCGGAGCTCTACCACCTTCAAAATCATCGGGCGAGGTATACCTGGCAGTTTCATTCCCTATACCCTAACGCTGAGCCTAACCCTAACCCTAGCCTAACCCTAACCCTAACCCTAACCCTAAATTCTTACCTGGGGGGGTAGGAATTGGTGCCGTTTTGATATGATTTTCAATTTCGGAGCTCTACCACCTTCAAAATCATCGGGCGAGGTATACCTGGCAGTTTCGTTCCCTATACCCTAACGCTGAGCCTAACCCTAACCCTAACCCTAGCTTAACCCTAACCCTAACCCTAACCCTAAATTCTTACCTGGGGGGGTAGGAATTGGTGCCGTTTTGATATGATTTTCAGTTTCGGAGCTCGACCACCTTCAAAATCATCGGGCGAGGTATACCTGGCAGTTTCATTCCCTATACCCTAACGCTGAGCCTAACCCTAACCCTAGCTTAACCCTAACCCTAACCCTAACCCTAACCCTAAATTCTTACCTGGGGGGGTAGGAATTGGTGCCGTTTTGATATGATTTTCAGTTTCGGAGCTCTACCACCTTCAAAATCATCGGGCGAGGTATACCTGGCAGTTTCGTTCCCTATACCCTAACGCTGAGCCTAACCCTAACCCTAGCCTAACCCTAACCCTAACCCTAAATTCTTACCTGGGGGGGTAGGAATTGGTGCCGTTTTGATATGATTTTCAGTTTCGTAGCTCTACCACCTTCAAAATCATCGGGCGAGGTATACCTGGCAGTTTCATTCCCTATACCCTAACGCTGAGCCTAACCCTAACCCTAGCATAACCCTAACCCTAACCCTAACCCTAAATTCTTACCTGGGGGGGTAGGAATTGGTGCCGTTTTGATATGATTTTCAGTTTCGGAGCTCTACCACCTTCAAAATCATCGGGCGAGGTATACCTGGCAGTTTCGTTCCCTATACCCTAACGCTGAGCCTAACCCTAGCCTAACCCTAACCCTAACCCTAAATTCTAACCTGGGGTGGTAGGAATTGGTGCCATTTTGATATGATTTTCAGTTTCGGAGCTCTAGCACCTTCAAAATCATCGGGAGAGGTATACCTGGTAGTTTCGTTCCCTATACCCTAACGCTGATCCTAACCCTAACCCTAGCCTAACCCTAACCCTAACCCTAAATTCTTACCTGGGGGGGTAGGAATTGGTGCCGTTTTGATATGATTTTCAGTTTCGGAGCTCTACCACCTTCAAAATCATCGGGCGAGGTATACCTGGCAGTTTCGTTCCCTATACCCTAACGCTGAGCCTAACCCTAACCCTAGCCTAACCCTAACGCTAACCCTAAATTCTTACCTGGGGGGGTAGGAATTGGTGCCGTTTTGATATGATTTTCAGTTTCGGAGCTCTACCACCTTCAAAATCATCGGGCGAGGTATACCTGGCAGTTTCGTTCCCTATACCCTAACGCTGAGCCTAACCCTAACCCTAACCCTAGCTTAACCCTAACCCTAACCCTAACCCTAACCCTAAATTCTTACCTGGGGGGGTAGGAATTGGTGCCATTTTGATATGATTTTCAGTTTCGGAGCTCTAGCACCTTCAAAATCATCGGGAGAGGTATACCTGGTAGTTTCGTTCCCTATACCCTAACGCTGATCCTAACCCTAACCCTAGCCTAACCCTAACCCTAACCCTAAATTCTTACCCGGGGGGGTAGGAATTGGTTCCATTTTAATATGAATTTCAGTTTCGGAGCTCTAGCACCTTCAAAATCATCGGGCGAGGTATACCTGGCAGTTTCGTTCCCTATACCCTAACGCTGAGCCTAACCCTAACCCTAACCCTAGCTTAACCCTAACCCTAACCCTAAATTCATACCTGGGGGGGTAGGAATTGGTGCCGTTTTGATATGATTTTCAGTTTCGGAGCTCTACCACCTTCAAAATCATCGGGCGAGGTATACCTGGCAGTTTCATTCCCTATACCCTAACGCTGAGCCTAACCCTAACCCTAGCCTAACCCTAACCCTAACCCTAACCCTAAATTCTTACCTGGGGGGGTAGGAATTGGTGCCGTTTTGATATGATTTTCAATTTCGGAGCTCTACCACCTTCAAAATCATCGGGCGAGGTATACCTGGCAGTTTCGTTCCCTATACCCTAACGCTGAGCCTAACCCTAACCCTAACCCTAGCTTAACCCTAACCCTAACCCTAACCCTAAATTCTTACCTGGGGGGGTAGGAATTGGTGCCGTTTTGATATGATTTTCAGTTTCGGAGCTCGACCACCTTCAAAATCATCGGGCGAGGTATACCTGGCAGTTTCATTCCCTATACCCTAACGCTGAGCCTAACCCTAACCCTAGCTTAACCCTAACCCTAACCCTAACCCTAAATTCTTACCTGGGGGGGTAGGAATTGGTGCCATTTTGATATGATTTTCAGTTTCGGAGCTCTAGCACCTTCAAAATCATCGGGCGAGGTATACCTGGCAGTTTCGTTCCCTATACCCTAACGCTGAGCCTAACCCTAACCCTAGCCTAACCCTAACCCTAACCCTAAATTCTTACCTGGGGGGGTAGGAATTGGTGCCGTTTTGATATGATTTTCAGTTTCGTAGCTCTACCACCTTCAAAATCATCGGGCGAGGTATACCTGGCAGTTTCATTCCCTATACCCTAACGCTGAGCCTAACCCTAACCCTAGCGTAACCCTAACCCTAACCCTAACCCTAAATTCTTACCTGGGGGAGTAGGAATTGGTGCCGTTTTGATATGATTTTCAGTTTCGGAGCTCTACCACCTTCAAAATCATCGGGCGAGGTATACCTGGCAGTTTCGTTCCCTATACCCTAACGCTGAGCCTAACCCTAACCCTAGCCTAACCCTAACCCTAACCCTAAATTCTTACCTGGGGTGGTAGGAATTGGTGCCATTTTGATATGAATTTCAGTTTCGGAGCTCTACCACCTTCAAAATCATCGGGAGAGGTATACCTGGTAGTTTCGTTCCCTATACCCTAACGCTGAGCCTAACCCTAACCCTAGCCTAACCCTAACGCTAACCCTAAATTCTTACCTGGGGGGGTAGGAATTGGTGCCGTTTTGATATGATTTTCAGTTTCGGAGCTCTACCACCTTCAAAATCATCGGGCGAGGTATACCTGGCAGTTTCATTCCCTATACACTAACGCTGAGCCTAACCCTAACCCTAGCTTAACCCTAACCCTAACCCTAACCCTAAATTCTTACCTGGGGGGGTAGGAATTGGTGCCATTTTGATATGATTTTCAGTTTCGGAGCTCTAGCACCTTCAAAATCATCGGGCGAGGTATACCTGGCAGTTTCGTTCCCTATACCCTAACGCTGAGCCTAACCCTAACCCTAGCCTAACCCTAACCCTAACCCTAAATTCTTACCTGGGGGGGTAGGAATTGGTGCCGTTTTGATATGATTTTCAGTTTCGTAGCTCTACCACCTTCAAAATCATCGGGCGAGGTATACCTGGCAGTTTCATTCCCTATACCCTAACGCTGAGCCTAACCCTAACCCTAGCGTAACCCTAACCCTAACCCTAACCCTAAATTCTTACCTGGGGGAGTAGGAATTGGTGCCGTTTTGATATGATTTTCAGTTTCGGAGCTCTACCACCTTCAAAATCATCGGGAGAGGTATACCTGGTAGTTTCGTTCCCTATACCCTAACGCTGAGCCTAACCCTAACCCTAGCCTAACCCTAACGCTAACCCTAAATTCTTACCTGGGGGGGTAGGAATTGGTGCCGTTTTGATATGATTTTCAGTTTCGGAGCTCTACCACCTTCAAAATCATCGGGCGAGGTATACCTGGCAGTTTCATTCCCTATACACTAACGCTGAGCCTAACCCTAACCCTAGCTTAACCCTAACCCTAACCCTAACCCTAAATTCTTACCTGGGGGGGTAGGAATTGGTGCCATTTTGATATGATTTTCAGTTTCGGAGCTCTAGCACCTTCAAAATCATCGGGCGAGGTATACCTGGCAGTTTCGTTCCCTATACCCTAACGCTGAGCCTAACCCTAACCCTAGCCTAACCCTAACCCTAAATTCTTACCTGGGGGGGTAGGAATTGGTGCCATTTTGATATGATTTTCAGTTTCGTAGCTCTACCACCTTCAAAATCATCGGGCGAGGTATACCTGGCAGTTTCATTCCCTATACCCTAACGCTGAGCCTAACCCTAACCCTAGCGTAACCCTAACCCTAACCCTAACCCTAAATTCTTACCTGGGGGGGTAGGAATTGGTGCCGTTTTGATATGATTTTCAGTTTCGGAGCTCTACCACCTTCAAAATCATCGGGCGAGGTATACCTGGCAGTTTCGTTCCCTATACCCTAACGCTGAGCCTAACCCTAACCCTAGCCTAACCCTAACGCTAACCCTAAATTCTTACCTGGGGGGGTAGGAATTGGTGCCGTTTTGATATGATTTTCAGTTTCGGAGCTCTACCACCTTCAAAATCATCGGGCGAGGTATACCTGGCAGTTTCGGTCCCTATACCCTAACGCTGAGCATAACCCTAACCCTAACCCTAGCTTAACCCTAACCCTAAATTCTTACCTGGGGGGGTAGGAATTGGTGCCGTTTTGATATGATTTTCAGTTTCGTAGCTCTACCACCTTCAAAATCATCGGGCGAGGTATACCTGGCAGTTTCATTCCCTATACCCTAACGCTGAGCCTAACCCTAACCCTAGCTTAACCCTAACCCTAACCCTAAATTCTTACCTGGGGGGGTAGGAATTGGTGCCGTTTTGATATGATTTTCAGTTTCGGAGCTCTACCACCTTCAAAATCATCGGGCCAGGTATACCTGGTAGTTGCGTTCCCTATACCCTAACGCTGAGCCTAACCCTAACCCTAGCCTAACCCTAACCCTAAATTCTTACCTGGGGGGGTAGGAATTGGTTCCATTTTAATATGAATTTCAGTTTCGGAGCTCTAGCACCTTCAAAATCATCGGGCGAGGTATACCTGGCAGTTTCGTTCCCTATACCCTAACGCTGAGCCTAACCCTAACCCTAACCCTAGCTTAACCCTAACCCTAAATTCTTACCTGGGGGGGTAGGAATTGGTGCCGTTTTGATATGATTTTCAGTTTCGGAGCTCTACCACCTTCAAAATCATCGGGCGAGGTATACCTGGCAGTTTCGTTCCCTATACCCTAACGCTGAGCCTAACCCTAACCCTAGCCTAACCCTAACCCTAACCCTAAATTCTTACCTGGGGGGGTAGGAATTGGTGCCGTTTTGATATGATTTTCAGTTTCGTAGCTCTACCACCTTCAAAATCATCGGGCGAGGTATACCTGGCAGTTTCGTTCCCTATACCCTAACGCTGAGCCTAACCCTAACCCTAACCCTAGCTTAACCCTAACCCTAACCCTAACCCTAACCCTAAATTCTTACCTGGGGGGGTAGGAATTGGTGCCGTTTTGATATGATTTTCAGTTTCGTAGCTCTACCACCTTCAAAATCATCGGGCGAGGTATACCTGGCAGTTTCATTCCCTATACCCTAACGCTGAGCCTAACCCTAACCCTAGCCTAACCCTAACCCTAACCCTAAATTCTTACCTGGGGGGGTAGGAATTGGTGCCGTTTTGATATGATTTTCAGTTTCGGAGCTCTACCACCTTCAAAATCATCGGGAGAGGTATACCTGGTAGTTTCGTTCCCTATACCCTAACGCTGATCCTAACCCTAACCCTAGCCTAACCCTAACCCTAACCCTAAATTCTTACCCGGGGGGGTAGGAATTGGTTCCATTTTAATATGAATTTCAGTTTCGGAGCTCTAGCACCTTCAAAATCATCGGGCGAGGTATACCTGGCAGTTTCGTTCCCTATACCCTAACGCTGAGCCTAACCCTAACCCTAGCCTAACCCTAACCCTAACCCTAAATTCTTACCTGGGGGGGTAGGAATTGGTGCCGTTTTGATATGATTTTCAGTTTCGTAGCTCTACCACCTTCAAAATCATCGGGCGAGGTATACCTGGCAGTTTCATTCCCTATACCCTAACGCTGAGCCTAACCCTAACCCTAGCGTAACCCTAACCCTAACCCTAACCCTAAATTCTTACCTGGGGGAGTAGGAATTGGTGCCGTTTTGATATGATTTTCAGTTTCGGAGCTCTACCACCTTCAAAATCATCGGGAGAGGTATACCTGGTAGTTTCGTTCCCTATACCCTAACGCTGATCCTAACCCTAACCCTAGCCTAACCCTAACCCTAACCCTAAATTCTTACCTGGGGGGGTAGGAATTGGTGCCGTTTTGATATGATTTTCAGTTTCGGAGCTCTACCACCTTCAAAATCATCGGGCGAGGTATACCTGGCAGTTTCGTTCCCTATACCCTAACGCTGAGCCTAACCCTAACCCTAGCCTAACCCTAACGCTAACCCTAAATTCTTACCTGGGGGGGTAGGAATTGGTGCCGTTTTGATATGATTTTCAGTTTCGGAGCTCTACCACCTTCAAAATCATCGGGCGAGGTATACCTGGCAGTTTCGTTCCCTATACCCTAACGCTGAGCCTAACCCTAACCCTAACCCTAGCTTAACCCTAACCCTAACCCTAACCCTAACCCTAAATTCTTACCTGGGGGGGTAGGAATTGGTGCCATTTTGATATGATTTTCAGTTTCGGAGCTCTAGCACCTTCAAAATCATCGGGAGAGGTATACCTGGTAGTTTCGTTCCCTATACCCTAACGCTGATCCTAACCCTAACCCTAGCCTAACCCTAACCCTAACCCTAAATTCTTACCCGGGGGGGTAGGAATTGGTTCCATTTTAATATGAATTTCAGTTTCGGAGCTCTAGCACCTTCAAAATCATCGGGCGAGGTATACCTGGCAGTTTCGTTCCCTATACCCTAACGCTGAGCCTAACCCTAACCCTAACCCTAGCTTAACCCTAACCCTAACCCTAAATTCTTACCTGGGGGGGTAGGAATTGGTGCCGTTTTGATATGATTTTCAGTTTCGGAGCTCTACCACCTTCAAAATCATCGGGCGAGGTATACCTGGCAGTTTCATTCCCTATACCCTAACGCTGAGCCTAACCCTAACCCTAGCCTAACCCTAACCCTAACCCTAACCCTAAATTCTTACCTGGGGGGGTAGGAATTGGTGCCGTTTTGATATGATTTTCAATTTCGGAGCTCTACCACCTTCAAAATCATCGGGCGAGGTATACCTGGCAGTTTCGTTCCCTATACCCTAACGCTGAGCCTAACCCTAACCCTAACCCTAGCTTAACCCTAACCCTAACCCTAACCCTAAATTCTTACCTGGGGGGGTAGGAATTGGTGCCGTTTTGATATGATTTTCAGTTTCGGAGCTCGACCACCTTCAAAATCATCGGGCGAGGTATACCTGGCAGTTTCGTTCCCTATACCCTAACGCTGAGCCTAACCCTAACCCTAGCCTAACCCTAACCCTAACCCTAAATTCTTACCTGGGGGGGTAGGAATTGGTGCCGTTTTGATATGATTTTCAGTTTCGTAGCTCTACCACCTTCAAAATCATCGGGCGAGGTATACCTGGCAGTTTCATTCCCTATACCCTAACGCTGAGCCTAACCCTAACCCTAGCATAACCCTAACCCTAACCCTAACCCTAAATTCTTACCTGGGGGGGTAGGAATTGGTGCCGTTTTGATATGATTTTCAGTTTCGGAGCTCTACCACCTTCAAAATCATCGGGCGAGGTATACCTGGCAGTTTCGTTCCCTATACCCTAACGCTGAGCCTAACCCTAGCCTAACCCTAACCCTAACCCTAAATTCTAACCTGGGGTGGTAGGAATTGGTGCCATTTTGATATGATTTTCAGTTTCGGAGCTCTAGCACCTTCAAAATCATCGGGAGAGGTATACCTGGTAGTTTCGTTCCCTATACCCTAACGCTGATCCTAACCCTAACCCTAGCCTAACCCTAACCCTAACCCTAAATTCTTACCTGGGGGGGTAGGAATTGGTGCCGTTTTGATATGATTTTCAGTTTCGGAGCTCTACCACCTTCAAAATCATCGGGCGAGGTATACCTGGCAGTTTCGTTCCCTATACCCTAACGCTGAGCCTAACCCTAACCCTAGCCTAACCCTAACGCTAACCCTAAATTCTTACCTGGGGGGGTAGGAATTGGTGCCGTTTTGATATGATTTTCAGTTTCGGAGCTCTACCACCTTCAAAATCATCGGGCGAGGTATACCTGGCAGTTTCGTTCCCTATACCCTAACGCTGAGCCTAACCCTAACCCTAACCCTAGCTTAACCCTAACCCTAACCCTAACCCTAACCCTAAATTCTTACCTGGGGGGGTAGGAATTGGTGCCATTTTGATATGATTTTCAGTTTCGGAGCTCTAGCACCTTCAAAATCATCGGGAGAGGTATACCTGGTAGTTTCGTTCCCTATACCCTAACGCTGATCCTAACCCTAACCCTAGCCTAACCCTAACCCTAACCCTAAATTCTTACCCGGGGGGGTAGGAATTGGTTCCATTTTAATATGAATTTCAGTTTCGGAGCTCTAGCACCTTCAAAATCATCGGGCGAGGTATACCTGGCAGTTTCGTTCCCTATACCCTAACGCTGAGCCTAACCCTAACCCTAACCCTAGCTTAACCCTAACCCTAACCCTAAATTCATACCTGGGGGGGTAGGAATTGGTGCCGTTTTGATATGATTTTCAGTTTCGGAGCTCTACCACCTTCAAAATCATCGGGCGAGGTATACCTGGCAGTTTCATTCCCTATACCCTAACGCTGAGCCTAACCCTAACCCTAGCCTAACCCTAACCCTAACCCTAACCCTAAATTCTTACCTGGGGGGGTAGGAATTGGTGCCGTTTTGATATGATTTTCAATTTCGGAGCTCTACCACCTTCAAAATCATCGGGCGAGGTATACCTGGCAGTTTCGTTCCCTATACCCTAACGCTGAGCCTAACCCTAACCCTAACCCTAGCTTAACCCTAACCCTAACCCTAACCCTAAATTCTTACCTGGGGGGGTAGGAATTGGTGCCGTTTTGATATGATTTTCAGTTTCGGAGCTCGACCACCTTCAAAATCATCGGGCGAGGTATACCTGGCAGTTTCATTCCCTATACCCTAACGCTGAGCCTAACCCTAACCCTAGCTTAACCCTAACCCTAACCCTAACCCTAAATTCTTACCTGGGGGGGTAGGAATTGGTGCCATTTTGATATGATTTTCAGTTTCGGAGCTCTAGCACCTTCAAAATCATCGGGCGAGGTATACCTGGCAGTTTCGTTCCCTATACCCTAACGCTGAGCCTAACCCTAACCCTAGCCTAACCCTAACCCTAACCCTAAATTCTTACCTGGGGGGGTAGGAATTGGTGCCGTTTTGATATGATTTTCAGTTTCGTAGCTCTACCACCTTCAAAATCATCGGGCGAGGTATACCTGGCAGTTTCATTCCCTATACCCTAACGCTGAGCCTAACCCTAACCCTAGCGTAACCCTAACCCTAACCCTAACCCTAAATTCTTACCTGGGGGAGTAGGAATTGGTGCCGTTTTGATATGATTTTCAGTTTCGGAGCTCTACCACCTTCAAAATCATCGGGCGAGGTATACCTGGCAGTTTCGTTCCCTATACCCTAACGCTGAGCCTAACCCTAACCCTAGCCTAACCCTAACCCTAACCCTAAATTCTTACCTGGGGTGGTAGGAATTGGTGCCATTTTGATATGAATTTCAGTTTCGGAGCTCTACCACCTTCAAAATCATCGGGAGAGGTATACCTGGTAGTTTCGTTCCCTATACCCTAACGCTGAGCCTAACCCTAACCCTAGCCTAACCCTAACGCTAACCCTAAATTCTTACCTGGGGGGGTAGGAATTGGTGCCGTTTTGATATGATTTTCAGTTTCGGAGCTCTACCACCTTCAAAATCATCGGGCGAGGTATACCTGGCAGTTTCATTCCCTATACACTAACGCTGAGCCTAACCCTAACCCTAGCTTAACCCTAACCCTAACCCTAACCCTAAATTCTTACCTGGGGGGGTAGGAATTGGTGCCATTTTGATATGATTTTCAGTTTCGGAGCTCTAGCACCTTCAAAATCATCGGGCGAGGTATACCTGGCAGTTTCGTTCCCTATACCCTAACGCTGAGCCTAACCCTAACCCTAGCCTAACCCTAACCCTAACCCTAAATTCTTACCTGGGGGGGTAGGAATTGGTGCCGTTTTGATATGATTTTCAGTTTCGTAGCTCTACCACCTTCAAAATCATCGGGCGAGGTATACCTGGCAGTTTCATTCCCTATACCCTAACGCTGAGCCTAACCCTAACCCTAGCGTAACCCTAACCCTAACCCTAACCCTAAATTCTTACCTGGGGGAGTAGGAATTGGTGCCGTTTTGATATGATTTTCAGTTTCGGAGCTCTACCACCTTCAAAATCATCGGGAGAGGTATACCTGGTAGTTTCGTTCCCTATACCCTAACGCTGAGCCTAACCCTAACCCTAGCCTAACCCTAACGCTAACCCTAAATTCTTACCTGGGGGGGTAGGAATTGGTGCCGTTTTGATATGATTTTCAGTTTCGGAGCTCTACCACCTTCAAAATCATCGGGCGAGGTATACCTGGCAGTTTCATTCCCTATACACTAACGCTGAGCCTAACCCTAACCCTAGCTTAACCCTAACCCTAACCCTAACCCTAAATTCTTACCTGGGGGGGTAGGAATTGGTGCCATTTTGATATGATTTTCAGTTTCGGAGCTCTAGCACCTTCAAAATCATCGGGCGAGGTATACCTGGCAGTTTCGTTCCCTATACCCTAACGCTGAGCCTAACCCTAACCCTAGCCTAACCCTAACCCTAAATTCTTACCTGGGGGGGTAGGAATTGGTGCCATTTTGATATGATTTTCAGTTTCGTAGCTCTACCACCTTCAAAATCATCGGGCGAGGTATACCTGGCAGTTTCATTCCCTATACCCTAACGCTGAGCCTAACCCTAACCCTAGCGTAACCCTAACCCTAACCCTAACCCTAAATTCTTACCTGGGGGGGTAGGAATTGGTGCCGTTTTGATATGATTTTCAGTTTCGGAGCTCTACCACCTTCAAAATCATCGGGCGAGGTATACCTGGCAGTTTCGTTCCCTATACCCTAACGCTGAGCCTAACCCTAACCCTAGCCTAACCCTAACGCTAACCCTAAATTCTTACCTGGGGGGGTAGGAATTGGTGCCGTTTTGATATGATTTTCAGTTTCGGAGCTCTACCACCTTCAAAATCATCGGGCGAGGTATACCTGGCAGTTTCGGTCCCTATACCCTAACGCTGAGCATAACCCTAACCCTAACCCTAGCTTAACCCTAACCCTAAATTCTTACCTGGGGGGGTAGGAATTGGTGCCGTTTTGATATGATTTTCAGTTTCGTAGCTCTACCACCTTCAAAATCATCGGGCGAGGTATACCTGGCAGTTTCATTCCCTATACCCTAACGCTGAGCCTAACCCTAACCCTAGCTTAACCCTAACCCTAACCCTAAATTCTTACCTGGGGGGGTAGGAATTGGTGCCGTTTTGATATGATTTTCAGTTTCGGAGCTCTACCACCTTCAAAATCATCGGGCCAGGTATACCTGGTAGTTGCGTTCCCTATACCCTAACGCTGAGCCTAACCCTAACCCTAGCCTAACCCTAACCCTAAATTCTTACCTGGGGGGGTAGGAATTGGTTCCATTTTAATATGAATTTCAGTTTCGGAGCTCTAGCACCTTCAAAATCATCGGGCGAGGTATACCTGGCAGTTTCGTTCCCTATACCCTAACGCTGAGCCTAACCCTAACCCTAACCCTAGCTTAACCCTAACCCTAAATTCTTACCTGGGGGGTAGGAATTGGTGCCGTTTTGATATGATTTTCAGTTTCGGAGCTCTACCACCTTCAAAATCATCGGGCGAGGTATACCTGGCAGTTTCGTTCCCTATACCCTAACGCTGAGCCTAACCCTAACCCTAGCCTAACCCTAACCCTAACCCTAAATTCTTACCTGGGGGGGTAGGAATTGGTGCCGTTTTGATATGATTTTCAGTTTCGTAGCTCTACCACCTTCAAAATCATCGGGCGAGGTATACCTGGCAGTTTCGTTCCCTATACCCTAACGCTGAGCCTAACCCTAACCCTAACCCTAGCTTAACCCTAACCCTAACCCTAACCCTAACCCTAAATTCTTACCTGGGGGGGTAGGAATTGGTGCCGTTTTGATATGATTTTCAGTTTCGTAGCTCTACCACCTTCAAAATCATCGGGCGAGGTATACCTGGCAGTTTCATTCCCTATACCCTAACGCTGAGCCTAACCCTAACCCTAGCCTAACCCTAACCCTAACCCTAAATTCTTACCTGGGGGGGTAGGAATTGGTGCCGTTTTGATATGATTTTCAGTTTCGGAGCTCTACCACCTTCAAAATCATCGGGAGAGGTATACCTGGTAGTTTCGTTCCCTATACCCTAACGCTGATCCTAACCCTAACCCTAGCCTAACCCTAACCCTAACCCTAAATTCTTACCCGGGGGGGTAGGAATTGGTTCCATTTTAATATGAATTTCAGTTTCGGAGCTCTAGCACCTTCAAAATCATCGGGCGAGGTATACCTGGCAGTTTCGTTCCCTATACCCTAACGCTGAGCCTAACCCTAACCCTAACCCTAGCTTAACCCTAACCCTAACCCTAAATTCATACCTGGGGGGGTAGGAATTGGTGCCGTTTTGATATGATTTTCAGTTTCGGAGCTCTACCACCTTCAAAATCATCGGGCGAGGTATACCTGGCAGTTTCATTCCCTATACCCTAACGCTGAGCCTAACCCTAACCCTAGCCTAACCCTAACCCTAACCCTAACCCTAAATTCTTACCTGGGGGGGTAGGAATTGGTGCCGTTTTGATATGATTTTCAATTTCGGAGCTCTACCACCTTCAAAATCATCGGGCGAGGTATACCTGGCAGTTTCGTTCCCTATACCCTAACGCTGAGCCTAACCCTAACCCTAACCCTAGCTTAACCCTAACCCTAACCCTAACCCTAAATTCTTACCTGGGGGGGTAGGAATTGGTGCCGTTTTGATATGATTTTCAGTTTCGGAGCTCGACCACCTTCAAAATCATCGGGCGAGGTATACCTGGCAGTTTCATTCCCTATACCCTAACGCTGAGCCTAACCCTAACCCTAGCTTAACCCTAACCCTAACCCTAACCCTAAATTCTTACCTGGGGGGGTAGGAATTGGTGCCATTTTGATATGATTTTCAGTTTCGGAGCTCTAGCACCTTCAAAATCATCGGGCGAGGTATACCTGGCAGTTTCGTTCCCTATACCCTAACGCTGAGCCTAACCCTAACCCTAGCCTAACCCTAACCCTAACCCTAAATTCTTACCTGGGGGGGTAGGAATTGGTGCCGTTTTGATATGATTTTCAGTTTCGTAGCTCTACCACCTTCAAAATCATCGGGCGAGGTATACCTGGCAGTTTCATTCCCTATACCCTAACGCTGAGCCTAACCCTAACCCTAGCGTAACCCTAACCCTAACCCTAACCCTAAATTCTTACCTGGGGGAGTAGGAATTGGTGCCGTTTTGATATGATTTTCAGTTTCGGAGCTCTACCACCTTCAAAATCATCGGGAGAGGTATACCTGGTAGTTTCGTTCCCTATACCCTAACGCTGATCCTAACCCTAACCCTAGCCTAACCCTAACCCTAACCCTAAATTCTTACCTGGGGGGGTAGGAATTGGTGCCGTTTTGATATGATTTTCAGTTTCGGAGCTCTACCACCTTCAAAATCATCGGGCGAGGTATACCTGGCAGTTTCGTTCCCTATACCCTAACGCTGAGCCTAACCCTAACCCTAGCCTAACCCTAACGCTAACCCTAAATTCTTACCTGGGGGGGTAGGAATTGGTGCCGTTTTGATATGATTTTCAGTTTCGGAGCTCTACCACCTTCAAAATCATCGGGCGAGGTATACCTGGCAGTTTCGTTCCCTATACCCTAACGCTGAGCCTAACCCTAACCCTAACCCTAGCTTAACCCTAACCCTAACCCTAACCCTAACCCTAAATTCTTACCTGGGGGGGTAGGAATTGGTGCCATTTTGATATGATTTTCAGTTTCGGAGCTCTAGCACCTTCAAAATCATCGGGAGAGGTATACCTGGTAGTTTCGTTCCCTATACCCTAACGCTGATCCTAACCCTAACCCTAGCCTAACCCTAACCCTAACCCTAAATTCTTACCCGGGGGGGTAGGAATTGGTTCCATTTTAATATGAATTTCAGTTTCGGAGCTCTAGCACCTTCAAAATCATCGGGCGAGGTATACCTGGCAGTTTCGTTCCCTATACCCTAACGCTGAGCCTAACCCTAACCCTAACCCTAGCTTAACCCTAACCCTAACCCTAAATTCTTACCTGGGGGGGTAGGAATTGGTGCCGTTTTGATATGATTTTCAGTTTCGGAGCTCTAGCACCTTCAAAATCATCGGGCGAGGTATACCTGGCAGTTTCATTCCCTATACCCTAACGCTGAGCCTAACCCTAACCCTAGCCTAACCCTAACCCTAACCCTAACCCTAAATTCTTACCTGGGGGGGTAGGAATTGGTGCCGTTTTGATATGATTTTCAATTTCGGAGCTCTACCACCTTCAAAATCATCGGGCGAGGTATACCTGGCAGTTTCGTTCCCTATACCCTAACGCTGAGCCTAACCCTAACCCTAACCCTAGCTTAACCCTAACCCTAACCCTAACCCTAAATTCTTACCTGGGGGGGTAGGAATTGGTGCCGTTTTGATATGATTTTCAGTTTCGGAGCTCGACCACCTTCAAAATCATCGGGCGAGGTATACCTGGCAGTTTCATTCCCTATACCCTAACGCTGAGCCTAACCCTAACCCTAGCTTAACCCTAACCCTAACCCTAACCCTAACCCTAAATTCTTACCTGGGGGGGTAGGAATTGGTGCCGTTTTGATATGATTTTCAGTTTCGGAGCTCTACCACCTTCAAAATCATCGGGCGAGGTATACCTGGCAGTTTCGTTCCCTATACCCTAACGCTGAGCCTAACCCTAACCCTAGCCTAACCCTAACCCTAACCCTAAATTCTTACCTGGGGGGGTAGGAATTGGTGCCGTTTTGATATGATTTTCAGTTTCGTAGCTCTACCACCTTCAAAATCATCGGGCGAGGTATACCTGGCAGTTTCATTCCCTATACCCTAACGCTGAGCCTAACCCTAACCCTAGCATAACCCTAACCCTAACCCTAACCCTAAATTCTTACCTGGGGGGGTAGGAATTGGTGCCGTTTTGATATGATTTTCAGTTTCGGAGCTCTACCACCTTCAAAATCATCGGGCGAGGTATACCTGGCAGTTTCGTTCCCTATACCCTAACGCTGAGCCTAACCCTAGCCTAACCCTAACCCTAACCCTAAATTCTAACCTGGGGTGGTAGGAATTGGTGCCATTTTGATATGATTTTCAGTTTCGGAGCTCTAGCACCTTCAAAATCATCGGGAGAGGTATACCTGGTAGTTTCGTTCCCTATACCCTAACGCTGATCCTAACCCTAACCCTAGCCTAACCCTAACCCTAACCCTAAATTCTTACCTGGGGGGGTAGGAATTGGTGCCGTTTTGATATGATTTTCAGTTTCGGAGCTCTACCACCTTCAAAATCATCGGGCGAGGTATACCTGGCAGTTTCGTTCCCTATACCCTAACGCTGAGCCTAACCCTAACCCTAGCCTAACCCTAACGCTAACCCTAAATTCTTACCTGGGGGGGTAGGAATTGGTGCCGTTTTGATATGATTTTCAGTTTCGGAGCTCTACCACCTTCAAAATCATCGGGCGAGGTATACCTGGCAGTTTCGTTCCCTATACCCTAACGCTGAGCCTAACCCTAACCCTAACCCTAGCTTAACCCTAACCCTAACCCTAACCCTAACCCTAAATTCTTACCTGGGGGGGTAGGAATTGGTGCCATTTTGATATGATTTTCAGTTTCGGAGCTCTAGCACCTTCAAAATCATCGGGAGAGGTATACCTGGTAGTTTCGTTCCCTATACCCTAACGCTGATCCTAACCCTAACCCTAGCCTAACCCTAACCCTAACCCTAAATTCTTACCCGGGGGGGTAGGAATTGGTTCCATTTTAATATGAATTTCAGTTTCGGAGCTCTAGCACCTTCAAAATCATCGGGCGAGGTATACCTGGCAGTTTCGTTCCCTATACCCTAACGCTGAGCCTAACCCTAACCCTAACCCTAGCTTAACCCTAACCCTAACCCTAAATTCATACCTGGGGGGGTAGGAATTGGTGCCGTTTTGATATGATTTTCAGTTTCGGAGCTCTACCACCTTCAAAATCATCGGGCGAGGTATACCTGGCAGTTTCATTCCCTATACCCTAACGCTGAGCCTAACCCTAACCCTAGCCTAACCCTAACCCTAACCCTAACCCTAAATTCTTACCTGGGGGGGTAGGAATTGGTGCCGTTTTGATATGATTTTCAATTTCGGAGCTCTACCACCTTCAAAATCATCGGGCGAGGTATACCTGGCAGTTTCGTTCCCTATACCCTAACGCTGAGCCTAACCCTAACCCTAACCCTAGCTTAACCCTAACCCTAACCCTAACCCTAAATTCTTACCTGGGGGGGTAGGAATTGGTGCCGTTTTGATATGATTTTCAGTTTCGGAGCTCGACCACCTTCAAAATCATCGGGCGAGGTATACCTGGCAGTTTCATTCCCTATACCCTAACGCTGAGCCTAACCCTAACCCTAGCTTAACCCTAACCCTAACCCTAACCCTAAATTCTTACCTGGGGGGGTAGGAATTGGTGCCATTTTGATATGATTTTCAGTTTCGGAGCTCTAGCACCTTCAAAATCATCGGGCGAGGTATACCTGGCAGTTTCGTTCCCTATACCCTAACGCTGAGCCTAACCCTAACCCTAGCCTAACCCTAACCCTAACCCTAAATTCTTACCTGGGGGGGTAGGAATTGGTGCCGTTTTGATATGATTTTCAGTTTCGTAGCTCTACCACCTTCAAAATCATCGGGCGAGGTATACCTGGCAGTTTCATTCCCTATACCCTAACGCTGAGCCTAACCCTAACCCTAGCGTAACCCTAACCCTAACCCTAACCCTAAATTCTTACCTGGGGGAGTAGGAATTGGTGCCGTTTTGATATGATTTTCAGTTTCGGAGCTCTACCACCTTCAAAATCATCGGGCGAGGTATACCTGGCAGTTTCGTTCCCTATACCCTAACGCTGAGCCTAACCCTAACCCTAGCCTAACCCTAACCCTAACCCTAAATTCTTACCTGGGGTGGTAGGAATTGGTGCCATTTTGATATGAATTTCAGTTTCGGAGCTCTACCACCTTCAAAATCATCGGGAGAGGTATACCTGGTAGTTTCGTTCCCTATACCCTAACGCTGAGCCTAACCCTAACCCTAGCCTAACCCTAACGCTAACCCTAAATTCTTACCTGGGGGGGTAGGAATTGGTGCCGTTTTGATATGATTTTCAGTTTCGGAGCTCTACCACCTTCAAAATCATCGGGCGAGGTATACCTGGCAGTTTCATTCCCTATACACTAACGCTGAGCCTAACCCTAACCCTAGCTTAACCCTAACCCTAACCCTAACCCTAAATTCTTACCTGGGGGGGTAGGAATTGGTGCCATTTTGATATGATTTTCAGTTTCGGAGCTCTAGCACCTTCAAAATCATCGGGCGAGGTATACCTGGCAGTTTCGTTCCCTATACCCTAACGCTGAGCCTAACCCTAACCCTAGCCTAACCCTAACCCTAACCCTAAATTCTTACCTGGGGGGGTAGGAATTGGTGCCGTTTTGATATGATTTTCAGTTTCGTAGCTCTACCACCTTCAAAATCATCGGGCGAGGTATACCTGGCAGTTTCATTCCCTATACCCTAACGCTGAGCCTAACCCTAACCCTAGCGTAACCCTAACCCTAACCCTAACCCTAAATTCTTACCTGGGGGAGTAGGAATTGGTGCCGTTTTGATATGATTTTCAGTTTCGGAGCTCTACCACCTTCAAAATCATCGGGCGAGGTATACCTGGCAGTTTCGTTCCCTATACCCTAACGCTGAGCCTAACCCTAACCCTAGCCTAACCCTAACCCTAACCCTAAATTCTTACCTGGGGTGGTAGGAATTGGTGCCATTTTGATATGAATTTCAGTTTCGGAGCTCTACCACCTTCAAAATCATCGGGAGAGGTATACCTGGTAGTTTCGTTCCCTATACCCTAACGCTGAGCCTAACCCTAACCCTAGCCTAACCCTAACGCTAACCCTAAATTCTTACCTGGGGGGGTAGGAATTGGTGCCGTTTTGATATGATTTTCAGTTTCGGAGCTCTACCACCTTCAAAATCATCGGGCGAGGTATACCTGGCAGTTTCATTCCCTATACACTAACGCTGAGCCTAACCCTAACCCTAGCTTAACCCTAACCCTAACCCTAACCCTAAATTCTTACCTGGGGGGGTAGGAATTGGTGCCATTTTGATATGATTTTCAGTTTCGGAGCTCTAGCACCTTCAAAATCATCGGGCGAGGTATACCTGGCAGTTTCGTTCCCTATACCCTAACGCTGAGCCTAACCCTAACCCTAGCCTAACCCTAACCCTAACCCTAAATTCTTACCTGGGGGGGTAGGAATTGGTGCCGTTTTGATATGATTTTCAGTTTCGTAGCTCTACCACCTTCAAAATCATCGGGCGAGGTATACCTGGCAGTTTCATTCCCTATACCCTAACGCTGAGCCTAACCCTAACCCTAGCGTAACCCTAACCCTAACCCTAACCCTAAATTCTTACCTGGGGGAGTAGGAATTGGTGCCGTTTTGATATGATTTTCAGTTTCGGAGCTCTACCACCTTCAAAATCATCGGGCGAGGTATACCTGGCAGTTTCGTTCCCTATACCCTAACGCTGAGCCTAACCCTAACCCTAGCCTAACCCTAACCCTAACCCTAAATTCTTACCTGGGGTGGTAGGAATTGGTGCCATTTTGATATGAATTTCAGTTTCGGAGCTCTACCACCTTCAAAATCATCGGGAGAGGTATACCTGGTAGTTTCGTTCCCTATACCCTAACGCTGAGCCTAACCCTAGCCTAACCCTAACGCTAACCCTAAATTCTTACCTGGGGGGGTAGGAATTGGTGCCGTTTTGATATGATTTTCAGTTTCGGAGCTCTACCACCTTCAAAATCATCGGGCGAGGTATACCTGGCAGTTTCATTCCCTATACACTAACGCTGAGCCTAACCCTAACCCTAGCTTAACCCTAACCCTAACCCTAACCCTAAATTCTTACCTGGGGGGGTAGGAATTGGTGCCATTTTGATATGATTTTCAGTTTCGGAGCTCTAGCACCTTCAAAATCATCGGGCGAGGTATACCTGGCAGTTTCGTTCCCTATACCCTAACGCTGAGCCTAACCCTAACCCTAGCCTAACCCTAACCCTAAATTCTTACCTGGGGGGGTAGGAATTGGTGCCATTTTGATATGATTTTCAGTTTCGTAGCTCTACCACCTTCAAAATCATCGGGCGAGGTATACCTGGCAGTTTCATTCCCTATACCCTAACGCTGAGCCTAACCCTAACCCTAGCGTAACCCTAACCCTAACCCTAACCCTAAATTCTTACCTGGGGGGGTAGGAATTGGTGCCGTTTTGATATGATTTTCAGTTTCGGAGCTCTACCACCTTCAAAATCATCGGGCGAGGTATACCTGGCAGTTTCGTTCCCTATACCCTAACGCTGAGCCTAACCCTAACCCTAGCCTAACCCTAACGCTAACCCTAAATTCTTACCTGGGGGGGTAGGAATTGGTGCCGTTTTGATATGATTTTCAGTTTCGGAGCTCTACCACCTTCAAAATCATCGGGCGAGGTATACCTGGCAGTTTCGGTCCCTATACCCTAACGCTGAGCATAACCCTAACCCTAACCCTAGCTTAACCCTAACCCTAAATTCTTACCTGGGGGGGTAGGAATTGGTGCCGTTTTGATATGATTTTCAGTTTCGTAGCTCTACCACCTTCAAAATCATCGGGCGAGGTATACCTGGCAGTTTCATTCCCTATACCCTAACGCTGAGCCTAACCCTAACCCTAGCTTAACCCTAACCCTAACCCTAAATTCTTACCTGGGGGGGTAGGAATTGGTGCCGTTTTGATATGATTTTCAGTTTCGGAGCTCTACCACCTTCAAAATCATCGGGCCAGGTATACCTGGTAGTTGCGTTCCCTATACCCTAACGCTGAGCCTAACCCTAACCCTAGCCTAACCCTAACCCTAAATTCTTACCTGGGGGGGTAGGAATTGGTTCCATTTTAATATGAATTTCAGTTTCGGAGCTCTAGCACCTTCAAAATCATCGGGCGAGGTATACCTGGCAGTTTCGTTCCCTATACCCTAACGCTGAGCCTAACCCTAACCCTAACCCTAGCTTAACCCTAACCCTAAATTCTTACCTGGGGGGGTAGGAATTGGTGCCGTTTTGATATGATTTTCAGTTTCGGAGCTCTACCACCTTCAAAATCATCGGGCGAGGTATACCTGGCAGTTTCGTTCCCTATACCCTAACGCTGAGCCTAACCCTAACCCTAGCCTAACCCTAACCCTAACCCTAAATTCTTACCTGGGGGGGTAGGAATTGGTGCCGTTTTGATATGATTTTCAGTTTCGTAGCTCTACCACCTTCAAAATCATCGGGCGAGGTATACCTGGCAGTTTCGTTCCCTATACCCTAACGCTGAGCCTAACCCTAACCCTAACCCTAGCTTAACCCTAACCCTAACCCTAACCCTAACCCTAAATTCTTACCTGGGGGGGTAGGAATTGGTGCCGTTTTGATATGATTTTCAGTTTCGTAGCTCTACCACCTTCAAAATCATCGGGCGAGGTATACCTGGCAGTTTCATTCCCTATACCCTAACGCTGAGCCTAACCCTAACCCTAGCCTAACCCTAACCCTAACCCTAAATTCTTACCTGGGGGGGTAGGAATTGGTGCCGTTTTGATATGATTTTCAGTTTCGGAGCTCTACCACCTTCAAAATCATCGGGAGAGGTATACCTGGTAGTTTCGTTCCCTATACCCTAACGCTGATCCTAACCCTAACCCTAGCCTAACCCTAACCCTAACCCTAAATTCTTACCCGGGGGGGTAGGAATTGGTTCCATTTTAATATGAATTTCAGTTTCGGAGCTCTAGCACCTTCAAAATCATCGGGCGAGGTATACCTGGCAGTTTCGTTCCCTATACCCTAACGCTGAGCCTAACCCTAACCCTAACCCTAGCTTAACCCTAACCCTAACCCTAAATTCATACCTGGGGGGGTAGGAATTGGTGCCGTTTTGATATGATTTTCAGTTTCGGAGCTCTACCACCTTCAAAATCATCGGGCGAGGTATACCTGGCAGTTTCATTCCCTATACCCTAACGCTGAGCCTAACCCTAACCCTAGCCTAACCCTAACCCTAACCCTAACCCTAAATTCTTACCTGGGGGGGTAGGAATTGGTGCCGTTTTGATATGATTTTCAATTTCGGAGCTCTACCACCTTCAAAATCATCGGGCGAGGTATACCTGGCAGTTTCGTTCCCTATACCCTAACGCTGAGCCTAACCCTAACCCTAACCCTAGCTTAACCCTAACCCTAACCCTAACCCTAAATTCTTACCTGGGGGGGTAGGAATTGGTGCCATTTTGATATGATTTTCAGTTTCGGAGCTCTAGCACTTTCAAAATCATCGGGCGAGGTATACCTGGCAGTTTCGTTCCCTATACCCTAACGCTGAGCCTAACCCTAACCCTAGCCTAACCCTAACCCTAAATTCTTACCTGGGGGGGTAGGAATTGGTGCCATTTTGATATGATTTTCAGTTTCGTAGCTCTACCACCTTCAAAATCATCGGGCGAGGTATACCTGGCAGTTTCATTCCCTATACCCTAACGCTGAGCCTAACCCTAACCCTAGCGTAACCCTAACCCTAACCCTAACCCTAAATTCTTACCTGGGGGGGTAGGAATTGGTGCCGTTTTGATATGATTTTCAGTTTCGGAGCTCTACCACCTTCAAAATCATCGGGCGAGGTATACCTGGCAGTTTCGTTCCCTATACCCTAACGCTGAGCCTAACCCTAACCCTAGCCTAACCCTAACGCTAACCCTAAATTCTTACCTGGGGGGGTAGGAATTGGTGCCGTTTTGATATGATTTTCAGTTTCGGAGCTCTACCACCTTCAAAATCATCGGGCGAGGTATACCTGGCAGTTTCGGTCCCTATACCCTAACGCTGAGCATAACCCTAACCCTAACCCTAGCTTAACCCTAACCCTAAATTCTTACCTGGGGGGGTAGGAATTGGTGCCGTTTTGATATGATTTTCAGTTTCGTAGCTCTACCACCTTCAAAATCATCGGGCGAGGTATACCTGGCAGTTTCATTCCCTATACCCTAACGCTGAGCCTAACCCTAACCCTAGCTTAACCCTAACCCTAACCCTAAATTCTTACCTGGGGGGGTAGGAATTGGTGCCGTTTTGATATGATTTTCAGTTTCGGAGCTCTACCACCTTCAAAATCATCGGGCCAGGTATACCTGGTAGTTGCGTTCCCTATACCCTAACGCTGAGCCTAACCCTAACCCTAGCCTAACCCTAACCCTAAATTCTTACCTGGGGGGGTAGGAATTGGTTCCATTTTAATATGAATTTCAGTTTCGGAGCTCTAGCACCTTCAAAATCATCGGGCGAGGTATACCTGGCAGTTTCGTTCCCTATACCCTAACGCTGAGCCTAACCCTAACCCTAACCCTAGCTTAACCCTAACCCTAAATTCTTACCTGGGGGGGTAGGAATTGGTGCCGTTTTGATATGATTTTCAGTTTCGGAGCTCTACCACCTTCAAAATCATCGGGCGAGGTATACCTGGCAGTTTCGTTCCCTATACCCTAACGCTGAGCCTAACCCTAACCCTAGCCTAACCCTAACCCTAACCCTAAATTCTTACCTGGGGGGGTAGGAATTGGTGCCGTTTTGATATGATTTTCAGTTTCGTAGCTCTACCACCTTCAAAATCATCGGGCGAGGTATACCTGGCAGTTTCGTTCCCTATACCCTAACGCTGAGCCTAACCCTAACCCTAACCCTAGCTTAACCCTAACCCTAACCCTAACCCTAACCCTAAATTCTTACCTGGGGGGGTAGGAATTGGTGCCGTTTTGATATGATTTTCAGTTTCGTAGCTCTACCACCTTCAAAATCATCGGGCGAGGTATACCTGGCAGTTTCATTCCCTATACCCTAACGCTGAGCCTAACCCTAACCCTAGCCTAACCCTAACCCTAACCCTAAATTCTTACCTGGGGGGGTAGGAATTGGTGCCGTTTTGATATGATTTTCAGTTTCGGAGCTCTACCACCTTCAAAATCATCGGGCGAGGTATACCTGGCAGTTTCGTTCCCTATACCCTAACGCTGAGCCTAACCCTAACCCTAACCCTAGCTTAACCCTAACCCTAACCCTAACCCTAACCCTAAATTCTTACCTGGGGGGGTAGGAATTGGTGCCGTTTTGATATGATTTTCAGTTTCGGAGCTCTACCACCTTCAAAATCATCGGGCGAGGTATACCTGGCAGTTTCGTTCCCTATACCCTAACGCTGAGCCTAACCCTAACCCTAGCCTAACCCTAACCCTAACCCTAAATTCTTACCTGGGGGGGTAGGAATTGGTGCCGTTTTGATATGATTTTCAGTTTCGTAGCTCTACCACCTTCAAAATCATCGGGCGAGGTATACCTGGCAGTTTCATTCCCTATACCCTAACGCTGAGCCTAACCCTAACCCTAGCATAACCCTAACCCTAACCCTAACCCTAAATTCTTACCTGGGGGGGTAGGAATTGGTGCCGTTTTGATATGATTTTCAGTTTCGGAGCTCTACCACCTTCAAAATCATCGGGCGAGGTATACCTGGCAGTTTCGTTCCCTATACCCTAACGCTGAGCATAACCCTAACCCTAACCCTAGCTTAACCCTAACCCTAAATTCTTACCTGGGGGGGTAGGAATTGGTCCCGTTTTGATATGATTTTCAGTTTCGTAGCTCTACCACCTTCAAAATCATCGGGCGAGGTATACCTGGCAGTTTCATTCCCTATACCCTAACGCTGAGCCTAACCCTAACCCTAGCTTAACCCTAACCCTAACCCTAAATTCTTACCTGGGGGGGTAGGAATTGGTGCCGTTTTGATATGATTTTCAGTTTCGGAGCTCTACCACCTTCAAAATCATCGGGCCAGGTATACCTGGTAGTTGCGTTCCCTATACCCTAACGCTGAGCCTAACCCTAACCCTAGCCTAACCCTAACCCTAAATTCTTACCTGGGGGGGTAGGAATTGGTTCCATTTTAATATGAATTTCAGTTTCGGAGCTCTAGCACCTTCAAAATCATCGGGCGAGGTATACCTGGCAGTTTCGTTCCCTATACCCTAACGCTGAGCCTAACCCTAACCCTAACCCTAGCTTAACCCTAACCCTAAATTCTTACCTGGGGGGGTAGGAATTGGTGCCGTTTTGATATGATTTTCAGTTTCGGAGCTCTACCACCTTCAAAATCATCGGGCGAGGTATACCTGGCAGTTTCGTTCCCTATACCCTAACGCTGAGCCTAACCCTAACCCTAACCCTAGCTTAACCCTAACCCTAAATTCTTACCTGGGGTGGTAGGAATTGGTGCCATTTTGATATGATTTTTAGTTTCGGAGCTCTAGCACCTTCAAAATAATCGGGCCAGGTATACCTGGCAGTTTCATTCCCTATACCCTAACGCTGAGCCTAACCCTAACCCTAGCCTAACCCTAACCCTAACCCTAACCCTAAATTCTTACCTGGGGGGGTAGGAATTGGTGCCATTTTGATATGAATTTCAGTTTCGGAGCTCTAGCACCTTCAAAATCATCTGGCGAGGTATACCTGGCAGTTTCGTTCCCTATACCCTAACGCTGAGCCTAACCCTAACCCTAGCCTAACCCTAACCCTAACCCTAAATTCTTACCTGGGGGGGTAGGAATTGGTGCCGTTTTGATATGATTTTCAGTTTCGGAGCTCTACCACCTTCAAAATCATCGGGCGAGGTATACCTGGCAGTTTCGTTCCCTATACCCTAACGCTGAGCCTAACCCTAACCCTAGCCTAACCCTAACGCTAACCCTAAATTCTTACCTGGGGGGGTAGGAATTGGTGCCGTTTTGATATGATTTTCAGTTTCAGAGCTCTACCACCTTCAAAATCATCGGGCGAGGTATACCTGGCAGTTTCGTTCCCTATACCCTAACGCTGAGCCTAACCCTAACCCTAACCCTAGCTTAACCCTAACCCTAACCCTAACCCTAAATTCTTACCTGGGGGGGTAGGAATTGGTGCCGTTTTGATATGATTTTCAGTTTCGGAGCTCTAGCACCTTCAAAATAATCGGGCCAGGTATACCTGGCAGTTTCATTCCCTATACCCTAACGCTGAGCCTAACCCTAACCCTAGCCTAACCCTAACCCTAAATTCTTACCTGGGGGGGTAGGAATTGGTGCCGTTTTGATATGATTTTCAGTTTCGGAGCTCTACCACCTTCAAAATCATCGGGCGAGGTATACCTGGCAGTTTCGTTCCCTATACCCTAACGCTGAGCCTAACCCTAGCCTAACCCTAACCCTAACCATAAATTCTTACCTGGGGTGGTAGGAATTCGTGCCATTTTGATATGATTTTTAGTTTCGGAGCTCTAGCACCTTCAAAATAATCGGGCCAGGTATACCTGGCAGTTTCATTCCCTATACCCTAACGCTGAGCCTAACCCTAACCCTAGCCTAACCCTAACCCTAACCCTAACCCTAAATTCTTACCTGGGGGGGTAGGAATTGGTGCCATTTTGATATGATTTTCAGTTTCGGAGCTCTAGCACCTTCAAAATCATCGGGAGAGGTATACCTGGTAGTTTCGTTCCCTATACCCTAACGCTGATCCTAACCCTAACCCTAGCCTAACCCTAACCCTAACCCTAAATTCTTACCTGGGGGGGTAGGAATTGGTTCCATTTTAATATGAATTTCAGTTTCGGAGCTCTAGCACCTTCAAAATCATCGGGCGAGGTATACCTGGCAGTTTCGTTCCCTATACGCTAACGCTGAGCCTAACCCTAACCCTAGCCTAACCCTAACCCTAACCCTAACCCTAACCCTAAATTCTAACCTGGGGTGGTAGGAATTGGTGCCATTTTGATATGATTTTCAGTTTCGGAGCTCTAGCACCTTCAAAATCATCGGGAGAGGTATACCTGGTAGTTTCGTTCCCTATACCCTAACGCTGATCCTAACCCTAACCCTAGCCTAACCCTAACCCTAAATTCTTACCTGGGGGGGTAGGAATTGGTTCCATTTTAATATGAATTTCAGTTTCGGAGCTCTAGCACCTTCAAAATCATCGGGCGAGGTATACCTGGCAGTTTCGTTCCCTATACCCTAACGCTGAGCCTAACCCTAACCCTAGCCTAACCCTAACCCTAACCCTAAATTCTAACCTGGGGTGGTAGGAATTGGTGCCATTTTGATATGATTTTCAGTTTCGGAGCTCTAGCACCTTCAAAATCATCGGGCCAGGTATACCTGGTAGTTTCGTTCCCTATACCCTAACGCTGAGCCTAACCCTAACCCTAGCCTAATCCTAACCCTAACCCTAACCCTAAATTCTTACCTGGGGGGGTAGGAATTGGTGCCGTTTTGATATGAATTTCGGTTTCGGAGCTCTAGCACCTTCAAAATCATCGGGAGAGGTATACCTGGTAGTTTCGTTCCCTATACCCTAACGCTGAGCCTAACCCTAACCCTAGCCTAACCCTAACCCTAACCCTAACCCTAACCCTAACCCTAAATTCTAACCTGGGGTGGTAGGAATTGGTGCCATTTTGATATGATTTTCAGTTTCGGAGCTCTAGCACCTTCAAAATCATCGGGAGAGGTATACCTGGTAGTTTCGTTCCCTATACCCTAACGCTGATCCTAACCCTAACCCTAGCCTAACCCTAACCCTAAATTCTTACCTGGGGGGGTAGGAATTGGTTCCATTTTAATATGAATTTCAGTTTCGGAGCTCTAGCACCTTCAAAATCATCGGGCGAGGTATACCTGGCAGTTTCGTTCCCTATACCCTAACGCTGAGCCTAACCCTAACCCTAGCCTAACCCTAACCCTAACCCTAAATTCTAACCTGGGGTGGTAGGAATTGGTGCCATTTTGATATGATTTTCAGTTTCGGAGCTCTAGCACCTTCAAAATCATCGGGCCAGGTATACCTGGTAGTTTCGTTCCCTATACCCTAACGCTGAGCCTAACCCTAACCCTAGCCTAATCCTAACCCTAACCCTAACCCTAAATTCTTACCTGGGGGGGTAGGAATTGGTGCCGTTTTGATATGATTTTCAGTTTCGGAGCTCTACCACCTTCAAAATCATCGGGCGAGGTATACCTGGCAGTTTCGTTCCCTATACCCTAACGCTGAGCCTAACCCTAACCCTAGCCTAACCCTAACCCTAACCCTAAATTCTTACCTGGGGGGGTAGGAATTGGTTCCATTTTAATATGAATTTCAGTTTCGGATCTCTAGCACCTTCAAGATCATCGGGCGAGGTATACCTGACAGTTTCGTTCCCTATACCCTAACGCTGAGCCTAAACCTAACCCTAACCCTACCTTAACCCTAACCCTAACCCTAATCCTAACCCTAAATTCTTACCTGGGGTGGTAGGAATTGGTGCCATTTTGATATGATTTTCAGTTTCGGAGCTCTAGCACCTTCAAAATCATCGGGCGAGGTATACCTGGCAGTTTCGTTCCCTATACCCTAACGCTGAGCCTAACCCTAACCCTAGCCTAACCCTAACCCTAACCCTAAATTCTTACCTGGGGTGGTAGGAATTGGTGCCATTTTGATATGATTTTCAGTTTCGGAGCTCTAGCACCTTCAAAATCATCGGGCCAGGTATACCTGGTAGTTTCGTTCCCTATACCCTAACGCTGAGCCTAACCCTAGCCTAACCCTAACCCTAACCCTAACCCTAAATTCTTACCTGGGGTGGTAGGAATTGGTGCCATTTTGATATGATTTTCAGTTTCGGAGCTCTAGCACCTTCAAAATCATCGGGCCAGGTATACCTGGTAGTTTCGTTCCCTATACCCTAACGCTGAGCCTAACCCTAGCCTAACCCTAACCCTAACCCTAACCCTAACCCTAAATTCTTACCTGGGGTGGTAGGAATTGGTGCCATTTTGATATGATTTTCAGTTTCGGAGCTCTAGCACCTTCAAAATCATCGGGCCAGGTATACCTGGTAGTTTCGTTCCCTATACCCTAACGCTGAGCCTAACCCTAGCCTAACCCTAACCCTAACCCTAACCCTAAATTCTTACCTGGGGTGGTAGGAATTGGTGCCATTTTGATATGATTTTCAGTTTCGGAGCTCTACCACCTTCAAAATCATCGGGAGAGGTATACCTGGCAGTTTCGTTCCCTATACCCTAACGCTGAGCATAACCCTAACCCTAACCCTAGCTTAACCCTAACCCTAAATTCTTACCTGGGGGGGTAGGAATTGGTGCCGTTTTGATATGATTTTCAGTTTCGTAGCTCTACCACCTTCAAAATCATCGGGCGAGGTATACCTGGTAGTTTCATTCCCTATACCCTAACGCTGAGCCTAACCCTAACCCTAGCTTAACCCTAACCCTAACCCTAAATTCTTACCTGGGGGGGTAGGAATTGGTGCCGTTTTGATATGATTTTCAGTTTCGGAGCTCTACCACCTTCAAAATCATCGGGCCAGGTATACCTGGTAGTTGCGTTCCCTATACCCTAACGCTGAGCCTAACCCTAACCCTAGCCTAACCCTAACCCTAAATTCTTACCTGGGGGGGTAGGAATTGGTTCCATTTTAATATGAATTTCAGTTTCGGAGCTCTAGCACCTTCAAAATCATCGGGCGAGGTATACCTGGCAGTTTCGTTCCCTATACCCTAACGCTGAGCCTAACCCTAACCCTAACCCTAGCTTAACCCTAACCCTAAATTCTTACCTGGGGGGGTAGGAATTGGTGCCGTTTTGATATGATTTTCAGTTTCGGAGCTCTACCACCTTCAAAATCATCGGGCGAGGTATACCTGGCAGTTTCGTTCCCTATACCCTAACGCTGAGCCTAACCCTAACCCTAACCCTAGCTTAACCCTAACCCTAAATTCTTACCTGGGGTGGTAGGAATTGGTGCCATTTTGATATGATTTTTAGTTTCGGAGCTCTAGCACCTTCAAAATAATCGGGCCAGGTATACCTGGCAGTTTCATTCCCTATACCCTAACGCTGAGCCTAACCCTAACCCTAGCCTAACCCTAACCCTAACCCTAACCCTAAATTCTTACCTGGGGGGGTAGGAATTGGTGCCATTTTGATATGAATTTCAGTTTCGGAGCTCTAGCACCTTCAAAATCATCTGGCGAGGTATACCTGGCAGTTTCGTTCCCTATACCCTAACGCTGAGCCTAACCCTAACCCTAGCCTAACCCTAACCCTAACCCTAAATTCTTACCTGGGGGGGTAGGAATTGGTGCCGTTTTGATATGATTTTCAGTTTCGGAGCTCTACCACCTTCAAAATCATCGGGCGAGGTATACCTGGCAGTTTCGTTCCCTATACCCTAACGCTGAGCCTAACCCTAACCCTAGCCTAACCCTAACGCTAACCCTAAATTCTTACCTGGGGGGGTAGGAATTGGTGCCGTTTTGATATGATTTTCAGTTTCGGAGCTCTACCACCTTCAAAATCATCGGGCGAGGTATACCTGGCAGTTTCGTTCCCTATACCCTAACGCTGAGCCTAACCCTAACCCTAACCCTAGCTTAACCCTAACCCTAACCCTAAATTCTTACCTGGGGGGGTAGGAATTGGTGCCGTTTTGATATGATTTTCAGTTTCGGAGCTCTACCACCTTCAAAATCATCGGGCGAGGTATACCTGGCAGTTTCGTTCCCTATACCCTAACGCTGAGCCTAACCCTAACCCTAGCCTAACCCTAACCCTAACCCTAAATTCTTACCTGGGGTGGTAGGAATTGGTGCCATTTTGATATGATTTTTAGTGTCGGAGCTCTAGCACCTTCAAAATAATCGGGCCAGGTATACCTGGCAGTTTCATTCCCTATACGCTAACGCTGAGCCTAACCCTAACCCTAGCCTAACCCTAACCCTAACCCTAACCCTAACCCTAAATTCTAACCTGGGGTGGTAGGAATTGGTGCCATTTTGATATGATTTTCAGTTTCGGAGCTCTAGCACCTTCAAAATCATCGGGAGAGGTATACCTGGTAGTTTCGTTCCCTATACCCTAACGCTGATCCTAACCCTAACCCTAGCCTAACCCTAACCCTAAATTCTTACCTGGGGGGGTAGGAATTGGTTCCATTTTAATATGAATTTCAGTTTCGGAGCTCTAGCACCTTCAAAATCATCGGGCGAGGTATACCTGGCAGTTTCGTTCCCTATACCCTAACGCTGAGCCTAACCCTAACCCTAGCCTAACCCTAACCCTAACCCTAAATTCTAACCTGGGGTGGTAGGAATTGGTGCCATTTTGATATGATTTTCAGTTTCGGAGCTCTAGCACCTTCAAAATCATCGGGCCAGGTATACCTGGTAGTTTCGTTCCCTATACCCTAACGCTGAGCCTAACCCTAACCCTAGCCTAATCCTAACCCTAACCCTAACCCTAAATTCTTACCTGGGGGGGTAGGAATTGGTGCCGTTTTGATATGATTTTCAGTTTCGGAGCTCTAGCACCTTCAAAATCATCGGGAGAGGTATACCTGGTAGTTTCGTTCCCTATACCCTAACGCTGATCCTAACCCTAACCCTAGCCTAACCCTAACCCTAACCCTAAATTCTTACCTGGGGGGGTAGGAATTGGTTCCATTTTAATATGAATTTCAGTTTCGGAGCTCTAGCACCTTCAAAATCATCGGGCGAGGTATACCTGGCAGTTTCGTTCCCTATACCCTAACGCTGAGCCTAACCCTAACCCTAGCCTAACCCTAACCCTAACCCTAACCCTAACCCTAAATTCTAACCTGGGGTGGTAGGAATTGGTGCCATTTTGATATGATTTTCAGTTTCGGAGCTCTAGCACCTTCAAAATCATCGGGAGAGGTATACCTGGTAGTTTCGTTCCCTATACCCTAACGCTGATCCTAACCCTAACCCTAGCCTAACCCTAACCCTAAATTCTTACCTGGGGGGGTAGGAATTGGTTCCATTTTAATATGAATTTCAGTTTCGGAGCTCTAGCACCTTCAAAATCATCGGGCGAGGTATACCTGGCAGTTTCGTTCCCTATACCCTAACGCTGAGCCTAACCCTAACCCTAGCCTAACCCTAACCCTAACCCTAAATTCTAACCTGGGGTGGTAGGAATTGGTGCCATTTTGATATGATTTTCAGTTTCGGAGCTCTAGCACCTTCAAAATCATCGGGCCAGGTATACCTGGTAGTTTCGTTCCCTATACCCTAACGCTGAGCCTAACCCTAACCCTAGCCTAATCCTAACCCTAACCCTAACCCTAAATTCTTACCTGGGGGGGTAGGAATTGGTGCCGTTTTGATATGATTTTCAGTTTCGGAGCTCTACCACCTTCAAAATCATCGGGCGAGGTATACCTGGCAGTTTCGTTCCCTATACCCTAACGCTGAGCCTAACCCTAACCCTAGCCTAACCCTAACCCTAACCCTAAATTCTTACCTGGGGGGGTAGGAATTGGTTCCATTTTAATATGAATTTCAGTTTCGGATCTCTAGCACCTTCAAGATCATCGGGCGAGGTATACCTGACAGTTTCGTTCCCTATACCCTAACGCTGAGCCTAAACCTAACCCTAACCCTAGCTTAACCCTAACCCTAACCCTAATCCTAACCCTAAATTCTTACCTGGGGTGGTAGGAATTGGTGCCATTTTGATATGATTTTCAGTTTCGGAGCTCTAGCACCTTCAAAATCATCGGGCGAGGTATACCTGGCAGTTTCGTTCCCTATACCCTAACGCTGAGCCTAACCCTAACCCTAGCCTAACCCTAACCCTAACCCTAAATTCTTACCTGGGGTGGTAGGAATTGGTGCCATTTTGATATGATTTTCAGTTTCGGAGCTCTAGCACCTTCAAAATCATCGGGCCAGGTATACCTGGTAGTTTCGTTCCCTATACCCTAACGCTGAGCCTAACCCTAGCCTAACCCTAACCCTAACCCTAACCCTAAATTCTTACCTGGGGTGGTAGGAATTGGTGCCATTTTGATATGATTTTCAGTTTCGGAGCTCTAGCACCTTCAAAATCATCGGGCCAGGTATACCTGGTAGTTTCGTTCCCTATACCCTAACGCTGAGCCTAACCCTAGCCTAACCCTAACCCTAACCCTAACCCTAACCCTAAATTCTTACCTGGGGTGGTAGGAATTGGTGCCATTTTGATATGATTTTCAGTTTCGGAGCTCTAGCACCTTCAAAATCATCGGGCCAGGTATACCTGGTAGTTTCGTTCCCTATACCCTAACGCTGAGCCTAACCCTAGCCTAACCCTAACCCTAACCCTAACCCTAAATTCTTACCTGGGGTGGTAGGAATTGGTGCCATTTTGATATGATTTTCAGTTTCGGAGCTCTACCACCTTCAAAATCATCGGGAGAGGTATACCTGGCAGTTTCGTTCCCTATACCCTAACGCTGAGCATAACCCTAACCCTAACCCTAGCTTAACCCTAACCCTAAATTCTTACCTGGGGGGGTAGGAATTGGTGCCGTTTTGATATGATTTTCAGTTTCGTAGCTCTACCACCTTCAAAATCATCGGGCGAGGTATACCTGGTAGTTTCATTCCCTATACCCTAACGCTGAGCCTAACCCTAACCCTAGCTTAACCCTAACCCTAACCCTAAATTCTTACCTGGGGGGGTAGGAATTGGTGCCGTTTTGATATGATTTTCAGTTTCGGAGCTCTACCACCTTCAAAATCATCGGGCCAGGTATACCTGGTAGTTGCGTTCCCTATACCCTAACGCTGAGCCTAACCCTAACCCTAGCCTAACCCTAACCCTAAATTCTTACCTGGGGGGGTAGGAATTGGTTCCATTTTAATATGAATTTCAGTTTCGGAGCTCTAGCACCTTCAAAATCATCGGGCGAGGTATACCTGGCAGTTTCGTTCCCTATACCCTAACGCTGAGCCTAACCCTAACCCTAACCCTAGCTTAACCCTAACCCTAAATTCTTACCTGGGGGGGTAGGAATTGGTGCCGTTTTGATATGATTTTCAGTTTCGGAGCTCTACCACCTTCAAAATCATCGGGCGAGGTATACCTGGCAGTTTCGTTCCCTATACCCTAACGCTGAGCCTAACCCTAACCCTAACCCTAGCTTAACCCTAACCCTAAATTCTTACCTGGGGTGGTAGGAATTGGTGCCATTTTGATATGATTTTTAGTTTCGGAGCTCTAGCACCTTCAAAATAATCGGGCCAGGTATACCTGGCAGTTTCATTCCCTATACCCTAACGCTGAGCCTAACCCTAACCCTAGCCTAACCCTAACCCTAACCCTAACCCTAAATTCTTACCTGGGGGGGTAGGAATTGGTGCCATTTTGATATGAATTTCAGTTTCGGAGCTCTAGCACCTTCAAAATCATCTGGCGAGGTATACCTGGCAGTTTCGTTCCCTATACCCTAACGCTGAGCCTAACCCTAACCCTAGCCTAACCCTAACCCTAACCCTAAATTCTTACCTGGGGGGGTAGGAATTGGTGCCGTTTTGATATGATTTTCAGTTTCGTAGCTCTACCACCTTCAAAATCATCGGGCGAGGTATACCTGGCAGTTTCGTTCCCTATACCCTAACGCTGAGCCTAACCCTAACCCTAACCCTAGCTTAACCCTAACCCTAACCCTAACCCTAACCCTAAATTCTTACCTGGGGGGGTAGGAATTGGTGCCGTTTTGATATGATTTTCAGTTTCGGAGCTCTACCACCTTCAAAATCATCGGGCGAGGTATACCTGGCAGTTTCGTTCCCTATACCCTAACGCTGAGCCTAACCCTAACCCTAGCCTAACCCTAACCCTAACCCTAAATTCTTACCTGGGGGGGTAGGAATTGGTGCCGTTTTGATATGATTTTCAGTTTCGTAGCTCTACCACCTTCAAAATCATCGGGCGAGGTATACCTGGCAGTTTCATTCCCTATACCCTAACGCTGAGCCTAACCCTAACCCTAGCATAACCCTAACCCTAACCCTAACCCTAAATTCTTACCTGGGGGGGTAGGAATTGGTGCCGTTTTGATATGATTTTCAGTTTCGGAGCTCTACCACCTTCAAAATCATCGGGCGAGGTATACCTGGCAGTTTCGTTCCCTATACCCTAACGCTGAGCATAACCCTAACCCTAACCCTAGCTTAACCCTAACCCTAAATTCTTACCTGGGGGGGTAGGAATTGGTCCCGTTTTGATATGATTTTCAGTTTCGTAGCTCTACCACCTTCAAAATCATCGGGCGAGGTATACCTGGCAGTTTCATTCCCTATACCCTAACGCTGAGCCTAACCCTAACCCTAGCTTAACCCTAACCCTAACCCTAAATTCTTACCTGGGGGGGTAGGAATTGGTGCCGTTTTGATATGATTTTCAGTTTCGGAGCTCTACCACCTTCAAAATCATCGGGCCAGGTATACCTGGTAGTTGCGTTCCCTATACCCTAACGCTGAGCCTAACCCTAACCCTAGCCTAACCCTAACCCTAAATTCTTACCTGGGGGGGTAGGAATTGGTTCCATTTTAATATGAATTTCAGTTTCGGAGCTCTAGCACCTTCAAAATCATCGGGCGAGGTATACCTGGCAGTTTCGTTCCCTATACCCTAACGCTGAGCCTAACCCTAACCCTAACCCTAGCTTAACCCTAACCCTAAATTCTTACCTGGGGGGGTAGGAATTGGTGCCGTTTTGATATGATTTTCAGTTTCGGAGCTCTACCACCTTCAAAATCATCGGGCGAGGTATACCTGGCAGTTTCGTTCCCTATACCCTAACGCTGAGCCTAACCCTAACCCTAACCCTAGCTTAACCCTAACCCTAAATTCTTACCTGGGGTGGTAGGAATTGGTGCCATTTTGATATGATTTTTAGTTTCGGAGCTCTAGCACCTTCAAAATAATCGGGCCAGGTATACCTGGCAGTTTCATTCCCTATACCCTAACGCTGAGCCTAACCCTAACCCTAGCCTAACCCTAACCCTAACCCTAACCCTAAATTCTTACCTGGGGGGGTAGGAATTGGTGCCATTTTGATATGAATTTCAGTTTCGGAGCTCTAGCACCTTCAAAATCATCTGGCGAGGTATACCTGGCAGTTTCGTTCCCTATACCCTAACGCTGAGCCTAACCCTAACCCTAGCCTAACCCTAACCCTAACCCTAAATTCTTACCTGGGGGGGTAGGAATTGGTGCCGTTTTGATATGATTTTCAGTTTCGGAGCTCTACCACCTTCAAAATCATCGGGCGAGGTATACCTGGCAGTTTCGTTCCCTATACCCTAACGCTGAGCCTAACCCTAACCCTAGCCTAACCCTAACGCTAACCCTAAATTCTTACCTGGGGGGGTAGGAATTGGTGCCGTTTTGATATGATTTTCAGTTTCAGAGCTCTACCACCTTCAAAATCATCGGGCGAGGTATACCTGGCAGTTTCGTTCCCTATACCCTAACGCTGAGCCTAACCCTAACCCTAACCCTAGCTTAACCCTAACCCTAACCCTAACCCTAAATTCTTACCTGGGGGGGTAGGAATTGGTGCCGTTTTGATATGATTTTCAGTTTCGGAGCTCTACCACCTTCAAAATCATCGGGCGAGGTATACCTGGCAGTTTCGTTCCCTATACCCTAACGCTGAGCCTAACCCTAACCCTAGCCTAACCCTAACCCTAACCCTAAATTCTTACCTGGGGTGGTAGGAATTGGTGCCATTTTGATATGATTTTTAGTGTCGGAGCTCTAGCACCTTCAAAATAATCGGGCCAGGTATACCTGGCAGTTTCATTCCCTATACCCTAACGCTGAGCCTAACCCTAACCCTAGCCTAACCCTAACCCTAAATTCTTACCTGGGGGGGTAGGAATTGGTGCCGTTTTGATATGATTTTCAGTTTCGGAGCTCTACCACCTTCAAAATCATCGGGCGAGGTATACCTGGCAGTTTCGTTCCCTATACCCTAACGCTGAGCCTAACCCTAGCCTAACCCTAACCCTAACCATAAATTCTTACCTGGGGTGGTAGGAATTCGTGCCATTTTGATATGATTTTTAGTTTCGGAGCTCTAGCACCTTCAAAATAATCGGGCCAGGTATACCTGGCAGTTTCATTCCCTATACCCTAACGCTGAGCCTAACCCTAACCCTAGCCTAACCCTAACCCTAACCCTAACCCTAAATTCTTACCTGGGGGGGTAGGAATTGGTGCCATTTTGATATGATTTTCAGTTTCGGAGCTCTAGCACCTTCAAAATCATCGGGAGAGGTATACCTGGTAGTTTCGTTCCCTATACCCTAACGCTGATCCTAACCCTAACCCTAGCCTAACCCTAACCCTAACCCTAAATTCTTACCTGGGGGGGTAGGAATTGGTTCCATTTTAATATGAATTTCAGTTTCGGAGCTCTAGCACCTTCAAAATCATCGGGCGAGGTATACCTGGCAGTTTCGTTCCCTATACGCTAACGCTGAGCCTAACCCTAACCCTAGCCTAACCCTAACCCTAACCCTAACCCTAACCCTAAATTCTAACCTGGGGTGGTAGGAATTGGTGCCATTTTGATATGATTTTCAGTTTCGGAGCTCTAGCACCTTCAAAATCATCGGGAGAGGTATACCTGGTAGTTTCGTTCCCTATACCCTAACGCTGATCCTAACCCTAACCCTAGCCTAACCCTAACCCTAAATTCTTACCTGGGGGGGTAGGAATTGGTTCCATTTTAATATGAATTTCAGTTTCGGAGCTCTAGCACCTTCAAAATCATCGGGCGAGGTATACCTGGCAGTTTCGTTCCCTATACCCTAACGCTGAGCCTAACCCTAACCCTAGCCTAACCCTAACCCTAACCCTAAATTCTAACCTGGGGTGGTAGGAATTGGTGCCATTTTGATATGATTTTCAGTTTCGGAGCTCTAGCACCTTCAAAATCATCGGGCCAGGTATACCTGGTAGTTTCGTTCCCTATACCCTAACGCTGAGCCTAACCCTAACCCTAGCCTAATCCTAACCCTAACCCTAACCCTAAATTCTTACCTGGGGGGGTAGGAATTGGTGCCGTTTTGATATGAATTTCGGTTTCGGAGCTCTAGCACCTTCAAAATCATCGGGAGAGGTATACCTGGTAGTTTCGTTCCCTATACCCTAACGCTGAGCCTAACCCTAACCCTAGCCTAACCCTAACCCTAACCCTAACCCTAACCCTAAATTCTAACCTGGGGTGGTAGGAATTGGTGCCATTTTGATATGATTTTCAGTTTCGGAGCTCTAGCACCTTCAAAATCATCGGGAGAGGTATACCTGGTAGTTTCGTTCCCTATACCCTAACGCTGATCCTAACCCTAACCCTAGCCTAACCCTAACCCTAAATTCTTACCTGGGGGGGTAGGAATTGGTTCCATTTTAATATGAATTTCAGTTTCGGAGCTCTAGCACCTTCAAAATCATCGGGCGAGGTATACCTGGCAGTTTCGTTCCCTATACCCTAACGCTGAGCCTAACCCTAACCCTAGCCTAACCCTAACCCTAACCCTAAATTCTAACCTGGGGTGGTAGGAATTGGTGCCATTTTGATATGATTTTCAGTTTCGGAGCTCTAGCACCTTCAAAATCATCGGGCCAGGTATACCTGGTAGTTTCGTTCCCTATACCCTAACGCTGAGCCTAACCCTAACCCTAGCCTAATCCTAACCCTAACCCTAACCCTAAATTCTTACCTGGGGGGGTAGGAATTGGTGCCGTTTTGATATGATTTTCAGTTTCGGAGCTCTACCACCTTCAAAATCATCGGGCGAGGTATACCTGGCAGTTTCGTTCCCTATACCCTAACGCTGAGCCTAAACCTAACCCTAACCCTACCTTAACCCTAACCCTAACCCTAATCCTAACCCTAAATTCTTACCTGGGGTGGTAGGAATTGGTGCCATTTTGATATGATTTTCAGTTTCGGAGCTCTAGCACCTTCAAAATCATCGGGCGAGGTATACCTGGCAGTTTCGTTCCCTATACCCTAACGCTGAGCCTAACCCTAACCCTAGCCTAACCCTAACCCTAACCCTAAATTCTTACCTGGGGTGGTAGGAATTGGTGCCATTTTGATATGATTTTCAGTTTCGGAGCTCTAGCACCTTCAAAATCATCGGGCCAGGTATACCTGGTAGTTTCGTTCCCTATACCCTAACGCTGAGCCTAACCCTAGCCTAACCCTAACCCTAACCCTAACCCTAAATTCTTACCTGGGGTGGTAGGAATTGGTGCCATTTTGATATGATTTTCAGTTTCGGAGCTCTAGCACCTTCAAAATCATCGGGCCAGGTATACCTGGTAGTTTCGTTCCCTATACCCTAACGCTGAGCCTAACCCTAGCCTAACCCTAACCCTAACCCTAACCCTAACCCTAAATTCTTACCTGGGGTGGTAGGAATTGGTGCCATTTTGATATGATTTTCAGTTTCGGAGCTCTAGCACCTTCAAAATCATCGGGCCAGGTATACCTGGTAGTTTCGTTCCCTATACCCTAACGCTGAGCCTAACCCTAGCCTAACCCTAACCCTAACCCTAAATTCTTACCTGGGGTGGTAGGAATTGGTGCCATTTTGATATGATTTTCAGTTTCGGAGCTCTACCACCTTCAAAATCATCGGGAGAGGTATACCTGGCAGTTTCGTTCCCTATACCCTAACGCTGAGCATAACCCTAACCCTAACCCTAGCTTAACCCTAACCCTAAATTCTTACCTGGGGGGGTAGGAATTGGTGCCGTTTTGATATGATTTTCAGTTTCGTAGCTCTACCACCTTCAAAATCATCGGGCGAGGTATACCTGGTAGTTTCATTCCCTATACCCTAACGCTGAGCCTAACCCTAACCCTAGCTTAACCCTAACCCTAACCCTAAATTCTTACCTGGGGGGGTAGGAATTGGTGCCGTTTTGATATGATTTTCAGTTTCGGAGCTCTACCACCTTCAAAATCATCGGGCCAGGTATACCTGGTAGTTGCGTTCCCTATACCCTAACGCTGAGCCTAACCCTAACCCTAGCCTAACCCTAACCCTAAATTCTTACCTGGGGGGGTAGGAATTGGTTCCATTTTAATATGAATTTCAGTTTCGGAGCTCTAGCACCTTCAAAATCATCGGGCGAGGTATACCTGGCAGTTTCGTTCCCTATACCCTAACGCTGAGCCTAACCCTAACCCTAACCCTAGCTTAACCCTAACCCTAAATTCTTACCTGGGGGGGTAGGAATTGGTGCCGTTTTGATATGATTTTCAGTTTCGGAGCTCTACCACCTTCAAAATCATCGGGCGAGGTATACCTGGCAGTTTCGTTCCCTATACCCTAACGCTGAGCCTAACCCTAAACCTAACCCTAGCTTAACCCTAACCCTAAATTCTTACCTGGGGTGGTAGGAATTGGTGCCATTTTGATATGATTTTTAGTTTCGGAGCTCTAGCACCTTCAAAATAATCGGGCCAGGTATACCTGGCAGTTTCATTCCCTATACCCTAACGCTGAGCCTAACCCTAACCCTAGCCTAACCCTAACCCTAACCCTAACCCTAAATTCTTACCTGGGGGGGTAGGAATTGGTGCCATTTTGATATGAATTTCAGTTTCGGAGCTCTAGCACCTTCAAAATCATCTGGCGAGGTATACCTGGCAGTTTCGTTCCCTATACCCTAACGCTGAGCCTAACCCTAACCCTAGCCTAACCCTAACCCTAACCCTAAATTCTTACCTGGGGGGGTAGGAATTGGTGCCGTTTTGATATGATTTTCAGTTTCGGAGCTCTACCACCTTCAAAATCATCGGGCGAGGTATACCTGGCAGTTTCGTTCCCTATACCCTAACGCTGAGCCTAACCCTAACCCTAGCCTAACCCTAACGCTAACCCTAAATTCTTACCTGGGGGGGTATGAATTGGTGCCGTTTTGATATGATTTTCAGTTTCGGAGCTCTACCACCTTCAAAATCATCGGGCGAGGTATACCTGGCAGTTTCGTTCCCTATACCCTAACGCTGAGCCTAACCCTAACCCTAACCCTAGCTTAACCCTAACCCTAACCCTAAATTCTTACCTGGGGGGGTAGGAATTGGTGCCGTTTTGATATGATTTTCAGTTTCGGAGCTCTACCACCTTCAAAATCATCGGGCGAGGTATACCTGGCAGTTTCGTTCCCTATACCCTAACGCTGAGCCTAACCCTAACCCTAGCCTAACCCTAACCCTAACCCTAAATTCTTACCTGGGGTGGTAGGAATTGGTGCCATTTTGATATGATTTTTAGTGTCGGAGCTCTAGCACCTTCAAAATAATCGGGCCAGGTATACCTGGCAGTTTCATTCCCTATACGCTAACGCTGAGCCTAACCCTAACCCTAGCCTAACCCTAACCCTAACCCTAACCCTAACCCTAAATTCTAACCTGGGGTGGTAGGAATTGGTGCCATTTTGATATGATTTTCAGTTTCGGAGCTCTAGCACCTTCAAAATCATCGGGAGAGGTATACCTGGTAGTTTCGTTCCCTATACCCTAACGCTGATCCTAACCCTAACCCTAGCCTAACCCTAACCCTAAATTCTTACCTGGGGGGGTAGGAATTGGTTCCATTTTAATATGAATTTCAGTTTCGGAGCTCTAGCACCTTCAAAATCATCGGGCGAGGTATACCTGGCAGTTTCGTTCCCTATACCCTAACGCTGAGCCTAACCCTAACCCTAGCCTAACCCTAACCCTAACCCTAAATTCTAACCTGGGGTGGTAGGAATTGGTGCCATTTTGATATGATTTTCAGTTTCGGAGCTCTAGCACCTTCAAAATCATCGGGCCAGGTATACCTGGTAGTTTCGTTCCCTATACCCTAACGCTGAGCCTAACCCTAACCCTAGCCTAATCCTAACCCTAACCCTAACCCTAAATTCTTACCTGGGGGGGTAGGAATTGGTGCCGTTTTGATATGATTTTCAGTTTCGGAGCTCTAGCACCTTCAAAATCATCGGGAGAGGTATACCTGGTAGTTTCGTTCCCTATACCCTAACGCTGATCCTAACCCTAACCCTAGCCTAACCCTAACCCTAACCCTAAATTCTTACCTGGGGGGGTAGGAATTGGTTCCATTTTAATATGAATTTCAGTTTCGGAGCTCTAGCACCTTCAAAATCATCGGGCGAGGTATACCTGGCAGTTTCGTTCCCTATACCCTAACGCTGAGCCTAACCCTAACCCTAGCCTAACCCTAACCCTAACCCTAACCCTAACCCTAAATTCTAACCTGGGGTGGTAGGAATTGGTGCCATTTTGATATGATTTTCAGTTTCGGAGCTCTAGCACCTTCAAAATCATCGGGAGAGGTATACCTGGTAGTTTCGTTCCCTATACCCTAACGCTGATCCTAACCCTAACCCTAGCCTAACCCTAACCCTAAATTCTTACCTGGGGGGGTAGGAATTGGTTCCATTTTAATATGAATTTCAGTTTCGGAGCTCTAGCACCTTCAAAATCATCGGGCGAGGTATACCTGGCAGTTTCGTTCCCTATACCCTAACGCTGAGCCTAACCCTAACCCTAGCCTAACCCTAACCCTAACCCTAAATTCTAACCTGGGGTGGTAGGAATTGGTGCCATTTTGATATGATTTTCAGTTTCGGAGCTCTAGCACCTTCAAAATCATCGGGCCAGGTATACCTGGTAGTTTCGTTCCCTATACCCTAACGCTGAGCCTAACCCTAACCCTAGCCTAATCCTAACCCTAACCCTAACCCTAAATTCTTACCTGGGGGGGTAGGAATTGGTGCCGTTTTGATATGATTTTCAGTTTCGGAGCTCTACCACCTTCAAAATCATCGGGCGAGGTATACCTGGCAGTTTCGTTCCCTATACCCTAACGCTGAGCCTAACCCTAACCCTAGCCTAACCCTAACCCTAACCCTAAATTCTTACCTGGGGGGGTAGGAATTGGTTCCATTTTAATATGAATTTCAGTTTCGGATCTCTAGCACCTTCAAGATCATCGGGCGAGGTATACCTGACAGTTTCGTTCCCTATACCCTAACGCTGAGCCTAAACCTAACCCTAACCCTAGCTTAACCCTAACCCTAACCCTAATCCTAACCCTAAATTCTTACCTGGGGTGGTAGGAATTGGTGCCATTTTGATATGATTTTCAGTTTCGGAGCTCTAGCACCTTCAAAATCATCGGGCGAGGTATACCTGGCAGTTTCGTTCCCTATACCCTAACGCTGAGCCTAACCCTAACCCTAGCCTAACCCTAACCCTAACCCTAAATTCTTACCTGGGGTGGTAGGAATTGGTGCCATTTTGATATGATTTTCAGTTTCGGAGCTCTAGCACCTTCAAAATCATCGGGCCAGGTATACCTGGTAGTTTCGTTCCCTATACCCTAACGCTGAGCCTAACCCTAGCCTAACCCTAACCCTAACCCTAACCCTAAATTCTTACCTGGGGTGGTAGGAATTGGTGCCATTTTGATATGATTTTCAGTTTCGGAGCTCTAGCACCTTCAAAATCATCGGGCCAGGTATACCTGGTAGTTTCGTTCCCTATACCCTAACGCTGAGCCTAACCCTAGCCTAACCCTAACCCTAACCCTAACCCTAACCCTAAATTCTTACCTGGGGTGGTAGGAATTGGTGCCATTTTGATATGATTTTCAGTTTCGGAGCTCTAGCACCTTCAAAATCATCGGGCCAGGTATACCTGGTAGTTTCGTTCCCTATACCCTAACGCTGAGCCTAACCCTAGCCTAACCCTAACCCTAACCCTAAATTCTTACCTGGGGTGGTAGGAATTGGTGCCATTTTGATATGATTTTCAGTTTCGGAGCTCTACCACCTTCAAAATCATCGGGAGAGGTATACCTGGCAGTTTCGTTCCCTATACCCTAACGCTGAGCATAACCCTAACCCTAACCCTAGCTTAACCCTAACCCTAAATTCTTACCTGGGGGGGTAGGAATTGGTGCCGTTTTGATATGATTTTCAGTTTCGTAGCTCTACCACCTTCAAAATCATCGGGCGAGGTATACCTGGTAGTTTCATTCCCTATACCCTAACGCTGAGCCTAACCCTAACCCTAGCTTAACCCTAACCCTAACCCTAAATTCTTACCTGGGGGGGTAGGAATTGGTGCCGTTTTGATATGATTTTCAGTTTCGGAGCTCTACCACCTTCAAAATCATCGGGCCAGGTATACCTGGTAGTTGCGTTCCCTATACCCTAACGCTGAGCCTAACCCTAACCCTAGCCTAACCCTAACCCTAAATTCTTACCTGGGGGGGTAGGAATTGGTTCCATTTTAATATGAATTTCAGTTTCGGAGCTCTAGCACCTTCAAAATCATCGGGCGAGGTATACCTGGCAGTTTCGTTCCCTATACCCTAACGCTGAGCCTAACCCTAACCCTAACCCTAGCTTAACCCTAACCCTAAATTCTTACCTGGGGGGGTAGGAATTGGTGCCGTTTTGATATGATTTTCAGTTTCGGAGCTCTACCACCTTCAAAATCATCGGGCGAGGTATACCTGGCAGTTTCGTTCCCTATACCCTAACGCTGAGCCTAACCCTAACCCTAACCCTAGCTTAACCCTAACCCTAAATTCTTACCTGGGGTGGTAGGAATTGGTGCCATTTTGATATGATTTTTAGTTTCGGAGCTCTAGCACCTTCAAAATAATCGGGCCAGGTATACCTGGCAGTTTCATTCCCTATACCCTAACGCTGAGCCTAACCCTAACCCTAGCCTAACCCTAACCCTAACCCTAACCCTAAATTCTTACCTGGGGGGGTAGGAATTGGTGCCATTTTGATATGAATTTCAGTTTCGGAGCTCTAGCACCTTCAAAATCATCTGGCGAGGTATACCTGGCAGTTTCGTTCCCTATACCCTAACGCTGAGCCTAACCCTAACCCTAGCCTAACCCTAACCCTAACCCTAAATTCTTACCTGGGGGGGTAGGAATTGGTGCCGTTTTGATATGATTTTCAGTTTCGGAGCTCTACCACCTTCAAAATCATCGGGCGAGGTATACCTGGCAGTTTCGTTCCCTATACCCTAACGCTGAGCCTAACCCTAACCCTAGCCTAACCCTAACGCTAACCCTAAATTCTTACCTGGGGGGGTAGGAATTGGTGCCGTTTTGATATGATTTTCAGTTTCGGAGCTCTACCACCTTCAAAATCATCGGGCGAGGTATACCTGGCAGTTTCGTTCCCTATACCCTAACGCTGAGCCTAACCCTAACCCTAACCCTAGCTTAACCCTAACCCTAACCCTAAATTCTTACCTGGGGGGGTAGGAATTGGTGCCGTTTTGATATGATTTTCAGTTTCGGAGCTCTACCACCTTCAAAATCATCGGGCGAGGTATACCTGGCAGTTTCGTTCCCTATACCCTAACGCTGAGCCTAACCCTAACCCTAGCCTAACCCTAACCCTAACCCTAAATTCTTACCTGGGGTGGTAGGAATTGGTGCCATTTTGATATGATTTTTAGTGTCGGAGCTCTAGCACCTTCAAAATAATCGGGCCAGGTATACCTGGCAGTTTCATTCCCTATACGCTAACGCTGAGCCTAACCCTAACCCTAGCCTAACCCTAACCCTAACCCTAACCCTAACCCTAAATTCTAACCTGGGGTGGTAGGAATTGGTGCCATTTTGATATGATTTTCAGTTTCGGAGCTCTAGCACCTTCAAAATCATCGGGAGAGGTATACCTGGTAGTTTCGTTCCCTATACCCTAACGCTGATCCTAACCCTAACCCTAGCCTAACCCTAACCCTAAATTCTTACCTGGGGGGGTAGGAATTGGTTCCATTTTAATATGAATTTCAGTTTCGGAGCTCTAGCACCTTCAAAATCATCGGGCGAGGTATACCTGGCAGTTTCGTTCCCTATACCCTAACGCTGAGCCTAACCCTAACCCTAGCCTAACCCTAACCCTAACCCTAAATTCTAACCTGGGGTGGTAGGAATTGGTGCCATTTTGATATGATTTTCAGTTTCGGAGCTCTAGCACCTTCAAAATCATCGGGCCAGGTATACCTGGTAGTTTCGTTCCCTATACCCTAACGCTGAGCCTAACCCTAACCCTAGCCTAATCCTAACCCTAACCCTAACCCTAAATTCTTACCTGGGGGGGTAGGAATTGGTGCCGTTTTGATATGATTTTCAGTTTCGGAGCTCTAGCACCTTCAAAATCATCGGGAGAGGTATACCTGGTAGTTTCGTTCCCTATACCCTAACGCTGATCCTAACCCTAACCCTAGCCTAACCCTAACCCTAACCCTAAATTCTTACCTGGGGGGGTAGGAATTGGTTCCATTTTAATATGAATTTCAGTTTCGGAGCTCTAGCACCTTCAAAATCATCGGGCGAGGTATACCTGGCAGTTTCGTTCCCTATACCCTAACGCTGAGCCTAACCCTAACCCTAGCCTAACCCTAACCCTAACCCTAACCCTAACCCTAAATTCTAACCTGGGGTGGTAGGAATTGGTGCCATTTTGATATGATTTTCAGTTTCGGAGCTCTAGCACCTTCAAAATCATCGGGAGAGGTATACCTGGTAGTTTCGTTCCCTATACCCTAACGCTGATCCTAACCCTAACCCTAGCCTAACCCTAACCCTAAATTCTTACCTGGGGGGGTAGGAATTGGTTCCATTTTAATATGAATTTCAGTTTCGGAGCTCTAGCACCTTCAAAATCATCGGGCGAGGTATACCTGGCAGTTTCGTTCCCTATACCCTAACGCTGAGCCTAACCCTAACCCTAGCCTAACCCTAACCCTAACCCTAAATTCTAACCTGGGGTGGTAGGAATTGGTGCCATTTTGATATGATTTTCAGTTTCGGAGCTCTAGCACCTTCAAAATCATCGGGCCAGGTATACCTGGTAGTTTCGTTCCCTATACCCTAACGCTGAGCCTAACCCTAACCCTAGCCTAATCCTAACCCTAACCCTAACCCTAAATTCTTACCTGGGGGGGTAGGAATTGGTGCCGTTTTGATATGATTTTCAGTTTCGGAGCTCTACCACCTTCAAAATCATCGGGCGAGGTATACCTGGCAGTTTCGTTCCCTATACCCTAACGCTGAGCCTAACCCTAACCCTAGCCTAACCCTAACCCTAACCCTAAATTCTTACCTGGGGGGGTAGGAATTGGTTCCATTTTAATATGAATTTCAGTTTCGGATCTCTAGCACCTTCAAGATCATCGGGCGAGGTATACCTGACAGTTTCGTTCCCTATACCCTAACGCTGAGCCTAAACCTAACCCTAACCCTAGCTTAACCCTAACCCTAACCCTAATCCTAACCCTAAATTCTTACCTGGGGTGGTAGGAATTGGTGCCATTTTGATATGATTTTCAGTTTCGGAGCTCTAGCACCTTCAAAATCATCGGGCGAGGTATACCTGGCAGTTTCGTTCCCTATACCCTAACGCTGAGCCTAACCCTAACCCTAGCCTAACCCTAACCCTAACCCTAAATTCTTACCTGGGGTGGTAGGAATTGGTGCCATTTTGATATGATTTTCAGTTTTGGAGCTCTAGCACCTTTAAAATCATCGGGCCAGGTATACCTGGTAGTTTCGTTCCCTATACCCTAACGCTGAGCCTAACCCTAGCCTAACCCTAACCCTAACCCTAACCCTAAATTCTTACCTGGGGTGGTAGGAATTGGTGCCATTTTGATATGATTTTCAGTTTCGGAGCTCTAGCACCTTCAAAATCATCGGGCCAGGTATACCTGGTAGTTTCGTTCCCTATACCCTAACGCTGAGCCTAACCCTAGCCTAACCCTAACCCTAACCCTAACCCTAACCCTAAATTCTTACCTGGGGTGGTAGGAATTGGTGCCATTTTGATATGATTTTCAGTTTCGGAGCTCTACCACCTTCAAAATCATCGGGAGAGGTATACCTGGCAGTTTCGTTCCCTATACCCTAACGCTGAGCCTAACCATAACCCTAGCCTAACCCTAACCCTAACCCTAAATTCTAACCTGGGGTGGTAGGAATTGGTGCCATTTTGATATGATTTTCAGTTTCGGAGCTCTAGCACCTTCAAAATCATCGGGAGAGGTATACCTGGTAGTTTCGTTCCCTATACCCTAACGCTGATCCTAACCCTAACCCTAGCCTAACCCTAACCCTAAATTCTTACCTGGGGGGGTAGGAATTGGTTCCATTTTAATATGAATTTCAGTTTCGGAGCTCTAGCACCTTCAAAATCATCGGGCGAGGTATACCTGGCAGTTTCGTTCCCTATACCCTAACGCTGAGCCTAACCCTAACCCTAGCCTAACCCTAACCCTAACCCTAAATTCTAACCTGGGGTGGTAGGAATTGGTGCCATTTTGATATGATTTTCAGTTTCGGAGCTCTAGCACCTTCAAAATCATCGGGCCAGGTATACCTGGTAGTTTCGTTCCCTATACCCTAACGCTGAGCCTAACCCTAACCCTAGCCTAATCCTAACCCTAACCCTAACCCTAAATTCTTACCTGGGGGGGTAGGAATTGGTGCCGTTTTGATATGATTTTCAGTTTCGGAGCTCTACCACCTTCAAAATCATCGGGCGAGGTATACCTGGCAGTTTCGTTCCCTATACCCTAACGCTGAGCCTAACCCTAACCCTAGCCTAACCCTAACCCTAACCCTAAATTCTTACCTGGGGGGGTAGGAATTGGTTCCATTTTAATATGAATTTCAGTTTCGGATCTCTAGCACCTTCAAGATCATCGGGCGAGGTATACCTGACAGTTTCGTTCCCTATACCCTAACGCTGAGCCTAAACCTAACCCTAACCCTAGCTTAACCCTAACCCTAACCCTAATCCTAACCCTAAATTCTTACCTGGGGTGGTAGGAATTGGTGCCATTTTGATATGATTTTCAGTTTCGGAGCTCTAGCACCTTCAAAATCATCGGGCGAGGTATACCTGGCAGTTTCGTTCCCTATACCCTAACGCTGAGCCTAACCCTAACCCTAGCCTAACCCTAACCCTAACCCTAAATTCTTACCTGGGGTGGTAGGAATTGGTGCCATTTTGATATGATTTTCAGTTTCGGAGCTCTAGCACCTTCAAAATCATCGGGCCAGATATACCTGGTAGTTTCGTTCCCTATACCCTAACGCTGAGCCTAACGCTAACCCTAGCCTAACCCTAACCCTAAATTCTTACCTGGGGTGGAAGGAATTGGTGCCGTTTTGATATGATTTTCAGTTTCGGAGCTCTACCACCTTCAAAATCATCAAGCGAGGTATACCTGGCAGTTTCGTTCCCTATACCCTAACGCTGAGCCTAACCCTAACCCTAGCCTAACCCTAACCCTAAATTCTAAACTTGGGTGGTAGGAATTGGTGCCATTTTGATATGATTTTCAGTTTCGGAGCTCTAGCACCTTCAAAATCATCGGGCGAGGTATACCTGGTAGTTTCGTTCCCTATACCCTAACGCTGAGCCTAACCCTAACCCTAGCCTAACCCTAACCCTAACCCTAAATTCTAACCTGGGGTGGTAGGAATTGGTGCCATTTTGATATGATTTTCAGTTTCGGAGCTCTAGCACCTTCAAAATCATCGGGCGAGGTATACCTGGCAGTTTCGTTCCCTATACCCTAACGCTGAGCCTAACCCTAACCCTAGCCTAACCCTAACCCTAAATTCTTACCTGGGGTGGTAGGAATTGGTGCCATTTTGATATGATTTTCAGTTTCGGAGCTCTAGCACCTTCAAAATCATCGGGCCAGGTATACCTGGTAGTTTCGTTCCCTATACCCTAACGCTGAGCCTAACCCTAGCCTAACCCTAACCCTAACCCTAACCCTAAATTCTTACCTGGGGTGGTAGGAATTGGTGCCATTTTGATATGATTTTCAGTTTCGGAGCTCTAGCACCTTCAAAATCATCGGGCCAGGTATACCTGGTAGTTTCGTTCCCTATACCCTAACGCTGAGCCTAACCCTAGCCTAACCCTAACCCTAACCCTAACCCTAACCCTGAATTCTTACCTGGGGTGGTAGGAATTGGTGCCATTTTGATATGATTTTCAGTTTCGGAGCTCTACCACCTTCAAAATCATCGGGAGAGGTATACCTGGCAGTTTCGTTCCCTATACCCTAACGCTGAGCCTAACCATAACCCTAGCCTAACCCTAACCCTAACCCTAAATTCTAACCTGGGTTGGTAGGAATTGGTGCCATTTTGATATGATTTTCAGATTCGGAGCTCTAGCACCTTCAAAATCATCGGGCGAGGTATACCTGGTAGTTTCGTTCCCTATACCCTAACGCTGAGCCTAACCCTAACCCTAGCCTAACCCTAACCCTAAATTCTTACCTGGGGGGGTAGGAATTGGTGCCGTTTTGATATGATTTTCAGTTTCGGAGCTCTGGCACCTTCAAAATCATCGGGCGAGGTATACCTGGTAGTTTCGTTCCCTATACCCTAACGCTGAGCCTAACCCTAACCCTAACCCTAGCTTAACCCTAACCCTAACCCTAACCCTAGCCTAACCCTAACCCTAAATTCTTACCTGGGGGGGTAGGAATTGGTTCCATTTTAATATGAATTTCAGTTTCGGAGCTCTAGCACCTTCAAAATCATCGGGCGAGGTATACCTGGCAGTTTCGTTCCCTATACCCTAACGCTGAGCCTAACCCTAACCCTAGCCTAACCCTAACCCTAACCCTAAATTCTAACCTGGGGTGGTAGGAATTGGTGCCATTTTGATATGATTTTCAGTTTCGGAGCTCTAGCACCTTCAAAATCATCGGGCCAGGTATACCTGGTAGTTTCGTTCCCTATACCCTAACGCTGAGCCTAACCCTAACCCTAGCCTAATCCTAACCCTAACCCTAAATTCTTACCTGGGGGGGTAGGAATTGGTGCCGTTTTGATATGATTTTCAGTTTCGGAGCTCTACCACCTTCAAAATCATCGGGCGAGGTATACCTGGCAGTTTCGTTCCCTATACCCTAACGCTGAGCCTAACCCTAACCCTAGCCTAACCCTAACCCTAACCCTAAATTCTTACCTGGGGGGGTAGGAATTGGTTCCATTTTAATATGAATTTCAGTTTCGGATCTCTAGCACCTTCAAGATCATCGGGCGAGGTATACCTGACAGTTTCGTTCCCTATACCCTAACGCTGAGCCTAAACCTAACCCTAACCCTAGCTTAACCCTAACCCTAACCCTAATCCTAACCCTAAATTCTTACCTGGGGTGGTAGGAATTGGTGCCATTTTGATATGATTTTCAGTTTCGGAGCTCTAGCACCTTCAAAATCATCGGGCGAGGTATACCTGGCAGTTTCGTTCCCTATACCCTAACGCTGAGCCTCACCCTAACCCTAGCCTAACCCTAACCCTAACCCTAAATTCTTACCTGGGGTGGTAGGAATTGGTGCCATTTTGATATGATTTTCAGTTTCGGAGCTCTAGCACCTTCGAAATCATCGGGCCAGGTATACCTGGTAGTTTCGTTCCCTATACCCTAACGCTGAGCCTAACCCTAGCCTAACCCTAACCCTAACCCTAACCCTAAATTCTTACCTGGGGTGGTAGGAATTGGTGCCATTTTGATATGATTTTCAGTTTCGGAGCTCTAGCACCTTCAAAATCATCGGGCCAGGTATACCTGGTAGTTTCGTTCCCTATACCCTAACGCTGAGCCTAACCCTAGCCTAACCCTAACCCTAACCCTAACCCTAACCCTAAATTCTTACCTGGGGTGGTAGGAATTGGTGCCATTTTGATATGATTTTCAGTTTCGGAGCTCTACCACCTTCAAAATCATCGGGAGAGGTATACCTGGCAGTTTCGTTCCCTATACCCTAACGCTGAGCCTAACCATAACCCTAGCCTAACCCTAACCCTAACCCTAAATTCTAACCTGGGGTGGTAGGAATTGGTGCCATTTTGATATGATTTTCAGATTCGGAGCTCTAGCACCTTCAAAATCATCGGGCGAGGTATACCTGGTAGTTTCGTTCCCTATACCCTAACGCTGAGCCTAACTCTAACGCTAACCCTAGCTTAACCCTAACCCTAACCCTAACCCTAACCCTAAATTCTTACCTGGGGTGGTAGGAATTGGTGCCATTTTGATATGATTTTCATTTTCGGAGCTCTAGCACCTTCAAAATCATCCGGCCAGGTATACCTGGTAGTTTCGTTCCCTATACCCTAACGCTGAGCCTAACCCTAACCCTAGCCTAACCCTAACCCTAAATTCTTACCTGGGGGGGTAGGAATTGGTGCCGTTTTGATATAATTTTCAGTTTCGGAGCTCTGGCACCTTCAAAATCATCGGGCGAGGTATACCTGGTAGTTTCGTTCCCTATACCCTAACGCTGAGCCTAACCCTAACCCTAACCCTAGCTTAACCCTAACCCTAACCCTAACCCTAGCCTAACCCTAACCCTAAATTCTTACCTGGGGTGGTAGGAATTTGTGCCATTTTGATATGATTTTCAGTTTCGGAGCTCTAGCACCTTCAAAATCATCGGGCGAGGTATACCTGGCAGTTTCGTTCCCTATACCCTAACGCTGAGCCTAACCCTAACCCTAGCCTAACCCTAACCCTTACCCTAAATTCTTACCTGGGGTGGTAGGAATTGGTGCCATTTTGATATGATTTTCAGTTTCGGAGCTCTAGCACCTTCAAAATCATCGGGCGAGGTATACCTGGTAGTTTCGTTCCCTATACCCTAACGCTGAGCCTAACGCTAACCCTAGCCTAACCCTAACCCTAAATTCTTACCTGGGGTGGTAGGAATTGGTGCCGTTTTGATATGATTTTCAGTTTCGGAGCTCTACCACCTTCAAAATCATCGGGCGAGGTATACCTGGCAGTTTCGTTCCCTATACCCTAACGCTGAGCCTAACCCTAACCCTAGCCTAACCCTAACCCTAACCCTAACCCTAAATTCTAAACTGGGGTGGTAGGAATTGGTGCCATTTTGATATGATTTTCAGTTTCGGAGCTCTAGCACCTTCAAAATCATCGGGCGAGGTATACCTGGTAGTTTCGTTCCCTATACCCTAACGCTGAGCCTAACCCTAACCCTAGCCTAACCCTAACCCTAACCCTAAATTCTAACCTGGGGTGGTAGGAATTGGTGCCATTTTGATATGATTTTCAGTTTCGGAGCTCTAGCACCTTCAAAATCATCGGGCGAGGTATACCTGGCAGTTTCGTTCCCTATACCCTAACGCTGAGCCTAACCCTAACCCTAGCCTAACCCTAACCCTAACCCTAAATTCTTACCTGGGGTGGTAGGAATTGGTGCCATTTTGATATGATTTTCAGTTTCGGAGCTCTAGCACCTTCAAAATCATCGGGCCAGATATACCTGGTAGTTTCGTTCCCTATACCCTAACGCTGAGCCTAACGCTAACCCTAGCCTAACCCTAACCCTAAATTCTTACCTGGAGGGGTAGGAATTGGTGCTGTTTTGATATGATTTTCAGTTTCGGAGCTCTAGCACCTTCAAAATCATCCGGCCAGGTATACCTGGTAGTTTCGTTCCCTATACCCTAACGCTGAGCCTAACCCTAACCCTAGCCTAACCCTAACCCTAAATTCTTACCTGGGGGGGTAGGAATTGGTGCCGTTTTGATATGATTTTCAGTTTCGGAGCTCTGGCACCTTCAAAATCATCGGGCGAGGTATACCTGGTAGTTTCGTTCCCTATACCCTAACGCTGAGCCTAACCCTAACCCTAACCCTAGCTTAACCCTAACCCTAACCCTAGCCTAACCCTAACCCTAACCCTAAATTCTAACCTGGGGGGGTAGGAATTAGGCCATTTTGATATGATTTTCAGTTTCGGAGCTCTAGCACCTTCAAAATCATCCGGCCAGGTATACCTGGTAGTTTCGTTCCCTATACCCTAACGCTGAGCCTAACCCTAACCCTAGCCTAACCCTAACCCTAAATTCTTACCTGGGGTGGTAGGAATTGGTGCCATTTTGATATGATTTTCAGTTTCGGAGCTCTAGCACCTTCAAAATCATCGGGCGAGGTATACCTGATAGTTTCGTTCCCTATACCCTAACGCTGAGCCTAACCCTAACCCTAGCCTAACCCTAACCCTAACCCTAAATTCTAAACTGGGGTGGTAGGAATTGGTGCCATTTTGATATGATTTTCAGTTTCGGAGCTCTAGCACCTTCAAAATCATCGGGCGAGGTATACCTGGTAGTTTCATTCCCTATACCCTAACGCTGAGCCTAACCCTAACCCTAGCCTAAACCTAACCCTAACCCTAAATTCTAACCTGGGGTGGTAGGAATTGGTGCCATTTTGATATGATTTTCAGTTTCGGAGCTCTAGCACCTTCAAAATCATCGGGCGAGGTATACCTGGCAGTTTCGTTCCCTATACCCTAACGCTGAGCCTAACCCTAACCCTAGCCTAACCCTAACCCTAATCCTAACCCTAAATTCTTACCTGGGGGGGTAGGAATTGGTGCCGTTTTGATATGATTTTCAGTTTCGGAGCTCTACCACCTTCAAAATCATCGGGCGAGGTATACCTGGCAGTTTCATTCCCTATACCCTAACGCTGAGCCTAACCCTAACCCTAGCCTAACCCTAACCCTAACCTTAAATTCTTACCTGGGGTGGTAGGAATTGGTGCCATTTTGATATGATTTTCAGTTTCGGAGCTCTAGCACCTTCAAAATCATCGGGCGAGGTATACCTGGCAGTTTCGTTCCCTATACCCTAACGCTGAGCCTAACCCTAACCCTAGCCTAACCCTAACCCTAACCCTAAATTCTAAACTGGGGTGGTAGGAATTGGTGCCATTTTGATATGATTTTCAGTTTCGGAGCTCTAGCACCTTCAAAATCATCGGGCGAGGTATACCTGGCAGTTTCGTTCCCTATACCCTAACGCTGAGCCTAACCCTAACCCTAGCCTAACCCTAACCCTAACCCTAAATTCTTACCTGGGGTGGTAGGAATTGGTGCCATTTTGATATGATTTTCAGTTTCGGAGCTCTAGCACCTTCAAAATCATCGGGCCAGATATACCTGGTAGTTTCGTTCCCTATACCCTAACGCTGAGCCTAACGCTAACCCTAGCCTAACCCTAACCCTAAATTCTTACCTGGGGTGGTAGGAATTGGTGCCGTTTTGATATGATTTTCAGTTTCGGAGCTCTACCACCTTCAAAATCATCGGGCGAGGTATACCTGGCAGTTTCGTTCCCTATACCCTAACGCTGAGCCTAACCCTAACCCTAGCCTAACCCTAACCCTAACCCTAACCCTAAATTCTAAACTGGGGTGGTAGAAATTGGTGCCATTTTGATATGATTTTCAGTTTCGGAGCTCTAGCACCTTCAAAATCATCGGGCGAGGTATACCTGGTAGTTTCGTTCCCTATACCCTAACGCTGAGCCTAACCCTAACCCTAGCCTAACCCTAACCCTAACCCTAAATTCTAACCTGGGGTGGTAGGAATTGGTGCCATTTTGATATGATTTTCAGTTTCGGAGCTCTAGCACCTTCAAAATCATCGGGCGAGGTATACCTGGCAGTTTCGTTCCCTATACCCTAACGCTGAGCCTAACCCTAACCCTAGCCTAACCCTAACCCTAACCCTAACCCTAAATTCTAAACTGGGGTGGTAGGAATTGGTGCCATTTTGATATGATTTTCAGTTTCGGAGCTCTAGCACCTTCAAAATCATCGGGCGAGGTATACCTGGTAGTTTCGTTCCCTATACCCTAACGCTGAGCCTAACCCTAACCCTAGCCTAAACCTAACCCTAACCCTAAATTCTAACCTGGGGTGGTAGGAATTGGTGCCATTTTGATATGATTTTCAGTTTCGGAGCTCTAGCACCTTCAAAATCATCGGGCGAGGTATACCTGGCAGTTTCGTTCCCTATACCCTAACGCTGAGCCTAACCCTAACCCTAGCCTAACCCTAACCCTAACCCTAACCCTAACCCTAAATTCTTACCTGGGGGGGTAGGAATTGGTGCCGTTTTGATATGATTTTCAGTTTAGGAGCTCTAGCACCTTCAAAATCATCCGGCCAGGTATACCTGGTAGTTTCGTTCCCTATACCCTAACGCTGAGCCTAACCCTAACCCTAGCCTAACCCTAACCCTAAATTCTTACCTGGGGGGGTAGGAATTGGTGCCGTTTTGATATGATTTTCAGTTTCGGAGCTCTGGCACCTTCAAAATCATCGGGCAAGGTATACCTGGTAGTTTCGTTCCCTATACCCTAACGCTGAGCCTAACCCTAACCCTAGCCTAACCCTAACCCTAACCCTAACCCTAAATTCTAAACTGGGGTGGTAGGAATTGGTGCCATTTTGATATGATTTTCAGTTTCGGAGCTCTAGCACCTTCAAAATCATCGGGCGAGGTATACCTGGTAGTTTCGTTCCCTATACCCTAACGCTGAGCCTAACCCTAACCCTAGCCTAAACCTAACCCTAACCCTAAATTCTAACCTGGGGTGGTAGGAATTGGTGCCATTTTGATATGATTTTCAGTTTCGGAGCTCTAGCACCTTCAAAATCATCGGGCGAGGTATACCTGGCAGTTTCGTTCCCTATACCCTAACGCTGAGCCTAACCCTAACCCTAGCCTAACCCTAACCCTAACCCTAACCCTAACCCTAAATTCTTACCTGGGGGGGTAGGAATTGGTGCCGTTTTGATATGATTTTCAGTTTAGGAGCTCTAGCACCTTCAAAATCATCCGGCCAGGTATACCTGGTAGTTTCGTTCCCTATACCCTAACGCTGAGCCTAACCCTAACCCTAGCCTAACCCTAACCCTAAATTCTTACCTGGGGGGGTAGGAATTGGTGCCGTTTTGATATGATTTTCAGTTTCGGAGCTCTGGCACCTTCAAAATCATCGGGCAAGGTATACCTGGTAGTTTCGTTCCCTATACCCTAACGCTGAGCCTAACCCTAACCCTAACCCTAGCTTAACCCTAACCCTAACCCTAACCCTAAATTCTTACCTGGGGGGGTAGGAATTGGTGCCGTTTTGATATGATTTTCAGTTTCGGAGCTCTACCACCTTCAAAATCATCGGGCGAGGTATACCTGGCAGTTTCGTTCCCTATACCCTAACGCTGAGCCTAACCCTAACCCTAGCCTAACCCTAACCCTAAATTCTTACCTGGGGGGGTAGGAATTGGTGCCGTTTTGATATGATTTTCAGTTTCGGAGCTCTGGCACCTTCAAAATCATCGGGCGAGGTATACCTGGTAGTTTCGTTCCCTATACCCTAACGCTGAGCCTAACCCTAACCCTAACCCTAGCTTAACCCTAACCCTAACCCTAACCCTAAATTCTTACCTGGGGGGGTAGGAATTGGTGCCATTTTGATATGATTTTCAGTTTCGGAGCTCTAGCACCTTCAAAATCATCGGGCCAGGTATACCTGGTAGTTTCGTTCCCTATACCCTAACGCTGAGCCTAACCCTAACCCTAGCCTAACCCTAACCCTAAATTCTTACCTGGGGTGGTAGGAATTGGTGCCATTTTGATATGATTTTCAGTTTCGGAGCTCTAGCACCTTCAAAATCATCGGGCGAGGTATACCTGGCAGTTTCGTTCCCTATACCCTAACGCTGAGCCTAACCCTAACCCTAGCCTAACCCTAACCCTAACCCTAAATTCTTACCTGGGGTGGTAGGAATTGGTGCCATTTTGATATGATTTTCAGTTTCGGAGCTCTAGCACCTTCAAAATCATCGGGCCAGATATACCTGGTAGTTTCGTTCCCTATACCCTAACGCTGAGCCTAACGCTAACCCTAGCCTAACCCTAACCCTAAATTCTTACCTGGGGTGGAAGGAATTGGTGCCGTTTTGATATGATTTTCAGTTTCGGAGCTCTACCACCTTCAAAATCATCAAGCGAGGTATACCTGGCAGTTTCGTTCCCTATACCCTAACGCTGAGCCTAACCCTAACCCTAGCCTAACCCTAACCCTAAATTCTAAACTTGGGTGGTAGGAATTGGTGCCATTTTGATATGATTTTCAGTTTCGGAGCTCTAGCACCTTCAAAATCATCGGGCGAGGTATACCTGGTAGTTTCGTTCCCTATACCCTAACGCTGAGCCTAACCCTAACCCTAGCCTAACCCTAACCCTAACCCTAAATTCTAACCTGGGGTGGTAGGAATTGGTGCCATTTTGATATGATTTTCAGTTTCGGAGCTCTAGCACCTTCAAAATCATCGGGCGAGGTATACCTGGCAGTTTCGTTCCCTATACCCTAACGCTGAGCCTAACCCTAACCCTAGCCTAACCCTAACCCTAAATTCTTACCTGGGGTGGTAGGAATTGGTGCCATTTTGATATGATTTTCAGTTTCGGAGCTCTAGCACCTTCAAAATCATCGGGCGAGGTATACCTGGCAGTTTCGTTCCCTATACCCTAACGCTGAGCCTAACCCTAACCCTAGCCTAACCCTAACCCTAACCCTAAATTCTTACCTGGGGTGGTAGGAATTGGTGCCATTTTGATATGATTTTCAGTTTCGGAGCTCTAGCACCTTCAAAATCATCGGGCCAGATATACCTGGTAGTTTCGTTCCCTATACCCTAACGCTGAGCCTAACGCTAACCCTAGCCTAACCCTAACCCTAAATTCTTACCTGGGGTGGAAGGAATTGGTGCCGTTTTGATATGATTTTCAGTTTCGGAGCTCTACCACCTTCAAAATCATCAAGCGAGGTATACCTGGCAGTTTCGTTCCCTATACCCTAACGCTGAGCCTAACCCTAACCCTAGCCTAACCCTAACCCTAACCCTAACCCTAAATTCTAAACTGGGGTGGTAGGAATTGGTGCCATTTTGATATGATTTTCAGTTTCGGAGCTCTAGCACCTTCAAAATCATTGGGCGAGGTATACCTGGTAGTTTCGTTCCCTATACCCTAACGCTGAGCCTAACCCTAACCCTAACCCTAGCCTAACCCTAACCCTAACCCTAAATTATTACCTGGGGGGGTAGGAATTGGTGCCATTTTGATATGATTTTCAGTTTCGGAGCTCTACCACCTTCAAAATCATCGGGTGAGGTATACCTGGCAGTTTCGTTCCCTATACCCTAACCCTAGCCTAACCCTAACCCTAACCCTAAATTCTAACCTGGGGTGGTAGGAATTGGTGCCATTTTGATATGATTTTCAGTTTCGGAGCTCTAGCACCTTCAAAATCATTTTGCGACGTATACCTGGTAGTTTCATTCCCTATCCCCTAACGCTAAGCCTAACCCTAACCCTAGCCTAACCCTAACCCTAGCCTAACCCTAACCCTAACCCTAACCCTAAATTCTTACCTGGGGGGGTAGGAATTGGTGCCATTTTGATATGATTTTCAGTTTCGGTACTCTAGCACCTTCAAAATCATCGGGCGAGGTATACCTGGTAGTTTCGTTCCCTATACCCTAACCCTAACCCTAGCCTAACCCTAACCCTAACCCTAACCCTAAATTCTTACCTGGGGGGGTAGGAATAGGTACCATTTTGATATGATTTTCAGTTTCGGAGCTCTACCACCTTCAAAATCATCGGGCGAGGTATACCTGGTAGTTTCGTTCCCTATACCCTAACGCTGAGCCTAACCCTAACCCTACCCTAACCCTAACCCTAACGCTAAATTCTAACCTGGGGTGGTAGGAATTGGTGCCATTTTGATATGATTTTCAGTTTCGGAGCTCTAGCACCTTCAAAATCATCGGGCGAGGTATACCTGGTAGTTTCGTTCCCTATACCCTAACGCTGAGCCTAACCCTAACCCTAGCCTAACCCTAACCCTAACCCTAACACTAAATTCTTACCTGGGTGCCATTTTGGTGCCAGGAATTGGTGTCATTTTGATATGATTTTGAGTTTCGGAGCTCTAGCACCTTCAAAATCATCGGGCGGGGTATACCTGGAAGTTTCGTTCCCTATACCCTAACGCTGAGCCTAACCCTAACCCTAACCCTAGCCTAACCCTAACCCTAACCCTAAATTCTTACCCGGGGGGGTAGGAATTGGTGCCATTTTGATATGATTTTCAGTTTCGGAGCTCTGGCACCTTCAAAATCATCGGGCGAGGTATAACTGGCAGTTTCGTTCCCTATACCCTAACGCTGAGCCTAACCCTAACCCTAACCCTAGCCTAACCCTAACCCTAACCCTAAATTCTTACCTGGGTGGGTAGGAATTGGTGCCATTTTGATATGATTTTCAGTTTCGGAGCTCTAGCACCTTCAAAATCATTTTGCGACGTATACCTGGTAGTTTCGTTCCCTATACCCTAACGCTGAGCCTAACCCTAACACTAGCCTAACCCTAACCCTAACCCTAACCCTAACCCTAAATTCTTACCTGGGGGGGTAGGAATTGGTGCCATTTTGATATGATTTTCAGTTTCGGAGCTCTAGCACCTTCAAAATCATCGGGCTAGGTATACCTTGCAGTTTCGTTCCCTATACCCTAACGCTGAGCCTAACCCTAACCCTAGCCTAACCCTAACCCTAAATTCTTACCTGGGGGGGTAGGAATTGGTGCCTTTTTGATATGATTTTCAGTTTCGGAGCTCTAGCACCTTCAAAATCATCGGGCGAGGTATACCTGGTAGTTTCGTTCCCTATACCCTAACGCTGAGCCTAACCCTAACCCTAACCCTAGCCTAACCCTAACCCTAACCCTAAATTATTACCTGGGGGGGTAGGAATTGGTGCCATTTTGATATGATTTTCAGTTTCGGAGCTCTACCACCTTCAAAATCATCGGGTGAGGTATACCTGGCAGTTTCGTTCCCTATACCCTAACCCTAGCCTAACCCTAACCCTAACCCTAAATTCTAACCTGGGGTGGTAGGAATTGGTGCCATTTTGATATGATTTTCAGTTTCGGAGCTCTAGCACCTTCAAAATCATTTTGCGACGTATACCTGGTAGTTTCATTCCCTATCCCCTAACGCTGAGCCTAACCCTAACCCTAGCCTAACCCTAACCCTAACCCTAAATTCTTACCTGGGGGGGTAGGAATTGGTGCCATTTTGATATGATTTTCAGTTTCGGTGCTCTAGCACCTTCAAAATCATCGGGCGAGGTATACCTGGCAGTTTCGTTCCCTATACCCTAACGCTGAGCCTAACCCTAACCCTAGCCTAACCCTAACCCTAACGCTAAATTCTAACCTGGGGTGGTAGGAATTGGTGCCATTTTGATATGATTTTCAGTTTCGGAGCTCTAGCATCTTCAAAATCATCGGGCGAGGTATACCTGGTAGTTTCATTCCCTATACCCTAACGGTGAGCCTAACCCTAACCCTAGCCTAACCCTAACCCTAACCCTAAATTTTTACCTGGGGGGGTAGGAATTCGTGCCATTTTGATATGATTTTCAGTTTCGGAGCTCTAGAACCTTCAAAATCATCGGGCGACGTATACCTGGTAGTTTCGTTCCCTATACCCTAACGCTGAGCCTAACCCTAGCCTAACCCTAACCCTAACCCTAAATTCTTACCTGGGGGGGTAGGAATTGGTGCCATTTTGATATGATTTTCAGTTTCGGAGCTCTAGCACCTTCAAAATCATTTTGCGACGTATACCTGGTAGTTTCGTTCCCTATACCCTAACGCTGAGCCTAACCATAACCCTAGCCTAACCCTAACCCTAACCCTAAATTCTTACCCGGGGGGGTAGGAATTGGTGCCATTTTGATATGATTTTCAGTTTCGGAGCTCTGGCACCTTCAAAATCATCGGGCGAGGTATAACTGGCAGTTTCGTTCCCTATACCCTAACGCTGAGCCTAACCCTAACCCTAACCCTAGCCTAACCCTAACCCTAACCCTAAATTCTTACCTGGGGAGGTAGGAATTGGTGCCATTTTGATATGATTTTCAGTTTCGGAGCTCTAGCACCTTCAAAATCATTTTGCGACGTATACCTGGTAGTTTCGTTCCCTATACCCTAACGCTGAGCCTAACCCTAACCCTAGCCTAACCCTAACCCTAACCCTAAATTTTTACCTGGGGGGGTAGGAATTGGTGCCATTTTGATATGATTTTCAGTTTCGGAGCTCTAGAACCTTCAAAATCATCGGGCGACGTATACCTGGTAGTTTCGTTCCCTATACCCTAACGCTGAGCCTAACCCTAGCCTAACCCTAACCCTAACCCTAAATTCTTACCTGGGGGGGTAGGAATTGGTGCCATTTTGATATGATTTTCAGTTTCGGAGCTCTAGCACCTTCAAAATCATTTTGCGACGTATACCTGGTAGTTTCGTTCCCTATACCCTAACGCTGAGCCTAACCATAACCCTAGCCTAACCCTAACCCTAACCCTAAATTCTTACCCGGGGGGGTAGGAATTGGTGCCATTTTGATATGATTTTCAGTTTCGGAGCTCTGGCACCTTCAAAATCATCGGGCGAGGTATAACTGGCAGTTTCGTTCCCTATACCCTAACGCTGAGCCTAACCCTAACCCTAACCCTAGCCTAACCCTAACCCTAACCCTAAATTCTTACCTGGGGAGGTAGGAATTGGTGCCATTTTGATATGATTTTCAGTTTCGGAGCTCTAGCACCTTCAAAATCATTTTGCGACGTATACCTGGTAGTTTCGTTCCCTATACCCTAACGCTGAGCCTAACCCTAACCCTAGCCTAACCCTAACCCTAACCCTAAATTCTTACCCGGGGGGGTAGGAATTGGTGCCATTTTGATATGATTTTCAGTTTCGGAGCTCTGGCACCTTCAAAATCATCGGGCGACGTATAACTGGCAGTTTCGTTCCCTATACCCTAACGCTGAGCCTAACCCTAACCCTAGCTTAACCCTAACCCTAACCCTAAATTCTTACCTGGGGGGGTAGGAATTGGTGCCATTTTGATATGATTTTCAGTTTCTGAGCTCTAGCACCTTCAAAATCATTTTGCGACGTATACCTGGTAGTTTCGTTCCCTATACCCTAACGCTGAGCCTAACCCTAACCCTAGCCTAACCCTAACCCTAACCCTAAATTCTTACCTGGGGGGGTAGGAATTGGTGCCATTTTGATATGATTTTCAGTTTCGGATCTCTAGCACCTTCAAAATCATCGGGCGAGGTATACCTGGCAGTTTCGTTCCCTATACCCTAACGCTGAGCCTAACCCTAACCCTAGCCTAACCCTAACCCTAACCCTAAATTCTTACCTGGGGGGGTAGGAATTGGTGTCATTTTGATATGATTTCCAGTTTCGGAGCTCTAGCACCTTCAAAATCATTTTGCGACGTATACCTGGTAGTTTCGTTCCCTATACCCTAACTCTGAGCCTAACCCTAACCCTAGCCTAACCCTAACCCTAACCCTAAATTCTTCCCTGGGGGGGTAGGAATTGGTGACATTTTGATATGATTTCCAGTTTCGGAGCTCTAGCACCTTCAAAATCATTTTGCGACGTATACCTGGTAGTTTCGTTCCCTATACCCTAACGCTGAGCCTAACCCTAGCCTAACCCTAAACCTAACCCTAAATTCTTACCTGGGGTGGTTGGAATTAGTGCCATTTTGATATGATTTTCAGTTTCGGAGCTCTAGCATCTTCAAAATCATTTTGCGACGTATACCTGGTAGTTTTGTTCCCTATACCCTAACGCTGAGCCTAACCCTAACCCTAGCCTAACCCTAACCCTAACCCTAAATTCTTACCTGGGGGGGTAGGAATTGGTGCCATTTTGATATGATTTTCAGTTTCGGTGCTCTAGCACCTTCAAAATCATCGGGCGAGGTATACCTGGCAGTTTCGTTCCCTATACCCTAACGCTGAGCCTAACCCTAACCCTAGCCTAACCCTAACCCTAACGCTAAATTCTAACCTGGGGTGGTAGGAATTGGTGCCATTTTGATATGATTTTCAGTTTCGGAGCTCTAGCATCTTCAAAATCATCGGGCGAGGTATACCTGGTAGTTTCATTCCCTATACCCTAACGGTGAGCCTAACCCTAACCCTAGCCTAACCCTAACCCTAACCCTAAATTTTTACCTGGGGGGGTAGGAATTGGTGCCATTTTGATATGATTTTCAGTTTCGGAGCTCTAGAACCTTCAAAATCATCGGGCGACGTATACCTGGTAGTTTCGTTCCCTATACCCTAACGCTGAGCCTAACCCTAGCCTAACCCTAACCCTAACCCTAAATTCTTACCTGGGGGGGTAGGAATTGGTGCCATTTTGATATGATTTTCAGTTTCGGAGCTCTAGCACCTTCAAAATCATTTTGCGACGTATACCTGGTAGTTTCGTTCCCTATACCCTAACGCTGAGCCTAACCATAACCCTAGCCTAACCCTAACCCTAACCCTAAATTCTTACCCGGGGGGGTAGGAATTGGTGCCATTTTGATATGATTTTCAGTTTCGGAGCTCTGGCACCTTCAAAATCATCGGGCGAGGTATAACTGGCAGTTTCGTTCCCTATACCCTAACGCTGAGCCTAACCCTAACCCTAACCCTAGCCTAACCCTAACCCTAACCCTAAATTCTTACCTGGGGAGGTAGGAATTGGTGCCATTTTGATATGATTTTCAGTTTCGGAGCTCTAGCACCTTCAAAATCATTTTGCGACGTATACCTGGTAGTTTCGTTCCCTATACCCTAACGCTGAGCCTAACCCTAACCCTAGCCTAACCCTAACCCTAACCCTAAATTCTTACCCGGGGGGGTAGGAATTGGTGCCATTTTGATATGATTTTCAGTTTCGGAGCTCTGGCACCTTCAAAATCATCGGGCGACGTATAACTGGCAGTTTCGTTCCCTATACCCTAACGCTGAGCCTAACCCTAACCCTAGCTTAACCCTAACCCTAACCCTAAATTCTTACCTGGGGGGGTAGGAATTGGTGCCATTTTGATATGATTTTCAGTTTCTGAGCTCTAGCACCTTCAAAATCATTTTGCGACGTATACCTGGTAGTTTCGTTCCCTATACCCTAACGCTGAGCCTAACCCTAACCCTAGCCTAACCCTAACCCTAACCCTAAATTCTTACCTGGGGGGGTAGGAATTGGTGTCATTTTGATATGATTTCCAGTTTCGGAGCTCTAGCACCTTCAAAATCATTTTGCGACGTATACCTGGTAGTTTCGTTCCCTATACCCTAACTCTGAGCCTAACCCTAACCCTAGCCTAACCCTAACCCTAACCCTAAATTCTTCCCTGGGGGGGTAGGAATTGGTGACATTTTGATATGATTTCCAGTTTCGGAGCTCTAGCACCTTCAAAATCATTTTGCGACGTATACCTGGTAGTTTCGTTCCCTATACCCTAACGCTGAGCCTAACCCTAACCCTAGCCTAACCCTAAACCTAACCCTAAATTCTTACCTGGGGTGGTTGGAATTAGTGCCATTTTGATATGATTTTCAGTTTCGGAGCTCTAGCATCTTCAAAATCATTTTGCGACGTATACCTGGTAGTTTCGTTCCCTATACCCTAACGCTGAGCCTAACCCTAACCCTAGCCTAACCCTAACCATAACCCTAAATTCTTACCTGGGGTGGTTGGAATTGGTGCCATTTTGATATGATTTTCAGTTTCGGAGCTCTAGCACCTTCAAAATCATCGGGCGAGGTATACCTGGCAGTTTCGTTCCCTATACCCTAACGCTGAGCCTAACCCTAACCCTAGCCTAACCCTAACCCTAAATTCTTACCTGGGGGGGTAGGAATTGGTGCCTTTTTGATATGATTTTCAGTTTCGGAGCTCTAGCACCTTCAAAATCATCGGTCGAGTTATACCTGGTAGTTTCGTTCCCTATACCCTAACGCTGAGCCTAACCCTAACACTAGCCTAACCCTAACCCTAACCCTAACCCTAACCCTAAATTCTTACCTGGGGGGGTAGGAATTGGTGCCATTTTGATATGATTTCCAGTTTCGGAGCTCTAGCACCTTCAAAATCATTTTGCGACGTATACCTGGTAGTTTCCTTCCTTATACCCTAACTCTGAGCCTAACCCAAACCCTAGCCTAACCCTAACCCTAAATTCTTACCTGGGGGGGTAGGAATTGGTGCCATTTTGATATGATTTTCAGTTTCGGAGCTCTAGCACCTTCAAAATCATCGGGCGACGTATACCTGGTAGTTTCGTTCCCTATACCCTAACGCTGAGCCTAACCCTAACCCTAACCCTAGCCTAACCCTAACCCTAACCCTAAATTCTTACCTGGGGGGGTAGGAATTGGTGCCATTTTGATATGATTTTCAGTTTCGGAGCTCTAGCACCTTCAAAATCATTTTGCGACATATACCTGGTAGTTTCGTTCCCTATACCCTAACGCTGAGCCTAACCCTAACCCTAGCCTAACCCTAACCCTAACCCTAACCCTAAATTCTTACCCGGGGGGTTAGGAATTGGTGCCATTTTGATATGATTTTCAGTTTCGGAGCTCTGGCACCTTCAAAATCATCGGGCGACGTATAACTGGCAGTTTCGTTCCCTATACCCTAACGCTGAGCCTAACCCTAACCCTAGCTTAACCCTAACCCTAACCCTAAATTCTTACCTGGGGGGGTAGGAATTGGTGCCATTTTGATATGATTTTCAGTTTCTGAGCTCTAGCACCTTCAAAATCATTTTGCGACGTATACCTGGTAGTTTCGTTCCCTATACCCTAACGCTGAGCCTAACCCTAACCCTAGCCTAACCCTAACCCTAACCCTAACCCTAAATTCTTACCTGGGGGGGTAGGAATTGGTGCCATTTTGATATGATTTTCAGTTTCGGAGCTCTAGCACCTTCAAAATCATCGGGCGAGGTATACCTGGCAGTTTCGTTCCCTATACCCTAACGCTGAGCCTAACCCTAACCCTAGCCTAACCCCTACCCTAACCCTAAATTCTTACCTGGGGGGGTAGGAATTGGTGCCTTTTTGATATGATTTTCAGTTTCGGAGCTCTAGCACCTTCAAAATCATCGGTCGAGTTATACCTGGTAGTTTCGTTCCCTATACCCTAACGCTGAGCCTAACCCTAACCCTAGCCTAACCCTAACCCTGACCCTAAATTCTTACCTGGGGGGGTAGGAATTGGTGTCATTTTGATATGATTTCCAGTTTCGGAGCTCTAGCACCTTCAAAATCATTTTGCGACGTATACCTGGTAGTTTCGTTCCCTATACCCTAACTCTGAGCCTAACCCTAACCCTAGCCTAACCCTAACCCTAACCCTAAATTCTTCCCTGGGGGGGTAGGAATTGGTGCCATTTTGATATGATTTTCAGTTTCGGAGCTCTAGCACCTTCTAAATCATCGGGCGAGGTATACCTGGCAGTTTCGTTCCCTATACCCTAACGCTGAGCCTAACCCTAACCCTAGCCTAACCCTAACCCTAACCCTAAATTCTTACCTGGGGGGGTAGGAATTGGTGTCATTTTGATATGATTTCCAGTTTCGGAGCTCTAGCACCTTCAAAATCATTTTGCGACGTATACCTGGTAGTTTCGTTCCCTATACCCTAACTCTGAGCCTAACCCTAACCCTAGCCTAACCCTAACCCTAACCCTAAATTCTTCCCTGGGGGGGTAGGAATTGGTGACATTTTGATATGATTTCCAGTTTCGGAGCTCTAGCACCTTCAAAATCATTTTGCGACGTATACCTGGTAGTTTCGTTCCCTATACCCTAACGCTGAGCCTAACCCTAACCCTAGCCTAACCCTAAACCTAACCCTAAATTCTTACCTGGGGTGGTTGGAATTAGTGCCATTTTGATATGATTTTCAGTTTCGGAGCTCTAGCATCTTCAAAATCATTTTGCGACGTATACCTGGTAGTTTCGTTCCCTATACCCTAACGCTGAGCCTAACCCTAACCCTAGCCTAACCCTAACCCTAACCCTAAATTCTTACCTGGGGGGGTAGGAATTGGTGCCATTTTGATATGATTTTCAGTTTCGGTGCTCTAGCACCTTCAAAATCATCGGGCGAGGTATACCTGGCAGTTTCGTTCCCTATACCCTAACGCTGAGCCTAACCCTAACCCTAGCCTAACCCTAACCCTAACGCTAAATTCTAACCTGGGGTGGTAGGAATTGGTGCCATTTTGATATGATTTTCAGTTTCGGAGCTCTAGCATCTTCAAAATCATCGGGCGAGGTATACCTGGTAGTTTCATTCCCTATACCCTAACGGTGAGCCTAACCCTAACCCTAGCCTAACCCTAACCCTAACCCTAAATTTTTACCTGGGGGGGTAGGAATTGGTGCCATTTTGATATGATTTTCAGTTTCGGAGCTCTAGAACCTTCAAAATCATCGGGCGACGTATACCTGGTAGTTTCGTTCCCTATACCCTAACGCTGAGCCTAACCCTAGCCTAACCCTAACCCTAACCCTAAATTCTTACCTGGGGGGGTAGGAATTGGTGCCATTTTGATATGATTTTCAGTTTCGGAGCTCTAGCACCTTCAAAATCATTTTGCGACGTATACCTGGTAGTTTCGTTCCCTATACCCTAACGCTGAGCCTAACCATAACCCTAGCCTAACCCTAACCCTAACCCTAAATTCTTACCCGGGGGGGTAGGAATTGGTGCCATTTTGATATGATTTTCAGTTTCGGAGCTCTGGCACCTTCAAAATCATCGGGCGAGGTATAACTGGCAGTTTCGTTCCCTATACCCTAACGCTGAGCCTAACCCTAACCCTAACCCTAGCCTAACCCTAACCCTAACCCTAAATTCTTACCTGGGGAGGTAGGAATTGGTGCCATTTTGATATGATTTTCAGTTTCGGAGCTCTAGCACCTTCAAAATCATTTTGCGACGTATACCTGGTAGTTTCGTTCCCTATACCCTAACGCTGAGCCTAACCCTAACCCTAGCCTAACCCTAACCCTAACCCTAAATTCTTACCCGGGGGGGTAGGAATTGGTGCCATTTTGATATGATTTTCAGTTTCGGAGCTCTGGCACCTTCAAAATCATCGGGCGACGTATAACTGGCAGTTTCGTTCCCTATACCCTAACGCTGAGCCTAACCCTAACCCTAGCTTAACCCTAACCCTAACCCTAAATTCTTACCTGGGGGGGTAGGAATTGGTGCCATTTTGATATGATTTTCAGTTTCTGAGCTCTAGCACCTTCAAAATCATTTTGCGACGTATACCTGGTAGTTTCGTTCCCTATACAATAACGCTGAGCCTAACCCTAACCCTAGCCTAACCCTAACCCTAACCCTAAATTCTTACCTGGGGGGGTAGGAATTGGTGCCATTTTGATATGATTTTCAGTTTCGGATCTCTAGCACCTTCAAAATCATCGGGCGAGGTATACCTGGCAGTTTCGTTCCCTATACCCTAACGCTGAGCCTAACCCTAACCCTAGCCTAACCCTAACCCTAAATTCTTACCTGGGGGGGTAGGAATTGGTGTCATTTTGATATGATTTCCAGTTTCGGAGCTCTAGCACCTTCAAAATCATTTTGCGACGTATACCTGGTAGTTTCGTTCCCTATACCCTAACTCTGAGCCTAACCCTAACCCTAGCCTAACCCTAACCCTAACCCTAAATTCTTCCCTGGGGGGGTAGGAATTGGTGACATTTTGATATGATTTCCAGTTTCGGAGCTCTAGCACCTTCAAAATCATTTTGCGACGTATACCTGGTAGTTTCGTTCCCTATACCCTAACGCTGAGCCTAACCCTAACCCTAGCCTAACCCTAACCATAACCCTAAATTCTTACCTGGGGTGGTTGGAATTGGTGCCATTTTGATATGATTTTCAGTTTCGGAGCTCTAGCACCTTCAAAATCATCGGGCGAGGTATACCTGGCAGTTTCGTTCCCTATACCCTAACGCTGAGCCTAACCCTAACCCTAGCCTAACCCTAACCCTAAATTCTTACCTGGGGGGGTAGGAATTGGTGCCTTTTTGATATGATTTTCAGTTTCGGAGCTCTAGCACCTTCAAAATCATCGGTCGAGTTATACCTGGTAGTTTCGTTCCCTATACCCTAACGCTGAGCCTAACCCTAACACTAGCCTAACCCTAACCCTAACCCTAACCCTAACCCTAAATTCTTACCTGGGGGGGTAGGAATTGGTGCCATTTTGATATGATTTCCAGTTTCGGAGCTCTAGCACCTTCAAAATCATTTTGCGACGTATACCTGGTAGTTTCCTTCCTTATACCCTAACTCTGAGCCTAACCCAAACCCTAGCCTAACCCTAACCCTAAATTCTTACCTGGGGTGGTTGGAATTGGTGCCATTTTGATATGATTTTCAGTTTCGGAGCTCTAGCACCTTCAAAATCATTTTGCGACGTATACCTGGTAGTTTCGTTCCCTATACCCTAACGCTGAGCCTAACCCTAACCCTAGCCTAACCCTAACCCTAACCCTAACCCTAAATTCTTACCCGGGGGGGTAGGAATTGGTGCCATTTTGATATGATTTTCAGTTTCGGAGCTCTGGCACCTTCAAAATCATCGGGCGAGGTATAACTGGCAGTTTCGTTCCCTATACCCTAACGCTGAGCCTAACCCTAACCCTAACCCTAGCCTAACCCTAACCCTAACCCTAAATTCTTACCTGGGGGGGTAGGAATTGGTGCCATTTTGATATGATTTTCAGTTTCGGAGCTCTAGCACCTTCAAAATCATCGGGCGAGGTATACCTGGAAGTTTCGTTCCCTATACCCTAACGCTGAGCCTAACCCTAACCCTAGCCTAACCCTAACCCTAACCCTAAATTCCTACCTGGGGGGGTAGGAATTGGTGCCATTTTGATATGATTTTCAGTTTCTGAGCTCTAGCACCTTCAAAATCATCGGGCGAGGTATAACTGGCAGTTTCGTTCCCTATACCCTAACGCTGAGCCTAACCCTAACCCTAGCCTAACCCTAACCCTAAATTCTTACCTGGGGGGGTAGGAATTGGTGCCATTTTGATATGATTTTCAGTTTCGGAGCTCTAGCACCTTCAAAATCATCGGGCGACGTATACCTGGTAGTTTCGTTCCCTATACCCTAACGCTGAGCCTAACCCTAACCCTAACCCTAGCCTAACCCTAACCCTAACCCTAAATTCTTACCTGGGGGGGTAGGAATTGGTGCCATTTTGATATGATTTTCAGTTTCGGAGCTCTAGCACCTTCAAAATCATTTGGCGACATATACCTGGTAGTTTCGTTCCCTATACCCTAACGCTGAGCCTAACCCTAACCCTAGCCTAACCCTAACCCTAACCCTAACCCTAAATTCTTACCCGGGGGGTTAGCAATTGGTGCCATTTTGATATGATTTTCAGTTTCGGAGCTCTGGCACCTTCAAAATCATCGGGCGACGTATAACTGGCAGTTTCGTTCCCTATACCCTAACGCTGAGCCTAACCCTAACCCTAGCTTAACCCTAACCCTAACCCTAAATTCTTACCTGGGGGGGTAGGAATTGGTGCCATTTTGATATGATTTTCAGTTTCTGAGCTCTAGCACCTTCAAAATCATTTTGCGACGTATACCTGGTAGTTTCGTTCCCTATACCCTAACGCTGAGCCTAACCCTAACCCTAGCCTAACCCTAACCCTAACCCTAACCCTAAATTCTTACCTGGGGGGGTAGGAATTGGTGCCATTTTGATATGATTTTCAGTTTCGGAGCTCTAGCACCTTCAAAATCATCGGGCGAGGTATACCTGGCAGTTTCGTTCCCTATACCCTAACGCTGAGCCTAACCCTAACCCTAGCCTAACCCCTACCCTAACCCTAAATTCTTACCTGGGGGGGTAGGAATTGGTGCCTTTTTGATATGATTTTCAGTTTCGGAGCTCTAGCACCTTCAAAATCATCGGTCGAGTTATACCTGGTAGTTTCGTTCCCTATACCCTAACGCTGAGCCTAACCCTAACCCTAGCCTAACCCTAACCCTAACCCTAAATTCTTACCTGGGGGGGTAGGAATTGGTGTCATTTTGATATGATTTCCAGTTTCGGAGCTCTAGCACCTTCAAAATCATTTTGCGACGTATACCTGGTAGTTTCGTTCCCTATACCCTAACTCTGAGCCTAACCCTAACCCTAGCCTAACCCTAACCCTAACCCTAAATTCTTCCCTGGGGGGGTAGGAATTGGTGCCATTTTGATATGATTTTCAGTTTCGGAGCTCTAGCACCTTCAAAATCATCGGGCGAGGTATACCTGGCAGTTTCGTTCCCTATACCCTAACGCTGAGCCTAACCCTAACCCTAGCCTAACCCTAACCCTAACCCTAAATTCTTACCTGGGGGGGTAGGAATTGGTGCCTTTTTGATATGATTTTCAGTTTCGGAGCTCTAGCACCTTCAAAATCATCGGTCGAGTTATACCTGGTAGTTTCGTTCCCTATACCCTAACGCTGAGCCTAACCCTAACCCTAGCCTAACCCTAACCCTAACCCTAAATTCTTACCTGGGGGGGTAGGAATTGGTGTCATTTTGATATGATTTCCAGTTTCGGAGCTCTAGCACCTTCAAAATCATTTTGCGACGTATACCTGGCAGTTTCGTTCCCTATACCCTAACGCTGAGCCTAACCCTAACCCTAGCCTAACCCTAACCCTAACCGTAACCCTAACCCTAAATTCTTACCTGGGGTGGTTGGAATTGGTGCCATTTTGATATGATTTTCAGTTTCGGAGCTCTAGCATCTTCAAAATCATTTTGCGACGTATACCTGGTAGTTTCGTTCCCTATACCCTAACGCTGAGCCTAACCCTAACCCTAGCCTAACCCTAACCATAACCCTAAATTCTTACCTGGGGTGGTTGGAATTGGTGCCATTTTGATATGATTTTCAGTTTCGGAGCTCTAGCACCTTCAAAATCATCGGGCGACGTATACCTGGTAGTTTCGTTCCCTATACCCTAACGCTGAGCCTAACCCTAACCCTAGCCTAACCCTAAACCTAACCCTAAATTCTTACCTGGGGTGGTTGGAATTGGTGCCATTTTGATATGATTTTCAGTTTCGGAGCTCTAGCATCTTCAAAATCATTTTGCGACGTATACCTGGTAGTTTCGTTCCCTATACCCTAACGCTGAGCCTAACCCTAACCCTAGCCTAACCCTAACCATAACCCTAAATTCTTACCTGGGGTGGTTGGAATTGGTGCCATTTTGATATGATTTTCAGTTTCGGAGCTCTAGCACCTTCAAAATCATCGGGCGACGTATACCTGGTAGTTTCGTTCCCTATACCCTAACGCTGAGCCTAACCCTAGCCTAACCCTAACCCTAACCCTAAATTCTTACCTGGGGGGGTAGGAATTGGTGCCATTTTGATATGATTTTCAGTTTCGGAGCTCTAGCACCTTCAAAATCATCGGGCGAGGTATAACTGGCAGTTTCGTTCCCTATACCCTAACGCTGAGCCTAACCCTAACCCTAGCCTAACCCTAACCCTAACCCTAACCCTAAATTCTTACCTGGGGTGGTTGGAATTGGTGCCATTGTGATATGATTTTCAGTTTCGGAGCTCTAGCATCTTCAAAATCATCGGGCGAGGTATACCTGGTAGTTTCATTCCCTATACCCTAACGGTGAGCCTAACCCTAACCCTAGCCTAACCCTAACCCTAACCCTAAATTCTTTCCTGGGGGGGTAGGAATTGGTGCCATTTTGATATGATTTTCAGTTTCGGAGCTCTAGCACCTTCAAAATCATCGGGCGACGTATACCTGGTAGTTTCGTTCCCTATACCCTAACGCTGAGCCTAACCCTAACCCTAGCCTAACCCTAACCCTAAATTCTTACCTGGGGGGGGTAGGAATTGGTGCCATTTTGATATGATTTTCAGTTTCGGAGCTCTAGCGCCTTCAAAATCATTTTGCGACGTATACCTGGTAGTTTCGTTCCCTATACCCTAACGCTGAGCCTAACCCTAACCCTAACCCTAACCCTAAATTCTTACCCGGGGGGTAGGAATTGGTGCCATTTTGATATGATTTTCAGTTTCGGAGCTCTGGCACCTTCAAAATCATCGGGCGAGGTATAACTGGCAGTTTCGTTCCCTATACCCTAACGCTGAGCCTAACCCTAACCCTAACCCTAGCCTAACCCTAACCCTAACCCTAAATTCTTACCTGGGGGGGTAGGAATTGGTGCCATTTTGATATGATTTTCAGTTTCGGAGCTCTAGCACCTTCAAAATCATCGGGCGAGGTATACCTGGAAGTTTCGTTCCCTATACCCTAACGCTGAGCCTAACCCTAACCCTAGCCTAACCCTAACCCTAACCCTAAATTCCTACCTGGGGGGGTAGGAATTGGTGCCATTTTGATATGATTTTCAGTTTCGGAGCTCTAGCACCTTCAAAATCATCGGGCGAGGTATAACTGGCAGTTTCGTTCCCTATACCCTAACGCTGAGCCTAACCCTAACCCTAGCCTAACCCTAACCCTAAATTCTTACCTGGGGGGGTAGGAATTGGTGCCATTTTGATATGATTTTCAGTTTCGGAGCTCTAGCACCTTCAAAATCATCGGGCGACGTATACCTGGTAGTTTCGTTCCCTATACCCTAACGCTGAGCCTAACCCTAACCCTAACCCTAGCCTAACCCTAACCCTAACCCTAAATTCTTACCTGGGGGGGTAGGAATTGGTGCCATTTTGATATGATTTTCAGTTTCGGAGCTCTAGCACCTTCAAAATCATTTTGCGACGTATACCTGGTAGTTTCGTTCCCTATACCCTAACGCTGAGCCTAACCCTAACCCTAGCCTAACCCTAACCCTAACCCTAACCCTAAATTCTTACCCGGGGGGTTAGGAATTGGTGCCATTTTGATATGATTTTCAGTTTCGGAGCTCTGGCACCTTCAAAATCATCGGGCGACGTATAACTGGCAGTTTCGTTCCCTATACCCTAACGCTGAGCCTAACCCTAACCCTAGCTTAACCCTAACCCTAACCCTAAATTCTTACCTGGGGGGGTAGGAATTGGTGCCATTTTGATATGATTTTCAGTTTCTGAGCTCTAGCACCTTCAAAATCATTTTGCGACGTATACCTGGTAGTTTCGTTCCCTATACCCTAACGCTGAGCCTAACCCTAACCCTAGCCTAACCCTAACCCTAACCCTAACCCTAAATTCTTACCTGGGGGGGTAGGAATTGGTGCCATTTTGATATGATTTTCAGTTTCGGAGCTCTAGCACCTTCAAAATCATCGGGCGAGGTATACCTGGCAGTTTCGTTCCCTATACCCTAACGCTGAGCCTAACCCTAACCCTAGCCTAACCCCTACCCTAACCCTAAATTCTTACCTGGGGGGGTAGGAATTGGTGCCATTTTGATATGATTTTCAGTTTCGGAGCTCTAGCACCTTCAAAATCATTTTGCGACGTATACCTGGTAGTTTCGTTCCCTATACCCTAACGCTGAGCCTAACCCTAACCCTAGCCTAACCCTAACCCTAACCCTAACCCTAAATTCTTACCCGGGGGGTTAGGAATTGGTGCCATTTTGATATGATTTTCAGTTTCGGAGCTCTGGCACCTTCAAAATCATCGGGCGACGTATAACTGGCAGTTTCGTTCCCTATACCCTAACGCTGAGCCTAACCCTAACCCTAGCTTAACCCTAACCCTAACCCTAAATTCTTACCTGGGGGGGTAGGAATTGGTGCCATTTTGATATGATTTTCAGTTTCTGAGCTCTAGCACCTTCAAAATCATTTTGCGACGTATACCTGGTAGTTTCGTTCCCTATACCCTAACGCTGAGCCTAACCCTAACCCTAGCCTAACCCTAACCCTAACCCTAACCCTAAATTCTTACCTGGGGGGGTAGGAATTGGTGCCATTTTGATATGATTTTCAGTTTCGGAGCTCTAGCACCTTCAAAATCATCGGGCGAGGTATACCTGGCAGTTTCGTTCCCTATACCCTAACGCTGAGCCTAACCCTAACCCTAGCCTAACCCCTACCCTAACCCTAAATTCTTACCTGGGGGGGTAGGAATTGGTGCCATTTTGATATGATTTTCAGTTTCGGAGCTCTAGCACCTTCAAAATCATCGGGCGACGTATACCTGGTAGTTTCGTTCCCTATACCCTAACGCTGAGCCTAACCCTAACCCTAGCCTAACCCTAACCCTAAATTCTTACCTGGGGGGGGTAGGAATTGGTGCCATTTTGATATGATTTTCAGTTTCGGAGCTCTAGCACCTTCAAAATCATTTTGCGACGTATACCTGGTAGTTTCGTTCCCTATACCCTAACGCTGAGCCTAACCCTAACCCTAACCCTAACCCTAAATTCTTACCCGGGGGGTAGGAATTGGTGCCATTTTGATATGATTTTCAGTTTCGGAGCTCTGGCACCTTCAAAATCATCGGGCGAGGTATAACTGGCAGTTTCGTTCCCTATACCCTAACGCTGAGCCTAACCCTAACCCTAACCCTAGCCTAACCCTAACCCTAACCCTAAATTCTTACCTGGGGGGGTAGGAATTGGTGCCATTTTGATATGATTTTCAGTTTCGGAGCTCTAGCACCTTCAAAATCATTTTGCGACGTATACCTGGTAGTTTCGTTCCCTATACCCTAACGCTGAGCCTAACCATAACCCTAGCCTAACCCTAACCCTAACCCTAAATTCCTACCTGGGGGGGTAGGAATTGGTGCCATTTTGATATGATTTTCAGTTTCGGAGCTCTAGCACCTTCAAAATCATCGGGCGAGGTATAACTGGCAGTTTCGTTCCCTATACCCTAACGCTGAGCCTAACCCTAACCCTAGCCTAACCCTAACCCTAAATTCTTACCTGGGGGGGTAGGAATTGGTGCCATTTTGATATGATTTTCAGTTTCGGAGCTCTAGCACCTTCAAAATCATCGGGCGACGTATACCTGGTAGTTTCGTTCCCTATACCCTAACGCTGAGCCTAACCCTAACCCTAACCCTAGCCTAACCCTAACCCTAACCCTAAATTCTTACCTGGGGGGGTAGGAATTGGTGCCATTTTGATATGATTTTCAGTTTCGGAGCTCTAGCACCTTCAAAATCATTTTGCGACGTATACCTGGTAGTTTCGTTCCCTATACCCTAACGCTGAGCCTAACCCTAACCCTAGCCTAACCCTAACCCTAACCCTAACCCTAAATTCTTACCCGGGGGGTTAGGAATTGGTGCCATTTTGATATGATTTTCAGTTTCGGAGCTCTGGCACCTTCAAAATCATCGGGCGACGTATAACTGGCAGTTTCGTTCCCTATACCCTAACGCTGAGCCTAACCCTAACCCTAGCTTAACCCTAACCCTAACCCTAAATTCTTACCTGGGGGGGTAGGAATTGGTGCCATTTTGATATGATTTTCAGTTTCTGAGCTCTAGCACCTTCAAAATCATTTTGCGACGTATACCTGGTAGTTTCGTTCCCTATACCCTAACGCTGAGCCTAACCCTAACCCTAGCCTAACCCTAACCCTAACCCTAACCCTAAATTCTTACCTGGGGGGGTAGGAATTGGTGCCATTTTGATATGATTTTCAGTTTCGGAGCTCTAGCACCTTCAAAATCATCGGGCGAGGTATACCTGGCAGTTTCGTTCCCTATACCCTAACGCTGAGCCTAACCCTAACCCTAGCCTAACCCCTACCCTAACCCTAAATTCTTACCTGGGGGGGTAGGAATTGGTGCCATTTTGATATGATTTTCAGTTTCGGAGCTCTAGCACCTTCAAAATCATTTTGCGACGTATACCTGGTAGTTTCGTTCCCTATACCCTAACGCTGAGCCTAACCCTAACCCTAGCCTAACCCTAACCCTAACCCTAACCCTAAATTCTTACCCGGGGGGTTAGGAATTGGTGCCATTTTGATATGATTTTCAGTTTCGGAGCTCTGGCACCTTCAAAATCATCGGGCGACGTATAACTGGCAGTTTCGTTCCCTATACCCTAACGCTGAGCCTAACCCTAACCCTAGCTTAACCCTAACCCTAACCCTAAATTCTTACCTGGGGGGGTAGGAATTGGTGCCATTTTGATATGATTTTCAGTTTCTGAGCTCTAGCACCTTCAAAATCATTTTGCGACGTATACCTGGTAGTTTCGTTCCCTATACCCTAACGCTGAGCCTAACCCTAACCCTAGCCTAACCCTAACCCTAACCCTAACCCTAAATTCTTACCTGGGGGGGTAGGAATTGGTGCCATTTTGATATGATTTTCAGTTTCGGAGCTCTAGCACCTTCAAAATCATCGGGCGAGGTATACCTGGCAGTTTCGTTCCCTATATCCTAACGCTGAGCCTAACCCTAACCCTAGCCTAACCCCTACCCTAACCCTAAATTCTTACCTGGGGGGGTAGGAATTGGTGCCTTTTTGATATGATTTTCAGTTTCGGAGCTCTAGCACCTTCAAAATCATCGGTCGAGTTATACCTGGTAGTTTCGTTCCCTATACCCTAACGCTGAGCCTAACCCTAACCCTAGCCTAACCCTAACCCTAACCCTAAATTCTTACCTGGGGGGGTAGGAATTGGTGTCATTTTGATATGATTTCCAGTTTCGGAGCTCTAGCACCTTCAAAATCATTTTGCGACGTATACCTGGTAGTTTCGTTCCCTATACCCTAACTCTGAGCCTAACCCTAACCCTAGCCTAACCCTAACCCTAACCCTAAATTCTTCCCTGGGGGGGTAGGAATTGGTGCCATTTTGATATGATTTTCAGTTTCGGAGCTCTAGCACCTTCAAAATCATCGGGCGAGGTATACCTGGCAGTTTCGTTCCCTATACCCTAACGCTGAGCCTAACCCTAACCCTAGCCTAACCCTAACCCTAACCCTAACCCTAAATTCTTACCTGGGGTGGTTGGAATTGGTGCCATTGTGATATGATTTTCAGTTTCGGAGCTCTAGCATCTTCAAAATCATCGGGCGAGGTATACCTGGTAGTTTCATTCCCTATACCCTAACGGTGAGCCTAACCCTAACCCTAGCCTAACCCTAACCCTAACCCTAAATTCTTACCTGGGGGGGTAGGAATTGGTGCCATTTTGATATGATTTTCAGTTTCGGAGCTCTAGCACCTTCAAAATCATCGGGCGACGTATACCTGGTAGTTTCGTTCCCTATACCCTAACGCTGAGCCTAACCCTAACCCTAGCCTAACCCTAACCCTAACCCTAAATTCTTACCTGGGGGGGTAGGAATTGGTGCCATTTTGATATGATTTTCAGTTTCGGAGCTCTAGCACCTTCAAAATCATCGGGCGAGGTATACCTGGTAGTTTCGTTCCCTATACCCTAACGCTGAGCCTAACCCTAACCCTAGCCTAACCCTAACCCTAACCCTAAATTCTTACCTGGGGGTAGGAATTGGTGCCATTTTGATGTGATTTTCAGTTTCGGAGCTCTAGCACCTTCAAAATCATCAGGCGAGGTATACCTGGTAGTTTCGTTCCCTATACCCTAACGCTGAGCCTAACCCTAACCTTGACCTGAATCCTAACCCTAAACTTAACCCTAAACCTAACCCCTAACCCTAAAAACTAACCCATAACCTTAAACCTAACCGGAACCTTAACCCTACCCTCAAACCTAACCTCTAAATTTAAAACCTAACCCATAACCTTAAAACCTAACCCTAACCTTAACCTTAATCTTAACCCCTAAACCTAACCTTACTCCTAACCCCAACCCCTAACCTTAACCCTATCCCTATCCCTAACCTTAACCTTAACCCTAACCTTAGCCCCAAATCCTAACCCTTAACCCTAATCTTAACCCCCAAAACTAACCTTACCCCTAACCCCAACCCCTAACTTTAACCCTATCCCTAACCTTAACTTTAATCCTAACCCCTAACCCCTAACCTTAACCTTAACCCCAACCCCTAAACCTAACCTCACCCTTAAACCTAACCCCTAACCCTAACCTTGACCTTAATCCTAACTCTAACCCCTAAACTTAACCCTAAACCTAACCCCTAATCCTAAAACTAACCCATAACCTTAATCCTAACCTTAACCCTAAACCCTTAACTTAACCATAAACCTAACCGCTAACCCTAAAACTAACCCCTAACCTTAACCCCAACCTGTACCCTTACCTCAAACCTAACCCTATGGTTTTGTACATCCCTAGATGAATATTAACATAATTACAATTATTTTAATATATTTATGGGTTTATGTCTCATGTGTATATATAAGCACTGGTGTGTGTGTGTTTGTTAATATTTATATATATATATATATATATATATATATATATATATATATATGTGGATAGGTTGATATATGTATGTATATATGTGTATGTGTATGTATGTGTATATATATGTATATATGTTGGTGTAACAACAAAATCCTCTTGTATCACCTCATTCTTTACATCATCATACATTAATTTCATTTATTCTTATAACCATTCCACAGCTATAAGGATCCACCCCTCCACCTCTTGCTCCTCTTCATATTCACGAAATAAGGATAAACTAATGTTTGATTCATTTTCATTTCATGTTTTATTGAGAAAAGAGATTTAGACAAAAAACAGCTTAAATAAATATGTATGTATATATGTATATGTTTATGTATATGTGCATATATATAAACACCTAAAACAACATTATTAGATTGATTAAATATAACCATCTTCTTTATTATCTTTCAGATTAATTATCTCTAAAATAACTAAAATATATTCCCTTTATACCAATTTAACCTTCTTTATACAAGAAATAACCTACCAACACTCCATCACGCACTTGACCCTCTGAAATATTATTATTATTAGATATTTTAATACATTTAAAACACTTAAATAATGAAAAATACATTTAAATACATTTATAATACTTTCCAACTTCACAAGATTAAAACGTAAATAATTACAAATCCATCCTCCTCTAGATTAGAAAAAAAACATTTAATAATAAACCGAATTGAATAAAGTCACTCATTATAGATGACGTCACTAACCGTTCCTAAAACAAAACCGACTTCTTCCTCCACACCATGACCGAAAGAGACACAGAAAAAGCCCCTCACCCTCCTTTTCCTCTCCGCACCCTGAGTGAAAGGGAGGTTACTGTAAATGACACTCCATGACAACTCCCATAATCCCTTTCGGGGTGAATTCCCTTTTATCAACATCGTGAAGGCTTGTCTAAAACTAAAAACAATATAATTATCAAACTTGATCCCCTCAACCTCCTTCTTACCTTCACCAAACCACACCCCTACTCCCCGATCACTCAAACCCAACCCACTAATAGAACCTTAGTAGATTGATTTAATAATAACTATACAAATATAACCATCTTCTTTATTATCATTCAGATTATTTCTCTCAAAAATAACTAAAATATATTCCCTTAATACCAATTTAACCTTTTGTATACAAAAATAACCGACCAACACTCCATCATACACTTGACCCTCTGAAATATTATTATCATTATTAGATATTTTTAATACATTTAAAACAATTAAATAATTAAAAATACGTTAAAATACACTCATAATACTCTCCTATTTCACAAGATTAAGATGGAAATAATTACAAATCTATTCTCCTCCCCTTCTAGATTAAGAAAAAATCATTTAATAATAGACCGAACTGAATAAAATTACTCATTATAGATGACGTCACTAACCGTTCCTAAAATAAAACCGATTTTTTCCTCCACACCCTGACCGAGAGAGACAGAGCCCTTCGCCCGCCTTTTACTCTGCACACCCTGAGTGAGAGGAATGTTACGGTAAATGACCCTCCATAACATTTCCCATAATCCTTTGTGGTTGGAATGACAGCCATTTTAACATATATCCTCACAATTAAAGAACAATTTCCCGAATTTAACACAAACCTATAAATAAATACAGAAATAAGTTTCACCTTAATTGATAAATAAAATAAACAAAACAATATTAATATTTATGCACAATCACCTTCATTTGACAACAAAACAACAGAATATATAAAGTAAACTAGACAATTCCCGCGGAAATTGTGAGAGTTGGGGCTGGGCTCTGGGGGTGTCGGGGGTCCTTGCTGCAGTTTGTTAATGGTCGTGATACCATGGATGGGATGGGGGGGGTCCTCTTTATTGATACTACAAAGTTTGATGGTTGTGGAGACTTTAGATCCAAAGTTATTGATGAAAAACTATTGACCAATCAGCTTTCAGCCCTTTCAGAGAAATCACCTTAGCCACCAAGCTGTGGTGTTTCCATGGTGATGATGACATCACTGACACAGACCAACTGCTTCTAAGTCAAAAACTGAATTTTATCCTCCAAGTAAAGATATTTTCTAACATCAGCATTGAGGAGGGTTTTCTTGAGATGTGATGTCTTTGATATGTAGCTCTATACCTCATTTATGCATTAGTTTATATAAATTAATTTATTCATGTATTTATGTCAGTTACATAAAATATCTATATATAATGTATTAATATACATGTATAACATACTTACCATAAAACCTTCAGAGTACATCTATGTATGTTATTAAAATCCTCAGACATTAGATTCTAGATTCAAAGTTAACTTTATTGTCATTTCACTCCACATTTACATTCAGTCTGAAATTAAATTGCTTCTCATCATTGACATTACATTAAAAGAAAATGGTGATTAAATGACTACTAACAATCTATATAAAAATATATTTTCAATCATATATTTAAAAACAGTATTTCACAGCATTAATAACCAAATAATTTCAGAGGTTCAGTAAAAGGTGCTTCAATGTCTCCAATCCAGTGCTGTTTAAAGTAGTTCAGACATGTCCTTAAATCAGTTCAAATCTTGTCCTTGGTTGTACTCCAGCTGGGGGGTGGTGTGTGTTTGGGGGCTTCAGGGTGTCAGTGAGTGTGTGTGGGGGGGATTCAGTCCACTTGAAGCCCTACAGCTTCTAAAACCTGTTGATCATAGTGAAGGGTGGAGCGGGTCTTTGATGGTGGAGGTAGCTGTGTGAATGCATTGCTGTTGGTAGAGCTCCATCAGGATGAGACAGCAGCAGCAACGGTTCTGTAGGCGGTCTTCATCAGTCCTGATTGGCTGTCTTTGTTGTCCATGGAAACTGCAGCTCCTGAACCAGGAAGTGATGCTGTAGGTCAGGATGCTGTCAGTGGAGTCCCTGTAGAAGGTGGTAAAGTGAGGAGACCAGTTACTATCAATGACCATTAAAGTTCTTTAGTGATATTACAGTGTAGATGCATTAACTGGAAAAACACAACAACCAAGCAGATTATAAAATGACTAAGTCTTACTTGTTCTCTACTCCTGCTCCATGTTTCTCCACAGTAAGTCAACGTGGTCATCAGCTGGATTTGGCACACCATGAACTTGTCAGCAGCACTTAAAGACAAAAAAAAATAAAACATTTAGTGTTAATGTTTGCAGGTATGACAGTATTTGGTGATAGACAATCTGAAATGAGTCTTACTTTTGGCAGGATGAGATTCCTGTAGAGGCTGATGTGGGCGTGACTTGTAAGTTGTACTTTAATCCTTCTTCAAGCAGACAGGTTATACGGAGCAGTCATCTCACAGGGATTAGAGAGTCAGTCTGTGGGAGAAAAAAAAACAAACCAACATCAGGTTAAAACTATCAACATCATCATTTAGTGAAGAATCATCAGTGAAATGAACATCAAATATTTTACTCACCTTGTTTCTGTATGCGTGGAACTTCCAACCTCAGCCAACATCACATGTTACCAGGCTGTAGGGCTATTTACCCATAGCTGGGACAGTGGTTGACAGGCACCAGGACTTGTCCACACAGGGGTGGTCCTGGATGCCGCGTCTCTGGGGCCCACTGCTGCTCCGAGATCCCCATACAGTTCAGCCTGGGACCGTGAGGTACCCAGTTTCCGTGCGTGGCCCCGGGGAGGCACTGTAGGAGTCTTGGTAGTGGAGAGGCTATATACTGGCTTTCACCCTCCGTTAAGAAGGCTAGCCAGCAGCAGTAGGTGTAACATGCAGGATCGCATGACTACTGCACGAGACGCTTCACACATACCCTGTGTTAGCACACAACACTGTGTACAAACACCCACACACACACGGGACAAACATTTAACCAGACAAACAGACAAAGAGGCATTTCTTGTATTGGCCAAATTAAACACGATCACTGCAGCGTTACTTTTATCTGCCAAGTTAATAATAGCAGTTGTACAACAGATTAGTTAATTAACAATTACATTAACATTACAGTCGTCAGATCACTGTCAAGTTTTTCTAACTGTTGGCTTAACATGGAACTACTTAACTGAACATTGAACTACTTAACCGAACATTGAACTAAGCACTTAACTGAACAACGAACTGCACAGTGACCGGACGACTTTCAAAGTCTCAAGGGGACAACCAAAACTATATAAAATGCATCAATATGTAGCTGCAGTATTTGGCAAATGCAGACAGACATGTAACACAGGACAAACAAACGGGTGGGGTGGTGGAGAGAGGGATAGAGAGAGAGCGTAACCGTGCTCTGTTTCTATCTGTACCACAAGAGGAGTTGCAAAAGGAAAAAGAAAGACGGCAAAGAACAGCAAGAAAGACACGTCCCGAGAAAAAGAAGCATCACGCAATGCTGGATGGCACAAGGACAGCACCGGAAGGTTCTGTGCAAGCCCACACCTTGCACATAAGGACAACACCCAAAAGAAGTGTGCAAGCCAACACCTTGCACAAAAAGACAGCACCGGAAAGAGAAAAGTACAGCAGCAGTGACGATACAAGATTAAAAAAAAACTACGGCATGTGCTGCTGGCTGGGCCATAACCAGCAGATAAATGTAACAGACATTCACATGCCAAAACCAAGAAACTACACACAGAAAAGGTGGTGTCAGCTACGCCAAAATACAGTATACCAGCTGGTGGTAACTGTAATAGGAGTGCAGAACACCTGACTGAACACAAGAATCGGGACGCGAAATGTAAATGTGGTCAATCAGGGTCTGCTTTTCGGTGGTGGGACCGGTGACGAGCTGACTATATCCCCTGGATACAAACATCTCTTTGATTGCCTTCTTCCCACCAGAAAGAAGGTTCTCATTAAAATCGCCGCAAACGACAATCGGCTGACAACCCATGAGCTCCAAGGAATCCAAGAGCGCTTGCATGTTTGTGACAAACAAGCCGAGAGTAGTTCGGTGGTCTGTACACAGTAGCAATTAAAGCTGCAACCGGGCGCTCAACCTTGAGAACCGCAACTTCAAGATCCGTTACGTTCTGTGAGTACTTTCGCGGCCCGGCTACAAGAGTGCTCCTGTAGTACACGGCGACACCACCTCCATCCTTGGTAGCCATGTCGGGTCTGTTTGCGTAACAGACGTTTCTGTTACGAGCAAACATGTCATATCCCTCCAATTCCAACGCCGGAGGGACAGACGAACCCGACAAATGGCTCTCGCTGATGCACAAAACGTCAGTGAGTTGGAGTTCATGATGGTGTTTCATGTCCTCCATGTGGGATGGAAGCCCCTGGCTGTTGTGGTGGATCACAATCAGCGTTGGCGCAGCGGTGACCGGTGACTTGACAAAGTGCAAAAGTGGCCTCGAAGACTCGAAGGATGCGCACGTCATGCCCTCCAACGCCGCCTTGATGGTCGGGTCAGCGAAGATTTACTTCTCTTCAAAGTCTGATCTGCAGACCTTGAAGAGAAGTCGTCCTGCTGAGGGCGACGTACGACATCCCTGGTTCGAAAACGTGCTTCAGAGACACCACGGCAGACCTCACGGTCATGCCTTGCACTTTGTGAGCCGTACAGCCAAACGCTAACTTGATCGGGAACTGTCGCCGGAACGCTCCCCTCTTGCTCGTGGGTTCCTCGACTCGCTCGATGTAAACCAGCATGTCCGTTGGCCCGAGAACCTTTTTCCGAAACTTCTGACCGGCCTCCGGATTGTCCAATTCCAGTCCGATTAGCTTCACAGTTTCGGGTAGGTCCACGTACATGCACAGGTGTCGGATTGTGCCGAAAGTGCCGTTGACGAGGCCGTCCTCGATGTCGACATTCCTCGTCACCATGACGCGGGCGCCGACAGCGGCTTCGATGACGTCCAGCAGATCCCTCCTGTTGCCCTTGAAGCCCCAGGGTATCATTTCGCCTGTGCGGGGATCCTTCCGATAATCCTCCGCAGCAATGTTGACAACAGTCAACCCAAGGGCTGCGACGGTGGTGGCGTTGTGGGCGTCCACCTCCTTGTTCGTCGCAAAGATGTGAAGGGCATCCACCGGACGATGTTGGGAAAGCGGTTTGGTCTTTTGCTTTGTGCGGAGTCTGTTCAAAAGCTCGGCAAAAGACCGGTCATCCTTTTGCCTCATGATTTCCGTCAAGGTGACCATCTGGAAAGAGCTCCAGAGGTCAAGGAAATCATCCTCGTTGACCCACGCGTCCTTGGGGTCACGCTTTAACATGACCACCATTCCAGAGACAAGAGCGTAGACGTTGTCTCTGTACTCTTGGGGAGTCATGTTGCAGCGGCGCAGCAGGGAGGGCAGGTCCTCAAAGGAGGCGTTGGCATCCGTGAGGAGATCTCGGACCGGTTTGAGATTCTCCATGGCCTTCCGCTGTCTCTTGTGCAACGCTTTAGTCCTCTTCTTTTTCTTCTCGGCGGCTTCCTCATCCGGCTTCTTCGGTTGAGCCGCTTCAGGATTCTTCAAGGAAGCCGCCTCCGGTTTCTTCTGGTCGTCGTCATCCTCGTCTTCGTCGTCGTCAAAGATGGTGTAGGGCGAGGGGATGATGACCGTCTCCCACATGGGTAGATTGGGGAAGCCAAATCTACAAACGACGTTCCCTTTCCTGCATGTTTTGGAGTGGTTGCGGCTATGTATCTGCACCTCCATGACAATCCGGAAAAGCTCGGGATCCGCATTCCCGTCCGGAATCTGAAAACAGATGTATTTGTCAATGAACTCCAAAACTTTGGGGCAGTGTCGGGGATCCTCGATCTCAGGCGCACCTTTAATCCACACCACCAAATGGATGTGTGGACTTCCTCTGGCCTGATACTCGGTGCGGATAAAAAAATCTCTGACGGGCCCGATGGGCTCCGCGGGTGAGAGGAGGAGTTCTGTGAGAAGCGCCTCTACCCTCTTTGAAAACATGCGCATGACTGTGACCGGATTGCTGCGAAGGATATCGCACTTCTCGTTCCAGTCAAGCGCGGAAAAATCCACCGATTGGCCTTCTTGGGCTTTTATTGCCTCGATGACTTCAGGCCATCGCATCTCGGCGGCAGAAAAAGTCAGGAAGAAAGTGGGCTTTCCCAGCTGTCGCGTCATCGCGTGTAAGTCGCGCAGCGCTTTCTTCCAGTATGCAGGCGTGCCTCTGAGCGCCTGCATAAAACGAGTGGCTTCCTTCTCAAGGATGAGCTTTTCCAGCTCCTCTTTATTTTGGAGCATTTCATTGGTTATCGCTCGGCCACTTTTCGTAGGGCGTCCCTTACGCATCTGTATCGACATGCTGTTCTTGGCCATGTAAGTTTCGATAAGAAACTGCAAAAAACAGATACGCTTGATCCTGCGCAAAGCGAGGATCCATGCTGAATAGCTGAGTGTTAAAGTACATGCTGGGAGACAGCTTGACTTCCCGCTCTTCATCCAGCGTGTTCTGTCCGGTGGGAAACTGGACAGGAAAAGCCATGGCCTCGAGCTTGGGGACGCCGAAAAAACTCACTGGTCTGTTGCCCTGGGCGGGCGCCACGCTAAGAATTCCGTCACCGTAGGACAGCACTTCTTGTGCAATGTCGGGGGGCTGCATGCAGGTGTCCAGATCCAGGCCTGGTCTGAGCGCTTCCTGCTCATCAGGTTTCCGGTCCGGAGCGTCTGAAGCAGCTTCCGTCTCCCCCACGTCCGCAACATCCTCAGTCGGCGCTTCGTTGCCTGGCTCGTCGTCGCTGGCTGGCTCGTCCTCAAAAACGTTGTCGAACGTCGCGCCCTCGTCGATGGTTACGTCCCTATACTGAGGATGGTTTTCTACGAGGGTCCGCAATCCCTGCAGCACATTGCGCATGTCGACTTTGTAAAAGTGCTGGTACCCCTTGTATCTGATTCTGCGCTTCAGCTTCACCTGTATGAGGCGAGCTTCAGCGCTGGGCCTGGGGAGAGCGTTGACCATGGTTTCCACCTCCGAAGAAACAAATGACGGCACCACGGACAGCCGTTGCCTTCCCTTAGGCAACGTGACAAATTTAGCAAAAGGAAGCACTTTTGCAAGAAGGTGCCGTTCCAAGATGTTACATCTTTCCAGCTGCGGCGGAATAGGGGCCAGTCCCATTTTGTTTGCGACGGCATCTTCCCTCGGACTAAGTGTCTGTCACAAGTGTGAGAGATCCACTCACACAGTCTCTCCCGAGGAACTGTGCAAGGAACAGAGCACGATGAATCGCACACGTGGACGTAATCTCCGGTCAAGCACAAATCAGACAAGCTCTGGTCTTTCGTGTACTTACCTCTGATGCACCGTTTAACCTGGTTCGGGAACTCGGTCCTGTGACAAACGGTGCAAACAAAGGTGGGCCTGAGCCGGACCTTCTCCCGGAACGTGGCGATAGCGGTATCCAGCAAGGGGTTGGAAAGAAGCTGGACTGGTTTAGACGATCGGCAAACATTGGACATATACCTACGCTTGACGCTCAACGCACACTGCAGTTTGTGACGAAGCCGAAGTCCTGCATTTGTGCGCTGAGCCTGTTGGTACTGTCTGCAACGTTGCAAGTGAATTTTCCTGAAGTGGTCATCGTGCTGATATCTATGGTGTATATATTCCTTTTGCCGCTGCTGGAAAGCGAGGTTATTGCTATACCGTGTACGAATGTAAGATTTCATTACAGACTTTTGTCGCTGCTGGAAAGTAGGGTTGGTGCTGTACTGCCTCTGGATATACGACTTCATCGCAGTTTTCTTCTGCTGCTGAGAAGCAAGATCGGAACTGTACTGCTTCCAGCTGTAAGACTGCATCAAAGATTTTTTCTTCTGCCGGAAAGCAACATCAGTGCTGTACTGCTTCCGGCTGTAAGACTTCATTGCAGATTTCTTCTTCTGCCGGAAAGCAACATCAGTGCTGTACTGCTTCCAGCTGTAAGACTGCATTGCAGATTTCTTCTTCTGCCGGAAAGCAACATCAGTTCTGTACTGCTTCTGGCTGTACGACTGCATCAAAGATTTCTGTCGCTGTTGAAAAAGTGGGTCAGTCCTGTACCTCTTCATTAAGTAAGCTTTCTTTTCATGGTGGTGCTGAATATAGTTTGCCCTCACTGCCCTCACAACTATATTGCCCTCAATATAGTTTGCCCTCAATTCTGAACTACTGGCATATTGCAGTTTTTCAGACTGTCTTCTGCCAGTGGTTCTCTTCCCACAATCTCCAGAAGGCAGACGTTTGCTGATTGCACTTACTCGACGTGCAACTTTCCTGCGCCTACATGAGCCAAGTCTCGAAACGTACTGCTTCGTTTCCTCACGAACTGCACCAACTTCAGCTCGGATCTGTGGAACGTCCACTTCCACAGACGCTGATTCAGGTGCAGCATCTGGATTGAGAACCATATCAGCTTCACATTCGGGGGTGTTCCCTTCAAGAGAAACTGCACTTCTCAAGTCCTCTTGAAGACAGCTGTGACCTGGTGCAGCATCTGGACTGATAAACATATCAGCATCCAGTTCAGGGGTGCCCCCTTCAAGTAAAACTGCACGTCGGAAGTCCTCGTGAACACAGCTGTGATCCAGTGCAGCATCTGGAATGATAATCTGATCATCTTCCAGTTCAGGGGAGTCACCAACAAGAAACAACGCACTTGGTTCTGTTGCAGCTGCTGGAGAGACTGCAACAGTGTCTGCCACGACAGGGATCTCATTGTGATCCCTGGAAAAGGAAACGGGCATAAGCTCATAGCTCGCATAAGGGCCACGACCCTGCAAGAGCTTATGCACATGGTCGACCAGATCACTGAAGTCAAGAAAAGTCAGCATTATTGCAGTGCCGCTATGGTGTGGAAAACCGGTGGCTGATCTCGAGTGAGAATCAAAGAAACCATAGCGGCCTGTGTCATCACGAAACACTGCAAAGCATTCAAGTGCGACCAGAAGAACTGCGTGGCGGACATCAAGAGCCAAGCACTGAAGTTGAGTGGCAAGGGGCAGCGATACTCGACTTTGCAGACTGTTTTCTGCAACCTTGAACGGCCCAACCATGAGATCCGTGGAGTTCATGGTAACATGGTAAGAATGATTATCTGTGAAGACATGTTTTGACATCTGCTCAAGGGTCAAGTAATTGTGAGTAAAAGTGGCATCCGCAATAAGCTGCTGTTTCACACCAACATAGAGTGCATCTCCCTGAGCAAGCACTCTATCCAGAGAAACCCTGTCAAACTGCAACCCCTCGTTGTGGTACGCAAGAAAAGTCAGAGCCATGCAGGTGCATTGACGGTTACGAGAAAAAGTTTCGTACCTTGTCGATGCCTGGGAGTGGGAAGCCCTCACGATGTTGATCCGCTGGACATCAGAATGCTGAAATAAAGACATGCATTTCTTTTTCTATCTCTAGAAGGAAAACATACACTGTTGCAGACATTGTAAAGCAGTAATTTCTCTATCCATGTTTTCAGCAAAAAACATGAAATATGAAAACAAAAAAGAGACCATGCTATAATATTAAAAAATGTTATCAATAGCTATTAAGTAAGGAATATGTTAACCTACCTCTTCCATCAGCTCCAGGACCTCAGGGCTAAACCACACCGGGTTCAGAGGGATGGAGGACACAGTCTTCTGGTTCCCCTCAGTCTTCTGTGTCTGTAAAGAAAAAAGGCAGAGTTTGGATTAAGAAGTGCATAGGAGACACAATACAAAAGACAAACTGTTAGCATTGTAAATATAAATAGGAAACAAAAACAAAGGGTTAATATAATGAAAAGATGACCAAAAACAATGCAATAAAATCACAACATTACAGGTTATGTTACCTTCTTGGTGGGACCCACCTGGGTCCACCGAGGAGGGAGGGAAGAACCGGACACAGGAGCCTTGGCCTTCATGGACACTACCCGTGAAACCCGTGGGGTTGGAGGTGTGAGTGGAATCAAGCGGGCACTCGGTGGAGTCTGTGGAAACAATGACAGAGTTTACAATAAAATAATGCATAAGAGACACAAAACAAACTGATAGTAGTAGAAAGTTAAAATACACAATACAGCAGTTATTCTGGAAAACGAAAAAAACAATGGTGAGTAACGTACCTTCTTGGCCTGAGCCACACTAGTCCCTCCAGGAGGACTGGAAGGACGAGGCACAGGGGCCTTGACCTCCACAGACACTCCTGGTGGGACCCGTGAGACAGCAGGCGGGGGAGGAGGCGTCTGTGGAACCAAAGACATAGTTTATATTAGAACAATGAATCAAATACACCAGAAGAACAAAAAACTTTGTAAATAAAGGGTAAAATTATACATGATGAGTTTGTCAGCAGCACCAGTGGACAAATATAAAAATACTGAACTAAATGGGAAGAAGAAGAAGTTAAAAACAATTAACAAGAGCAACGTAACCAAAATCATTGGAATAAACAACATTTAGTGCAGATAAATAATCTGACAGCAACATAAACACTACATTGGTTATTGAGTCAAACATTAATAGCAGTAACAGGAAGTGATATAGATACCTTCTTGGGGGAGGTCCGGGCGGGGACCACGGCCTCCTGCAGCTGCCTGGAAGCAGCAGCAAACAGGAGGCCAGCGAGGACCGGCATCCCCACGTTGTCACTGAGGTGAATCTGTTGGAGAAAACACACACAAAACAAAACACAATTTAACAGCCAACCTGCATCTGGCATGAAACCAACATTTATATCTACAAACAGAAGCAGGTGAACATCAACTGTGTGTCAGGGTGTGTTATATATGAAGTGTTATACTCACTCCGTCCCTGGCCCACAGGTCCCTCCGGGTCAGGGGGAAGGAACGCGCCGCCGGCACGTACCCGACACCTGTAAAACATAAACATTAGATTAGACTGATGAAACTGACATAAACTGACACCTGTAATACACATTACATAGGCAGAAACAGTATTCTGATATCTTTACGTACCCACAAGTGCCGCTACCTCCTGGTAGCGGTGCCGCAGGGCGTCGTTCCACTCCGGTGGAACAGCCAGCCTGGGGGGGAAGTCCAGGACACACACCTGCAGAAGAAGATTTGTTCAGTAAACAGGACAATATCTCAAAATGTTTGTAGAAATCTCTCACCGTCTCCAGGAATCGCCATCTGTGTCTCCACCTTCAATGGTTAGGTAACATGTACTAAACTTCAAACATGTTCTAAAATCAATCATAGAATTATGTAGTCATAATAAGTCAAAGTAACTTACATTGCTGCAGGCAGCCCGGGCGGTGGTCACCAGCCTCTGGAAGTCTGTAGCCGAATCTGTAAGACAAACTCTACGGTCCAGGTTATTACTCGGTGCCAACACAATGACTGCCTCGGGTGTGCGAGGCAGAGATAAATTTCGTACCTCTATTTCAATGGCGCTGGCCTTGGCTCCCGGGACGGAGAGGAACCCAAAGGAGATCCCCCCCGCCGGCATGGCCACGATTCCCTCCACGATTGAACGTAGATGGGAATCGCCGACCACGAGGACAAACTGCAAAAGAAAAGAATTGTTTGAGTTGTGCAAATCCTCCAAAGTTAGTCTGACATCAATTAGTCTCTAGAAACTGGGAACGAGCCGTACCTTGTCTGCTGAAGGGGGAGGAACCACGACCCTCTTGGTGTGCCTGGTGTAGAGGGACTTGGGCCAGGTCACATGAGGGTGACGCCTGCCACAGCCCCGACCTGTAGAAGTACAACAAAGGAGATCAAAGTCTGGAACACTTTACATGAAAAAAGCCCAGATAACCGTTTACTGATGAGCAACAAGAACCGACATATGTTATAAACACATTAAAGTAAAAAAGAGTGAGTCACGTACCAGGCCAGAAGCCAGGGACAGGGAGGAGGAGGTCCGACCTGGGGGACACCTGCCGAGCAGCAGGGACCGACAGGCAGGGCACCTGATGAAGGAAACAGCAATGACAACAGTCAGGATTCAATCACTGGAGGATGATTCATTAGAAATGATAACAACCGAACAAATAACCAGAGGGAGACTTACCTTTGCAGGTGGGGAGTCCGTGGCGACGCTCCTCAGGGTCCAGACTCCGGGGGGTGGGGGCGGGGTCACAGGCGGGGTCGTCTGAAACCAAGAAAACAATAGCCAGGTTTTAAGAACTGCAATGTTGGTGCAAAGATCAGTATTGTAGAGGCAGACTGTCAGAGGACTGGATGAAGATGCTGGTTTTATGTGTAAATGGTGACATGGTCCCACAAGACGTGGGATGTGGATGGTGCAGTTACCTCCTGGAACCGAGGGTCCAGCGGGTCCAGCGGCCTCCAGCGCAGCGTCTGGGCCCGGGAGCGCTTCCCCTTCCGTGGCATCCTGCACAGATTAAGCACAATTTCCAAATACAGTTAGTTAAAGTGGTGAAAATGGTGGAGATGTATGTAATGATAGTTCCTGTGTGACAGGTGTGTGGGTGTGTGTAAATGCAGGTATGTGTGAGTGAGTGAAACCTGAGGAGGAGCTGCAGGAGAGAAGAAGACCACCAGAGATGTTAATACTCATTATATTAACTACATTGACTCACATTAACATTTAATTCACTGAAATAATTTAACTACAGCAACTCACAACAGTAAGGACACAATATATTAAACACATCAGTTAACGACATTATGATCATATTAACATGATCAACCACACACAGACACACACACAATCAGTTAATGGATCAAAATCACATGATTATGTTCAACCACACACACACACAATCAGTTAAATGGATCAAAATCACATGATTATGTTCAACCACACACACACACACACACTAGTTAAATGGATCAAAATCACATGATTATATTCAAACAACCACACACACACACACACACACCATTAAATGGATCAAAATCACATGATTATGTTCAACCACACACACACACACACACAGTTAAATGGATCAAAATCACATGACTATGTTCAATCACACACACACACACAATCAGTTAAATGGATCAAAATCACATGACTATGTTCAACCCCACAAACACACACACAACCAGTTGAATGGATCAAAATCACATGACTATGTTCGACCACACACACACACACACACACACACACACACACACACAGACACACACACAACCAATTAAGTGCATCAAAATCATATTAATATGTTCAACCACACACACACACACAGTTAAATGGATCAAAATCACATGACTATGTTCAACCACACACACACACACACACACACACACACAACCAGTTAAATGGATCAAAATCACATGACTATGTTCAATCACACACACACACACACACACACACACACAACCAGTTAAATGGATCAAAATCACATGACTATGTTCAATCACACACACACACACACACACACACAACCAGTTAAATGGATCAAAATCACATGACTATGTTCAACCACACACACACACACACACACACACACACAACCAGTTAAATGGATCAAAATCACATGACTATGTTCAATCACACACACACACACACACACACACAACCAGTTAAATGGATCAAAATCACATGACTATGTTCAACCACACACACACACAGTTAAATGGATCAAAATCACATGACCATGTTCAATCACACACACACACACACACACACACACACACACACACACGCACACACACAGTTAAATGGATCAAAATCACATGACTATGTTCAACCACACACGCACGCACACACACACACACACACACACAACCAGTTAAATGGATCAAAATCACATGACTATGTTCAATCGCACACACACACACATACACAGTTAAATGGATCAAAATCATATGACTATGTTCAACCACACACACACACACAACCAGTTAAATGGATCAAAATCACATGACTATGTTCAACCACACACGCACGCACACACACACACACACACACACACAACCAGTTAAATGGATCAAAATCACATGACTATGTTCAATCGCACACACACACACATACACAGTTAAATGGATCAAAATCATATGACTATGTTCAACCACACACACACACACAACCAGTTAAATGGATCAAAATCACATGACTATGTTCAACCACACACACATACACACACAACCAGTTAAATGGATCAAAATCACATGACTATGTTCAACCACACACACACACACACCGTTAAATGGATCAAAATCACATGACTATGTTCAACCACACACATACACACACACACCGTTAAATGGATCAAAATCACAGGACTATGTTCAATCACACACACACACAACCAGTTAAATGGATCAAAATCACATGACTATGTTCAATCACACACACACACACACACACACACAGTTAAATGGATTAAAATCACATGACTATGTTCAATCACACACACACACACCCAGTTAAATGGATCAAAATCACATGACTATGTTCAACCACACACAACCACTTAAATGGATCAAAATCACATGACTATGTTCAACCACACACACACACACACAACCAGTTAAATGGATCAAAATCACTTGACTATGTTCAACCACACACAACCACTTAAATGGATCAAAATCACATGACTATGTTCAACCACACACACACACACACACAACCAGTTAAATGGATCAAAATCACATGACTATGTTCAATCACACACACACACACACACACACACAGTTAAATGGATCAAAATCACATGACTATGTTCAATCACACACACACACACAGTTAAATGGATCAAAATCACATGACTATGTTCAACCACACACACACACACACACACACAGTTAAATGGATCAAAATCACATGACTATGTTCAATCACACACACACACACACACACACAACCAGTTAAATGGATCAAAATCACATGACTATGTTCAATCACACACACACACACACACACACACACACACAACCAGTTAAATGGATCAAAATCACATGACTATGTTCAATCACACACACACACACACACACACAATTAAATGGATCAAAATCACATGACTATGTTCAATCACACACACACACAGTTAAATGGATCAAAATCACATGACTATGTTCAATCACACACACACACACACACACAGTTAAATGGATCAAAATCACATGACTATGTTCAATCACACACACACACACACACAACCAGTTAAATGCATCAAAATCACATTAATATGTTCAATTACACACACACACACACACACAGTTAAATGGATCAAAATCACATGACTATGTTCAATCACACACACACACACACACACACACACACACACACAACCAGTTAAATGCATCAAAATCACATTAATATGTTCAATTACACACACACACACACATTTAAATGGATCAAAATCACATGACTATGTTCAATCACACACACACACACAGTTAAATGGATCAAAATCACATGACTATGTTCAATCACACACACACACACAGTAAAATGGATCAAAATCACATGACTATGTTCAATCACACACACACACAGTAAAATGGATCAAAATCACATGACTATGTTCAATCACACACACACAGTTAAATGGATCAAAATCACATGACTATGTTCAACCACACACACACACACACAGTTAAATGGATCAAAATCACATGACTATGTTCAATCACACACACACACACACACACAACCAGTTAAATGGATCAAAATCACATGACTATGTTCAATCACACACACACACACACACACACACACACAACCAGTTAAATGGATCAAAATCACATGACTATGGTCAATCACACACACACACACACAATTAAATGGATCAAAATCACATGACTATGTTCAATCACACACACACACACACACAGTTAAATGGATCAAAATCACATGACTATGTTCAATCACACACACACACACATTTAAATGGATCAAAATCACATGACTATGTTCAATCACACACACACACACACACACACAGTTAAATGGATCAAAATCACATGACTATGTTCAATCACACACAACCACTTAAATGGATCAAAATCACATGACTATGTTCAATCACACACACACACACACACACACACACACACACACGCACACACACAGTTAAATGGATCAAAATCACATGACTATGTTCAACCACACACGCACGCACACACACACACACACACACACACAACCAGTTAAATGGATCAAAATCACATGACTATGTTCAATCGCACACACACACACATACACAGTTAAATGGATCAAAATCACATGACTATGTTCAACCACACACGCACGCACACACACACACACACACACACACAACCAGTTAAATGGATCAAAATCACATGACTATGTTCAATCACACACACACACACAGTAAAATGGATCAAAATCACATGACTATGTTCAATCACACACACACACAGTAAAATGGATCAAAATCACATGACTATGTTCAATCACACACACACAGTTAAATGGATCAAAATCACATGACTATGTTTAACCACACACACACACACACACACACACAGTTAAATGGATCAAAATCATATGACTATTTTTAACCACACACACACACACAGTTAAATGGATCAAAATCACATGACTATGTTCAATCACACACACACACACACACACACACAACCAGTTAAATGGATCAAAATCACATGACTATGTTCAATCACACACACACACACACACACAACCAGTTAAATGCATCAAAATCACATTAATATGTTCAATTACACACACACACACACACACACAGTTAAATGGATCAAAATCACATGACTATGTTCAACCACACACACACACAACCAGTTAAATGGATCAAAATCACATGACTATGTTCAACCACACACACATACACACACAACCAGTTAAATGGATCAAAATCACATGACTATGTTCAACCACACACACACACACACACCGTTAAATGGATCAAAATCACATGACTATGTTCAACCACACACATACACACACACACCGTTAAATGGATCAAAATCACAGGACGATGTTCAATCACAAACACACACAACCAGTTAAATGGATCAAAATCACATGACTATGTTCAATCACACACACACACACACACACACACACAGTTAAATGGATTAAAATCACATGACTATGTTCAATCACACACACACACACCCAGTTAAATGGATCAAAATCACATGACTATGTTCAACCACACACAACCACTTAAATGGATCAAAATCACATGACTATGTTCAACCACACACACACACACACAACCAGTTAAATGGATCAAAATCACTTGACTATGTTCAACCACACACAACCACTTAAATGGATCAAAATCACATGACTATGATTTTGATCCATTTAAGTGGTTCAACCACACACACACACACACACAACCAGTTAAATGGATCAAAATCACATGACTATGTTCAATCACACACACACACACACACACAGTTAAATGGATCAAAATCACATGACTATGTTCAATCACACACACACACAGTTAAATGGATCAAAATCACATGACTATCTTCAACCACACACACACACACACACACACACAGTTAAATGGATCAAAATCACATGACTATGTTCAATCACACACACACACACACACACACAACCAGTTAAATGGATCAAAATCACATGACTATGTTCAATCACACACACACACACACACACACACACACAACCAGTTAAATGGATCAAAATCACATGACTATGTTCAATCACACACACACACACACACACAATTAAATGGATCAAAATCACATGACTATGTTCAATCACACACACACACAGTTAAATGGATCAAAATCACATGACTATGTTCAATCACACACACACACACACACAGTTAAATGGATCAAAATCACATGACTATGTTCAATCACACACACACACACACACAACCAGTTAAATGCATCAAAATCACATTAATATGTTCAATTACACACACACACACACACACACACAGTTAAATGGATCAAAATCACATGACTATGTTCAATCACACACACACACACACACACACACACACACACACACACACACACACACACACACACACACACACAACCAGTTAAATGCATCAAAATCACATTAATATGTTCAATTACACACACACACACACATTTAAATGGATCAAAATCACATGACTATGTTCAATCACACACACACACAGTTAAATGGATCAAAATCACATGACTATGTTCAATCACACACACACACACAGTTAAATGGATCAAAATCACATGACTATGTTCAATCACACACACACACAGTAAAATGGATCAAAATCACATGACTATGTTCAATCACACACACACACAGTAAAATGGATCAAAATCACATGACTATGTTCAATCACACACACACAGTTAAATGGATCAAAATCACATGACTATGTTTAACCACACACACACACACACACACACAGTTAAATGGATCAAAATCACATGACTATGTTCAACCACACACACACACACACAGTTAAATGGATCAAAATCACATGACTATGTTCAATCACACACACACACACACACACACACACACACACAACCAGTTAAATGGATCAAAATCACATGACTATGTTCAATCACACACACACACACACACACACACACACAACCAGTTAAATGGATCAAAATCACATGACTATGGTCAATCACACACACACACAATTAAATGGATCAAAATCACATGACTATGTTCAATCACACACACACACAGTTAAATGGATCAAAATCACATGACTATGTTCAATCACACACACACACACACACAGTTAAATGGATCAAAATCACATGACTATGTTCAATCACACACACACACACACACATTTAAATGGATCAAAATCACATGACTATGTTCAATCACACACACACACACACACACACAGTTAAATGGATCAAAATCACATGACTATGTTCAATCACACACAACCACTTAAATGGATCAAAATCACATGACTATGTTCAATCACACACACACACACACACACACACACACACACACACACGCACACACACAGTTAAATGGATCAAAATCACATGACTATGTTCAACCACACACGCACGCACACACACACACACACACACACACAACCAGTTAAATGGATCAAAATCACATGACTATGTTCAATCACACACACACACAGTAAAATGGATCAAAATCACATGACTATGTTCAATCACACACACACAGTTAAATGGATCAAAATCACATGACTATGTTCAACCACACACACACACACACAGTTAAATGGATCAAAATCACATGACTATGTTCAATCACACACACACACACACACACACACACACACACACACAACCAGTTAAATGGATCAAAATCACATTAATATGTTCAATTACACACACACACACACATTTAAATGGATCAAAATCACATGACTATGTTCAATCACACACACACACACACACACAGTTAAATGGATCAAAATCACATGACTATGTTCAATCACACACACACACACAGTTAAATGGATCAAAATCACATGACTATGTTCAATCACACACACACACACACACACACACACACACACAACCAGTTAAATGGATCAAAATCACATGACTATGTTCAATCACACACACACACACACACACACACAACCAGTTAAATGCATCAAAATCACATTAATATGTTCAATTACACACACACACACACATTTAAATGGATCAAAATCACATGACTATGTTCAATCACACACACACACACACACAGTTAAATGGATCAAAATCACATGACTATGTTCAATCACACACACACACACAGTTAAATGGATCAAAATCACATGACTATGTTCAATCACACACACACACAGTAAAATGGATCAAAATCACATGACTATGTTCAATCACACACACACACAGTTAAATGGATCAAAATCACATGACTATGTTCAATCACACACACACACACAGTTAAATGGATCAAAATCACATGACTATGTTCAATCACACACACACACAGTAAAATGGATCAAAATCACATGACTATGTTCAATCACACACACACACAGTAAAATGGATCAAAATCACATGACTATGTTCAATCACACACACACAGTTAAATGGATCAAAATCACATGACTATGTTTAACCACACACACACACACACACACACAGTTAAATGGATCAAAATCACATGACTATGTTCAACCACACACACACACACACAGTTAAATGGATCAAAATCACATGACTATGTTCAATCACACACACACACACACACACACACACACACACACACAACCAGTTAAATGGATCAAAATCACATGACTATGTTCAATCACACACACACACACACACACACAACCAGTTAAATGGATCAAAATCACATGACTATGGTCAATCACACACACACACACACAATTAAATGGATCAAAATCACATGACTATGTTCAATCACACACACACACAGTTAAATGGATCAAAATCACATGACTATGTTCAATCACACACACACACACACACAGTTAAATGGATCAAAATCACATGACTATGTTCAATCACACACACACACACACACATTTAAATGGATCAAAATCACATGACTATGTTCAATCACACACACACACACACACACAGTTAAATGGATCAAAATCACATGACTATGTTCAATCACACACAACCACTTAAATGGATCAAAATCACATGACTATGTTCAATCACACACACACACACACACACACACACACACACGCACACACACAGTTAAATGGATCAAAATCACATGACTATGTTCAACCACACACGCACGCACACACACACACACACACACACACAACCAGTTAAATGGATCAAAATCACATGACTATGTTCAATCACACACACACACAGTAAAATGGATCAAAATCACATGACTATGTTCAATCACACACACACAGTTAAATGGATCAAAATCACATGACTATGTTCAACCACACACACACACACACAGTTAAATGGATCAAAATCACATGACTATGTTCAATCACACACACACACACACACACACACACACAACCAGTTAAATGGATCAAAATCACATGACTATGTTCAATCACACACACACACACACACACACACACACACACAACCAGTTAAATGCATCAAAATCACATTAATATGTTCAATTACACACACACACACACATTTAAATGGATCAAAATCACATGACTATGTTCAATCACACACACACACACACACACAGTTAAATGGATCAAAATCACATGACTATGTTCAATCACACACACACACACAGTTAAATGGATCAAAATCACATGACTATGTTCAATCACACACACACACACACACACACACACACACACAACCAGTTAAATGGATCAAAATCACATGACTATGTTCAATCACACACACACACACACACACACACAACCAGTTAAATGCATCAAAATCACATTAATATGTTCAATTACACACACACACACACATTTAAATGGATCAAAATCACATGACTATGTTCAATCACACACACACACACACACAGTTAAATGGATCAAAATCACATGACTATGTTCAATCACACACACACACACAGTTAAATGGATCAAAATCACATGACTATGTTCAATCACACACACACACAGTAAAATGGATCAAAATCACATGACTATGTTCAATCACACACACACACAGTAAAATGGATCAAAATCACATGACTATGTTCAATCACACACACACACAGTTAAATGGATCAAAATCACATGACTATGTTCAATCACACACACACACACAGTTAAATGGATCAAAATCACATGACTATGTTCAATCACACACACACAGTTAAATGGATCAAAATCACATGACTATGTTTAACCACACACACACACACAGTTAAATGGATCAAAATCACATGACTATGTTCAACCACACACACACACACACAGTTCAATGGATCAAAATCACATGACTATGTTCAATCACACACACACACACACACACACACACACAACCAGTTAAATGGATCAAAATCACATGACTATGTTCAATCACACACACACACACACACACACACACACACACACAACCAGTTAAATGGATCAAAATCACATGACTATGGTCAATCACACACACACACACACAATTAAATGGATCAAAATCACATGACTATGTTCAATCACACACACACACAGTTAAATGGATCAAAATCACATGACTATGTTCAATCACACACACACACACACACAGTTAAATGGATCAAAATCACATGACTATGTTCAATCACACACACACACACACACATTTAAATGGATCAAAATCACATGACTATGTTCAATCACACACACACACACACACACACACACAGTTAAATGGATCAAAATCACATGACTATGTTCAATCACACACAACCACTTAAATGGATCAAAATCACATGACTATGTTCAATCACACACACACACACACACACACACACACACACACACACACACACGCACACACACAGTTAAATGGATCAAAATCACATGACTATGTTCAACCACACACGCACGCACACACACACACACACACACACACAACCAGTTAAATGGATCAAAATCACATGACTATGTTCAATCACACACACACACAGTAAAATGGATCAAAATCACATGACTATGTTCAATCACACACACACACAGTAAAATGGATCAAAATCACATGACTATGTTCAATCACACACACACAGTTAAATGGATCAAAATCACATGACTATGTTTAACCACACACACACACACACACACACACAGTTAAATGGATCAAAATCACATGACTATGTTCAATCACACACACACACACACAACCAGTTAAATGGATCAAAATCACATGACTATGTTCAATCACACACACACACACACACAGTTAAATGGATCAAAATCACATGACTATGTTCAACCACACACACACACACACACACAGTTAAATGGATTAAAATCACATGACTATGTTCAATCACACACACACACACACAGTTAAATGGATCAAAATCATATGACTATGTTCAATCACACACACACACAACCAGTTTAATGGATCAAAATCACATCACTATGTTCAACCACACACACAAACACAGTTAAATGGATCAAAATCACATGACTATGTTCAATCACACACACACACACACTACAGTACTACAGTAACAGTAGTAAGTATCAAACAAAGGGCTAACAAGCTAGCGGCCTAACGGCGCTAATGCTAACAATTACCACAATACTTTACACGACAAAAAAAATAACGAATTCTGTCAAAAATATAAATTTACCTCACACACGAACACACACCAAGTCATATTACATCAACAGGAGCGAACACACACACACACACACAAAGCGCTAACAGCATTTATGCTAACATCACACAACATCACACGGTAATAAACGACCAAAAATCCAAATCCTGACAAAAAAATAACTTTTCTTCTCGGACACAGACTCCCACACGGACATAAAACCATTTAAATACTAAAACTAACAGCAGTTATGTCAGAAGCACTCAGGCGAAGTAGCTAGCAGGCTAATGCTAACGGTACCGAACAAAGGGCTAACAAGCTAGCGGCCTAACGGCGCTAATGCTAACAATTACAATACTTTACACGACAAAAAAAACTAATAAATAACGAATTCTGTCAAAAATATAAATTTACCTCACACATGAACATACACCAAGTCATATTACGTCAAGTAATAAGAGCGAACACACACACAAAGGGCTAACAGCATTTATGCTAACATCACACATCACACGGTAAAAAACGACCAAAAATCCAAATCCTGACAAAAACATAACTTTTCGTCTCGGACACAGACTCCCACACGGACATAAAACCATTTAAATACTAAAACTAACAGCAGTTATGTCAGAAGCACTCAGGCGAAGTAGCTAGCAGGCTAATGCTAACGGGATGACGAGGCAAAAAAAACAGTAATTTATCAAGAAAAGTCTATCTTACCTGTTGAAGGCGGTCCACAGGAGTCACAGGCGTCTGGGATCCAAGAAAACGAAGAAATAATCCAGAATCCAGGCGATTTCCGTCGAATAATCCAACAAAGAGCGGAGCAGCAGCAAAATCACATGACTACGTTCAACCACACACACACACACACACATAGTTAAATGGATCAAAATCACATGACCATGTTCAATCACACACACACACACACACACACACACACTAGTTAAATGGATCAAAATCACATGATTATGTTCAACCACACACACACACACACCATTAAATGGATCAAAATCACATGATAATGTTCAACCACACACACACACACCATTAAATGGATCAAAATCACATGTTTATGTTCAATCACACACACACACACACACACACACACACAATCAGTTAAATGGATCAAAATCACATGACTATGTTCAACCACACACACACAACCAGTTGAATGGATCAAAATCACATGACTATGTTCGACCACACACACACACACACACATAGTTAAATGGATCAAAATCACATGACCATGTTCAATCACACACACACACACACACAGTTAAATGGATCAAAATCACATGACTATGTTCAACCACACACACACACACACACAGTTAAATGGATCAAAATCACATGACCATGTTCAATCACACACACACACACAGTTAAATGGATCAAAATCACATGACTATGTTCAACCACACACGCACGCGCACACACACACACACACACACACAACCAGTTAAATGGATCAAAATCACATGACTATGTTCAATCACACACACACACACACACACACAACCAGTTAAATGGATCAAAATCACATGACTATGTTCAATCACACACACACACACACACAACCAGTTAAATGCATCAAAATCACATTAATATGTTCAATTACACACACACACACACACACAGTTAAATGGATCAAAATCACATGACTATGTTCAATCACACACACACACACACACAACCAGTTAAATGCATCAAAATCACATTAATATGTTCAATTACACACACACACACACACACATTTAAATGGATCAAAATCACATGACTATGTTCAATCACACACACACACACACACACACAGTTAAATGGATCAAAATCACATGACCATGTTCAATCACACACACACACACAGTTAAATGGATCAAAATCACATGACTATGTTCAATCACACACACACACACACAACATTAATATGTTCAATTACACACACACACATTTAAATGGATCAAAATCACATGACTATGTTCAATCACACACACACACACACACAACCAGTTAAATGGATCAAAATCACATGACTATGTTCAATCACACACACACACACACACCCAGTTAAATGGATCAAAATCACATGACTATGTTCAACCACACACACACACACACACAGTTAAATGGATCAAAATCACATGACTATGTTCAATCACACACACACACACACACAGTTAAATGGATCAAAATCACATGACTATGTTCAACCACACACACACACACACACAGTTAAATGGATCAAAATCACATGACTATGTTCAACCACACACACACACACACACAGTTAAATGGATTAAAATCACATGACTATGTTCAATCACACACACACACACACAGTTAAATGGATCAAAATCATATGACTATGTTCAATCACACACACACACAACCAGTTTAATGGATCAAAATCACATCACTATGTTCAACCACACACACAAACACAGTTAAATGGATCAAAATCACATGACTATGTTCAATCACACACACACACACACTACAGTACTACAGTAACAGTAGTAAGTATCAAACAAAGGGCTAACAAGCTAGCGGCCTAACGGCGCTAATGCTAACAATTACCACAATACTTTACACGACAAAAAAAATAACGAATTCTGTCAAAAATATAAATTTACCTCACACACGAACACACACCAAGTCATATTACATCAACAGGAGCGAACACACACACACACACACAAAGCGCTAACAGCATTTATGCTAACATCACACAACATCACACGGTAATAAACGACCAAAAATCCAAATCCTGACAAAAAAATAACTTTTCTTCTCGGACACAGACTCCCACACGGACATAAAACCATTTAAATACTAAAACTAACAGCAGTTATGTCAGAAGCACTCAGGCGAAGTAGCTAGCAGGCTAATGCTAACGGTACCGAACAAAGGGCTAACAAGCTAGCGGCCTAACGGCGCTAATGCTAACAATTACAATACTTTACACGACAAAAAAAACTAATAAATAACGAATTCTGTCAAAAATATAAATTTACCTCACACATGAACATACACCAAGTCATATTACGTCAAGTAATAAGAGCGAACACACACACAAAGGGCTAACAGCATTTATGCTAACATCACACATCACACGGTAAAAAACGACCAAAAATCCAAATCCTGACAAAAACATAACTTTTCGTCTCGGACACAGACTCCCACACGGACATAAAACCATTTAAATACTAAAACTAACAGCAGTTATGTCAGAAGCACTCAGGCGAAGTAGCTAGCAGGCTAATGCTAACGGTACCGAACAAAGGGCTAACAAGCTAGCGGCCTAACGGCGCTAATGCTAACAATTACAATACTTTACACGACAAAAAAAACTAATAAATAACGAATTCTGTCAAAAATATAAATTTACCTCACACATGAACATACACCAAGTCATATTACGTCAAGTAATAAGAGCGAACACACACACACACACACACACAAAGGGCTAACAGCATTTATGCTAACATCACACATCACACGGTAAAAAACGACCAAAAATCCAAATCCTGACAAAAACATAACTTTTCGTCTCGGACACAGACTCCCACACGGACATAAAACCATTTAAATACTAAAACTAACAGCAGTTATGTCAGAAGCACTCAGGCGAAGTAGCTAGCAGGCTAATGCTAACGGGATGACGAGGCAAAAAAAACTAATTTATCAAGAAAAGTCTATCTTACCTGTTGAAGGCGGTCCACAGGAGTCACAGGCGTCTGGGATCCAAGAAAACGAACACACACACACACACACACACACACACACACACACACGCACACACACAGTTAAATGGATCAAAATCACATGACTATGTTCAACCACACACGCACGCACACACACACACACACACACACACAACCAGTTAAATGGATCAAAATCACATGACTATGTTCAATCACACACACACACAGTAAAATGGATCAAAATCACATGACTATGTTCAATCACACACACACACAGTAAAATGGATCAAAATCACATGACTATGTTCAATCACACACACACAGTTAAATGGATCAAAATCACATGACTATGTTTAACCACACACACACACACACACACACACAGTTAAATGGATCAAAATCACATGACTATGTTCAACCACACACACACACACACAGTTCAATGGATCAAAATCACATGACTATGTTCAATCACACACACACACACACACACACACACACAACCAGTTAAATGGATCAAAATCACATGACTATGTTCAATCACACACACACACACACACACACACACACACAACCAGTTAAATGGATCAAAATCACATGACTATGGTCAATCACACACACACACACACAATTAAATGGATCAAAATCACATGACTATGTTCAACCACACACGCACACATACACAGTTAAATGGATCAAAATCACATGACTATGTTCAACCACACACGCACGCACACACACACACACACACACACACAACCAGTTAAATGGATCAAAATCACATGACTATGTTCAATCACACACACACACAGTAAAATGGATCAAAATCACATGACTATGTTTAACCACACACACACACACACACACAGTTAAATGGATCAAAATCACATGACTATGTTCAATCACACACACACACAACCAGTTAAATGCATCAAAATCACATTAATATGTTCAATTACACACACACACACACACACAGTTAAATGGATCAAAATCACATGACTATGTTCAATCACACACACACACACACACAACCAGTTAAATGCATCAAAATCACATTAATATGTTCAATTACACACACACACACACACACATTTAAATGGATCAAAATCACATGACTATGTTCAATCACACACACACACACACACACACACACACACACACACACACACACAACCAGTTAAATGCATCAAAATCACATTAATATGTTCAATTACACACACACACACACACACATTTAAATGGATCAAAATCACATGACTATGTTCAATCACACACACACACACACACACACACACAGTTAAATGGATCAAAATCACATGACTATGTTCAACCACACACACACACACAGTTAAATGGATCAAAATCACATGACTATGTTCAATCACATACACACACAGTAAAATGGATCAAAATCACATGACTATGTTCAATCACACACACACAGTTAAATGGATCAAAATCACATGACTATGTTTAACCACACACACACACACACACACAGTTAAATGGATCAAAATCACATGACTATGTTCAATCACACACACACACACACAGTTCAATGGATCAAAATCACATGACTATGTTCAATCACACACAACCACTTAAATGGATCAAAATCACATGACTATGTTCAACCACACACACACACACACACACACAGTTAAATGGATCAAAATCACATGACCATGTTCAATCACACACACACACACAGTTAAATGGATCAAAATCACATGACTATGTTCAATCACACACACACACACACAACATTAATATGTTCAATTACACACACACACATTTAAATGGATCAAAATCACATGACTATGTTCAATCACACACACACACACACACAACCAGTTAAATGGATCAAAATCACATGACTATGTTCAATCACACACACACACACACACCCAGTTAAATGGATCAAAATCACATGACTATGTTCAACCACACACACACACACACACACAGTTAAATGGATCAAAATCACATGACTATGTTCAATCACACACACACACACACACAGTTAAATGGATCAAAATCACATGACTATGTTCAACCACACACACACACACACACACACAGTTAAATGGATCAAAATCACATGACTATGTTCAACCACACACACACACACACACACAGTTAAATGGATTAAAATCACATGACTATGTTCAATCACACACACACACACACAGTTAAATGGATCAAAATCATATGACTATGTTCAATCACACACACACACAACCAGTTTAATGGATCAAAATCACATCACTATGTTCAACCACACACACAAACACAGTTAAATGGATCAAAATCACATGACTATGTTCAATCACACACACACACACACTACAGTACTACAGTAACAGTAGTAAGTATCAAACAAAGGGCTAACAAGCTAGCGGCCTAACGGCGCTAATGCTAACAATTACCACAATACTTTACACGACAAAAAAAATAACGAATTCTGTCAAAAATATAAATTTACCTCACACACGAACACACACCAAGTCATATTACATCAACAGGAGCGAACACACACACACACACACAAAGCGCTAACAGCATTCATGCTAACATCACACAACATCACACGGTAATAAACGACCAAAAATCCAAATCCTGACAAAAAAATAACTTTTCTTCTCGGACACAGACTCCCACACGGACATAAAACCATTTAAATACTAAAACTAACAGCAGTTATGTCAGAAGCACTCAGGCGAAGTAGCTAGCAGGCTAATGCTAACGGTACCGAACAAAGGGCTAACAAGCTAGCGGCCTAACGGCGCTAATGCTAACAATTACAATACTTTACACGACAAAAAAAACTAATAAATAACGAATTCTGTCAAAAATATAAATTTACCTCACACATGAACATACACCAAGTCATATTACGTCAAGTAATAAGAGCGAACACACACACAAAGGGCTAACAGCATTTATGCTAACATCACACATCACACGGTAAAAAACGACCAAAAATCCAAATCCTGACAAAAACATAACTTTTCGTCTCGGACACAGACTCCCACACGGACATAAAACCATTTAAATACTAAAACTAACAGCAGTTATGTCAGAAGCACTCAGGCGAAGTAGCTAGCAGGCTAATGCTAACGGGATGACGAGGCAAAAAAAACAGTAATTTATCAAGAAAAGTCTATCTTACCTGTTGAAGGCGGTCCACAGGAGTCACAGGCGTCTGGGATCCAAGAAAACGAAGAAATAATCCAGAATCCAGGCGATTTCCGTCGAATAATCCAACAAAGAGCGGAGCAGCAGCAAAATCACATGACTACGTTCAACCACACACACACACACACACATAGTTAAATGGATCAAAATCACATGACCATGTTCAATCACACACACACACACACACACAATCAGTTAATGGATCAAAATCACATGATTATGTTCAACCACACACACACACACACAATCAGTTAAATGGATCAAAATCACATGATTATGTTCAACCACACACACACACACACACACACACACACACACTAGTTAAATGGATCAAAATCACATGATTATGTTCAACCACACACACACACACACCATTAAATGGATCAAAATCACATGATAATGTTCAACCACACACACACACACCATTAAATGGATCAAAATCACATGTTTATGTTCAATCACACACACACACACACACACAATCAGTTAAATGGATCAAAATCACATGACTATGTTCAACCACACACACACAACCAGTTGAATGGATCAAAATCACATGACTATGTTCGACCACACACACACACACACACATAGTTAAATGGATCAAAATCACATGACCATGTTCAATCACACACACACACACACACAGTTAAATGGATCAAAATCACATGACTATGTTCAACCACACACACACACACACACAGTTAAATGGATCAAAATCACATGACCATGTTCAATCACACACACACACACAGTTAAATGGATCAAAATCACATGACTATGTTCAACCACACACGCACGCGCACACACACACACACACACACACAACCAGTTAAATGGATCAAAATCACATGACTATGTTCAATCACACACACACACACACACACACAACCAGTTAAATGGATCAAAATCACATGACTATGTTCAATCACACACACACACACACACAACCAGTTAAATGCATCAAAATCACATTAATATGTTCAATTACACACACACACACACACACATTTAAATGGATCAAAATCACATGACTATGTTCAATCACACACACACACACACACACACAGTTAAATGGATCAAAATCACATGACCATGTTCAATCACACACACACACACAGTTAAATGGATCAAAATCACATGACTATGTTCAATCACACACACACACACACAACATTAATATGTTCAATTACACACACACACATTTAAATGGATCAAAATCACATGACTATGTTCAATCACACACATACACACATACACAACCAGATAAATGGATCAAAATCACATGACTATGTTCAATCACACACACACACACACACAACCAGTTAAATGGATCAAAATCACATGACTATGTTCAATCACACACACACACACACACACAGTTAAATGGATCAAAATCACATGACTATGTTCAACCACACACACACACACACACAGTTAAATGGATCAAAATCACATGACTATGTTCAATCACACACACACACACACACAGTTAAATGGATCAAAATCACATGACTATGTTCAACCACACACACACACACACACAGTTAAATGGATCAAAATCACATGACTATGTTCAACCACACACACACACACACACAGTTAAATGGATCAAAATCACATGACTATGTTCAACCACACACACACACACACACACAGTTAAATGGATTAAAATCACATGACTATGTTCAATCACACACACACACACACAGTTTAATGGATCAAAATCATATGACTATGTTCAATCACACACACACACAACCAGTTTAATGGATCAAAATCACATCACTATGTTCAACCACACACACAAACACAGTTAAATGGATCAAAATCACATGACTATGTTCAATCACACACACACACACACTACAGTACTACAGTAACAGTAGTAAGTATCAAACAAAGGGCTAACAAGCTAGCGGCCTAACGGCGCTAATGCTAACAATTACCACAATACTTTACACGACAAAAAAAATAACGAATTCTGTCAAAAATATAAATTTACCTCACACACGAACACACACCAAGTCATATTACATCAACAGGAGCGAACACACACACACACACACAAAGCGCTAACAGCATTTATGCTAACATCACACAACATCACACGGTAATAAACGACCAAAAATCCAAATCCTGACAAAAAAATAACTTTTCTTCTCGGACACAGACTCCCACACGGACATAAAACCATTTAAATACTAAAACTAACAGCAGTTATGTCAGAAGCACTCAGGCGAAGTAGCTAGCAGGCTAATGCTAACGGTACCGAACAAAGGGCTAACAAGCTAGCGGCCTAACGGCGCTAATGCTAACAATTACAATACTTTACACGACAAAAAAAACTAATAAATAACGAATTCTGTCAAAAATATAAATTTACCTCACACATGAACATACACCAAGTCATATTACGTCAAGTAATAAGAGCGAACACACACACAAAGGGCTAACAGCATTTATGCTAACATCACACATCACACGGTAAAAAACGACCAAAAATCCAAATCCTGACAAAAACATAACTTTTCGTCTCGGACACAGACTCCCACACGGACATAAAACCATTTAAATACTAAAACTAACAGCAGTTATGTCAGAAGCACTCAGGCGAAGTAGCTAGCAGGCTAATGCTAACGGGATGACGAGGCAAAAAAAACAGTAATTTATCAAGAAAAGTCTATCTTACCTGTTGAAGGCGGTCCACAGGAGTCACAGGCGTCTGGGATCCAAGAAAACGAAGAAATAATCCAGAATCCAGGCGATTTCCGTCGAATAATCCAACAAAGAGCGGAGCAGCAGCAAAATCACATGACTACGTTCAACCACACACACACACACACACATAGTTAAATGGATCAAAATCACATGACCATGTTCAATCACACACACACACACACACACACAATCAGTTAATGGATCAAAATCACATGATTATGTTCAACCACACACACACACACACAATCAGTTAAATGGATCAAAATCACATGATTATGTTCAACCACACACACACACACACACACACACACACACACTAGTTAAATGGATCAAAATCACATGATTATGTTCAACCACACACACACACACACCATTAAATGGATCAAAATCACATGATAATGTTCAACCACACACACACACACCATTAAATGGATCAAAATCACATGTTTATGTTCAATCACACACACACACACACACACAATCAGTTAAATGGATCAAAATCACATGACTATGTTCAACCACACACACACAACCAGTTGAATGGATCAAAATCACATGACTATGTTCGACCACACACACACACACACACATAGTTAAATGGATCAAAATCACATGACCATGTTCAATCACACACACACACACACACAGTTAAATGGATCAAAATCACATGACTATGTTCAACCACACACACACACACACACAGTTAAATGGATCAAAATCACATGACCATGTTCAATCACACACACACACACAGTTAAATGGATCAAAATCACATGACTATGTTCAACCACACACGCACGCGCACACACACACACACACACACACAACCAGTTAAATGGATCAAAATCACATGACTATGTTCAATCACACACACACACACACACACACAACCAGTTAAATGGATCAAAATCACATGACTATGTTCAATCACACACACACACACACACAACCAGTTAAATGCATCAAAATCACATTAATATGTTCAATTACACACACACACACACACACAGTTAAATGGATCAAAATCACATGACTATGTTCAATCACACACACACACACACACAACCAGTTAAATGCATCAAAATCACATTAATATGTTCAATTACACACACACACACACACACATTTAAATGGATCAAAATCACATGACTATGTTCAATCACACACACACACACACACACACAGTTAAATGGATCAAAATCACATGACCATGTTCAATCAAACACACACACACAGTTAAATGGATCAAAATCACATGACTATGTTCAATCACACACACACACACAACATTAATATGTTCAATTACACACACACACATTTAAATGGATCAAAATCACATGACTATGTTCAATCACACACATACACACATACACAACCAGATAAATGGATCAAAATCACATGACTATGTTCAATCACACACACACACACACACAACCAGTTAAATGGATCAAAATCACATGACTATGTTCAATCACACACACACACACACACACCCAGTTAAATGGATCAAAATCACATGACTATGTTCAACCACACACACACACACACACAGTTAAATGGATCAAAATCACATGACTATGTTCAATCACACACACACACACACACAGTTAAATGGATCAAAATCACATGACTATGTTCAACCACACACACACACACACACACACACAGTTAAATGGATCAAAATCACATGACTATGTTCAACCACACACACACACACACACACAGTTAAATGGATTAAAATCACATGACTATGTTCAACCACACACACACACACACAGTTAAATGGATCAAAATCATATGACTATGTTCAATCACACACACACACAACCAGTTTAATGGATCAAAATCACATCACTATGTTCAACCACACACACAAACACAGTTAAATGGATCAAAATCACATGACTATGTTCAATCACACACACACACACACTACAGTACTACAGTAACAGTAGTAAGTATCAAACAAAGGGCTAACAAGCTAGCGGCCTAACGGCGCTAATGCTAACAATTACCACAATACTTTACACGACAAAAAAAATAACGAATTCTGTCAAAAATATAAATTTACCTCACACACGAACACACACCAAGTCATATTACATCAACAGGAGCGAACACACACACACACACACAAAGCGCTAACAGCATTTATGCTAACATCACACAACATCACACGGTAATAAACGACCAAAAATCCAAATCCTGACAAAAAAATAACTTTTCTTCTCGGACACAGACTCCCACACGGACATAAAACCATTTAAATACTAAAACTAACAGCAGTTATGTCAGAAGCACTCAGGCGAAGTAGCTAGCAGGCTAATGCTAACGGTACCGAACAAAGGGCTAACAAGCTAGCGGCCTAACGGCGCTAATGCTAACAATTACAATACTTTACACGACAAAAAAAACTAATAAATAACGAATTCTGTCAAAAATATAAATTTACCTCACACATGAACATACACCAAGTCATATTACGTCAAGTAATAAGAGCGAACACACACACAAAGGGCTAACAGCATTTATGCTAACATCACACATCACACGGTAAAAAACGACCAAAAATCCAAATCCTGACAAAAACATAACTTTTCGTCTCGGACACAGACTCCCACACGGACATAAAACCATTTAAATACTAAAACTAACAGCAGTTATGTCAGAAGCACTCAGGCGAAGTAGCTAGCAGGCTAATGCTAACGGGATGACGAGGCAAAAAAAACAGTAATTTATCAAGAAAAGTCTATCTTACCTGTTGAAGGCGGTCCACAGGAGTCACAGGCGTCTGGGATCCAAGAAAACGAAGAAATAATCCAGAATCCAGGCGATTTCCGTCGAATAATCCAACAAAGAGCGGAGCAGCAGCAAAATCACATGACTACGTTCAACCACACACACACACACACACATAGTTAAATGGATCAAAATCACATGACCATGTTCAATCACACACACACACACACACACACAATCAGTTAATGGATCAAAATCACATGATTATGTTCAACCACACACACACACACACAATCAGTTAAATGGATCAAAATCACATGATTATGTTCAACCACACACACACACACACACACACACACACACACTAGTTAAATGGATCAAAATCACATGATTATGTTCAACCACACACACACACACACCATTAAATGGATCAAAATCACATGATAATGTTCAACCACACACACACACACCATTAAATGGATCAAAATCACATGTTTATGTTCAATCACACACACACACACACACACACACAATCAGTTAAATGGATCAAAATCACATGACTATGTTCAACCACACACACACAACCAGTTGAATGGATCAAAATCACATGACTATGTTCGACCACACACACACACACACACATAGTTAAATGGATCAAAATCACATGACCATGTTCAATCACACACACACACACATACAGTTAAATGGATCAAAATCACATGACTATGTTCAACCACACACACACACACACACAGTTAAATGGATCAAAATCACATGACCATGTTCAATCACACACACACACACAGTTAAATGGATCAAAATCACATGACTATGTTCAACCACACACGCACGCGCACACACACACACACACACACACAACCAGTTAAATGGATCAAAATCACATGACTATGTTCAATCACACACACACACACACACAGTTAAATGGATCAAAATCACATGACTATGTTCAACCACACACACACACACACACACAACCAGTTAAATGGATCAAAATCACATGACTATGTTCAACCACACACACATACACACACAACCAGTTAAATGGATCAAAATCACATGACTATGTTCAACCACACACACACACACACACACACACACGTCAAATGGATCAAAATCACATGATTATGTTCAACCACACACACACACACACACACGTCAAATGGATCAAAATCACATGACTATGTTCAATCACACACACACACAACCAGTTAAATGGATCAAAATCACATGACTATGTTCAATCACACACACACACACAGTTAAATGGATCAAAATCACATGACTATGTTCAACCACACACGCACGCACACACACACACACACACACAACCAGTTAAATGGATCAAAATCACATGACTATGTTCAATCACACACACACACACACAGTTAAATGGATCAAAATCACATGACTATGTTCAACCACACACACACACACACACACACACACAACCAGTTAAATGGATCAAAATCACATGACTATGTTCAACCACACACACATACACACACAACCAGTTAAATGGATCAAAATCACATGACTATGTTCAACCACACACACACCGTTAAATGGATCAAAATCACATGACTATGTTCAACCACACACACACACACACCGTTAAATGGATCAAAATCACATGACTATGTTCAATCACACACACACACAACCAGTTAAATGGATCAAAATCACATCACTATGTTCAACCACACACACACACACACACAACCAGTTAAATGGATCAAAATCACATGACTATGTTCAACCACACACACATACACACACAACCAGTTAAATGGATCAAAATCACATGACTATGTTCAACCACACACACACCGTTAAATGGATCAAAATCACATGACTATGTTCAACCACACACACACACACACCGTTAAATGGATCAAAATCACATGACTATGTTCAATCACACACACACACAACCAGTTAAATGGATCAAAATCACATCACTATGTTCAACCACACACACAAACACAGTTAAATGGATCAAAATCACATGACTATGTTCAATCACACACACACACACACTACAGTACTACAGTAACAGTAGTAAGTATCAAACAAAGGGCTAACAAGCTAGCGGCGCTAATGCTAACAATTACCACAATACTTTACACGACAAAAAAAATAACGAATTCTGTCAAAAATATAAATTTACCTTACACACGAACACACACCAAGTCATATTACATCAACAGGAGCGAACACACACACACACACAAAGCGCTAACAGCATTTATGCTAACATCACACAACATCACACGGTAAAAAACGACCAAAAATCCAAATCCTGACAAAAAAATAACTTTTCTTCTCGGACACAGACTCCCACACGGACATAAAACCATTTAAATACTAAAACTAACAGCAGTTATGTCAGAAGCACTCAGGCGAAGTAGCTAGCAGGCTAATGCTAACGGTACCGAACAAAGGGCTAACAAGCTAGCGGCCTAACGGCGCTAATGCTAACAATTACAATACTTTACACGACAAAAAAAACTAATAAATAACGAATTCTGTCAAAAATATAAATTTACCTCACACATGAACATACACCAAGTCATATTACGTCAAGTAATAAGAGCGAACACACACACACACACACACACAAAGGGCTAACAGCATTTATGCTAACATCACACATCACACGGTAAAAAACGACCAAAAATCCAAATCCTGACAAAAACATAACTTTTCGTCTCGGACACAGACTCCCACACGGACATAAAACCATTTAAATACTAAAACTAACAGCAGTTATGTCAGAAGCACTCAGGCGAAGTAGCTAGCAGGCTAATGCTAACGGGATGACGAGGCAAAAAAAACAGTAATTTATCAAGAAAAGTCTATCTTACCTGTTGAAGGCGGTCCACAGGAGTCACAGGCGTCTGGGATCCAAGAAAACGAAGAAATAATCCAGAATCCAGGCGATTTCCGTCGAATAATCCAACAAAGAGCGGAGCAGCAGCAAAATCACATGACTATGTTCAATCACACACACACACACACATAGTTAAATGGATCAAAATCACATGACCATGTTCAATCACACACACACACACACACACACAGTTAAATGGATCAAAATCACATGACTATGTTCAACCACACACACACACACACACAGTTAAATGGATCAAAATCACATGACCATGTTCAATCACACACACACACACAGTTAAATGGATCAAAATCACATGACTATGTTCAATCACACACACACACACACACACACACACACACACACAGTTAAATGGATCAAAATCACATGACTATGTTCAACCACACACACACACACACAACCAGTTAAATGGATCAAAATCACATGACTATGTTCAACCACACACACATACACACACAACCAGTTAAATGGATCAAAATCACATGACTATGTTCAACCACACACACACACACACACACACACCGTTAAATGGATCAAAATCACATAACTATGTTCAACCACACACACACACACAGTTAAATGGATCAAAATCACATGACTATGTTTAATCACACACACACAGTTAAATGGATCAAAATCACATGACTATGTTCAACCACACACACACACAACCACTTAAATGGATCAAAATCACATGACTATGTTCAATCACACACACACACACACACAGTTAAATGGATCAAAATCACATGACTATGTTCAATCACACACACACACACACAGTTAAATGGATCAAAATCACATGACTATGTTCAACCACACACACACACACACACAGTTAAATGGATCAAAATCACTTGACTATGTTCAACCACACACAACCACTTAAATGGATTAAAATCACATGACTATGTTCAACCACACACACACACACAACCAGTTAAATGGATCAAAATCACATGACCATGTTCAATCACACACACACAGTTAAATGGATCACAATCACATGACTATGTTCAACCACACACACACACACACACACAGTTAAATGGATCAAAATCACATGACTATGTTCAATCACACACACACACAGTTAAATGGATCAAAATCACATGACTATGTTCAATCACACACACACAGTTAAATGGATCAAAATCACATGACTGTGTTCAACCACACACACACACACACACACAACCAGTTAAATGGATCAAAATCACATGACTATGTTCAATCACACACACACACACAACCAGTTAAATGGATCAAAATCACATGACTATGTTCAATCACACACACACACACACACACACACACACAATTAAATGGATCAAAATCACATGACTATGTTCAATCACACACACACACACACACACACACACACACACACAGTTAAATGGATCAAAATCACATGACTATGTTCAATCACACACACAGTTAAATGGATCAAAATCACATGACTATGTTCAACCACACACACACACACACACACCGTTAAATGGATCAAAATCACATGACTATGTTCAATCACACACACACACACACACCCAGTTAAATGGATCAAAATCACATGACTATGTTCAACCACACACACAGTTAAATGGATCAAAATCACATGACTATGTTCAACCACACACAACCACTTAAATGGATCAAAATCACATGACTATGTTCATCCACACACACACACAACCAGATAAATGGATCAAAATCACATGACTATGTTCAATCACACACACACACACACAACCAGTTAAATGGATCAAAATCACATGACTATGTTCAATCACACACACACACACACACACACAGTTAAATGGATCAAAATCACATGACTATGTTCAACCACACACACACACACACACACACACACAGTTAAATGGATCAAAATCACATGACTATGTTCAATCACACACACAGTTAAATGGATCAAAATCACATGACTATGTTCAACCACACACACACACACAGTTAAATGGATCAAAATCACATGACTATGTTCAATCACACACACACAGTTAAATGGATCAAAATCACATGACTATGTTCAATCACACACACACAGTTAAATGGATCAAAATCACATGACTATGTTCAACCACACACACACACACACAGTTAAATGGATCAAAATCACATGACTATGTTCAACCACACACACCACTTAAATGGATCAAAATCACATGACTATGTTCATCCACACACACACACACACAACCAGATAAATGGATCAAAATCACATGACTATGTTCAATCACACACACACACAACCAGTTAAATGGATCAAAATCACATGACTATGTTCAATCACACACACACACACACACACAGTTAAATGGATCAAAATCACATGACTATGTTCAACCACACACACACACACACACACACACAGTTAAATGGATCAAAATCACATGACTATGTTCAACCACACACACACACACACACAGTTAAATGGATTAAAATCACATGACTATGTTCAATCACACACACACACAGTTAAATGGATCAAAATCATATGACTATGTTCAATCACACACACACACAACCAGTTTAATGGATCAAAATCACATCACTATGTTCAACCACACACACAAACACAGTTAAATGGATCAAAATCACATGACTATGTTCAATCACACACACACACACACTACAGTACTACAGTAACAGTAGTAAGTATCAAACAAAGGGCTAACAAGCTAGCGGCCTAACGGCGCTAATGCTAACAATTACCACAATACTTTACACGACAAAAAAAACAACGAATTCTGTCAAAAATATAAATTTACCTCACACACGAACACACACCAAGTCATATTACATCAACAGGAGCGAACACACACACACACACAAAGCGCTAACAGCATTTATGCTAACATCACACAACATCACACGGTAAAAAAACGACCAAAAATCCAAATCCTGACAAAAAAATAACTTTTCTTCTCGGACACAGACTCCCACACGGACATAAAACCATTTAAATACTAAAACTAACAGCAGTTATGTCAGAAGCACTCAGGCGAAGTAGCTAGCAGGCTAATGCTAACGGTACCGAACAAAGGGCTAACAAGCTAGCGGCCTAACGGCGCTAATGCTAACAATTACAATACACGACAAAAAAACTAATAAATAACGAATTCTGTCAAAAATATAAATTTACCTCACACATGAACATACACCAAGTCATATTACGTCAAGTAATAAGAGCGAACACACACACACACACACACAAAGGGCTAACAGCATTTATGCTAACATCACACATCACACGGTAAAAAAACGACCAAAAATCCAAATCCTGACAAAAACATAACTTTTCGTCTCGGACACAGACTCCCACACGGACATAAAACCATTTAAATACTAAAACTAACAGCAGTTATGTCAGAAGCACTCAGGCGAAGTAGCTAGCAGGCTAATGCTAACGGGATGACGAGGCAAAAAAACAGTAATTTATCAAGAAAAGTCTATCTTACCTGTTGAAGGCGGTCCACAGGAGTCACAGGCGTCTGGGATCCAAGAAAACGAAGAAATAATCCAGAAAAAGGCGATTTCCGTCGAATAATCCAACAAAGAGCGGAGCAGCAGCAAAGTCCTTTGGGCTGCTGTGTATTTATACTGGATGATGACGTCAGTCCTTCTAGAAGATTCCATCGATTCTGAAATCGATAAATGACGATAATTCAACGATTTAGAGATTAAAAAAACTAAAAATAATTTTATTAGTCATTATTTTCCCCCTGAAAGTCCTGAGTAGTTTAAATGTGTATTTATATTTTTTACTCCTTTTTTTCTTCATGTGATCCTGATATATTCTATAATATGTCTGTTTTAATGTTTTTTTTAATTATTTTCTTGAGTCTCCTGACCAATAAACTGTGATTTATGTAGTTTTAACCTTAAAATAAATCATACAGATTAAAATATATAAAATAAATAAACATTAAACAAACATATATATAATATAATTAATTAATAATTAATATACTACCATACTATTATTTTATATTATGTGTTAAATTATATAATTATTACTGTTACTTTGAATTATTTTATATAACAAAATTACAATGTATTATATTATAATACTAGTAGTGGTATTATAGTAGTAGTAGTAGTATTATAATACTATTATAATACTGTTAGTTTTAGTACACTGTACATAGTATACTATACAATTTATTATGTATATTATTCAGGATGTTTGAATACAGTAAATTCATTCTAAAAATAATGTTAATAATGTTAGAATGAAGTTATTGATATATTTTCGACCATTAACTCGACATGTAATATGTGATAGTAGATATGACCATTTCAAATTTAAGGAATACAAGGACATAACAAATAATAAATTTCCATATGCAGTATTGTGTGTAGTATTGTGACTTGATGTAGTAAAGAAAATATTCAATTTGTTTATTGACATGCAGTTGATTTCAAAGTAATAGTCTTTAAAAACATGAGTAAAGCCAAAATCCTTATTGTGTTTATTATTTAAATCCATTGGGAACACTGCATTTTATATCTTAAATAAATGAAGTGTCATGCAGACCTCCATTAAAAAAAAAAAAAAAGTTGTATTCAATATAATAATAAATAACTAACTAGCTTCCCTCACTAACCTTTGACCCCTTTACTTTTAGTACAATAATTACACTAAATCTAACCTCCAGGACCTCCCTAAAACATAACAGAGGCCTAGTTCTGGATGGAAACCTTAAGGGATCTCCTCATATCCTCCAATTCTATCCTTTCAAGATTCAGTGGGAGCAGGCCCCATAGGTGCATCGGGAGTACTCGCCTGACCTCCTACTGTCTCTGACAACCTGCACCAAACAGGTGATCGTTTGGTTTCCTATTGAACACTGCGATACCTTTCACAGTGTTTGATATCTCCATAAGGTAGAATCTACCCTACCTCTTTTCTTCTCTGCCCCCCCTGTAAGACACCTCAGCGGCTGCGGCGACTTCATCACTTCCTATCTCCTGCCTTATACTACCTGTATAAGCAAGATAGCTTTTCCTTAAGATTCCTCTCATTCCATCCCTAACGAACCTCAGAATAAATAATGAGATTACCATATGTTATTTTAATTACCAATTTCATTGCATAGAATAATACAACAATTAACACAAAACAGAGTGAACATAATAGTAAAAAACCCCCACCTCAAACCAATCCCCTTGTGGTATTGGACATCCGGTTGGACTCCGGTGGAGCCGGGGTCAGCTCGGCTGCCGCGAAGAGGTCCTCCTCTGCTGCTCTACTGATCTTCTTCCTGATTCCTTTATACTCGGAGATCATACTAACATAGCAATAAACACATATTGAGTCAATCACCTTGTGTATTGGACATCAGGTCAGGCTTCGGTTGAGCCGTGGTCAGCCCAGCTGCCGCGAAGAGGTCCTCCTCTGTTGCTTGACTATACTCCTTCCTAATCAGAGGAGGGGAGAGAAGCTTCCTGATTCCTCACACTTGGACACTATAATAACACAGTAACAAACATCAACTTAATCAATCGCCTTACGGTATTGCACATCACCTAATTGTTTCCTCTCCCCCTCCCATTTCATAGGATCCAAACCCAATCCAAAACCTCCAAACCAGACAAACTCCCACAACCTTTATTTGAATATACCTTGGCTCTTCATCGTTTGGAAAAAGCACAAGCAGCTTCTAACCTGGCCCTCTCCAACTCTGATCCAAGTTCCATAACCACAGCATGGAACCATGCCACTGAATGGATCAACAAGCATCTACCCGATTTCCCAGAATCCACCATTCATCGGGCCCAACAACAACTCAAAGCTAAATCTTCACCAACCTCCCCCCAGAACCGAAAAAGACCAACCAACTCTCCATCCTCCGATCAACCCACAATCAAAAAACACTATTTACCCCCCTCCCTTTTATCACTCAACCTCAAACCAATCCAAAAAACTCCTAAAACACCCCCACAAAACAAACCCTCTTCAACTCCATTAAATATCAACCTCAACCAAACCCTTAGGACCCCTCCCCAAACCTCAGCTTTCACTAGACATGAACACAATAACAACAAATTCCGGAACTGGTCTCTTACCCCCTCAAGACCTATCATATGGATGGGGGACTGCAACCTCTCCAGACTCCCCCATATCAAAGACAACAGAATCCAAGTGGATAGCTATCCAGGAGCGACTCTCGCACATGCAGGTCACATCCTTAAACACCATACCCCTACGTCCCCCCTCACCCAAAAAGTTCTCCTCTCCTTTGGAGTCAATAACAAGGACCACTCCAACCCCTCCCTGCTCAAACCCCTCATCTCCCGAATGATCAGCAACGCCAAAAGCACCTTCCCCAACGCACAAATCTACGTACCACTCCTTAACTTTTCAAAACGTCTTCCCCGCCCCCAACTGACCAACTTACACATGATAAATAACCTTATCAAAGAGTTCCCCGAACATCTACCGGATCTTCCAGACACCCAATTCCAAACTGAATTGGACCACATCCACTGGACCCCTCCAACCGGAATCCATATAGCCAACCATTGGAAAAACTATTTAAACTAATTTTGCCAACACCGACCCCCTCCCCCTCGAGTGTTGGCGTCACCAATTTGTCCTCCACCCTACATCTCACCCAAACACAAGAATCTCTCCTCTCCAAAGGGCTTTCCTTTGTACCTCAATATGAGAATTTCACACACAAACCCTCACCGGATGATATTGGGCTACAAAAATACCACCGCAGGCTCAAATTAGCCTTCCACTTCCAAGACCAAGACGGAAGTCAAATACAACCCTCCGTCACAGAACCTTCTTCTTGGGAACCAAGACCCGACCTCCTACCCCCAGCACTATGGTCACTCATAGAACTCGACCGCCAAACCCTCCACAAAAGACCCTCATCCCTCCCTAAGGAACCCAGCAACCTTACCAAAACTGAATGGAAGTCACTACAATCCCTTAGAAAGGACACCTCAATAATCATTAAGCCAGCGGATAAAGGAAGTGACGTAGTAATTATGGACCGAACCCTCTATGTCCAGGAAGCAATGAGGCAACTCAATAATGAGAATCACTACCAACAACTCCAGGGACCCATTTACCCGGAATCAGCCCTTGCCTACAGGGTGATCCTCGCAGATATGGAGAAAAAAGGTTTTATCTCTAAAAAACAATTGGACTTTCTCACAGGCCAACCCCCCCCCAGACCAAGGCATTTTTACCTTCTCCCAAAAATCCACAAACCGAAGGACAAATGGACAGTCCCCAACCACATGCCTCCAGGCCGGCTCATAATTGCAATAGTGAAAGCTACCGGGTGGCTGCCTATTTGGAGTATCACCTCAACCCCCTCGCTAACAAACACCCCAGCTACCTCAAGGACACCCCAGACTTCCTTGACAAACTGAAGGAAATTAAAGCCTCACCAAAAGACATCCTCTTCACCATGGACGTGGAAAGCCTATACACCAACATTGAAACAGAAAGGGGCTTGAAGGCGGTACAGGAATGGTTCCTCCGCTACCCCAATCCTTCCAGATCGGACGAACATATCTTGGAGCTCCTCAACTTGAGCCTCATCAAGAATGACTTCACATTTAATGATCAATGGTTCCTCCAAGTAGGGGGCACGGCAATGGGTAAAAAATTTGCCCCCTCCTATGCCAACATCTATATGGCGGAATGGGAAGAATCAGCTTTCTCCAAAAGCGAGAAGCTTCCTTCTCATTACTTCCGATACCTAGATGACATTTGGGGAGTTTGGCCACACACCCTCTCGGAACTCCAAAACTGGGTCCAAACCCTCAACGATCACCACCCATCTATTAACTTAACCCTCTCCTGGAACCTTCAGTCTCTGGACTTTCTGGATATCACGATCTTTAAAGGTCCAGACTTCCACCGGACACACACTTTTGACACAAAAGTGTTCTTCAAGGAAACAGATTCCCACGCCCTTCTTCACCGAAGCAGTTTCCATCCCAAGCATACATTCAAGGGAATCATCAAATCACAATTAATCAGATTCGACCGCATCTGTTCCAACCCAACGGATAGGGAAACAACCACCCGAATCTTTTTCAAGGCCCTGAGAAGGAGAGGATATACCAGACATTTCCTCCTACAAACAAAGAAAGCTTGGCAAAGGGCAGCTCGTTCACCCAAACCCAAACTCCTACACAACCTCATACCAATCACTTCCATCTATTCCACCTACGCTAAGACCACCCACAGTTACCTGAAAAGCAACTTCAACAGTCTTCAAAAAGACCTTCCCTTCACCCAAAACCTTCAAATCGTTTCAGCCTTCCGCCGCAACCCCAACCTGAAAGACCTCTTGGTTCGTTCCAAACTCATCAAAACAAAAACCCACAGGATAACCCCCCACAAAACCTTCTTTGCAAACAACCCCACAACCAAAGCCAGATTCCCCCTTCCAACAAACATCCCTCTTTCAACAACCAATTGTGTATATGTCATCAAGTGCAAAAAATGTGGAAAACAATATGTTGGAGAAACCTCCAACCAACTCTCCGCTCGCCTTTCAACCCATATATACACCATCAGAACCGGAAAGAACAACACCCCACTTGGAACACACTTTCGCAAACATGGAGTGGACCAAATTCTTCTTCGAGCCATCGCTCACAACCCCAATTGGTCCACCAAACAAAGAAGACGGGAGGAACAATTATGGATCCAAAAACTGGACTCCAGATTCCCAAAGGGACTCAACATCCAATGGATTCCAACAATCAATTCCCAATGATTTCTTACTAATTTATATAAATGTAATATACACTGTAAATAGTTCCATCTATTATTCTTTATTATTTTTTTATGATGTAAATGGCATTCTAATGTTCCTGTTTTATTAATATCCATCTCATTGTATGTATTCAAATTAAAAAAAAAAAAAAAGGAGAAAAAAATCAGAAGACAGTGAAGAAATAGGTCCTAGGCTTGTCCTTTGGGACTAGTCCTGACCCTCTGAGTTTTCTGTTTTCCCCTTTTCTTATTTTTCTAGAGTTAGGACAAATTTATAACCCAGACCTTAACTATAGGTTTCGGACCCGAATCCCTTATAAAAACCAGTTCCTTATCCTAAACATTATATTAACATTTAATCCTAACCCTAACCCCAACCCTTTCCTTAAAATTCTAACCATAACCTAAAGCCTACCTAAACATAAAACCTAACCCTTACTTAAACATGACCCTAACTCTTTTCTTAAACTTTAACCCTAACCTAAACCCTAACCTAAACAGAACCCTAACCTCAACCGTAAACACTAAACATAACCCTAACCTTAAAAGCTAAACCCTAACCCCTAATCATAGCTCTAACCTTAACCCCAAAACCCTAACCCTAAAACCTAACTTTAACCCTGGTCTTAACCCCAAACCCTAAAACAGAACCTTAACCCTAACCTTAAACCCTAATCATAACCCTAACCTTAACCCCAATTCTTAACCCTAACTCTAACCTTAGCTTCAAATCCTAAACATAAACTTAACCGTAACCCTTACCTGAACCCTAAACCCTAACTCTAACTACTACCCTTAAAACCTAAGGCCCATCCCTAACCCTAAACATAACCCTAATCTTAACCCCAAACTCTAACCCTTCATCCTAACTCTAACCTTAACCTTAGCCCCAAACCTTAAATACAACCTTAACCCCAACCATAACCCTAACCTTAAATCCTAGTCATAACCTTAACCCCAAACCCTAACCCCAACATTAACCCCTAATCCTAACTCTAACCCTAACCTCAGCCCCTACCCTAAATATAACCTTAACCCTAACCTTACCCTTAATTCTAATCATAACGCCAACCTCAACCCCTACCCTAAATATAACCTTAACCCTAACCTTACCCTTAATTCTAATCAAAACCCTAACCTTAACCCCAAATCCTTACCCTTAACCCTAACCTTAACCCCAAATCCTAACCCTTAACCCTAATCTTAACCCCCAAACCTAACCTACCCCTAACCCCAACCCCTAACCTTAACCCTATCCCTAACCTTAACTTCAGTCCTAACCCCCAACCTTAACCTTAATCCCAACCCCTAAATCTAACCCTACCCCTAATCCTAACCCCTAACCTTAACCCTAACCTTAATCCCAACCCCTAAACCTAACCTTACCCCTAAAACCTAACCCCTAACCCTAAAAACTAACCCATAACCTTAATCCTAACCGGAACCTTAACCCTACCCTCAAACCTAACCTCTAAATTTAAAACCTAACCCATAACCTTAAAACCTAACCTTAACCTTAATCTTAACCCCTAAACCTAACCTTACTCCTAACCCCATCCCCTAACCTTAACCCTATCCCTATCCCTAACCTTAACCCTAACCTTAGCCCCAAATCCTAACCCTTAACCCTAATCTTAACCCCCAAAACTAACCTTACCCCTAACCCCAACCCCTAACTTTAACCCTATCCCTAACCTTAACTTTAATCCTAACCCCTAACCCCTAACCTTAACCCTAACCTTAACCTTAACCCCAACCCCTAACCCTAACCTTGACCTTAATCCTAACCCCTAAACTTAACCCTAAACCTAACCCCTAATCCTAAAACTAACCCATAACCTTAATCCTAACCTTAACCCCGGCCTGTACCCTTACCTTATACCATATATATATATATATATATATATATATATATATGTATATATGTGTATGTATGTGTATATATATATATATATATATATATATATGTGTGTGTATATATGTTGGTGTAACAATAAAATCCTCTTGTATCGCCTCATTCTTTACATCATCATACATTCATTTCATTTATTCTTATAACCATTCCACAGCTATAAGGATCCACCCCTCCACCTCTTGCTCCTCTTCATATTCACGAAATAAGGATAAACTGTTTGATTCATTTTCATTTCATCTTTTATTGAGAAAAGAGATTTAGACAAAAAACAGCTTAAATAAATATGTATGTATGTATATGTATGTTCTTCCTCCACACCATGACCGAAAGAGACACAGAAAAAGCCCCTCACCCTCCTTTTCCTCTCCGCACCCTGAGTGAAAGGGAGGTTACTGTAAATGACACTCCATGACAACTCCCATAATCCCTTTCGGGTGAATTCCCTTTCATCAACATCGTAAAGGCTTGTCTAAGACTAAAAACAATATAATTATCAAACTTGATCCCCTCAATCTCTTTCTTACCTTCACCAAACCACACCCCTTACTCTCCGATCACTCAAACCCACCCCAATAAAACAACATTATTAGATTGATTAAATAATAACTATACAAATATAACCATCTTCTTTATTATCATTCAGATTATTTCTCTCGAAAATAACTAAAATATATTCCCTTAATACCAAATTAACCTTTTATAACCTACCAACACTCCATCACGCACTTCACCCTCTGAAATACTATCATTATTAGATATTTTGAATACAGTTAAAACACTTAAATAATTAAAAATACGTTTAAATACATTCATAATAATCTTCAATTCCACAAGATTAAAACGGAAATAAATATAAATCCATTCTCCTCCTCCTCTAGATTAAGAAAAAATCATTTAATAATAAAACCGAATTAAATAAAGTTACTCATTATAGATGACGTCACTATCCGCTCCTAAAACAAAACCAATTTTTTCCTCCACACCCTGACCGGAAGGTATAAAACCCTTCTCCCTCCTTTTCCTCTCCGCACCCTGAGTGAGAGGTATGTTGCTTGAAATGACCCTCCAGGACAATTCCCATAATTCCTTTCGGTTGAATTTCCTTCCATAAATACCGTAAAGGCTTGTCTAAGATTAAAACAATATAATTACCAAACTTGGTTCCCTCAACCTCTTTCTTACTTTCACCAAAACACACCCCTACTCCCCGATCACTCAAACCCAACCCACTAAAAGAACTTTATTAGATTGATTAAATAACTATACAAATATAAACATTTTCTTTATTATTATTTAGATTATTTCTCTCAAAAATAACTAAAATATTTTCCCTTAATACCAATTTAACCTTTTTTATACAAGAAAGAACCTACCCACACTCCATCATACACTTGACCCTCTGAGATATTATCATTATTAGACATTTTGAATACATTTACAACACTTAAATAATTAAAAATACGTTTAAATATATTGATAATACTCTTCAATTTCACAAGATTAAGACGGAAATAAATATGAATCCATTCTCCTCCTCCTCTAGATTAAGAAAAAATCATTTAACAAAAAACCGAATTAAATAAAGTTACTCGTTATGGATGACGTCACTATCCACTCCTAAAACAAAACCGATTTTTCCTCCACACCCTGACCGAGAGACAGAGCCCTTCACCCTCCTTTTACTCTGCGCACCCTGAGTGAGATAAATCTTGCTGGAAATGACCCTCCATTACAATTCCCATAATTCCTTTCGGATGAATTCCCTCCCATAAACATCATGAAGGCTTGTCTAAGATTTAAAACAATATAATTACCAAACTTAGTTCCCTCAACCTCTTTCTTTCTTTCACCAAACCACACCCCTACTCCCCGATCACTCAAACCCAACCCACTAATAGAACCTTAGTAGATTGATTTAATAACTATACAAATACAACCATCTTCTTTATTATCATTCAGATTATTTCTCTCAAAAATAACTGAAATATATTCCCTTAATACCAATTTAACCTTTTGTATACAAAAATAACCGACCAACACTCCATCATACACTTGACCCTCTGAAATATTATCATTATTAGATATTTTTAATACATTTAAAACAATTAAATAATTAAAAATACGTTCAAATACACTCATAATACTCTCCTATTTCACAAGATTAAGATGGAAATAATTACAAATCTATTCTCCTCCCCTTCTAGATTAAGAAAAAATCATTTAATAATAGACCGAACTGAATAAAATTACTCATTATAGATGACGTCACTAACCGTTCCTAAAATAAAACCGATCTTTTCCTCCACACCCTGACCGAGAGAGACAGAGCCCTTCGCCCGCCTTTTACTCTGCGCACCCTGAGTGAGCGGAATGTTACGGTAAATGACCCTCCATGACATTTCCCATAATCCTTTGCGGTCGAACTGACGGCCATTTTAACATATATCCTCACACAATTAAAGAACAATTTCCCGAATTTAACACAAACCTATAAATAAATTAATACAGAAATAAGTTTCACCTTAATTGATAAATAAAATAAACAAAACAATATTGATATTTACGCACAATCAAAACAACAGAATATATAAAGTAAACTAGACAATTCCCGCGGAAATTGTGAGAGTTGGGGCTGGGCTCTGGGGGTGTCGGGGGTCCTTGCTGCAGTTTGTTAATGGTCGTGATACCATGGATGGGATGGGGGGGGTCCTCTTTATTGATACTACAAAGTTTGATGGTTGTGGAGACTTTAGATGCAAAGTTATTGATGAAAAACTATTGACCAATCAGCTTTCAGCCCTTTCAGAGAAATCACCTTAGCCACCAAGCTGTGGTGTTTCCATGGTGATGATGACATCACTGACACAGACCAACTGCTTCTAAGTCAAAAACTGAATTTTATCCTCCAAGTAAAGATATTTTCTAACATCAGCATTGAGGAGGGTTTTCTTGAAATGTGATGTCTTTGATATGTAGCTCTATACCTCATTAATGCATTAGTTTATTTAAATTAATTTATTCATGTATTTATGTCAGTTACATAAAATATCTATATATAATGTATTAATATACATGTATAACATACTTACCATAAAACCTTCAGAGTACATCTATGTATGTTATTAAAATCCTCAGACATTAGATTCTAGATTCAAAGTTAACTTTATTGTCATTTCACTCCACATTTACATTCAGTCTGAAATTAAATTGCTTCTCATCATTGACATTACATTAAAAGAAAATGGTGATTAAATGACTACTAACAATCTATATAAGAATGTATTTTCAATCACATATTTAAAAACAGTATTTCACAGCATTAATAACCAAATAATTTCAGAGGTTCAGTAAAAGGTGCTTCAATGTCTCCAATCCAGTGCTGTTTAAAGTAATTCAGACATGTCCTTAAATCAGTTCAAATCTTGTCCTTGGTTGTTCTCCAGCTGGGGCGGTGGTGTGTGTTTGGGGGGTTCAGGGTGTCTGAGTGTGTGTGTGGGGGGATTCAGTCCACTTGAAGGCCTACAGCTTGTAAAACCTGTTGATCATAGTGAAGGGTGGAGTGGGTCTTTGATGGTGGAGGTAGCTGTGTGAATGCATTGCTGTTGGTAGAGCTCCATCAGGATGAGACAGCAGCAGAAACGGTTCTGTAGGCGGTCTTCATCAGTCCTGATTGGCTGTCTTTGTTGTCCATGGAAACTGCAGCTCCTGAACCAGGAAGTGATGCTGTAGGTCAGGATGCTGTCAGTGGAGTCCCTGTAGAAGGTGGTAAAGTGAGGAGACCAGTTACTATCAATGACCATTAAAGTTCTTTAGTGATATTACAGTGTAGATGCATTATCTGGAAAAACACAACAACCAAGCAGATTATAAAATGACTAAGTCTTACTTGTTCTCTACTCCTGCTCCATGTTTCTCCACAGTAAGTCAACGTGGTCATCAGCTGGATTTGGCACACCATGAACTTGTCAGCAGCACTTAAAGACAAAAAAAATAAAACATTTAGTGTTAATGTTTGCAGGTATGGCAGTATTTGGTGATAGACAATCTGAAATGAGTCTTACTTTTGGCAGGATGAGATTCCTGTAGAGGCTGATGTGGGCGTGACTTGTAAATTGTACTTTAATCCTTCTTCAAGCAGACAGGTTATACGGAGCAGTCATCTCACAGGGATTAGAGAGTCAGTCTGTGGGAGAAAAAAAAAAACAAACCAACATCAGGTTAAAACTATCAACATCATCATTTAGTGAAGAATCACCAGTGAAATGAACATCAAATATTTTACTCACCTTGTTTCTGTATGCGTGGAACTTCCAACCTCAGCCAACATCACATGTTACCAGGCTGTAGGGCTATTTACCCATAGCTGGGACAGTGGTTGACAGGCACCAGGACTTGTCCACACAGGGGTGGTCCTGGATGCCGCGTCTCTGGGGCCCACTGCTGCTCCGAGATCCCCATACAGTTCAGCCTGGGACCGTGAGGTACCCAGTTTCCGTGCGTGGCCCCGGGGAGGCACTGTAGGAGTCTTGGTAGTGGAGAGGCTATATACTGGCTTTCACCCTCCGTTAAGAAGGCTGGCCAGCAGCAGTAGGTGTAACATGCAGGATCGCATGGTTACTGCACGAGACGCTTCACACATACCCTGTGTTAGCACACAACACTGTGTACAAACACCCACACACACACGGGACAAACATTTAACAAGACAAACAGACAAAGAGGCATTTCTTGTATTGGCCAAATTAAACACGATCACTGCAGCGTTACTTTTATCTGCCAAGTTAATAATAGCAGTTGTACAACAGATTAGTCAATTAACAATTACATTAACATTACAGTCGTCAGATCACTGTCAAGTTTTTCTAACTGTTGGCTTAACATGGAACTACTTAACTGAACATTGAACTACTTAACCGAACATTGAACTAAGCACTTAACTGAACAACGAACTGCACAGTGACCGGACGACTTTCAAAGTCTCAAGGGGACAACCAAAACTATATAAAATGCATCAATATGTAGCTGCAGTATTTGGCAAATGCAGACAGACATGTAACACAGGACAAACAAACGGGTGGGGTGGTGGAGAGGTGGAGAGAGGGATAGAGAGAGAGCGTAACCGTGCTCTGTTTCTATCTGTACCACAAGAGGAGTTGCAAAAGGAAAAAGAAAGACGGCAAAGAACAGCAAGAAAGACACGTCCCGAGAAAAAGAAGCATCACGCAATGCTGGATGGCACAAGGACAGCACCGGAAGGTTCTGTGCAAGCCCACACCTTGCACATAAGGACAACACCCAAAAGAAGTGTGCAAGCCAACACCTTGCACAAAAAGACAGCACCGGAAAGAGAAAAGTACAGCAGCAGTGACGATACAAGATTAAAAAAAACTACGGCATGTGCTGCTGGCTGGGCCATAACCAGCAGATAAATGTAACACAGACATTCACATGCCAAAACCAAGAAACTACACACAGAAAAGGTGGTGTCAGCTACGCCAAAATACAGTATACCGGCTGGTGGTAACTGAAATAGGAGTGCAGAACACCTGACTGAACACAAGAATCGGGACGCGAAATGTAAATGTGGTTAATCAGGGTCTGCTTTTCGGTGGTGGGACCGGTGACGAGCTGACTATATCCCCTGGATACAAACATCTCTTTGATTGCCTTCTTCCCACCAGAAAGAAGGTTCTCATTAAAATCGCCGCAAACGGCTGACAACCCATGAGCTCCAAGGAATCCAAGAGCGCTTGCATGTTTGTGACAAACAAGCCGAGAGTAGTTCGGTGGTCTGTACACAGTAGCAATTAAAGCTGCAACCGGGCGCTCAACCTTGAGAACCGCAACTTCAAGATCCGTTACGTTCTGCAAGTACTTTCGCGGCCCGGCTACAAGAGTGCTCCTGTAGTACACGGCGACACCACCTCCATCCTTGGTAGCCATGTCGGGTCTGTTTGCGTAACAGACGTTTCTGTTACGAGCAAACATGTCTGTGGAGGGGGCGTGGCGCATCGGCTGCAGGAGAGAGGTGTGGAGAGGGCTCAGGGGAGCGGCGCCAGGTGAGAGTAATTGAGCAGTGAGTACAGGTGCGCTAATTACTCTCACCATCTCTTTTAAAACAGGAGCAGGCTGGACCCGCGGGGAAGAAGGAGGAACGGACGAGGAGAGCCGAGCAGACGGCAACATATCAAGCCTGCGAGCGGCTGCAGACGGCCTCAGTGTGTGTGTGTGTGTGTGCGCGCTAATAAAGCCCGGGGAAAAACCCGTTAACAGTAAAGACTGGACTTGTTGTGCGTCTGTTCGGTGCCGGGGAACCCACGGTGGCAAGGCGACTGCCACATCTGGCGCCCAATAGGGATCCGGCAGAAATGACGGAGCCACAGCAGGTGCAACCAGCCACAGCGCTGGCCCAGATCTTAGCGGAGGTCGCCGCGATGAGCCGGGACCAGGCAGCGGCCAACAGACAGCAGCTCTCGGCGCTTCAGCAGCAGGTCGAAGGGCAGACGCAGCTGCTGCAGAGGATGCTGGCTCGGTCGGGGACGGCGTCACCGAGCCCCCCGCTCGCCGGCGTCACACTGCAGCGGATGACCGGGAGCGACGACGTCCAGTCGTTCCTGGAGATGTTCGAGGCGACGGCGTCGGCGTGCGGGTGGCCGGAGGCAGAGTGGGCCGTGCGCCTGCTGCCTCTGCTGGCGGGGGACGCACAGGCGGCGGCGCTCGGCCTGCCTGCCTCCTCACGGGGACAGTACCGGGCAGTGAAGAGGGCCGTCCTCGACCGACTGGGATATTCGGCGGAGGACCACCGGCGGAGGTTCCGGGGGGCCAAGCTGGGTCCCACCGACCGCCCCTTCGTCCACGCCCAGCAGCTAAGGGACGCGGCGTACAGGTGGCTGCAGCCGGGGGGGACCGCAGGCGAGGGAGAGCTGATGGAGAAGATCGTCCTGGAGCAGTTCGTGGAGGGGCTGCCGGCGGGCACCCTGGAATGGGTGCGCTGCCACCGCCCCGCCGACCTGGCGACGGCTGTCACCCTCGCAGAGGACCACCTGGCCGTCCTCTCCCGGGGCCAGACATCGGAGGCGCGGCCGGTGTCCGCCGGCCGCCCCAGTCCTGCTCCTCGCAGGAGACCCGCCACCATACCCGGTCCCCCCCCCGAAACATCCGCCCGTCCCACCCCCGTCCCCCGCACTAACGCCCCCTCTGTTTTCCTTCCACCACAGGGTCCAGCCGCTACGGGCGCCGGTCCTAGCCCACAGAGGGTCCCTCAGGCGGCAGGGCAGGAGTGCTGGAGGTGCGGGCAGCCCGGACACTTCCGCCGCGAGTGTCCGCTCATGGAGGTCGGGCAGGTGATCCGGGTTGTCGGGCCCCCGGCACCCTCCCCCGGTCCGGGAGAGACGTACAGCGTTCCGGTAAGGATTCAGGGGGGTACACATCAGGCAATGGTGGACTCGGGCTGCATGCAGTCTATAGTTCACCAGAACCTGATTCGACCTGGGGCATTGTTAGAGGCGGGATGGGTTGATATCAGGTGTGTGCATGGGGATATTCACAGGTATCCTGTGGTGCCGGTGGAAATTCGCTACAAGGGTAAAAAGCATAATGTGAAGGCTGCGGTTAGTTCCCGCCTGGCGCATCCTCTGATCTTGGGCACAGATTGGCCGGGGTTTGATAAGCTAGTGGGGCAATGTGTGGGGGTGCGCTTGCGACCGTCAGGGACAGGGGATATGTGCGCTGTGCTTAGTGGCGACGCGAGGTTGTCCGACGCTGCAGACGGGGAGGGGGAGCCGGCGGTGCCTCCACCGGAGGCTCCGCAGGTTCCCGTGTTTGACTCCATGGAAGATTTTCCACTCGAGCAGTCTCGTGACGATACTCTGCGCTTTGCCTTTGACCAAGTGATACGAATTGATGGTCACATGGTGCGCCCTGACGCAGCGCTGTCATATCCACATTTTTCTTTGCGCAGGGACAGATTATACAGAGTGAGTCGTGACACTCAGACAGGCGACATAATAACCCAGTTGTTGGTCCCGAAAAGCCGTCGGGAAATAGTTTTCCAGGCGGCTCATTACAACCCGATGGCTGGACACCTGGGATATGATAAAACACTGAACCGGATAATGGCCCGATTCTATTGGCCAGGCATTCGGGCAGACGTGCGCCGCTGGTGCGCGTCTTGCCCCGAATGCCAGTTAGTTAACCCACCGGCCGTCCCGAGAGCGCCATTGCGGCCATTACCACTGATGGAGGTCCCATTTGAACGCGTCGGGATGGACCTCATCGGGCCATTTCACCGGAGCGCACGGGGATATCGCTTTGTGTTAGTCCTGGTGGATTACGCAACGCGATATCCCGAGGCAGTGCCGCTGCGCACCATCTCTGCAAAGAGTGTGGCGCAAGCGCTGTTTCAAGTTATCTCCCGAGTCGGGATCCCGAAAGAGATCCTGACTGACCAGGGCACCCAGTTTATGTCACGAACACTGAGAGAACTGTACGGGTTATTGGGCATCAAGGCTATTCGAACCAGCATCTACCACCCTCAGACGGACGGCCTCGTGGAGCGCCTGAATAAGACCTTGAAGTCCATGATCCGTAAGTTTGTGCACGATGATAATCATAATTGGGATAAATGGCTACATCCTCTGTTGTTTGCAGTGCGCGAGGTACCCCAGGCCTCAACGGGATTTTCTCCCTTTGAGCTGCTGTTCGGCAGGAAACCACGGGGGGTTCTGGACCTGGTTGAAGAAAGCTGGGAGGACGGTCCAAGCCCAAGTAAGAACGAAGTTCAGTACGTCCTGGACCTGAGAGCAAAACTCCACACACTAGGGCAGTTATCACGTGAGAATTTGCTCCGGGCCCAGGAACGTCAGCAGCGGCTGTACAACAGAGGATCGAGGCTGAGACAATTTTCACCGGGAGCTAAAGTGCTTGTATTGCTCCCATCTTCCAATTCGAAATTACTCGCCAAGTGGCAAGGGCCCTTTGTGGTCACACGGCGAGTGGGTGACGTTGACTATGAGCTTGTGCGATCTGACAGGGGAGGGGCAACACAGATTTATCACCTCAACCTCCTTAAAGCGTGGAGAGAGGCGGAGCCTGTTTCCCTGGTGACGACAATTAGAGAGAGAGATGAGTTGGGGCCCGAGGTACCAAAATCGACCAATCCTGCCCCGCTCCGTTGTGAAGACCATCTCTCACCGTCCCAGGGAGCAGACATTGCCAGGTTGCAGCAGCGTTACGCTGATGTGTTTTCCCCCCTGCCAGGACGCACAAGCCTTATTCAACACCATATCGAGACTCACCCAGGGGTGACGGTGCGTTCGCGGCCCTATCGGCTACCTGAACACAAGAGAAAAGTGGTTCAGGCTGAATTGAAAGCTATGTTGGAGATGGGTGTAATAGAAGAGTCCAACAGTGCCTGGTGTAGCCCCATCGTTCTTGTAACCAAGAAAGATGGGTCTATCCGGTTCTGTGTGGACTATCGCAGGGTGAATGATGTTTCACAGTTTGACGCCTATCCAATGCCCCGGGTCGACGAACTCCTGGATCGCCTGGGCCCTGCTCGCTTTTTCACGACGCTGGATTTGACCAAGGGCTACTGGCAGATTCCTTTGTCTCCAGAGTCCAAGGAGAAAACGGCCTTCTCCACTCCGTACGGTTTGTACCAATTTGTCACACTTCCGTTTGGGTTGTTTGGGGCCCCAGCCACTTTCCAACGCCTCATGGACCGGGTGCTGCGCCCCCATGCCGCATATGCTGCCGCCTACCTGGATGATGTCATCATCCACAGTAACACCTGGGCGGAGCATGTGCGGCAGGTGGCCGCGGTGCTCGAGTCACTGAGGCAGGCGGGGCTTACGGCCAACCCAAAGAAGTGTGAAGTTGGACGGAGGGAGGTACGGTATCTGGGGTACCACTTGGGCGGCGGGCAGGTGCGTCCGCAGGTAGACAAGACAGCAGCGATTGCAGCCTGCCCAAGGCCCAAGACCAAAAAAGAGGTGCGGCGGTTTTTGGGGCTGGCCGGCTATTACCGGCGATTTATCCCCAACTTCGCGGAGCTGACCAGCCCTTTAACCGACCTCACCCGAAAGGGTGCTTCAGATCCGGTCCAGTGGACGGAGCAGTGCCAGGTGTCGCTTGAGAGGGTAAAGCAGGCCCTCTGTGGGGAGCCTCTGCTCCACACACCTAACTTCTCTCTCCCTTTTGTCGTGCAGACTGATGCGTCGGGCAGGGGGCTGGGGGCCGTTCTGTCCCAGCGGGTGCGGGGCGTCGACCGCCCAGTGCTGTACATCAGCCGCAAGCTGTCGGAGAGGGAGGCCAGGTACAGCACGGTGGAGAGGGAGTGCCTGGCCATCCGGTGGGCGGTCGATGCTCTGCGGTACTACCTGCTGGGGCGCCCATTCACCCTCTGCTCGGACCACGCTCCCCTTCAGTGGCTCCACCGCATGAAGGATGCCAACGCCCGGATCACTCGGTGGTATCTAGCTTTACAGCCTTTTAAGTTCACAGTGATCCATAGGCCGGGGGCGCAGATGGCCGTGGCCGACTTCCTTTCCCGCTCCCATGGGGAGGCGGGGGGGGGAGTAGGTTAGGCCGGACGGCTCCCCGGCCTAAGTCGGGCGGTGGAGGTATGTGGAGGGGGCGTGGCGCATCGGCTGCAGGAGAGAGGTGTGGAGAGGGCTCAGGGGAGCGGCGCCAGGTGAGAGTAATTGAGCAGTGAGTACAGGTGCGCTAATTACTCTCACCATCTCTTTTAAAACAGGAGCAGGCTGGACCCGCGGGGAAGAAGGAGGAACGGACGAGGAGAGCCGAGCAGACGGCAACATATCAAGCCTGCGAGCGGCTGCAGACGGCCTCAGCGTGTGTGTGTGTGTGTGCGCGCTAATAAAGCCCGGGGAAAAACCCGTTAACAGTAAAGACTGGACTTGTTGTGCGTCTGTTCGGTGCCGGGGAACCCACGGTGGCAAGGCGACTGCCACAATGTCATATCCCTCCAATTCAAACGCCGGAGGGACAGACGAACCCGACAAATGGCTCTCGCTGATGCACAAAACGTCAGCGAGTTGGAGTTCATGATGGCGTTTCATGTCCTCCATGTGGGATGGAAGCCCCTGGCTGTTGTGGTGGATCACAATCAGCGTTGGCGCAGCGGTGACCGGTGACTTGACAAAGTGCAAAAGTGGCCTCGAAGACTCGAAGGATGCGCACGTCATGCCCTCCAGCGCCGCCTTGATGGTCGGGTCAGCGAAGATTTTCTTCTCTTCAAAGTCTGTGATCTGCAGACCTTGAAGAGAAGTCGTCCTGCTGAGGGCGACGTACGACATCCCTGGTTCGAAAACGTGCTTCAGAGACACCACGGCAGACCTCACGGTCATGCCTTGCACTTTGTGAGCCGTACAGCCAAACGCTAACTTGATCGGGAACTGTCGCCGGAACGCTCCCCTCTTGCTCGTGGGTTCCTTGACTCGCTCGATGTAAACCAGCATGTCCGTTGGCCCGAGAACCTTTTTCCGAAACTTCTGACCGGCCTCCGGATTGTCCAATTCCAGTCCGATCAGCTTCACAGTTTTGGGTAGGTCCACGTACATGCACAGGTGTCGGATTAAGGTTAAGGTTAACCTAACCTTAACCTTAATCTTAACCCCTAAACCTAACCTTACTCCTAACCCCAACCCCTAACCTTAACCCTATCCCTAACCCTAACTTTAGCCCCAAATCCTAACCCTAATCTTAACCCCCAAAACTAACCTTACCCCTAACCCCAACCCCTAACTTTAACCCTATCCCTAACCTTAACTTTAATCCTAACCCCTAACCCCTAACCTTAACCCCAACCTGTACCCTTACCTCAAACCTATATACATACATACACATATACCATATATACATACATACATATATCAACCTATCCACATACATATATATATATATATATATATATATATATATATATATATATGTTGGTGTAACAATAAAATCCTCTTGTATCGCCTCATTCTTTACATCGTCATACATTCATTTCATTTATTCTTATAACCATTCCACAGCTATAAGGATCCACCCCTCCACCTCTTGCTCCTCTTCATATTCACGAAATAAGGATAAACTAATGTTTGATTCATTTTCATTTCATCTTTTATTGAGAAAAGAGATTTAGACAAAAAACAGCTTAAATAAATATGTATGTATGTATATGTATGTTCTTCCTCCACACCATGACCGAAAGAGACACAGAAAAAGCCCCTCACCCTCCTTTTCCTCTCCGCACCCTGAGTGAAAGGGAGGTTACTGTAAATGACACTCCATGACAACTCCCATAATCCCTTTCGGGTGAATTCCCTTTCATCAACATCGTGAAGGCTTGTCTAAGACTAAAAACAATATAATTATCAAACTTGATCCCCTCAACCTCTTTCTTACCTTCACCAAACCACACCCCTTACTCTCCGATCACTCAAACCCACCCCAATAAAACAACATTATTAGATTGATTAAATAATAACTATACAAATATAACCATCTTCTTTATTATCATTCAGATTATTTCTCTCGAAAATAACTAAAATATATTCCCTTAATACCAAATTAACCTTTTATAACCTACCAACACTCCATCACGCACTTCCCCCTCTGAAATACTATCATTATTAGATATTTTGAATACAGTTAAAACACTTAAATAATTAAAAATACGTTTAAATACATTCATAATAATCTTCAATTCCACAAGATTAAAACGGAAATAAATATAAATCCATTCTCCTCCTCCTCTAGATTAAGAAAAAATCATTTAATAATAAAACCGAATTAAATAAAGTTACTCATTATAGATGACGTCACTATCCGCTCCTAAAACGAAACCGATTTTTTCCTCCACACCCTGACCGAAAGGTATAAAACCCTTCTCCCTCCTTTTCCTCTCTGCACCCTGAGTGAGAGGTATGTTGCTTGAAATGACCCTCCAGGACAATTCCCATAATTCCTTTCGGTTGAATTTCCTTCCATAAATACCGTAAAGGCTTGTCTAAGATTAAAACAATATAATTACCAAACTTGGTTCCCTCAACCTCTTTCTTACTTTCACCAAAACACACCCCTACTCCCCGATCACTCAAACCCAACCCACTAAAAGAACTTTATTAGATTGATTAAATAACTATACAAATATAAACATTTTCTTTATTATTATTTAGATGATTTCTCTCAAAAATAACTAAAATATTTTCCCTTAATACCAATTTAACCTTTTTTATACAAGAAAGAACCTACCAACACTCCATCATACACTTGACCCTCTGAGATATTATCATTATTAGACATTTTGAATACATTTACAACACTTAAATAATTAAAAAATACGTTTAAATATATTGATAATACTCTTCAATTTCACAAGATTAAGACGGAAATAAATATGAATCCAGTCTCCTCCTCCTCTAGATTAAGAAAAAATCATTTAACAAAAAACCGAATTAAATAAAGTTACTCGTTATGGATGACGTCACTATCCACTCCTAAAACAAAACCGATTTTTTCCTCCACACCCTGACCGAGAGAGACAGAGCCCTTCATAGACATATATACGTAGACGCCTCATTCAGCGCTGAGCTGTACGTCATCGGCGCCGCCATATTGGATGTGGCAAGAGTCGGAGTAGAGCAGAGAGAAGAGAAGATGTCTCATTCCTGTGCTGCGTGGAATTGCATGAATCGTTGTACACCTCAAACCAAATCTGAGAGAATAACTTTAACAGGTAAGATTTAACAATGGCTTTTGATAATACTTTGTTCATAGACTGCATTATTTGGCTATTTTAACATAGTTTTGAGAGCATAATTTGCCGATGTTGTGGAAAACGCTAGCTCGCCTATTCCCGCACATTTAGCTATTCATTCATTATTTCCATCCATTTATTTGGATTTATTCTGCTCATGGTTGTATATATTTCCATCAAAAATATATAGAGTTAAGTATTAGCTCAGTTTACACACCCATAGTAGCAGAGAAACAGGAGGAAGAAACGTTGTTTCTGTTACCTGTTATTCAGAACATTAATAATGAATTAGAATTTGGAGATGAATATAGTAATTATTTTCTTATCACAACGCCCAGACCTATTCTGTTCCCTTGTTCAGCATCATAAGTTCTGATTTCTGGTTCTGATGTTTTTTCAGTCTCCTGTTTTGTTTCTGTTGGACTTCAGTGTTTTCTGTTTTTTGAGGCAACATAATGGTAAGTATGTTGATGTTGTTGATCTTTTGTTACACTATGCTCCTTGTTGTTTTCACTTTTATAAATGAACAAAATCATTCTGCTGTCTTGGGGTTATATTATTCTAATATTAACCAAACAATTTCTTGTGAAGGTACCTCTGAGATTCATCATCAACATTGACACCCTGACGCTGATGAACAGTTTCAGCGGCAGCGCTACATCTGCACCTACCGCTTCAGCCAAGATTACTTGGATTTCCTGAGTATACCATATATATATATTTTTTTAAAAGGCAAACTAAAACGGTAATTCATGTGAAAGTGCTGTTTTTATCTTTATGTTTTCACAGGGGGTTGGAATAACAACCCTTCAGCATGCCAGCTCCAAGCCATTTTCCCCCAGCTCATGGTGCGATGTGGGGTGTCTCCAAGCGTGTCAGGAAATGTGGAAACGTCATCCTCCCCAGCAGCAGAAGCTACTGAAGAGATCCCATCCCCATTCGCCAACATTCCTGCCATTGTGTCTGACCACAGCTACCTGCCAACCCGCTTTGGTGGCCTTGTTGACAATGCCCTTGTCTACATTTCATGATTTGTGGTTTGCCAAATTCTGAAAAAACGGCTTTGTGATGTGTGCCGTGGTAGCCTGGTGACTGATGCTGTACCTTTGATTCGGGTTACCACTTGCTCAAGCTAAATAATAAGGGGGGACTGATGATTCCATCTGAGGGCACAGTGAGGGTGGTCAGATCAGCTGAGCGTTTTATTCACCAATCACTGTCTGGGCTGTAAAGGTGCTGTTTATCAGTCAGTTTGTACAGGCAGACATTGGTGTTGAGGATGTGTTTGGTCTGGGTGGTCACATTCAGGAAACACAGTCTGGAATCTACAAACATCACTATGTGCTCATGTCATTGGTTGTTTCTGTGTTCCACAAATTAAGGCTGCATCACATTGCCAAACTTGACACATTACAGTTGCAGAGTGGCACCATAAGAAAAAAAATGTGCAAAAACATTATTTTTAAAGGATTTTAGTGCCATTTTCCAAAAAAAAATGTTATGTTTATAGTGTACATAGTGTGTGTGCGTGTGAATTATTTTTTACTGTCTTTGTTCTTTGAGGCTTGATTGTACTCTATTTGTTAACCTGCTCCATATTAAATTACAATTTGCAATTCTTATGGCAAATTTTGCCATCTTGAACATTCTCTTGTGGATAACCTTGGCTGTGTTGATGCAAATGCCATGAAATTGGGCAAAATTTAAACACATTTTTTAATTAACTTTTAGTTTTTAGGGTCTTCTGCACCGCGGGTAGTGTAGTCAATTCAACCCGCAGTTTATCAAGTTTGATACTCACCGAACTTTGGGGTTATTTTAAATCTTAAATCAAGATTATATACAAACATTGTGGTCTCTTACTGTTTGTCAAGTATAGTAGTGTATGTGTGAATGAATAATTAAGAGGTATTAACACAAGTTTCTTGTAGAGAGGCGCTTTATGAAATTAGGTCCGTTTACTTGTATTTGTTTACAGCGCAGCTTTGCCACATCCAATATGGCGGCGACACTGACGTAGCGCAGCAGCGGCCAAATCCGCTCAATGCGGCGTCTACGTATATATGTCTATGGAGCCCTTCACCCTCCTTTTCCTCTGCGCACCCTGAGTGAGATAAATGTTGCTGGAAATGACCCTCCATTACAATTCCCATAATTCCGTTCGGATGAATTCCCTCCCATAAACATCATGAAGGCTTGTCTAAGATTTAAAACAATATAATTACCAAACTTAGTTCCCTCAACCTCTTTCTTTCTTTCACCAAACCACACCCCTACTCCCCGATCACTCAAACCCAACCCACTAATAGAACCTTAGTAGATTGATTTAATAACTATACAAATACAACCATCTTCTTTATTATCATTCAGATTATTTCTCTCAAAAATAACTGAAATATATTCCCTTAATACCAATTTAACCTTTTGTATACAAAAATAACCGACCAACACTCCATCATACACTTGACCCTCTGAAATATTATCATTATTAGATATTTTTAATACATTTAAAACAATTAAATAATTAAAAATACGTTCAAATACACTCATAATACTCTCCTATTTCACAAGATTAAGATGGAAATAATTACAAATCTATTCTCCTCCCCTTCTAGATTAAGAAAAAATCATTTAATAATAGACCGAACTGAATAAAATTACTCATTATAGATGACGTCACTAACCGTTCCTAAAATAAAACCGATCTTTTCCTCCACACCCTGACCGAGAGAGACAGAGCCCTTCGCCCGCCTTTTACTCTGCGCACCCTGAGTGAGCGGAATGTTACGGTAAATGACCCTCCATGACATTTCCCATAATCCTTTGCGGTCGAACTGACGGCCATTTTAACATATATCCTCACACAATTAAAGAACAATTTCCCGAATTTAACACAAACCTATAAATAAATTAATACAGAAATAAGTTTCACCTTAATTGATAAATAAAATAAACAAAACAATATTGATATTTACGCACAATCACCTTTATTTGACAACAAAACAACAGAATATATAAAGTAAACTAGACAATTCCCGCGGAAATTGTGAGAGTTGGGGCTGGGCTCTGGGGGTGTCGGGGGTCCTTGCTGCAGTTTGTTAATGGTCGTGATACCATGGATGGGATGGGGGGGTCCTCTTTATTGATACTACAAAGTTTGATGGTTGTGGAGACTTTAGATCCAAAGTTATTGATGAAAAACTATTGACCAATCAGCTTTCAGCCCTTTCAGAGAAATCACCTTAGCCACCAAGCTGTGGTGTTTCCATGGTGATGATGACATCACTGACACAGACCAACTGCTTCTAAGTCAAAAACTGAATTTTATCCTCCAAGTAAAGATATTTTCTAACATCAGCATTGAGGAGGGTTTTCTTGAAATGTGATGTCTTTGATATGTAGCTCTATACCTCATTAATGCATTAGTTTATTTAAATTAATTTATTCATGTATTTATGTCAGTTACATAAAATATCTATATATAATGTATTAATATACATGTATAACATACTTACCATAAAAACTTCACAGTGCATCTATGTATGTTATTAAAATCCTCAGACATTAGATTCTAGATTCAAAGTTAACTTTATTGTCATTTCACTCCACATTTACATTCAGTCTGAAATTAAATTGCTTCTCATCATTGACATTACATTAAAAGAAAATTGTGATTAAATGACTACTAACAATCTATATAAGAATGTATTTTCAATCACATATTTAAAAACAGTATTTCACAGCATTAATAACCAAATAATTTCAGAGGTTCAGTAAAAGGTGCTTCAATGTCTCCAATCCAGTGCTGTTTAAAGTAGTTCAGACATGTCCTTAAATCAGTTCAAATCTTGTCCTTGGTTGTTCTCCAGCTGGGGCGGTGGTGTGTGTTTGGGGGGTTCAGGGTGTCTGAGTGTGTGTGTGGGGGGATTCAGTCCACTTGAAGGCCTACAGCTTGTAAAACCTGTTGATCATAGTGAAGGGTGGAGTGGGTCTTTGATGGTGGAGGTAGCTGTGTGAATGCATTGCTGTTGGTAGAGCTCCATCAGGATGAGACAGCAGCAGCAACGGTTCTGTAGGCAGTCTTCATCAGTCCTGATTGGCTGTCTTTGTTGTCCATGGAAACTGCAGCTCCTGAACCAGGAAGTGATGCTGTAGGTCAGGATGCTGTCAGTGGAGTCCCTGTAGAAGGTGGTAAAGTGAGGAGACCAGTTACTATCAATGACCATTAAAGTTCTTTAGTGATATTACAGTGTAGATGCATTATCTGGAAAAACACAACAACCAAGCAGATTATAAAATGACTAAGTCTTACTTGTTCTCTACTCCTGCTCCATGTTTCTCCACAGTAAGTCAACGTGGTCATCAGCTGGATTTGGCACACCATGAACTTGTCAGCAGCACTTAAAGACAAAAAAAATAAAACATTTAGTGTTAATGTTTGCAGGTATGGCAGTATTTGGTGATAGACAATCTGAAATGAGTCTTACTTTTGGCAGGATGAGATTCCTGTAGAGGCTGATGTGGGCGTGACTTGTAAGTTGTACTTTAATCCTTCTTCAAGCAGACAGGTTATACGGAGCAGTCATCTCACAGGGATTAGAGAGTCAGTCTGTGGGAGAAAAAAAAAAACAAACCAACATCAGGTTAAAACTATCAACATCATCATTTAGTGAAGAATCACCAGTGAAATGAACATCAAATATTTTACTCACCTTGTTTCTGTATGCGTGGAACTTCCAACCTCAGCCAACATCACATGTTACCAGGCTGTAGGGCTATTTACCCATAGCTGGGACAGTGGTTGACAGGCACCAGGACTTGTCCACACAGGGGTGGTCCTGGATGCCGCGTCTCTGGGGCCCACTGCTGCTCCGAGATCCCCATACAGTTCAGCCTGGGACCGTGAGGTACCCAGTTTCCGTGCGTGGCCCTGGGGAGGCACTGTAGGAGTCTTGGTAGTGGAGAGGCTATATACTGGCTTTCACCCTCCGTTAAGAAGGCTAGCCAGCAGCAGTAGGTGTAACATGCAGGATCGCATGACTACTGCACGAGACGCTTCACACATACCCTGTGTTAGCACACAACACTGTGTACAAACACCCACACACACACGGGACAAACATTTAACCAGACAAACAGACAAAGAGGCATTTCTTGTATTGGCCAAATTAAACACGATCACTGCAGCGTTACTTTTATCTGCCAAGTTAATAATAGCAGTTGTACAACAGATTAGTCAATTAACAATTACATTAACATTACAGTCGTCAGATCACTGTCAAGTTTTTCTAACTGTTGGCTTAACATGGAACTACTTAACTGAACATTGAACTACTTAACCGAACATTGAACTAAGCACTTAACTGAACAACGAACTGCACAGTGACCGGACGACTTTCAAAGTCTCAAGGGGACAACCAAAACTATATAAAATGCATCAATATGTAGCTGCAGTATTTGGCAAATGCAGACAGACATGTAACACAGGACAAACAAACGGGTGGGGTGGTGGAGAGGTGGAGAGAGGGATAGAGAGAGAGCGTAACCGTGCTCTGTTTCTATCTGTACCACAAGAGGAGTTGCAAAAGGAAAAAGAAAGACGGCAAAGAACAGCAAGAAAGACACGTCCCGAGAAAAAGAAGCATCACGCAATGCTGGATGGCACAAGGACAGCACCGGAAGGTTCTGTGCAAGCCCACACCTTGCACATAAGGACAACACCCAAAAGAAGTGTGCAAGCCAACACCTTGCACAAAAAGACAGCACCGGAAAGAGAAAAGTACAGCAGCAGTGACGATACAAGATTAAAAAAAACTACGGCATGTGCTGCTGGCTGGGCCATAACCAGCAGATAAATGTAACACAGACATTCACATGCCAAAACCAAGAAACTACACACAGAAAAGGTGGTGTCAGCTACGCCAAAATACAGTATACCGGCTGGTGGTAACTGAAATAGGAGTGCAGAACACCTGACTGAACACAAGAATCGGGACGCGAAATGTAAATGTGGTTAATCAGGGTCTGCTTTTCGGTGGTGGGACCGGTGACGAGCTGACTATATCCCCTGGATACAAACATCTCTTTGATTGCCTTCTTCCCACCAGAAAGAAGGTTCTCATTAAAATCGCCGCAAACGACAAACGGCTGACAACCCATGAGCTCCAAGGAATCCAAGAGCGCTTGCATGTTTGTGACAAACAAGCCGAGAGTAGTTCGGTGGTCTGTACACAGTAGCAATTAAAGCTGCAACCGGGCGCTCAACCTTGAGAACCGCAACTTCAAGATCCGTTACGTTCTGCAAGTACTTTCGCGGCCCGGCTACAAGAGTGCTCCTGTAGTACACGGCGACACCACCTCCATCCTTGGTAGCCATGTCGGGTCTGTTTGCGTAACAGACGTTTCTGTTACGAGCAAACATGTCATATCCCTCCAATTCAAACGCCGGAGGGACAGACGAACCCGACAAATGGCTCTCGCTGATGCACAAAACGTCAGCGAGTTGGAGTTCATGATGGCGTTTCATGTCCTCCATGTGGGATGGAAGCCCCTGGCTGTTGTGGTGGATCACAATCAGCGTTGGCGCAGCGGTGACCGGTGACTTGACAAAGTGCAAAAGTGGCCTCGAAGACTCAAAGGATGCGCACGTCATGCCCTCCAGCGCCGCCTTGATGGTCGGGTCAGCGAAGATTTTCTTCTCTTCAAAGTCTGTGATCTGCAGACCTTGAAGAGAAGTCGTCCTGCTGAGGGCGACGTACGACATCCCTGGTTCGAAAACGTGCTTCAGAGACACCACGGCAGACCTCACGGTCATGCCTTGCACTTTGTGAGCCGTACAGCCAAACGCTAACTTGATCGGGAACTGTCGCCGGAACGCTCCCCTCTTGCTCGTGGGTTCCTCGACTCGCTCGATGTAAACCAGCATGTCCGTTGGCCCGAGAACCTTTTTCCGAAACTTCTGACCGGCCTCCGGATTGTCCAATTCCAGTCCGATCAGCTTCACAGTTTCGGGTAGGTCCACGTACATGCACAGGTGTCGGATTGTGTCGAAAGTGCCGTTGACGAGGCCGTCCTCGATGTCGACGTTCCTCGTCACCATGACGCGGGCGCCGACAGCGGCTTCGATGACGTCCAGCAGATCCCTCCTGTTGCCCTTGAAGCCCCAGGGTATCATTTCGCCTGTGCGGGGATCCTTCCGATAATCCTCCGCAGCAATGTTGACAACAGTCAACCCAAGGGCTGCGACGGTGGTGGCGTTGTGGGCGTCCACCTCCTTGTTCGTCGCAAAGATGTGAAGGGCATCCACCGGACGATGTTGGGCGTCGACGACGCACTCGTCGAGCAGAGCTTTGTCGTCGACGGAAAGCGGTTTGGTCTTTTGCTTTGTGCAGAGTCTGTTCAAAAGCTCGGCAAAAGACCGGTCATCCTTTTGCCTCATGATTTCCGTCAAGGTGACCATCTGGAAAGAGCTCCAGAGGTCAAGGAAATCATCCTCACGCACACAGAGCGGCTTGGCCCTTCCAAGCGGCGGCAGCTGGTAAAAGTCCCCAACCGCCAAGACAGACATGCCTCCAAAGGGCCTCTTGTTGCCTTTGATTTGTTGCAACCGCCAGTGCACATAGGCAAAGAGGTCCTTGGAAATCATAGAGATCTCGTCGATGATCAAGATTTCCGCGTTGGACAGAGATGCCCTGACTTCGTCCAACGCGTTGCCGAGTCCCTGATAAGGCGGTTTCAAACTACGAGGAAGCTTCAAGAGAGCGTGCAGAGTCTTCCCAGAGATGTTGTAGGCAGCGGTACCGGTAAACGCTGCAAGGAGAACGGCGGGCGTAGACATGTCGGCGACATCTCGAAATCTGGGAAGGTCCCGCAGAATCTTGGAAGCTTCCTGAAATACACATTTAATCAGGTGGGATTTACCACAGCCAGCTCCCCCAGAAACAAAGAATTTGAAGGGGTCGGGATTGAGACCCCAGACGCGCTGCAAGCACCATTCACGAATGGCGTAAAAAACTGACGCTTGCTCAACGTTCAGGCTACGGTACATTGATCTTACAAAATCCGGGCTCAACTGCGGCACCTGAACGGCAGGCGCGGCCGCACCATCCCAATCAGTGACGTGAAAATCGGGGATCGGCTCGTCGTCCTCGACGTCCTCATCTCTTCTTGGCAAGCGCTCAGCTTTGCATTCCAGGTTCTCCAGTTCGGCCTCTGCTGGAAAACTGTTCCAAGCGTTGAGGACTGGCCCTGTTTTTTGCAGCTGTTCGAGAGCTTTTTCAAGAGAGATGCCCCCGCCTTCGTAGAGTTTTTGGTGTAAATCTACGACATGCTTGATGCGTTTGTCACTAAAATAAAAATCCCGATACAGGGGATGAGCGGCACTGCGCAGTTCTTCGTCTGCTCTGTGCGGGTAATACAGCTTGAGCAGACGCCGGTAATGCTCCTCTGGATATTTAGTCTCAGAGAAGCGCGTAAAACGGATGACGGCCGGACGGACAGTGCGCTTTTGGATGAAGCCCATGTTGTTCTGGAGGGCGATGCTGTTGGGTCTTCTGGCTTCGGCGCCATAAACGACCCTGTAGCACGACGCGAACTCCGGCAGACACATGGATCGAAAGGCCGGGGTGTCAGGTCTGTGCAAATACTTTTCGGGCAAGCCTGACATCCAAACGTTCTCAGCGTCGTCGGCCATGTCGAGGAGTCGGCTCATGGGAAGGCTCATTTTCACACCCTCTTCGTCAGTCTGAAGAAAGATGACGGTGCGTGAGCTCCTCTTGAGGGGCAGGCTGCACACTCGAGCCACAGCTTCCTGCGCGGAGACCTCTCTGTTCTTAGAGTAGGCCTGCATGATCTGCTGCATCTCTTCGCGTTCTTTGGCGTCCTTCGTGGCCTTCTTCTTACGCACCTCCTTGATGACCGAGTTAAGCAACTCGGTCATCTCGTGTTCCGGCTTTGAAATATAGGACATCATGTACATGATGCAACTAAAGTCATCAAGTACATATTGGATGTCCATATTTGCGTTCCACGCGCGCAACAAATGTGGGTTGTAAGCGTTGACCCACGCATCCTTGGGGTCACGCTTTAACATGACCACCATTCCAGAGACAAGAGCGTAGACGTTGTCTCTGTACTCTTGGGGAGTCATGTTGCAGCGGCGCAGCAGGGAGGGCAGGTCCTCAAAGGAGGCGTTGGCATCCGTGAGGAGATCTCGGACCGGTTTGAGATTCTCTATGGCCTTCCGCTGTCTCTTGCGCAACACTTTAGTCCTCTTCTTTTTCTTCTCGGCGGCTTCCTCATCCGGCTTCTTCGGTTGAGCCGCTTCAGGATTCTTCAAGGAAGCCGCCTCCGGTTTCTTCTGGTCGTCGTCATCCTCGTCTTCGTCAAAGATGGTGTAGGGCGAGGGGATGATGACCGTCTCCCACATGGGTAGATTGGGGAAGCCAAATCTACAAACGACGTTCCCTTTCCTGCATGTTTTGGAGTGGTTGCGGCTATGTATCTGCACCTCCATGACAATCCGGAAAAGCTCCGGAATCTGACAACAGATGTATTTGTCAATGAACTCCAAAACTTTGGGGCAGTGTCGGGGATCCTCGATCTCAGGCGCACCTTTAATCCACACCACCAAATGGATGTGTGGACTTCCTCTGGCCTGATACTCGGTGCGGATAAAAAAATCTCTGACGGGCCCGATGGGCTCCGCGGGTGAGAGGAGGAGTTCTGTGAGAAGCGCCTCTACCCTCTTTGAAAACATGCGCATGACTGTGACCGGATTGCTGCGAAGGATATCGCACTTCTCGTTCCAGTCAAGCGCGGAAAAATCCACCGATTGGCCTTCTTGGGCTTTTATTGCCTCGATGACTTCAGGAAAGTGGGCTTTCCCAGCTGTCGCGTCATCGCGTGTAAGTCGCGCAGCGCTTTCTTCCAGTATGCAGGCGTGCCTCTGAGCGGCTGCATAAAACGAGTGGCTTCCTTCTCAAGGATGAGCTTTTCCAGCTCCTCTTTATTTTGGAGCATTTCGTTGGTTATCGCTCGGCCACTTTTCGTAGGGCGTCCCTTACGCATCTGTATCGACATGCTGTTCTTGGCCATGTAAGTTTCGATAAGAAACTGTGCAAAAAACAGATACGCTTGATCCTGCGCAAAGCGAGGATCCACGCTGAATAGCCGAGTGTTAAAGTACATGCTGGGAGACAGCTTGACTTCCCGCTCTTCATCCAGCGTGTTCTGTCCGGTGGGAAACTGGACAGGAAAAGCCATGGCCTCGAGCTTGGGGACGCCGAAAAAACTCACTGGTCTGTTGCCCTGGGCGGGCGCCACGCTAAAAATTCCGTCACCGTAGGACAGCACTTCTTGTGCAATGTCGGGGGGCTGCATGCAGGTGTCCAGATCCAGGCCTGGTCTGAGCGCTTCCTGCTCATCAGGTTTCCGGTCCGGAGCGTCTGAAGCAGCTTCCGTCTCCCCCACGTCCGCAACATCCTCAGTCGGCGCTTCATTGCCTGGCTCGTCGTCGCTGGCTGGCTCGTCCTCAAAAACGTTGTCGAACGTCGCGCCCTCGTCGATGGTTACGTCCCTATACTGAGGATGGTTTTCTACGAGGGTCCGCAATCCCTGCAGCACATTGCACATGTCGACTTTGTAAAAGTGCTGGTACCCCTTGTATCTGATTCTGCGCTTCAGCTTCACCTGTATGAGGCGAGCTTCAGCGCTGGGCCTGGGGAGAGCGTTGACCATGGTTTCCACCTCCGAAGAAACACAAATGACGGCACCACGGACAGCCAGTTGCCTTCCCTTAGGCAACGTGACAATTTTAGCAAAAGGAAGCACTTTTGCAAGAAGGTGCCGTTCCAAGATGTTACATCTTTCCAGCTGCGGCGGAATAGGGGCCAGTCCCATTTTGTTTGCGACGGCGTGGGACGGCATCTTCCCTCGGACTAAGTGTCTGTCACAAGTGTGAGAGATCCACTCACACAGTCTCTCCCGAGGAACTGTGCAAGGAACAGAGCACGATGAATCGCACACGTGGACGTAATCTCCGGTCAAGCACAAATCAGACAAGCGCTGGTCTTTCGTGTACTTACCTCTGATGCACCGTTTAACCTGGTTCGGGAACTCGGTCCTGTGACAAACGGTGCAAACAAAGGTGGGCCCGAGCCGGACCTTCTCCCGGAACGTGGCGATAGCGGTATCCAGCAAGGGGTTGGAAAGAAGCTGGACTGGTTTAGACGATCGGCAAACGTTGGACATATACCTACGCTTGACACTCAACGCACACTGCAGTTTGTGACGAAGCCGAAGTCCTGCATTTGTGCGCTGAGCCTGTTGGTACTGTCTGCAACGTTGCAAGTGAATTTTCCTGAAGTGGTCATCGTGCTGATATCTATGGTGTATATATTCCTTTTGCCGCTGCTGGAAAGCGAGGTTATTGCTATACCGTGTACGAATGTAAGATTTCATTACAGACTTTTGTCGCTGCTGGAAAGTAGGGTTGGTGCTGTACTGCCTCTGGATATACGACTTCATCGCAGTTTTCTTCTGCTGCTGAGAAGCAAGATCGGAACTGTACTGCTTCCAGCTGTAAGACTGCATCAAAGATTTTTTCTTCTGCCGGAAAGCAACATCAGTGCTGTACTGCTTCCGGCTGTAAGACTTCATTGCAGATTTCTTCTTCTGCCGGAAAGCAACATCAGTGCTGTACTGCTTCCGGCTGTAAGACTGCATTGCAGATTTCTTCTTCTGCCGGAAAGCAACATCAGTTCTGTACTGCTTCTGGCTGTACGACTGCATCAAAGATTTCTGTCGCTGTTGAAAAAGTGGGTCAGTCCTGTACCTCTTCATTAAGTAAGCTTTCTTTTCATGGTGGTGCTGAATATAGTTTGCCCTCACTGCCTGCAATTTCTTCTCCCGAAATTCTGAACTACTGGCATATTGCAGTTTTTCAGACTGTCTTCTGCCAGTGGTTCTCTTCCCACAATCTCCAGAAGGTTGACGTTTGCTGATTGCACTTACTCGACGTGCAGCTTTCCTGCGCCTACATGGGAACTGCGCCTTCAAGTAAAACTGCATGTCGGAAGTCCTCGTGAACACAGCTGTGATCCAGTACAGCATCTGGAATGATAATCTGATCATCTTCCAGTTCAGGGGAGTCACCAACAAGAAACAACGCACTTGGTTCTGTTGCAGCTGCTGGAGAGACTGCAACAGTGTCTGCCACGACAGGGATCTCATTGTGATCCCTGGAAAAGGAAACGGGCATAAGCTCATAGCTCGCATAAGGGCCACGACCCTGCAAGAGCTTATGCACATGGTCGACCAGATCACTGAAGTCAAGAAAAGTCAGCATTATTGCAGTGCCGCTATGGTGTGGAAAACCGGTGGCTGATCTCGAGTGAGAATCAAAGAAACCATAGCGGCCTGTGTCATCACGAAACACTGCAAAGCATTCAAGTGCGACCAGAAGAACTGCGTGGCGGACATCAAGAGCCAAGCACTGAAGTTGAGTGGCAAGGGGCAGCGATACTCGACTTTGCAGACTGTTTTCTGCAACCTTGAGCGGCCCAACCATGAGATCCGTGGAGTTCATGGTAACATGGTAAGAATGATTATCTGTGAAGACATGTTTTGGCATCTGCTCAAGGGTCAAGTAATTGTGAGTAAAAGTGCCATCCGCAATAAGCTGCTGTTTCACACCAACATAGAGTGCATCTCCCTGAGCAAGCACTCTATCCAGAGAAACCCTGTCAAACTGCAACCCCTCGTTGTGGTACGCAAGAAAAGTCAGAGCCATGCAGGTGCATTGACGGTTACGAGAAAAAGTTTCGTACCTTGTCGATGCCTGGGAGTGGGAAGCCCTCACGATGTTGACCCGCTGGACATCAGAATGCTGAAATAAAGACATGCATTTCTTTTTCTATCTCTAGAAGGAAAACTTACACTGTTGCAGACATTGTAAAGCAGTAATTTCTCTATCCATGTTTTCAGCAAAAAACATGAAATATGAAAACAAAAAAAGAGACCATGCTATAATATTAAAAAATGTTATCAATAGCTATTAAGTAAGGAATATGTTAACCTACCTCTTCCATCAGCTCCAGGACCTCAGGGCTAAACCACAACGGGTTCAGAGGGATGGAGGACACAGTCTTCTGGTTCCCCTCAGTCTTCTGTGTCTGTAAAGAAAAAAGGCAGAGTTTGGATTAAGAAGTGCATAGGAGACACAATACAAAAGACAAACTGTTGGCATTGTAAATATAAATAGGAAACAAAAACAAAGGGTTAAAATAATGAAACAATGACCAAAAACAATGCAATAAAATCACAACATTACAGGTTATGTTACCTTCTTGGTGGGACCCACCTGGGTCCACCGAGGAGGGAGGGAAGAACCGGACACAGGAGCCTTGGCCTTCATGGACACTACCCGTGAAACCCGTGGGGTTGGAGGTGTGAGTGGAATCAAGCGGGCACTCGGTGGAGTCTGTGGAAACAATGACAGAGTTTACAATAAAATAATGCATAAGAGACACAAAACAAACTGATAGTAGTAGAAAGTTAAAATACACAATACAGCAGTTATTCTGGAAAACGAAAAAAAGTCCAGGTCGTCGTCACCGTCTGTAGAACCAAAGACATATATTGAATGAGATAAGATACACCAGAAGACAAGGTGACCAAAGACAATGGAAGTCCACAGTACACTGGTTATTGAGTCAAACATTCAAACAGTTATAGTGTAGTAATAAAATACCTTTGCAGCCGGAGCCACAGCAGTCACACCAGGAGGACTGGAAGGAGAAGGGACAGGGTCCTTCACCTTCACAGCCACACCTGGTGAGACCCGTGGGGCACGAGGCGTGGGGGGAGACGTCTGTGGAACCAAAGACATAGATTATATTAGAAAAATGAACGAGATAAGATACACCAGACCAACTGAAGACATTGTAAATAAAGAGTGTAGATGTTGTAGAGTCTGAGACAAGAAAAATAAAAAGGAAAAGGGTGAAAAACAACAAAACAAAAAGACCAAAAACAAGCTGATGTGCATAAACAGAGCAGCAGTCAGTTAAACTGCACAACAGGGTGGTTATTGTGTCCAATGTTCAAACAGTGAATGTGTAACGTACCTTCTTCGTGGCCTGAGCCACACTAGTCCCTCCAGGAGGACTGGAAGGACGAGGCACAGGGGCCTTGACCTCCACAGACACTCCTGGTGAGACCCGTGGGGCAGCAGGCGGGGGAGGAGGCGTCCGGGTCATCTGCACCGTCTGTAGAACCAAAGACATAGTTTATATTAGACGAATGAGATAAGATACACCAGACGAATTGAATATGATGTAAATAAAAGCTAGAAATGTATGTGTTGAGTCTGTCAACAGTAACAGATACAATAAATTCAAATAGGGAATTAAACGAAATATGGAACAAAATGAGAAAAAAGGTTAAAAACAACATTACAAATAATGAAAAAAGACATTATGATAAACATTCTGCGCATGAAAATAGCAGCAGTGAGTTAAAATATACAATACAGTGGTTGTGTTAAATATAATACCTTCTTGGACCGGCGGACAGTGGTCCATCCAGCAGGACTGGAAGGACGAGGTCCAGGGACCTCAGCCTTCACAGCCACTGCTGGTACGACCCGAGGAGGAGGAGGAGGCACCACCTGTAGAACCAAAGACAGTTTACAGTAAAAAACTTCACTAAAGACAAACAGCAACAGCAGTGATTTAAACCACACAACACGGTGGTTATTGGGTCAAATGCTCAAACAGTGAATGTGTAACGTACCTTTTTCGTGGCCTGAGCCACACTAGTCCCTCCAGGAGGACTGGAAGGACGAGGCACAGGGGCCTTGACCTCCACAGACACTCCTGGTGGGACCCGTGAGACAGCAGGCGGGGGAGGAGGCGTCTGTGGAACCAAAGACATAGTTTATATTAGAACAATGAATCAAATACACCAGAAGAACAAAAAACTTTGTAAATAAAGGGTAAAATTATACATGATGAGTTTGTCAGCATCACCAGTGGACAAATATAAAAATACTGAACTAAATGGGAAGAAGAAGAAGTTAAAAACAATTAAGAGCAACGTAACCAAAATCATTGGAATAAACAACATTTAGTGCAGATAAATAATCTGACAGCAACATAAACACTACATTGGTTATTGAGTCAAACATTAAAAGCAGTAACAGGAAGTGATATAGATACCTTCTTGGGGGAGGTCCGGGCGGGGACCACAGCCTCCTGCAGCTGCCTGGAAGCAGCAGCAAACAGGAGGCCAGCGAGGACCGGCATCCCCACGTTGTCACTGAGGTGAATCTGTGAGAAAACACACACAAAACAAAACACAATTTAACAGCCAACCTGCATCTGACATGAAACCAACATTTATATCTACAAACAGAAGCAGGTGAACATCAACTGTGTGTCAGGGTGTGTTATATATGAAGTGTTATACTCACTCCGTCCCTGGCCCACAGGTCCCTCCGGGTCAGGGGGAAGGAACGCGCCGCCGGCAGGTACCTGACACCTGTAAAACATAAACATTAGATTAGACTGATGGAACTGACATAAACTGACACCTGTAATACACATTACATAGGCAGAAACAGTATTCTGATATCTTTACGTACCCATTCGTGCTGCAGGGCGTCGTTCCACTCCGGTGGAACAGCCAGCCTGGGGGGGAAGTCCAGGACACACACCTGCAGAAGAAGATTTGTTCAGTAAACAGGACAATATCTCAAAATGTTTGTAGAAATCTCTCACCGTGTCCAGGAATCGCCATCTGTGTCTCCACCTTCAATGGTTAGGTAACATGTACTAAACTTCAAACATGTTCTAAAATCAATCATAGAATTATGTAGTCATAATAAGTCAAAGTAACTTACATTGCTGCAGGCAGCCCGGGCGGTGGTCACCAGCCTCTGGAAGTCCGTAGCCGAATCTGTAAGACAAACTCTACGGTCCAGGTTATTACTCGGTGCCAACACAACGACTGCCTCGGGTGTGCGAGGCAGAGATAAATTTCGTACCTCTATTTCAATGGCGCTGGCCTTGGCTCCCGGGACGGAGAGGAACCCAAAGGAGATCCCCCCCGCCGGCATGGCCACGATTCCCTCCACGATTGAACGTAGATGGGAATCGCCGACCACGAGGACAAACTGCAAAAGAAAAGAATTGTTTGAGTTGTGCAAATCCTCCAAAGTTAGTCTGACATCAATTAGTCTCTAGAAACTGGGGCCGAGCCGTACCTTGTCTGCTGAAGGGGGAGGAACCACGACCCTCTTGGTGTGCCTGGTGTAGAGGGACTTGGGCCAGGTCACACGAGGGTGACGCCTGCCACAGCCCCGACCTGTAGAAGTACAACAAAGGAGATCAAAGTCTGGAACACTTTACATGAAAAAAGCCCAGATAACCGTTTACTGATGAGCAACAAGAACCGACATATGTTATAAACACATTAAAGTAAAAAGAGTGAGTCACGTACCAGGCCAGAAGCCAGGGACAGGGAGGAGGAGGTCCGACCTGGGGGACACCTGCCGAGCAGCAGGGACCGACAGGCAGGGCACCTGATGAAGGAAACAGCAATGACAACAGTCAGGATTCAATCACTGGAGGATGATTCATTAGAAATGATAACAACCGAACAAATAACCAGAGGGAGACTTACCTTTGCAGGTGGGGAGTCCGTGGCGACGCTCCTCAGGGTCCAGACTCCGGGGGGTGGGGGCGGGGTCACAGGCGGGGTCGTCTAAAACCAAGAAAACAATAGCCAGGTTTTAAGAACTGCAATGTTGGTGCAAAAATCAGTATTGTAGAGGCAGACTGTCAGAGGACTGGATGAAGATGCTGGTTTTATGTGTAAATGGTGACATGGTCCCACAAGACGTGGGATGTGGATGGTGCAGTTACCTCCTGGAACCGAGGGTCCAGCGGGTCCAACGGCACACACACACACACACACACAACCAGTTAAATGGATCAAAATCACATGACTATGTTCAATCACACACACACACACACAACCAGTTAAATGGATCAAAATCACATGACTATGTTCAACCACACACACACACACACCGTTAAATGGATCAAAATCACATGACTATGTTCAACCACACACACATACACAAACACACAGTTAAATGGATCAAAATCATATCACTATGTTCAACCACACACACACACACACCGTTAAATGGATCAAAATCACATGACTATGTTCAATCACACACACACACAACCAGTTAAATGGATCAAAATCACATGACTATGTTCAACCACACACACACACACACACGCAACCAGTTAAATGGATCAAAATCACATGACTATGTTCAATCACACACACACACACACAATTAAATGGATCAAAATCACATGACTATGTTCAATCACACACACACACACACACACACACACACACACACAGTTAAATGGATCAAAATCACATGACTGTTCAATCACACACACACACACACAACCAGTTAAATGCATCAAAATCACATTAATATGTTCAATTACACACACACACACATTTAAATGGATCAAAATCACATGACTATGTTCAATCACACACACACACACACACACACAGTTAAATGGATCAAAATCACATGACTATGTTCAATCACACACACACACACACACACACAGTTAAATGGATCAAAATCACATGACTATGTTCAACCACACACAACCACTTAAATGGATCAAAATCACATGACTATGTTCATCCACACACACACACACACACACACACAACCAGATAAATGGATCAAAATCACATGACTATGTTCAATCACACACACACACACACACACAACCAGTTAAATGGATCAAAATCACATGACTATGTTCAATCACACACACACAAACACACACAGTTAAATGGATCAAAATCACATGACTATGTTCAACCACACACACACACACACAGTTAAATGGATCAAAATCACATGACTATGTTCAACCACACACACACACAGTTAAATGGATCAAAATCACATGACTATGTTCAATCACACACACACACAGTTAAATGGATCAAAATCACATGACTATGTTCAACCACACACACACACACAGTTAAATGGATCAAAATCACATGACTATGTTCAACCACACACAACCATTTAAATGGATCAAAATCACATGACTATGTTCAATCACACACACACACAACCAGTTAAATGGATCAAAATCACATGACTATGTTCAATCACACACACACACACACCCAGTTAAATGGATCAAAATCACATGACTTTGTTCAACCACACACACACACACACACACACACAGTTAAATGGATCAAAATCACATGACTATGTTCAACCACACATACACACACACACACACACAGTTAAATGGATCAAAATCACATGACTATGTTCAACCACACACACACACACACACAGTTAAATGGATCAAAATCACATGACTATGTTCAATCACACACACAGTTAAATGGATCAAAATCACATGACTATGTTCAACCACACACACACACACACACAGTTAAATGGATTAATATCACATGACTATGTTCAATCACACACACACACACACACACAGTTAAATGGATCAAAATCATATGACTATGTTCAATCACACACACACACAACCAGTTTAATAGATCAAAATCACATCACTATGTTCAACCACACACACAAACACAGTTAAATGGATCAAAATCACATGACTATGTTCAATCACACACACACACACACACTACAGTACTACAGTAACAGTAGTAAGTATCAAACAAAGGGCTAACAAGCTAGCGGCGCTAATGCTAACAATTACCACAATACTTTACACGACAAAAAAAATAACGAATTCTGTCAAAAATATAAATTTACCTCACACACGAACACACACCAAGTCATATTACATCAACAGGAGCGAACACACACACACACACACACACACACACACACACACACACACACACACACAAAGCGCTAACAGCATTTATGCTAACATCACACAACATCACACAGTAAAAAACGACCAAAAATCCAAATCCTGACAAAAAAATAACTTTTCTTCTCGGACACAGACTCCCACACGGACATAAAACCATTTAAATGCTAAAACTAACAGCAGTTATGTCAGAAGCACTCAGGCGAAGTAGCTAGCAGGCTAATGCTAACGGTACCGAACAAAGGGCTAACAAGCTAGCGGCCTAACGGCGCTAATGCTAACAATTACAATACTTTACACGACAAAAAAACTAATAAATAACGAATTCTGTCAAAAATATAAATTTACCTCACACATGAACATACACCAAGTCATATTACGTCAAGTAATAAGAGCGAACACACACACACACACACACACACACAAAGGGCTAACAGCATTTATGCTAACATCACACATCACACGGTAAAAAAACGACCAAAAATCCAAATCCTGACAAAAACATAACTTTTCGTCTCGGACACAGACTCCCACACGGACATAAAACCATTTAAATACTAAAACTAACAGCAGTTATGTCAGAAGCACTCAGGCGAAGTAGCTAGCAGGCTAATGCTAACGGGATGACGAGGCAAAAAAACAGTAATTTATCAAGAAAAGTCTATCTTACCTGTTGAAGGCGGTCCACAGGAGTCACAGGCGTCTGGGATCCAAGAAAACGAAGAAATAATCCAGAAAAAGGCGATTTCCGTCGAATAATCCAACAAAGAGCGGAGCAGCAGCAAAGTCCTTTGGGCTGCTGTGTATTTATACTGGATGATGACGTCAGTCCTTCTAGAAGATTCCATCGATTCTGAAATCGATAAATGACGATAATTCAACGATTTAGAGATTAAAAAAACTAAAAATAATTTTATTAGTCATTATTTTCCCCCTGAAAGTCCTGAGTAGTTTAAATGTGTATTTATATTTTTTACTCCTTTTTTTCTTCATGTGATCCTGATATATTCTATAATATGTCTGTTTTAATGTTTTTTTTAATTATTTTCTTGAGTCTCCTGACCAATAAACTGTGATTTATGTAGTTTTAACCTTAAAATAAATCATACAGATTAAAATATATAAAATAAATAAACATTAAACAAACATATATATAATATAATTAATTAATAATTAATATACTACCATACTATTATTTTATATTATGTGTTAAATTATATAATTATTACTGTTACTTTGAATTATTTTATGTAACAAAATTACAATGTATTATATTATAATACTAGTAGTGGTATTATAGTAGTAGTAGTAGTATTATAATACTATTATAATACTGTTAGTTTTAGTACACTGTACATAGTATACTATACAATTTATTATGTATATTATTCAGGATGTTTGAATACAGTAAATTCATTCTAAAAATAATGTTAATAATTAATATTTTCGACCATTAACTCGACATGTAATATGTGATAGTAGATATGACCATTTCAAATTTAAGGAATACAAGGACATAACAAATAATAAATTTCCATATGCAGTATTGCGTGTAGTATTGTGACTTGATGTAGTAAAGAAAATATTCAATTTGTTTATTGACATGCAGTTGATTTCAAAGTAATAGTCTTTAAAAACATGAGTAAAGCCAAAATCCTTATTGTGTTTATTATTTAAATCCATTGGGAACACTGCATTTTATATCTTAAATAAATGAAGTGTCATGCAGGTCAATAGATGGCGGCTATCTCTATCACACTGCCAACCCTGGCAGACATCCATAAAAAAAAAAAAAAAAAAAAGTTGTATTCAATATAATAATAAATAACTAACTAGCTTCCCTCACTAACCTTTGACCCCTTTACTTTTAGTACAATAATTACACTAAATCTAACCTCCAGAACCTCCCTAAAACATAACAGAGGCCTAGTTCTGGATGGAAACCTTAAGGGATCTCCTCATATCCTCCAATTCTATCCTTTCAAGATTCAGTGGGAGCAGGCCCCATAGGTGCATCGGGAGTACTCGCCTGACCTCCTACTGTCTCTGACAACCTGCACCAAACAGGTGATCGTTTGGTTTCCTATTGAACACTGCGATACCTTTCACAGTGTTTGATATCTCCATAAGGTAGAATCTACCCTACCTCTTTTCTTCTCTGCCCCCCCTGTAAGACACCTCAGCGGCTGCGGCGACTTCATCACTTCCTATCTCCTGCCTTATACTACCTGTATAAGCAAGATAGCTTTTCCTTAAGATTCCTCTCATTCCATCCCTAACGAACCTCAGAATAAATAATGAGATTACCATATGTTATTTTAATTACCAATTTCATTGCATAGAATAATACAACAATTAACACAAAACAGAGTGAACATAATAGTAAAAAACCCCCACCTCAAACCAATCCCCTTGTGGTATTGGACATCCGGTTGGACTCCGGTGGAGCCGGGGTCAGCTCGGCTGCCGCGAAGAGGTCCTCCTCTGCTGCTCTACTGATCTTCTTCCTGATTCCTTTATACTCGGAGATCATGCTAACATAGCAATAAACACATATTGAGTCAATCACCTTGTGTATTGGACATCAGGTCAGGCTTCGGTTGAGCCGTGGTCAGCCCAGCTGCCGCGAAGAGGTCCTCCTCTGTTGCTTGACTATACTCCTTCCTAATCAGAGGAGGGGAGAGAAGCTTCCTGATTCCTCACACTTGGACACTATAATAACACAGTAACAAACATCAACTTAATCAATCGCCTTACGGTATTGCACATCACCTAATTGTTTCCTCTCCCCCTCCCATTTCATAGGATCCAAACCCAATCCAAAACCTCCAAACCAGACAAACTCCCACAACCTTTATTTGAATATACCTTGGCTCTTCATCGTTTGGAAAAAGCACAAGCAGCTTCTAACCTGGCCCTCTCCATCTCTGATCCAAGTTCCATAACCACAGCATGGAACCTTGCCACTGAATGGATCAACAAGCGTCTACCCGATTTCCCAGAATCCACCATTCATCGGGCCCAACAACAACTCAAAGCTAAATCTTCACCAACCTCCCCCCAGAACCGAAAAAGACCAACCAACTCTCCATCCTCCGATCAACCCACAATCAAAAAACACTATTTACCCCCCTCCCTTTTATCACTCAACCTCAAACCAATCCAAAAAAACTCCTAAAACACCCCCACAAAACAAACCCTCTTCAACTCCATTAAATATCAACCTCAACCAATCCCTTAGGACCCCTCCCCAAACCTCAGCTTTCACTAGACATGAACACAATAACAACAAATTCCGGAACTGGTCTCTTACCCCCTCAAGACCTATCATATGGATGGGGGACTCCAACCTCTCCAGACTCCCCCCTATCAAAGACAACAGAATCCAAGTGGATAGCTATCCAGGAGCGACTCTCGCACATGCAGGTCACATCCTTAAACACCATACCCCTACGTCCCCCCTCACCCAAAAAGTTCTCCTCTCCTTTGGAGTCAATAACAAGGACCACTCCAACCCCTCCCTGCTCAAACCCCTCATCTCCCGAATGATCAGCAACGCCAAAAGCACCTTCCCCAACGCACAAATCTACGTACCACTCCTTAACTTTTCAAAACGTCTTCCCCGCCCCCAACTGACCAACTTACACATGATAAATAACCTTATCAAAGAGTTCCCCGAACATCTACCGGATCTTCCAGACACCCAATTCCAAACTGGATTGGACCACATCCACTGGACCCCTCCAACCGGAATCCATATAGCCAACCATTGGAAAAACTATTTAAACTAATTTTGCCAACACCGACCCCCTCCCCCTCGAGTGTCGGCGTCACCAATTTGTCCTCCACCCTACATCTCACCCAAACACAAGAATCTCTCCTCTCCAAAGGGCTTTCCTTTGTACCTCAATATGAGAATTTCACACACAAACCCTCACCGGATGATATTGGGCTACAAAAATACCACCGCAGGCTCAAATTAGCCTTCCATTTCCAAGACCAAGACGGAAGTCAAATACAACCCTCCTTCACAGAACCTTCTTCTTGGGAACCAAGACCCGACCTCCTACCCCCAGCACTATGGTCACTCATAGAACTCGACCGCCAAACCCTCCACAAAAGACCCTCATCCCTCCCTAAGGAACCCAGCAACCTTACCAAAACTGAATGGAAGTCACTACAATCCCTTAGAAAGGACACCTCAATAATCATTAAGCCAGCGGATAAAGGAAGTGACGTAGTAATTATGGACCGAACCCTCTATGTCCAGGAAGCAATGAGGCAACTCAATAACGAGAATCACTACCAACAACTCCAGGGACCCATTTACCCGGAATCAGCCCTTGCCTACAGGGTGATCCTCGCAGATATGGAGAAAAAAGGTTTTATCTCTAAAAAACAATTGGACTTTCTCACAGGCCAAACCCCCCCAGACCAAGGCATTTTTACCTTCTCCCAAAAATCCACAAACCGAAGGACAAATGGACAGTCCCCAACCACATGCCTCCAGGCCGACTCATAATTTCGGATTGCAGTAGTGAAAGCTACCGGGTGGCTGCCTATTTGGAGTATCACCTCAACCCCCTTGCTAACAAACACCCCAGCTACCTCAAGGACACCCCAGACTTCCTTGACAAACTGAAGGAAATTAAAGCCTCACCAAAAGACATCCTCTTCACCATGGACGTGGAAAGCCTATACACCAACATTGAAACAGAAAGGGGCTTGAAGGCGGTACAGGAATGGTTCCTCCGCTATCCCAATCCTTCCAGATCGGACGAACATATCTTGGAGCTCCTCAACTTGAGCCTCATCAAGAATGACTTCACATTTAATGATCAATGGTTCCTCCAAGTAGGGGGCACGGCAATGGGTAAAAAATTTGCCCCCTCCTATGCCAACATCTATATGGCAGAATGGGAAGAATCAGCTTTCTCCAAAAGCGAGAAGCTTCCTTCTCATTACTTCCGATACCTAGATGACATTTGGGGAGTTTGGCCACACACCCTCTCGGAACTCCAAAACTGGGTCCAAACCCTCAACGATCACCACCCATCTATTAACTTAACCCTCTCCTGGAACCTTCAGTCTCTGGACTTTCTGGATATCACGATCTTTAAAGGTCCAGACTTCCACCGGACACACACTTTTGACACAAAAGTGTTCTTCAAGGAAACAGATTCCCACGCCCTTCTTCACCGAAGCAGTTTCCATCCCAAGCATACATTCAAGGGAATCATCAAATCACAATTAATCAGATTTGACCGCATCTGTTCCAACCCAACGGATAGGGAAACAACCACCCGAATCTTTTTCAAGGCCCTGAGAAGGAGAGGATATACCAGACATTTCCTCCTACAAACAAAGAAAGCTTGGCAAAGGGCAGCTCGTTCACCCAAACCCAAACTCCTACACAACCTCATACCAATCACTTCCATCTATTCCACCTACGCTAAGACCACCCACAGTTACCTGAAAAGCAACTTCAACAGTCTTCAAAAAGACCTTCCCTTCACCCAAAACCTTCAAATCGTTTCAGCCTTCCGCCGCAACCCCAACCTGAAAGACGTCTTGGTTCGTTCCAAACTCATCAAAACAAAAACCCACAGGATAACCCCCCACAAAACCTTCTTTGCAAACAACCCCACAACCAAAGCCAGATTCCCCCTTCCAACAAACATCCCTCTTTCAACAACCAATTGTGTATATGTCATCAAGTGCAAAAAATGTGGAAAACAATATGTTGGAGAAACCTCCAACCAACTCTCCGCTCGCCTTTCAACCCATATATACACCATCAGAACCGGAAAGAACAACACCCCACTTGGAACACACTTTCGCAAACATGGAGTGGACCAAATTCTTCTTCGAGCCATCGCTCACAACCCCAATTGGTCCACCAAACAAAGAAGACGGGAGGAACAATTATGGATCCAAAAACTGGACTCCAGATTCCCAAAGGGACTCAACATCCAATGGATTCCAACAATCAATTCCCAATGATTTCTTACCCATTGTAATTTATATAAATGTAATATACACTGTAAATAGTTCCATCTATTATTCTTTATTATTTTTTTATGATGTAAATGGCATTCTAATGTTCCTGTTTTATTAATATCCATCTCATTGTATGTATTCAAATTAAAAAAAAAAAAAAAGGAGAAAAAAATCAGAAGACAGTGAAGAAATAGGTCCTAGGCTTGTCCTTTGGGACTAGTCCTGACCCTCTGAGTTTTCTGTTTTCCCCTTTTCTTATTTTTCTAGAGTTAGGACAAATTTATAACCCAGACCTTAACTATAGGTTTCGGACCCGAATCCCTTATAAAAACCAGTTCCTTATCCTAAACATTATATTAACATTTAATCCTAACCCTAACCCCAACCCTTTCCTTAAAATTCTAACCATAACCTAAAGCCTACCTAAACATAAAACCTAACCCTTACTTAAACATGACCCTAACTCTTTTCTTAAACTTTAACCCTAACCTAAACCCTAACCTAAACAGAACCCTAACCTCAACCGTAAACACTAAACATAACCCTAACCTTAAAAGCTAAACCCTAACCCCTAATCATAGCTCTAACCTTAACCCCAAAACCCTAACCCTAAAACCTAACTTTAACCCTGGTCTTAACCCCAAACCCTAAAACAGAACCTTAACCCTAACCTTAAACCCTAATCATAACCCTAACCTTAACCCCAATTCTTAACCCTAACTCTAACCTTAGCTTCAAATCCTAAACATAAACTTAACCGTAACCCTTACCTGAACCCTAAACCCTAACTCTAACTACTACCCTTAAAACCTAAGGCCCATCCCTAACCCTAAACATAACCCTAATCTTAACCCCAAACTCTAACCCTTCATCCTAACTCTAACCTTAACCTTAGCCCCAAACCTTAAATACAACCTTAACCCCAACCATAACCCTAACCTTAAATCCTAGTCATAACCTTAACCCCAAACCCTAACCCCAACATTAACCCCTAATCCTAACTCTAACCCTTAACCCGACCCTAACCCTAACCCCTAATCCTAACTCTAACCCTTAACCCGACCCTAACCTTCACCTTAACCCCTAATCCTAACTCTAACCCTAACCTCAGCCCCTACCCTAAATATAACCTTAACCCTAACCTTACCCTTAATTCTAATCATAACGCCAACCTCAGCCCCTACCCTAAATATAACCTTAACCCTAACCTTACCCTTAATTCTAATCAAAACCCTAACCTTAACCCCAAATCCTTACCCTTAACCCTAACCTTAACCCCAAATCCTAACCCTTAACCCTAATCTTAACCCCCAAACCTAACCTACCCCTAACCCCAACCCCTAACCTTAACCCTATCCCTAACCTTAACTTCAGTCCTAACCCCCAACCTTAACCTTAATCCCAACCCCTAAATCTAACCCTACCCCTAATCCTAACCCCTAACCTTAACCCTAACCTTAATCCCAACCCCTAAACCTAACCTTACCCCTAAAACCTAACCCCTAACCCTAAAAACTAACCCATAACCTTAATCCTAACCGGAACCTTAACCCTACCCTCAAACCTAACCTCTAAATTTAAAACCTAACCCATAACCTTAAAACCTAACCTTAATCTTAACCCCTAAACCTAACCTTACTCCTAACCCCAACCCCTAACCTTAACCCTATCCCTATCCCTAACCTTAACCCTAACCTTAGCCCCAAATCCTAACCCTTAACCCTAATCTTAACCCCCAAAACTAACCTTACCCCTAACCCCAACCCCTAACTTTAACCCTATCCCTAACCTTAACTTTAATCCTAACCCCTAACCTTAACCCTAACCTTAACCTTAACCCCAACCCCTAAACCTAACCTCACCCTTAAGCCTAACCCTAACCTTGACCTTAATCCTAACCCCTAAACTTAACCCTAAACCTAACCCCTAATCCTAACTCTAACCATTAACCCGACCCTAACCTTCACCTTAACCCCTAATCCTAACTCTAACCCTAACCTCAGCACCTACCCTAAATATAACCTTAACCCTAACCTTACCCTTAATTCTAATCATAATGCCAACCTCAGCCCCTACCCTAAATATAACCTTAACCCTAACCTTACCCTTAATTCTAATCAAAACCCTAACCTTAACCCCAAATCCTTACCCTTAACCCTAACCCTAACCTTAACCACAAATCCTAACCCTTAACCCTAATCTTAACCCCCAAACCTAACCTACCCCTAAAACCTAACCCCTAACCCTAACCTTGACCTGAATCCTAACCCTAAACTTAACCCTAAACCTAACCCCTAACCCTAAAAACTAACCCATAACCTTAATCCTAACCGGAACCTTAACCCTACCCTCAAACCTAACCTCTAAATTTAAAACCTAACCCTAACCTTAACCTTAATCTTAACCCCTAAACCTAACCTTACTCCTAACCCCAACCCCTAACCTTAACCCTATCCCTAACCTTAACCCTAACCTTAGCCCCAAATCCTAACCCTTAACCCTAATCTTAACCCCCAAAACTAACCTTACCCCTAACCCCAACCCCTAACTTTAACCCTATCCCTAACCTAATGTATGTGGATAGATTGATATATGTATGTATATATGTGTATGTATGTGTATATATATATATGTATATATGTTGGTGTAACAATAAAATCCTCTTGTATCGCCTCATTCTTTACATCATCATACATTCATTTCATTTATTCTTATAACCATTCCACAGCTATAAGGATCCACCCCTCCACCTCTTGCTCCTCTTCATATTCACGAAATAAGGATAAACTAATGTTTGATTCATTTTCATTTAATCTTTTATTGAGAAAAGAGATTTAGACAAAAAACAGCTTAAATAAATATGTATGTATGTATGTATATATGTATATGTTTATGTATATGTGCATATATATAAACACCTAAAACAACATTATTAGATTGATTAAATATAACCATCTTCTTTATTATCTTTCAGATTAATTATCTCTAAAATAACTAAAATATATTCCCTTTATACCAATTTAACCTTCTTTATACAAGAAATAACCTACCAACACTCCATCACGCACTTGACCTTCTGAAATATTATTATTATTATAATAATATTATTATTATTATATTATTATTATTATTATTAGATATTTTAATACATTTAAAACACTTAAATAATTAAAAATACATTTAAATACATTTATAATACTTTCCAACTTCACAAGATTAAAACGTAAATAATTACAAATCCATCCTCCTCTAGATTAGAAAAACAAACATTTAATAATAAACCGAATTGAATAAAGTCACTCATTATAGATGACGTCACTAACGGTTCCTAAAACAAAACCGACTTCTTTCTCCACACCATGACCGAAAGAGACACAGAAAAAGCCCCTCACCCTCCTTTTCCTCTCCGCACCCTGAGTGAAAGGGAGGTTACTGTAAATGACACTCCATGACAACTCCCACAATCCCTTTCGGGTGAATTCCCTTTCATCAACATCGTGAAGGCTTGTCTAAGACTAAAAACAATATAATTATCAAACTTGATCCCCTCAACCTCCTTCTTACCTTCACCAAACCACACCCCTTACTCTCCGATCACTCAAACCCACCCCAATAAAACAACATTATTAGATTGATTAAATAATAACTATACAAATATAACCATCTTCTTTATTATCATTCAGATTATTTCTCTCGAAAATAACTAAAATATATTCCCTTAATACCAAATTAACCTTTTATAACCTACCAACACTCCATCACGCACTTCACCCTCTGAAATACTATCATTATTAGATATTTTGAATACAGTTAAAACACTTAAATAATTAAAAATACGTTTAAATACATTCATAATAATCTTCAATTCCACAAGATTAAAACGGAAATAAATATAAATCCATTCTCCTCCTCCTCTAGATTAAGAAAAAATCATTTAATAATAAAACCGAATTAAATAAAGTTACTCATTATAGATGACGTCACTATCCGCTCCTAAAACAAAACCGATTTTTTCCTCCACACCCTGACCGAAAGGTATAAAACCCTTCTCCCTCCTTTTCCTCTCCGCACCCTGAGTGAGAGGTATGTTGCTTGAAATGACCCTCCAGGACAATTCCCATAATTCTTTTCGGTTGAATTTCCTTCCATAAATACCGTAAAGGCTTGTCTAAGATTAAAACAATATAATTACCAAACTTGGTTCCCTCAACCTCTTTCTTACTTTCACCAAAACACACCCCTACTCCCCGATCACTCAAACCCAACCCACTAAAAGAACTTTATTAGATTGATTAAATAACTATACAAATATAAACATTTTCTTTATTATTATTTAGATTATTTCTCTCAAAAATAACTAAAATATTTTCCCTTAATACCAATTTAACCTTTTTATACAAGAAAGAACCTACCAACACTCCATCATACACTTGACCCTCTGAGATATTATCATTATTAGACATTTTGAATACATTTACAACACTTAAATAATTAAAAATACGTTTAAATATATTGATAATACTCTTCAATTTCACAAGATTAAGACGGAAATAAATATGAATCCATTCTCCTCCTCCTCTAGATTAAGAAAAAATCATTTAACAAAAAACCGAATTAAATAATGTTACTCGTTATGGATGACGTCACTATCCACTAAAACAAAACCGATTTTTTCCTCCACACCCTGACCGAGAGAGACAGAGCCCTTCACCCTCCTTTTACTCTGCGCACCCTGAGTGAGATAAATGTTGCTGGAAATGACCCTCCATTACAATTCCCATAATTCCGTTTGGATGAATTCCCTCCCATAAACATCATGAAGGCTTGTCTAAGATTAAAAACAATATAATTACCAAACTTAGTTCCCTCAACCTCTTTCTTTCTTTCACCAAACCACACCCCTACTCCCCGATCACTCAAACCCAACCCACTAATAGAACCTTAGTAGATTGATTTAATAACTATACAAATACAAGCATCTTCTTTATTATCATTCAGATTATTTCTCTCAAAAATAACTAAAATATATTCCCTTAATACCAATTTAACCTTTTGTATACAAAAATAACCGACCAACACTCCATCATACACTTGACCCTCTGAAATATTATTATCATTATTAGATATTTTTAATACATTTAAAACAATTAAATAATTAAAAATACGTTTAAATACACTCATAATACTCTCCTATTTCACAAGATTAAGATGGAAATAATTACAAATCTAGTCTCCTCCCCTTCTAGATTAATCATTGAAGATCATAGATCATTTAATAATAGACCGAACTGAATAAAATTACTCATTATAGATGACGTCAGTAACCGTTCCTAAAATAAAACCGATCTTTTCCTCCACACCCTGACCGAGAGAGACAGAGCCCTTCGCCCGCCTTTTACTCTGCGCACCCTGAGTGAGAGGAATGTTACGGTAAATGACCCTCCATGACATTTCCCATAATCCTTTGCGGTCGGACTGACGGCCATTTTAACATATATCCTCACACAATTAAAGAACAATTTCCCGAATTTAACACAAACCTATAAATTAATACAGAAATAAGTTTCACCTTAATTGATAAATAAAATAAACAAAACAATATTGATATTTACGCACAATCACCTTTATTTGACAACAAAACAACAGAATATATAAAGTAAATAAAATAAATGAACAAATATATAAAATGAACGAAATAAATGAAGGAATAATAATATATACACATCACTTTAATTGATAAATAAATAAATAAATATTATAAACATACAATCATCTTTTATTGTATAAAGTAAATGAATAAAACAAAATAAATAATTACATACATAGATACAACCACCTTTAATAGATAACAGAGTTTAAAATATAAGACAAAAGGAACAAAACAACATTAATACATACACACTATCACCTTTACTGGACAACAGAATAACAGAATATATATAATAAATAAATAAAATAAATGAACAAATAGATAAACAAAATGAATAAATAAGGAATAAGGAATATTATTAATATATACACAATCACTTAAATTAACAATAGCATAAAGTGAAATAAATAAATAAATATTAATACACATACAATCACTTTCCATTTGATAAATTGTTGGATATAAAATAAATCAAAACAAAAATAAAAACAAAATTAATAATTACATACATAGATACAATCACCTTTAATAGTAGCAGAGTATAAAATATTAAACAAAAGGAACAAAACAACATTAATACCTACACACTATCACCTTTACTGGACAACAGAATAACAGAATATATAGAATAAATAAAACCCCACCCACCGCACCCCAGCACAAGGCTTAGCCAATACCACTCAGTGAGTATTGATTAGGTCTCAGCCCATACACGGGGCGTACCAGCTGGCTCCAGCGGTGTCCTGTGTATGGTGGTAAGTATGCAGCCCCCCCTGGGTCTCACTAGAGACAAAGCACGCAGGATGGGTGGTCCCTGGCGTCAGGACCTTAATTGTGGCCAAGTCTTCTAAGGGGGGTAGCCCCACCCATACAACAGCACATCTTGCACCACACTGCTCGTCGTGGGAAGCTCCCTACCTGGAGCTGGTAAGATCAAACCCCTGCCCACTGGACCGAACCACCCACAAAAACCATGCCTTTTTCAAAATAGCTTTCATTTCCCGATCCCTGGGACTGTGCGGTGTATGGAGTACAGGGATCGTTCTCAATACCTCTTGGGAGACCTAGAGGGAGCAGGGAGGCAGCACTTTAGTGCGGCTGGCTCTGCCCCCTCGATCCCTGGGGATGGCCAGGAAGGCACCGCTTAGTCGGGGCTGGTCCTGATCATCCCTCGGGGGGTTTCCCCTGTAGGATAGTTAGCTCCCTTAGCACGTCATTACCCCCCCTTAGACACCATTTAACCCCCTTACCACTTGGGACTCCAGGGGGAACAGGGAGGCAGCACTTCAGTGCGGCTGGCTCTGTCTCCTCGATCCCTGGGTATGACCAGGAAGGCACCGCTCTGTCGGGGCTGATCCTGATCATCTCCAGGTGGGATCCCTTGTAAGCTAGCTAGTCCCTTCAGCACACTACTTTTTCAGACAGCATCCAACTTCTCCCACTCGCTAATATTAAACCCTTCCTCCCCTCGTTTTTTTTGCTCCCGCGCCGACAACCGCTCGCTCGCCTTTTATTTTCTCCCTCCCTCCTCAAATTAGATATATGTCTAGGGTCACCTAAACTAGGAACTACAAAATAGATATAAAAATAGCTTTATAGGATAAAACTTTATTCAAAAAACCAATTGACACGAGGGACACACACCAGGGATTTGATCACCCCTGGTGGGCCAGCCTCAGGTTAGGGTGTCTAGTTTCATGGCCGAAACACCCGCTTGACCCTGAGGTGACTACTGATGATGTGTACCCAAATTTAGCTTCTCTAAAAACACCTTTACTTTACTTCCCCCAAACCTTATAAAGGTCTTATAATATCAGCTTATTATAGCACTAAATATAAGGCTTAGCGTCCTTCAATATCTAAAACTCCTAAAAATTTACTACAATCCCTCTCCTCCACCCTATACAATATAACCTTAACCCCCTTCCCCTTTTTTACCTGGCCAATTTTTTATAGATAGACCCTTTGACCTCTATAAGGGTTTTCTTTAATTCTACATATATAAAACCCTCTCCTTCCCCCAAACCTTAAAATGATCTTATACTAACACGACTTTATATAAGAGATCAACAACCTTTCAACTTCCCGATTCTTCTCAATCCACAATTCTCTACTATTGACCCTTGACCCCGATAAGCCCTTCCATTATTCCCACACTTATTTTTACCTTCATTATTGTCCAAACTCTATAGTTTCATCTTCCCTATAGTTTCATAATATTCTAGATTATATTTCATCTCATGAAACCTAATATAGAATCTTCAAACTCCCAGCAGAGATGTGTTCATAGTCAATTTCACAAAACTTAGCCTTTACCTAAATTATAACCTAAATTCTAAACCAAATTAAAATATCCCCTTGTATTAGTGGACATCAGGTTGGACTTCAATCAGGCTGCGGTTAGCCGGGCGGCCGCGAAGAGGGTCTCCTCTTTTACTGCTCTGATCTCTCTCCTGATTCCCTTATACTTGGAGATTGTAATAACACAGTAATTAACACCAATTTAACCGTAAAAGCTGTTTGGAATTGGAAACTTTGGGTGATCTTCTTATATCCTCCTGTTCTATCCTTTCAAGATTCAGTGGGAACGGGCCCCTATGGTTCATGTGGCAGTGCCGCTGCCGGAGTTCATGTTTCTAACCATGCAATACCTGTCTTGGGTCCCATGGGACGTGTTCATCGTCAATTTTACAAAACCTAACCCTATCCTAACCCTAACCCTAACCCTAAATTCTTACCTGGGGGGGTAGGAATTGGTGCCATTTTGATATGATTTTCAGTTTCGGAGCTCTAGCACCTTCAAAATCATCGGGCGAGGTATACCTGGTAGTTTCGTTCCCTATACCCTAACGCTGAGCCTAACCCTAACCGTAGCCTAACCCTAACCCTAAATTCTTACCTGGGGGGGGTAGGAATTGGTGCCATTTTGATATGATTTTCAGTTTTGGAGCTCTAGCACCTTCAAAATCATCGGGCGGGGTATACCTGGTAGTTTCGTTACCTATACCCTAACGCTGAGCCTAACCCTAACCCTAGCCTAACCCTAACCCTAAATTCTTACCTGGGGGGGTAGGAATTGGTGCCATTTTGATATGATTTTCAGTTTCGGAGCTCTAGCACCTTCAAAATCATCGGGCTGGGTATACCTGGTAGTTTCGTTCCCTATACCCTAACGCTGAGCCTAACCCTAACCCTAGCCTAACCCTAACCCTAACCCTAACCCTAAATTCTTACCTGGGGGGGTAGGAAATGGTGCCATTTTGATATGATTTTCAGTTTCGGAGCTCTAGCACCTTCAAAATCATCGGGCGGGTTATAACTGGTAGTTTCGTTCCCTATACCCTAACGCTGAGCCTAACCCTAACCCTATGGGGTTATGATCATGATGATGGTTACACACAATAAGGGAGGAACAGAGATCTCCTCTTCCTCCTCCTCCTCCTCCTCTGTCTCTAACAGAGTAGCAGTGTATGTGGACTGTCCTGCTGGCTCTCTGTCCTTCTACAGAGTTTCCTCTGACTCACTAATCCACCTCCACAGCTTCAACACCACATTCACTGAACCTCTGATTGCTGGCTTTGGATTCTGGTTCAGTTCTAGACCTGGTTCCTATGTGTCTGTAGGAGGGAGAATCTCCTCCTCCGTGTCCTCCTCCTTCTCCTCCTCTCCTCCTCCTCTTCCTCCTCCTCTTATTCCTCCTCCACCTCCTCCTCCTCTTCCTATTCCTTCTTCTCCTCCTACTCTCTCCCCCTCCTCCTCTTCCTGCCCTCCTCCTCCTCTTATTCCTCCTCCTCTTCGTCCGCTTCCTCCTCCTCCATCTCCTCCTCCTCTTCGTCCTCTAAAGTCCAGAACAGAAAATCTGTTGTTTCTGATCCTTTTAGACAAAGAAAAGTCTTCATTCTTCACAGCTGAGGAGCTCAGATCATTTTAATGACTAATGACAAATGACAGAATATTAGAGGACCAACAACTGACAGTTTAGCTCCTTATTAAATAAACTCAATAAAAAGATAATTTACAGTACAATCAATCACTTTGAAATGTTTCCTTACTGTTTCTGGATCCAGTCCAGTTGATATTCACCATGTTTTGGTTCCTCAGCAGAAATAAATGGAACTGCAGCATCAGCTGATCTGTCTCATTTTATAAAGGACAATAAATAACAACACTAGCTTCATGTTTTTTATTATTAAACACATTTATTAACTCATGTAATATTCTTATGAATTCATTCATACATTTATTTATACTTTATTCATCCATAGAACAACGTGATACTGTGAAATAAATGAACATCTTCCTCCTAAAAAAACTCACAAATCTGACCACCTGAAATAAATATTAGATTTATTTAACCTTTTTCCTTTTCTCATATTTTAATGTTTTTGTCATATTTTGATTTTTTTATATCATATATTATTTTTTTTCTCATATTTTAATGTTTGTATCTCATATTTTGATGTTTTTTTCTCATATTGTAATGTTTTTTTTTTTTTTATCTCATTTTAATGTTTTATCTCATATTTTAAAGTTTTTTTCTCATATTTTAACTTTTTTTCTCATATTTTGATGTTTCTCATATTTTGATGTTTTTATCTCATATTTGGATCTTTTCATGTCATATTTCATGTCGTGAATGATCAGTAGAAACAAACCTCCTCAGGTTCATTCAGGTCTTTGTTGGATCTTGAAAATTAGTTAAATAAAATAACAATGTGGAAAATAAATATTTACACACTCTTAACTCGTTTTCTCTATTTTTCCAAGTCAGAAATATTATTTTATTACATATTACATGTATTTTAATGTCTTTAATCTATATTATGAACAATAAATATATAAAAAGTACACGCATGTTTTTTTTTTTTTTTCCTTTTGTCAAAGAACAGGAACCAACCCACTGGGCCACAACTACCTCCCTCTGATGATGTGTTGTTGTTCCAGAAGGTCTTATCTCACTGCTATCAACTTTAACATCTTTGCACCTTCAGCTGGGATTTGATGACTGAGAATTAAACTGTCAGGACTTTGCCTTCCTTGGACATTTTTTGAGACTCTGGCTCAAGAGGCCTCCCTGCTGGCCGGCATGGGAGTTCCCCTTGTGTTTTACCTACCATGTGCTGAGGCTCAGCCACCCCTCCCCCTCTGTCAATTGTGCGCACCTGTTTCCCGTCATTATCACCTGCCCCATTTAAGTCAGCGTGTCACTGTGTTCTGTGCCGGATTATTGTTTCTACCTGCTTGTGTTGTATTCCTGTTGGTAAAAGCTGACCATGTTCTGTACTGTGTTTTTTCCATTTTTTTGTGTTGCCTTTTTCCCTGGGATTTTGCCCTTTTGTTATGGACTTTCCTGTGTTTTTTGTTATCTGCCCAGGCTTCCTGATTTTGTCATTAAAGACATTTCAAACTAGCCCAACCTCCTCTCGGGTCCGTCCTTACAAATCCTGACATAAACCTCCAGTTCCATGGTTACATCACAGTCTGGATACAAATATTTCATTAAAGGAGACTTGTGTCGTCACAAGTGATTGACGCTGATGCATGTTTTTATGCTGTTACTCAAACTGTGTGTAGAATGTGTGTTTGAAGAATCAATAATTTCGTCTTCACATACGACTGAACAGCATCTCAGAGATTCGTTGATGTATTGACTGTTGACTAAAATGGCTAATATGACTTAAAGCTGTTGCAATATAAAACATTTACACATAAATAACATCATTTTCCTCTGTTTATAGGAAAAAAATATCAGTGAATTCCATTGAATTATGTTATTATGAAATAAATAAACTTGAATACATTTAATAACAACATGAATTAAAATAAAATGACATTATACATCAGTGTCTGCTGCTCTGCTTGTTGTTGCTACATTTGACCACAAGATGGAGACATTTGACCTAAAATTGCAGCTAATTTAAGATGAGATAAAAAATTACATTATCAACAGCAGTAGAGACAGAACAAGTGGCATGGAAGAAAAGAAAAGATTACCCACAGACTATATATAAAAATAAATAGAATATAATAATTCAATTAAATTGTATTTATAGCCTAACATCACAACACAGTTGCCTCACTGGGCTTCACAAAATTCAGTCAGTGACCCAGACATCCCCCGCCTTAGACCCTCCTTCATGGCAAGGAAAAACTCCAAAACCTAGTGAGAAAAGGAGAAACCTCAGGGAGAACCAGAGTGAAGGAGAGATCCACTCCCATGGACGGACAGGCTATAGATGAACCACAACTGACAGACATTCATCTGATGATGATTTATCAGTCTGTGAGATGTAAAAATGATTCAGTCTGTAGAGAATCAGGGGCCTTGATGAGTCACATCAGGAGTCATCATCATTGGGCCTCATGTGGCTGAACTGAAGCAGTAGCCACTCCCAGTAATAAATGTGTAGTGGACGTCGTGCAGGATCACAGCAGCAGCCACGATCCACGAGAACCTGCTGGACAACAGAGCACAGAAACTCCGGGGAGCTATATACACAATATAATATAGGATAGATGCACCATCGATACAAGATAGATACGCTACAGTCAGTAGGGTAGATTATTACACATGATAAATTATTATACAGATGCAGTAACAGTGTTTTTATCAGTGTTCAATGTAGAGTCTCCAGCAGCAGGAGGTAAAGATCTGTAGAATCTGTCCATCACACAGTGAGGGTGGATCAGTCACTGAAGCTGCTCAGGACAGACAGGACATCCTGCAAAGGTCCACTCATGATCCAGAATAGATGTTAGTTTAGACTCATGGTCCAAAATAGATGTTAGTTTTTCCAGGACCCATCTATGGTCCACCTCCCATACTGAGTCCAGAGACCAGTCCAGGGCTGATCTGGACTTCCTGACCACCTTGTCCAGCCTCTTCCTCTCAGGGATGCTGCTGCTCCAGCAGACCACACTGTACAGAATGGCTGATGCCACCACAGAGTCATAGAAGGTCTTTAGGAGACGCCCTGCCCTCCAGAAGACCTCAGTCTCCTCAAGAGGTAGAGTCTGTTCTGGTCTTTCCTATATAGTACATCTGTGTGGTGAGTCCAGTCCAGTTTGTGGTTCAGGTGAACACCCAGGTCCTTATAGGAGTACACACTCTCAATGTCCATTCCCTGGATGTTCCGGTCCTTGGTCTTCTCTGCGTTGATGAGTAGGTGGTTTGGTTGACACCAGTCCACAAAGTCCTGCATCATTTTCATGTACTCCACAGCATGATTGTCATTGATCAGGCTGATAATAGCAGAGTCAGAAAACTTCAGCAGGACCAGCCGTCCATGTTGTGTCTGAAGTCTGCAGTGTCAAGGTGAAAAGGAAGGGTCCCAGCACCGTACCCTGGGGGACTCCCACACTGCAGGTCAGGGGTCAGACACACAGTCCTGGACTACCTCACAAACTGAGGCCTGTTGTGAGGTAGTCCAGGATCCACTCTGCCAGCTGTAGGTCCACTCCAGCTGCTCCAGGTTGTCCCTCAGAAAAACCAGCTGGATGGTGTTGAAATCTCTGGAGAAGTCAAAGAATAGAATCCTCACAGCTCTGCCAGGCTTCTCCAGATGAGCTAGAACATGGTGCAGCAGGAGGATCACAGCATCCTCCGCCCTGATCCCAGGTCAGTAAGAGAACTGCAGCGGGTCCGTAGCTGAGCCCACCTCAGAACGGAGGTGGTCCAAGGACCAGTCTCTCCAGAGTCTTCATCAGGTGTGATGTTAGAGCCTGAAGCTGCTGAGGTCTTTAGGGTTAGGGTCAGCATGTGGTGTCTTGGTATCAGACAGGAGGTCTTCCATAGCTGTGGTACCATCCTCAGCTTCAGGCTCATGTTGAAGACATGCTCCATGATCCCACACAGTTCATCTGGGCACGACTTCAGTTTTTATATAAAATGTGTTTAATATATTTAAATTAACTGTTTAGTAAAATGATAATGACTTAAAGGTGGTGCAATATTAAACATGTACATATGAATAACATGATTTTCTGTTATTTATAGGCAGTTATTTATTTAAATATCAGTGAATTTGATTGAAATATGTTGTTATGGAATAAATACACTTCAATAATTTCATGAAATAAGTTTAACAACAACTTTATATTAAATTAAACTACAGACTAATAATTCTACATCAGTGATTTAAAACATCTGTGAACAGTTATAAAATCAGTTTGAATGTTTCTGCTGCTTGTTGTTGTTGATTCTTTTTACCACCAGAGGCCGAAATTAGAATAAAAACAGCAGCTGGTGTTGTTTAAAATGAGAAAATAGGACATATGTCACGTGATATATTTAAATCTACTGTTTAGGAAAAGGAGTGAAAGAAAATAATGGAACCAATTTAAACTACACACTATGATTTACACAGAAATAACAGGTTTTCTCTCTTTTTGAAGACCGATATAAATGACAAGAAGTAACTTTCAGTTTTCTTCCTGTAATCAGAAATGAAATAAAACAAATGAAAGACATTTCATCTCATTCTTCATTTATCTGATTCTGTTCTTCAACACCAACATAATCTCAGATGTTTGGTGACTTCATGAACTCATGAACCCAAATAAAACTGTTGTAGGAAGAGTTCAGTAAAGGCTTAAATATCATGTAGACAGTGGTTTATTACAATCTACTAAATCCTTATTAAGAATCTCAGGTTAAATAATAAATGAAGTTGATTTGGAAATAGCTCGTTAAGTTATAATTCTCCTCCCTCATCTTCAGTCCTGTCCTCCACTGCCTTGGCTGTGAACTCCTCTCTCACTATAGACATTTATGATATTTCTGATTCACATCTGCTTTATCTCTGCAATGCGTTCTAACATACATTCATATATTATACATTATTAATCATTACATCATTATTATTCAGTATCGGGAACAATTAGAACCATAGTACAATATAATCTCGAGCAGCATTTAATTAATTAATCCCAGTAACTGCTTCTATCTCCATCAAATATACTCCTTTAACCCTTATATACTGTTTGGGTGAAATTTCATCCATTTTAACATTTGACAGCAATAAAAACATTTTAAAAGTCTTTTTTTTTTGGCTAAATCATCTATATATTTACATATTTTCTCTCAGAAGATCATCAGACATGTACCTGGTAGTGTCATGGGGAACCTGGAATCAGTGAAAGAAAACAGTTTCCAGTTTCCCGGAAAGAGTTTTCCATCCATAGTAAATAATAAGAAACACAGAAATCAACTAAGAATTAGAGGAAAACTCTGATTATAGAAACTAGAAACTGATGATAATAATGATGATGATGATGTCACACCGTGGTGAGGTTTGTCTTGTCTTGGGGTTTTTGTCTTGTCACTTCCTGTTTTATTTTGAAATCCTAACTCTCTTCTGGTTTCAGGTCACTTGCCCTTCCTCATGTGTCACCTGTCTGATTGTCTTCCTGATTACCTTATTGTCTCCACCTGTTCTCCTCCCTCATGTTCTCCAATAGTCTGTGTTCCCCTTATCTTGTACCAGAGTGTCTTTGTCTCCACAAGCCCTTGTTTCATTTATGAGAGATCTTTTGTGAGAGATAAAGTTTTATAGCATCCTGTGTTGCCTCCAATCGGAGTGATTTTTAGTTTGTCCCTTTTCCCCTTTAGTCTAGCGTCAGGATAACTTTGGTAATTTTTCATAGCCAGCTTGGTTTCCACTCTGATTTGAGGTTTTCCTGCGCTGCTGAATAAAAACATTGATTTCCATCTCTGCATCTGAGTCCTGACTTGCCTGAGTCCCAGCCTGACAGATGATAATGATGCCATCAATTAGTCCTCACTTCTACATCCAGTTGCAGGGAGGATGGCAGGGAAAATAACCTGATGAGATGGCCCAGGGCTGTTCCTGACCAATGTGGCGCCCTAGGCAAAATATATGATGCCCCCCCCAAAATGAATTTATAACAAATACACATACACAGAAACGGGATCGCAGTGTGTTTAGATTTATTGTATAAAGACAGTATAAATAAATAGTAAATAAATCGTAATAAACTATATACAAATACTATAACACTATAATCTATAACACAATATATATGCAAATGATAATAGATAAGAAACAAGTGCAAAAACACAAAAAGCAAAAGTAAAAGGTATTGCACGCTAACGTTTTACACAAATCACTACAATAATAAATACTATATACGAAATACCTGAAGCAGATAACAAAATAGATAGTAAAATAGATAATAGAAACTAGTGCAAACGCACATAAAAACAAAAATTAAAAGATATTGCACACAATAACTTGTTACTACGCTAATAAATACTATATACAAAATACCTGAAATACCTGAAGCAAATGATAATAAATAAAAATAGATAAGAGTGTAAACACATAAAAACTAAATTAAATAAAAATATGTTGCGCACAGTGACTGAGGTGCTGTGGTAGAGGAGACCTCTGCATCACTTGATGAGGAAAGATACTTCAGCAGCTCATCTAAAAAGAGGAGATACATATATTTGACAAACTGGGCTTTTTCATATTAATCTAATATCTGTTGATAGTGAAACCATCATTACCTAAATAAAACAGCAGCTAACAGCATGCCTTGATCTAATGACATATGTATTATTCAGTCTGATTTTAAATAACATTTTATTCTTAAAAACATGGCGAAAATTGATTTTTATAGAATATTTTGATGTATGGAGTGAGAAAAGGAGATTTCCAATTCACTCAATGAAAATCTTTGTTTTATTTAAACAAAATGAAAGAAGAATGTTGAGCTTGGTTTTATCCATTGTTCAGATTTCTGTTCTGGAAATGTTTGACAGTAACAGCACATATAGATGATGCCTCATTTACACATTTAAACACAACATTTGAGAAAATTTGTGATATAATAAAAATCTTAATGTGTTTAATCAACTGAGGAAGTTTCATGTCAGTTTCAGGTGATTTCTATTAGTTAAAACATAAACTAAACATATAGCCTGCCATGTCAGGTCAATTCATTATCAACAGATTTTGGGCCTGTGGATCCCTGACTATTACAAGAAAAGTAACGTTCAGCCAATATATTAAATCATGATGTTAATATTCATTCCCCCAAGCATTGAGCCTTTCTTTCCATCTTTAGATTAGCTGACATTAACTCCAGCTAAATGTCCACAGGTTGAATTGAGGGACCACAGCAGAATTAATTCTGGCTGCCAGAGAGGCAGAAGGATGCAGCCAGGCAGAAATTAAAATAAAAATATATATATATATATATCCTCATTTAAAGACTTTACTGTACTGTTTCTTGTTGTAGTGTATTGTTGTCTAATTTTGTTAGAATAATTATATAAGTTATCCCATATTTACTCGATTACATTCTTTTAGTCTTTGTATTGCATACTATGACTATATAAGTGTGTGTGTGTGTGTCTTGCTATGCTCTGAGTTATTCCAAGCAGACGACTACAACGATGGGAAATCGCTGCAGGTGACACAAGCAAGAGAACCTTTTGAACTGTGTTGATCTGTTTGTCGTGTCCTAGAGCTAGATCATAAAGGAAGAATGTCTATTACACTGTTGTAAAAATTATCGACCGTTATTACCCCATCCCTTAGAGCAAATTTTGTATGTAATTAGGGACCACCCTAAGGAATAAAGAGAGGAGGCCCGGCAGAGTGTGTTCAAAACAGAGTGGAGATTGGTCACCGAGCACATCTCTGTCTGTTCTCCTCGCGAGTAAAAACTTAACCGTTTGTCTTCTCCGTTTTGTGTCTGTATTTTAAATGTTTTTTTAAATGTTGTTTGAACCAGACAATTTCTTTGTTTATTTATTAAAAAAAAACTCCCATTCCCTGACATGCTGGTACCTCTAGCATTTACCTAACCTGCTCTATGGGCGGCACTGGATGACACTGCTTTAATACAGTAGATCACATTATTCTGTTAAATATACTCATTTAATCCAGTAGATCACATTATTCTGTTAAATAGACTCCATTTAATACAGTAGATCACATTATTCTGTTAAATAGACTCATTTAATACAGTAGATCACATTATTCTGTTAAATAGACTCATTTAATACAGTAGATCACATTATTCTGTTAAATAGACTCATTTAATACAGTAGATCACATTATTCTGTTAAATAGACTCATTTAATACAGTAGATCACATTATTCTGTTAAATAGATTCGGACACCTGGTTGGCCTTTCTGGTACTGTTTTCAAGTGGTTCACTTCTTATCTCACAAATAGAAGATTCCTGAGAAGTCTGGATACGTGCTCCTCAAGAATACATGAAATAAAATGTGGTGTCCCCCCAAGGATCAATTTTAGGCCCAATTCGTTTTAATTTATATCTGCTTTCACTTGGTAGTGTCATCAGGAGACACGGCATTAATGTTCATAGCTATGCTGATGATACACAGCTGTATATTTCCAAGTCTCCTGATGACACAGGGTGCCTTGATGCCCCTTTTAACTGTATCAGCAAACACAGAGATGCAGATGCTTTTATTACCAGTCGTATTGATTATTTTGCTGCTCAAACCTCCTGATGATGAGAAACGGAATAGGGACTACGTTAACTCTGCCCGAAGCCCTCCCTGGAGCCAGGCCTGGGGGAGGGGCTTGGGTGGCCAGGCCTTCGCCCATGGGGCCTGAAGAGGTAACGTGGGCTGCCCTCCCCATGGGCTTACCACCCGTGAGGGGGGGGGGCACAGGGGGTGGATGAGGGAAGGAGCCTAAGCAGCTGCGCGAGGTTGAGAAGGGTTGGATTTTCTACCACTCTGGAGTTGACCCCGGTGAGAGGTGCAGAGCTGGGGTAGGAATGCTTGTTTCCCCGGCTCATTGCCTGTACATTGAGGTTCACCCCGGTGGATGAGAGGGTACCCTCCCTTTGCCTTCAGGGGGGGGGGGTTCAGAATGCCCAACCTTCTTGGAGTTCTTGGAGAGGGTGCTGGAGGGCGCCCCTTCTGGGGTCTCCCTTGTCTTCCTGGGGAACTTCAATTATCACGTGGGCAACAGTGTGATCTGGAGGGGTGTTATTAGGAGGAATGGCCCCCTGACCTGAACCCAAATGGTCTTTCATTGTTGGACTTCTATGCTCGTCAGGGATGCCGTCAAGCTGGACAAGAAGTCCTACAGAACCTTCTTGGCCTGTGGGTCACCTGAAGCAGCTGATGCATATAGGCATGCTAAGCGGAACGCAGCCTCGACAGTTGCTGAGGCAAAAACGTGGGTGTGGGAGGAGTTCGAAAGAAAGATTTATTTTTGTTTTGGATTAAACATTCCTTTATGTTTTACATATGCATTTTAGCTTTTACTGTTCTTATATGATTTATTTATTTATATTTTTTTATTTCATGTATCTAGTGTTTCCTCAGTGTTTAGCCTCTGTGCTATGGGCTGGTATCAGCCAGGTTAGGATGCTGCTTCTCCTGGGATCTGTGGTTCTAGAGTGGGTGGGGGATCCATGGTTCTGTGGTGGGGGATCTGTGGTTCTAGAGTGGGGAATCTGTTGTTCTAGAGTGGGTGGGGGATCCGTGGTTCTGTGGTGGGGGATCTGTGGTTTGTTTGTGTGTGTGTGTGTTGTGGGCCATTGGGTGTGTTGGGTTGGGGTGTTTTAACCTTCTATAGCACTTTGTGCGACATGTAACATGTGAAAAGTGTTTTATAAAGATTGATTGATTGATTGATTGATCGATCAGGACCAGAAGAAGCTGCAGGACCTAAACGAAGATCAGTTCCCGGGACTATAAACCATGCTGGATTAAAGAATGGGCCAATAACATAATGAGACTCCATGTCATCAAACCTGGCCTGAAATGGGATAAACTGGTCTACCTGGTCTGGGCTAAGACCAGGGTCCACCTCTGGATGTCCTAACATCTTTAAAGAGGTCAACCATCTTTATAGAGGTTTAATATTTTGATGTTTGTGGTCTATCAGTAATATCCTGTTTTATGGTCCTAAACCCCCTAGTTAGACCTGTAGCAGCAATACAGTTGCCTTCTCTCACACTCACTCTGAAACTTTCATACATCTGTAATGTGACTTTAATGTCTTTAATGAGACTTTAATATGTCTTTAATGTGACTTTAATCCATCTTTAATGAGAATGTGTACCACACATATTGTGGTGAATGTCCAGGTCACTACTCGTCGAGTAGTGGGAGGTGTTGGATTGTGTATTTGTTGAGGGAAACCAACAAATACCATTAGCTGTGTTGTAGTATCCGAGCAGCTGTGTTCTGCTGGTCTGGAAACAGCTGCTACCAACAAAAAAAGGAAAATCAGCTATTGCTGTGACTATAGGGATCATGACAATGGGCAAATTTCAAAAAAATGTTGGACTACTTTAAATCTGATTGTTGTAGCCAGGATTACGCTCCAATATATTTGACATGGTTTCCAACAATGTAAACTGCTGAGCATCAAGAGCCATGGTGGTATAGTGGTGAGCAGAGTTGTTAAACCCTGAGAATAGACATCTCAGATCCATCTAAGAACCATAACCGCTGCTACAGTTAGGGACAGCTGTAGAACACGTTTAGGAATCATCAGGTTGGATGTTGAAAGTCTGATACTATCAAAAGCATCATTTGAACTCACTCTGCAGCTACTGAAAGTTGCTCTTTTCCTCAGTCATCAGTGACCATGTGAAAGAAGAGGAGACAAGGCCCATGGTCAGCAGCGCTGCATCAGCGTCATGGAGGACCACCAGAAGGAGAAGATCCTCCTCTACATGAAGACAGAGCTCATATCTGTCTCACAAGTGTCAGCAGCAGTCACACAAATGTCAGTCAGTCATTTTCTATATCTGCTTATTCCTCATTAGGACCGCAGGGGTCTGCTGGAGCCAATCCCAGCACATTACAGTGAGAAGCAGGGTTACACCCCAGATGGTCGCCAGCCAATCGTGGGGCATCACACAAATGTTCAAATCAGAAATATTGTGATTTGTTAACAACTCACATGGAGTTAATATGGACCTTCTTCTGTCTCCTGGATACATCTAAACTGCAAACAATGAAACCTTAATGCTGTAGGTATATTTAGTCCAATATTGACCAGAATCACCTTGACTTTTCTTATTCATCAGACTGTCTGGCTGCAAGACGTCCACTGTGGAGACAGCCCCACCTTCAGGACAGGAACTGAATGCCAACATAAAAACCAGTGTGACATGACAAGTATACAAAATAAAAACTGAGCACAGCAGATTTAAATGCTTTACAATAAGAAAACTATTCATTATTAAAAGTATTAATTTTAGTCTCTGGATAAAAAGAGGTCCTTGAGAGGGCTGCAGCTGGTCCTGAGCAAAAGTAGGAATATGAAGTTGAAACAAGGAAACAAACAGCTTTATCTGCTTTTGACTGCAGTTTATTATAGTTTGGTCAGTGTTTTCAGTCTTTTTACAAAATGAAAACATCAGAGAAGTTGCAGCAAAGTGTAGATTGTGAATTTAGGTGAAACATGAGTGTAATAACACAGAATCTCCTTCTGTGTGTATAACATGACCTAGAATTGAGGGTCATGACAGAATAAAAGGTGAATTATTAAAACAAATATATGGAGATCTTTTCCAAACATTTTAACCTGTTCTTCAACAGCTGCATTTAATTTATTTAATAAAGAACTTGGTAGACAGTTTATATCCGGACTGTTTTAATACATACATACTTTGATATGGTGGTTTTATTTTAGTTAAATCTTAAATGTCATTTGTTCTTTGAATAAAAGAAAAAAATGTTTTGTTTTCCACATTATTTTATTCAACTCATTTTTCTAATCAGTCAATTTAAATATTCTTTTATATAACATATTTTCTCATTTTAAATATAAAATCAGCTGCTGTTTGTGGTCAAATATCTTCCTCTGGTGGAAATCAGTTAGAGCTACAAACACATTTAAACTGTTTGGAGATTTCTTAAATTAATATTTTATAATCACGTGTATTTATGCTGCTTTTAATACATGTTTTCTGTTACATTATTTTTTTCTTTGATTAAATTTGAAGTATTTTAAGCTGTTTAGTCTGATAAACATGTTCCTGCTTTGACAAAAAATTAGTGTTTTATCATTAAATTTCCTGTGTGTGTGTGTGTGTGTGTGTGTGTGGGCACACAAGTGAGAGACATTAAAATAAGAATCAATACTGCTACTCTGAGTAATAATGTATTATTTTAAAGGTGATTTGTTCTACCTGCTCTGACAGAATCAATAGAATCAGTCAGAAGATGAATCCAATGATCAGCTGAGTCTAGTTTTCAAGCTGTTAAACCTGCTGTTACGTCAGAGAGTTTCCAGATGAATCAAGTTTAGACAAAGCTGAGAGGAAGATGCTGCTTCATTCAATGAATTCAGGTGAGTTAAGATGCTCAGACGTTAAAATAAAAGTGCACTATGCACTAGTTTTGACTTCATTATCGAAAAGAGGAGGAGGAGGAAAAGGAGGAGGAAGGAGGAAGATGTGTCTCCTACAGAGACACATAGGAGCCAGGTTTAAACCAGAATCCAAAGCCAGCAGTCAGAGGTTCGGTGAATGTGGTGTTGAAGCTGTGGAGGTGGGTCAGTGAGTCAGAGGAAACTCTGTAGAAGGACAGAGAGCCAGCAGGACAGTCCACATACACTGCTACTCTGTTAGAGACAGAGGAGGAGGAGATCTTTGTTTCTCTCTTATTGTGCCAGACAGAGTAACTCCCACCATCATCATCATAGCATCTCAGACTCCAGGACTGATGATTCCCTCCAAACACACAGTCTCCACTGCCTCCTTTTCTCCTGATTCCTCTGTAACTCACTGATATATAAACATTTCCTCTCCACTCGACCTCCCAGTAACAGCGACCAGTCACATCATTGATACACAGCAGCTGTTCATATTGATCAAATCTATCAGGATGATCAGGATATGACTGATCCTCCTTCACATACGTCACCTTCCTGTTGTTGTCAGACAGTTTGAGTTTTCTATGAACTGTGTTTGGATCCAGAGTGAGTTCACAGGAATCTGATAGAGAGAAGGAGAAACAACACAGCTGCAATCATTGATGCATCATCATCTTCATCCTCAGCAGGATGTGAATGAGTGATGTCACAGTGTGAAGTTGATAAATCCAATGAAAAACACACTTACACTTCCTCAGACCTGGTGTCAACCATGGGACTCCAGCAGGCTGCAGGCTGAAAGGAGGAGGTGGGTCAGAGCAGCTGCTTCTCTTTCATCAACATCATGTTACATCACTCTAGTCTACTCAGTAGGATTCTGGATCTGATCTGAATCCACTATCTGATCCTTCTCAAACCAGGATTCAGTCTAATCCAGGGTTCCCTGATCTGTTCATTACTGGACTTTGACCAGTAAAACCTGCTGAAGTCTGGTGTTTTTAACCCAAAATGTCCAGGAAAAACATTCCTCTGAGAGGTTCTCATTGGAGGATGTTTCTTTTATTTAATTAAAATTAAATAATACTAAATTTTCATCTAGTTTTAAGACAGTAGCTCAATAATTAGTTGATAAATTCAGATAATCTTTGACCAGAATTTCAACCATTTCTCTGGTACATTTAAAACCTTCCAGTCACGTTTTCCTGTACTACATTTTTCTCACAGAAACCCTGATCTAATCAGCTTTAACTTTCAACATGCACAGAAACGTGAGTTGGAACCAACAAGTCAAAGATTGAGTTGGTGTGTGATCAGCTCTGACAGAGAAAATGTTTCCAGCTCTTCCTCCTCTATCAGACATTGTCTCTCCATACCTGAGAGTGTCCAGTTTCCAGAGTGGATCCTCCAGTGTAGACTGCAGTTTCTCTCTTGAGGCTCCTGGATCATTGTAGCTCAGGTCCAGCTCTCTCAGGTGGGAAGGGTTGGAGCTCAGAGCTGAGGCCAGAGAAGCACAACCTTCCTCTGTGATCAGACATCCTGACAGTCTGCAAACAGCAAACATCAACATGTCAGCCAGTCAGAGAGAATAGACACACACACTGATCCTGACTGACTAATGACTAATAATACATTGATACTATCACACTAGATTCACTAGGATCCTTGTATGACTTTAATGTTCTAATGATTGACTTGTATCATGTCTCGTCATAAATGTTAAGTTATCACTCGTGTTGTCTTGTCGTTCACTTCCTGTTTTATTTTGAAATGACTCTTCCCTCTTGTTTCAGGCACCTTTGCTTCCTGCCCTTGTGTTTCCCGCCACTGAGATTGCCTTCCCCTGCCCTGATTGTTTTCACCTGTGCCCTGTTACCTTGTCTATATATTGTCTGTGTCTCCCCTTGTCCTGTGCCAGTTCGTCATGTCCCTTGTCGTGAGAACCAGCGTCCAGCTCCATGCCCTTTCAGGTTTTGTGTTTTGTTCTAGTCTTGTTTTGACAACCTTTTCTTTGTTACTTTGTTCTAGTTATCATTAGTCCTGTTTTCCTCGTAAGAGCGAATTTATGTTGGTACTTTTATAGATTAGTTAGTAGTGAATTTTTGTTGTCCTCGTAAGAGTGAATTTATGTTGGTACTTTTTAGTTTAGTTTAGTAGTGTTTTTTCCTCCTTGTGAGTGATTATCATTTTGTACATTACAATAAAGACTTTCTCTTTTTGAACGGATCTTGACGGAGAACGGAGTCGTGCATTTGGGTCCAGCGTCCGGCCCCCCCTTGTGTCAGACTTGTATCTGTTATGGTTTGGTTTTTGGTTTTGTTGTGTGTTCTCTTTTCCCTTATTGTTTTTCCACAGAGCGGCGGGGTGTGGCCTGGGACGGTCTGCGGCTCAGGACGAGACACAGCTGGCTGAGATCTGCAATCACCAGGTCCCATTATATACCCGGAAGCAACGTGACACCGGCGCCGGAGTATACTAGTCAATGTCGCCTGTGACCTATGACCAAGCCTCGTCCCGGTACCAGTATACGTGTTCGCCGACATTTCCCTGTGTTTTCGGATTATTCCCTTTTTGTGCACTTACCGTTTTTTCCTTTTGCGCTACAGCTCCTCCTGCCTTCTTCCGCCTCACGCCGTCCCCTATTCCAGAGAACCTGGCTCCACCGTTCCTGACTGCCTTCCCCCCAGCCAGCGCCCTTAGTTTATTTGCACACCTTTTGTTGGAATAAACTTCTTTTTTCACCGTACATCCGTCTGTCTCTGCTCTGGGGTTCCGAAAAAACCAAACCGTCTCAGTATCTGTCCTGGAACTGTCTGGGGTTGAGTGACCTTATACAGGCCTGTTAAAACCCTCCTCTCTCTGGAACAGAGTTTATCTTCACACTGAACCAACCAGCTATTATTGGGACTTCTGTCAACTACAAGGTTGAAGATGTTCAAACTGTTTGCTGTCACTCTGTTCAGGACTCATTCTTCCACACAGACTCTGTTCTCTGTAATGACTGACACTTCTGAGGAAAACAGAATCTGCACAACTTCTCTCTGTCAGGTTACAGTGAGTCAGTCTGAAGAGACAATAATGACAATCAGCCACAGTTCATATGCGTGTGATGTAAAGTATATGAAGCTGAATCAAAGAAAGATAAACTGGTCAATACAAACAAGTGAAAAATGAATCCTGACATTAGAAAGGCTGAACCTTTGGGCTGAGAGATGTGTCACCAGAAACTCTACTTGAATTTCTTCATTTAAATGATTGAATTAAAAACTGAATAGCGTTATTTGAAATTTAAATTATTTGGAAACTCCTCACCTACAAAGCTCTTAATGGTCAGACTCCATTTTAACATGAAGAGCTCATAGTTCTCCATCATCCATATAGAACTCTGTGCTCCAGGATTCAGAGTATTAGAGGTTCCAGAGTCTCTAGAAGTAGAATGGTAGCAGAGCCTTTTACTATCATGCTCCTCTCCTGTGGAATCATCTTCTTGTTTCAGTCCAGGGGACAGACATCCTTCCTACATTTAAGGATAAAACCTTCCTTTTTGATGAAGGTTTAGTTAGTTCTGGTCCTGGCTGGACGAGAACATTGTTCTGCTGCTATAGGTTTAGACTGCTGGGACCTCAAGAGATACTCTGAGCTTCTCTTTCTCCATCTGTAAACACCAAGACCCACTGATGAACCTATACATCTGTTTTGTTCCTGGAGTCCTGTCCTGTGTTTTCTCATTAACAGACCATGCTGCAGTGGAGCTGCCTATGAGGGTTCTTACTGTTGGAGGTCATGTGGTCCAGGTCTGACTTTGTCCTGGTTCACCTGGAAACTGCCATGGATCCTGTCACCTCATCCTCCACATATACTATAAATCCTCATATTTATGTTATTTAATGCTGGACTCTGTAGCTTCTTCCCTGTTCTAATGTGTTGTTTCGTTCCTGTAAACACAACATCTATCAGTTTGTCCGTCCTGAAGAGGATCCTCCTCTGTTCCTCTTACTGAGGTTACTTCCTTTTTCTCCTGTTAAAGGGTTTTAGGGATTTTTTATGTCTCATATTATGTGAGGGTCAAAGGACAGAGGATGTTGTTTTGATGTACAAAACAACATCCGCCTGTCCGTCCATGGGAGTGGATCCCTCTTTTACTGTGGTCCTCCCTGAGGTTTCTCCTTTTTCCCACTGGGTTTTGGAGTTTTTCCTTGCCATGAAGGAGGGTCTAAGGATGGGGGATGCCAGAGTCACTGACTGAATTTTGTGAAGCCTAGTGAGGCAACTGTGTTGCGATGTTGGGCTTTAAATAAAATTGAATTGAATTGAATCAGGCAGCATGATGGCTGGATGGAGAAGTAACGTTGGATGTGTCCATTGTGGTCAGGTGGTGGTTTCACTAACCTGTAGTAACAGAACCTAGCAATCATGCTAACATCATTTAGCTAACACTGTTAGCATCATCTGTTTAAAGACAGCTGGACAGGGCAGGGTGTTATAATTCACTTGAGTTATCTAACACAGGATCCTGATGATCAGCTGAGGTTACTTACTCTCATATTTAATGTTTGCTGTATTAGTTCTAATGTTATAAAACAGTTATTAATGATTAACCTTCACATATTCTCCAGCATATTCTTCACATATTCTCTCTAAAAGGTCAGATCATCATCAGGAGCAGGTGGAGGAGTCAGGGAGCAGCTAATAAACACCAAATACCATCTGATGATGTCTCAGCTTCATGGAAACGCGTCACTTTCTTTGACAGCTGACACCTTTAAAGAGGAAGATTCAAATAACAATTCTTGAAGTTTCTCACAAACTGAAGTTGTTCACATGATGTGAGAATTTGATGTTATCTGTTGTTCTGCAATAACATTTTAGTGCAGAGCATCAGAATAGATTTAAGAAATTCAAATTCAGTTTTTGATGACACATATCTTAGCCCATATGAAGCTTAGAGTTTAGAAAGTCTCTCTGAGACAAACTGTAACTTGATCTGACCTGAGAGTCTCCAGTTTACAGCATGGACTCTTCAGTTCAGCAGACAGAACATTCACTCCTGAATCCTTCAGATTGTTGTTACTCAGGTCCAGCTCTCTCAGGCTAGAGGACGGAGAGCTGAGAACTGAGGAAAGAGCTGCACAGCTTTTCTCTGTCAGGTTACAGCTATTCAGCCTGGAGAGGAAATAAAAATAAGTTATTTCTAATGTGTCCTGTTGAAACACAGCAGAGTATTTAAATAATGATGAATGAAGTGTAATTACAGAGCTTTGTTGGAGGCTTTGACCACTGGCAGCAGCCTCAGAAGAGCCTCCTCTGAAGCAGAGTATTTATTCAGGTCAAACACATCCAGATCTTTTCCTGATGACAGTAAGATGAAGCCCAGAGCTGACCACTGAGCAGGGGACAGTTTCTTTCTGGAGAGACGTCCTGATCTCAGGAACCATTGGATCTCCTCCACTAAAGAACGATCCTTCAGTTCATTCAGACTGTGGAACAAGTTGATGCTTCTCTCTGTAGACAGATCCTCACTGATCTTCTTCTTGATGTACCTGACTGTTTCCTGATTGGTCTGTGAGCTACTTCCTGTCTGTGTCAGCAGACCTCTAAGGAGACTCTGATTGGTCTGCAGAGACAGACCCAGGAGGAAGCGGAGGAACAGATCCAGGTGTCCATTTGGACTCTTCAAGGCCTCGTCCACAGCTCTCTGGTGGACATGTGTGAGTTCATGTTTTCCTTTAGTTTTCGACTTCTGGGATGTTTCTTCTCCCAGCAGATTGACTCCAGAGTTGATGAATGTCAGATGGACATGAAGGGCAGCCAGAAACTCCTGAACACTCAGATGGATGAAGCAGAACACCTTGTCCTGGTACAGTCCTCTCTCCTCTTTAAATACCTGTGTGAACACTCCTGAACACACTGAAGCTGCTCTGATATCGATGCCACACTCTGTCAGGTCTGATTCATAGAAGATCAGGTTTCCTTTCTGCAACTGCTCAAAGGCCAGTTTTCCCAGAGACTCAATCATCTTCCTGCTCTCTGGACTCCAGTGTTGATCTGTCTCAGCTCCTCCATCATACTTGGTGTTCTTCAGTTTGGTCTGAAGCACAAGGAAGTGGATGTACATCTCAGTCAGGGTCTTGGGCAGCTCTCCTCCCTCTCTGCTGTTCAACATCTCCTCCAGAACTGTAGCAGTGATCCAGCAGAAGACTGGGATGTGGCACATAATGTGGAGGCTTTGTGAGGTCTTGATGTGGGAGATGATGGTTCTGGCCTGCTCCTCATCTCTGAACCTTTTCCTGTAGTAGTCCTCCTTCAGTGGGTCAGTGAACCCTCTGACCTCTGTCACCATGCTGACACACTCAGCAGGGATCTGATTGGCTGCTGCAGGTCGTGTGGTTATCCAGAGGCGGGCAGAGGGAAGCAGGTTCCCCCTGATGAGGTTTGTCAGCAGCACATCCACTGAGGTGGACTCTGTGACATCAGTCAGGATCTGGTTGTTGGTGAAGTCCAGAGGAAGTCGACACTCATCCAGACCGTCAAAGATGAACATAATCTGGAAGTCTTCAAACATACAGCTTCCTGCTTCTTTGGTTTCAGTAAAGAAGTGATGGACAAGTTGCACCAAGCTGTACTTTTTCTCTTTCAGCACATTCAGCTCTCTGAAAGTGAATGGAAATATGAAGTCTATGTCCTGGTTGGATGCATCTTCAGCCCAATCCAGAGTGAACTTCTGTGTTAAGACTGTTTTCCCGATGCCAGCCACACCCTTTGTCATCACTGTTCTGATTGGTTCATTTCTTCCAGGTGGGCCTTTCAAGATGTCTTCTCGTCTGACTGTTGGTTCTGGTCTGTCCGGTTTCCTGGAAGCTGCTTCAATCTGTGTGACCTCATGTTCAACATTGACCTCTCCAGTCCCTCCCTCTGTGACGAGGAGCTCTGTGAACACGTCCTCCAGAAGAGTTGGGTTTCCTGGTTTCGTGATGCCCTCAAACACACACTGGAACTTCTGCTGCAGGTTAGACTTGACTTTAGATCGACACCTGCCAGCTGCAGATCCTAAATGAACACACAAGATATAAGATCAATGAATAAGAATAAAGATGATTTGATTCCATCATAGATACTCATATGAACATATATTCCTCCATCTCTGGAGACATCAGTAAATGTCTCATGGATCCATCATGTTGAATCTTTCTAGAAATCCTCTTACTGCTCAGCAGACAGGCAGCCAGCTCCTCCTGCTTCATGACCCTCAGGAAGTGCAGTGTGATCTTCAGAAATGCTTCTCTGCTCCTCCTCCTCTGCTCCTTCTCCTCACTGTCCAACACCTCCTCATCCTCCCTATGACTCTCTACACATTCTGGGTAATCTGAACTCACAACTTTCTGGAACATCCTCAGCTGGCTCTTCATGAAAGTGCTGATGTTCTCCCCCAGCAGCTGGAACAGAATAATTCATGAATTACCCAAGTAAACATCAGATCCGATCCATGTTGGAGGACTGACAATCCTCTGGGGGTCAGGGTCCGAGCAGCATGGAGATGACTGATCACAATAAATGTAAAGTAGTTGTTGAACATGTACTCACCGTAAATATGGAGTCCAGCTGTGTTTGATGCTGCTTGGCAGGCGGACCACTGGGAACCTCTGAGCTCTCCTGGTCCACTCTGTGGAGGAATCATGAAGAATGAGCTCACATTCTGTCTGTCCACACAGAGACAAACAGCAGCTGAAGCTCTATCAATGATATGTGGATGTGAGCAGAGAATCATATGATCCCTGTAGTGGTGAAGCTTCTCTAGTCCTGCTGATCCCACTGAGAATCAACAGCTTTATCTGTTTGTAGCTTTCAGCTCAGAGCCTCTTTGGTTTAGTCCCAACAGCTCTCACCAACCCTCCATGAAACTTCCCTCCCTCACCGCTCACTGCTGAAGAGCCCTGGAGCAAGGCAGACACAGCCAGTGTGTGTTGGTATCAGACTGGTTTCACTGGGCAGCTACGAGAAACTTTGCTGCTCAGAGAACATTGTCTGACTGAGTAAAGGTTTCAACATGTGAAATATCAGGCTCATCAAACCAAATCATGTCATCTTGCTGTCAACCCTGCTTCCAAGTGTCATTTTCACACCAACAGCCACATCCTGTCTATAGGTGTGGTGCATTAACAGAGCCATGGTCTGTGCTGTATTCTCTCCCTTTGACCCTGAACCATGCTTTGCTCTACTATGTGTTTCCTGTAACCAGCAAAATGACTTGGACACGCCCCCAAACCCAGCTGCACTAAGACCATGTGTTTGTGTCATCTCAATAGATCCATACTGTCTGATGTCACTGTTTTCCTCCTGAAGGAAAGATGGATCAATGATTTCAAGGTGTTTCACCTTCAGGAAACATGTCTTGGCATCTTTGGGAGAACGCTCTAACTGAAGGTTTCCAGGCTCTGGATCAACAAACACAGGCTGAGCTGTTTCAAAGATATGTGTTGTCTGTCAGTAATAACTGGATGTTCTGTTTGTGATCCACAACATATGATTCTGGTCTGAGTCACTTCAAGTCAAACTGAACAACCACAAGCCCCAAAACAATAGAAAAGCAGACAGGACAGTGACAGATCATCAGCATCCGTTCCTGACACTTCTCTCATCATTCACATCTTCACATATGACAATAGAAATGTCTGTTAAACATATTTATGTTTGACTTGATGCTGAAAGAGAAGTGAGAGTGTTGGATCAAACTTTAATAAAACATTTAAACTCCTGTTACAGCTCACCTCTTTGCTACAGGACCTCCATCTATGAAGGTAATGATCCAATGTTTTGACCAGTCACTCTTCAAGGACACACAGCTGGATCCAGATCGAGCAGAGTCTGGTCTCTGATGGATCCTGGTAGAAAATATCACTTATTTTATTAAAGTTCACATACGTATTCAGCAGAATTCTTCTTTAAAACCTGTTGAATTTAATCAGTTTTTATAGAAACAACACATGCACTTCACATACACTCATGTTTTATACTCTTGTTCTTTATTCTATTAGCTCTATTTTAAATATTGTTTTAGTATTTTAATTATATATTTCTTTCCTTTTTGCAAATAATTCAATTGAAAACTATTAATCTTGGTCCACATTTTAGCTCATATTGTCCTGATTTTATTACTAAGAACAACTTACTGTTGATTAAATGATTGTGTTTGTTTAAAGTGAAGAAAGTCATCTTTTGAATGATCACTCTTCAAGGACACACAGCTGGATCCAGGTCCAGGTCCAGGTGCAGGTCCAGGTCCACCAGAGTCTGGTCTGAGCTTGTCTGTCCTTTGTTGAACAAAACAGCCACAGATATCAGAGTGTGAATAATGGTGGTGAGAACAGAGGTGACCATTAGATCCTCCTCTCACCTCTGACCTTTGGTCCTCATGTCATTGATTTCAGAGGGGGGAGGGGCTCCCTCCTCTCTGTCCTCACACTGACTCATGCTGCTGAATCACATCAGTCACACACACTTTGTAGCTTCACCTGGAGAGAAAACACACAGCATGTTTCCATCATGTCTCCTGTCATGTCCCAACTATCAGCAGAAAAAAGCTGCATCAGCTGCTGCTGCTTCTGGTGGATGCAGATGGAGTCATGAAGCTGACAAGATGCTGGAGGAAGATTCACACTCACTGACTGAATCACACAGGAAGCTGAAGCCATATTCAGTCAACTTTCATTCACACTCAAACTACAGTTGTTAACGAGGCTCTAGGCAGTCATTTTTTCAGATTAGAAGCTGAAATCAACCTCTAATCTTTAAATCTGGTTTAATATTTAGTGAAAAAACACATATCTAAATGTATGAAATTAATAACACAGATTTACCAAAGTAAATACTCAGCTGAGTTATAAGTGGTGTGAGTTTATTCTTTAAATGTCATTTTCACATTGTGGATAAACTCAAAGAAAATGACAAAAGCTCATTAAACTTTGGTTCTATGTGTGTCTTTTATTTTCTCACATTGACTCCTTATTTCCTGCAACTGTCTGTTTCAGCTCATGTTTCTGTGTGTCTTTCATGTGTCTTTTTATTTGCCTGTAAAATCTTCCAGTGATCATTGAGCTCTGAGGTCAGTAATAGAACCACTGAACCTGGATCAACCAGAATCAACCTGCAGCTCACAGGTCAGGTCTTTTCCAACTTAAATTCTTGTCTCCCTGTCCAAGGTCCAGAGACTGTTTGGTCCTCGTAAGTCATCATGTTAGAACTGAGAAACTGGGAAAGTCTTTGAAGGACTCTGCTCTACAAGAGGAACAACCTGCAGCAGTTTGTAAAAGTAGCAGAGCTGATCCCTTTGAATCAATGTGAATGTCTTCTATCTGATGTGGAGCAGTTTGGACGTTTTTCCTTAGGATTTTTGTTATCTCTAGTGTCTTTGTTCTGTTTGTTGAATAATCTGTTGATGGATTCTTTGACTTTCCTGACCTTTTATTGTTTTTATATGTGCTGAAATCATAGTGTCTCTGTTTAAATGAAGATTCTAACACACATAATAAAACTATAAATCTATAGTCATTGATCGGGGTACAAACTATACTGACAACAATATTACTGATCTATGACAAAACTTTGAGTAAAAGACACCTCAATAAACATGAGTGTATATATATATATATATTCACATTTATTTAACCAGGCATGTTGCTTGAGATCAAATGATTTCTTTTTCGAGCAAGGCCTGACCAAACTGGCAATGTTAAAACAAACAAAAACATGCAAGCACAGAAAGACACACATGAGAACAGTGGATAAGAGTCAGAGTCCTAGAAAAAGAAAAGAGGGCTTAAAAGGGGCAGAGAAGGTTGTAAGTTGAGGTCCATCCTGGGGAGGAATGATCATAATACACAACAAAAACACAGAAGCAGTGAAAAAGACAGTGCACAACAATACACACTAAAAACAGCATGTGTTCATAAAACTACCTGAGGATCAAAGTCCAAACTGGATCAAAGTCCTGATATCAGGATTATTCTTTATAGTTTGATTCTGGTTGAAATATTCAGACTAAACAGTGAAGTTGAACCAGTATCAGTTGTAAACACACACACACACACACACACCCAGCAGATAAAACCTGTTTGTACATGTGGACTCTGATTTAAAGGCAGCGATGGTCCTTCTGAGTCTTTGCTGCTGGATGAACTTCATTAACAAAGACCTGAGAACCAGAAAGCACCTGGTGTCTTCTTCTGTTCTGGGAATCAACGCACCAACAAACAAACAGCAGCTTGTTTGTGAGGAAACATTAGAGATCTTAATAAAGAGAATTCAACTTACTCAGCTTCTCCCCATGAACGTGGTGTCTGCAGCTCTGCTGTCTGGACCAGGTGTGTTTAGAAGAAGAGCTTTATTCCTGTGAGTCAACCTGCAGCTCACAGTTTAAAGGTCAGCTGCTGCAATATAAACAATGTAAATAGAGTTAATATATAACCTACAGCTGCCTCCAACCTGGAAAGCAAAGTCCTCACAGCATCAAAGTCCCTCAGAACACTTCTCCATGGTATGAAAACAAGCACAGGGCTGAAAGAGGGAGGCAGGAGGAAGGTAAAGCACTCCACTACAAACCTCATCATCAACTCAGATGATCCGATCCTCAAAGATTTCTGTTATATTTGATGTCCAAGGTTTTATTGATGAACTCTGACATCACCGACTTTCTCTCCTTTAAATCCCTCCTTTGACCAGCAAAGTGATATTCAGAGTTTTAAAAGGTGCAAACCTAGAAAAGGTCCTGGTCTGGACAAAGTTGGTGGTCTCCTCCTAAAGTTTGTGCCGAGCACCTCGGCTTCATTTTATCCTCTGTTGATTCAATCTCTCAGCAGCAGAGGAGCTGTCTCTCTGGAAGCAGTCCACCATCGTACCTGTTGCCAATAGCAACCATCCCATAATGCTTAACCACTTCAGACCCACGGCCTTCACCTCCTTGATGATGAAGCACATGATTTGTTGTCTATTGCTCTATATTATGGACCAATGGGAAATGTTTATTCCTCTGAGATTCACTGTTACTTTACATATCGTGGGGCACACACACCATTGACTCACACATACAGGCAATTTAAAGTCACCAATTAAACTCAGTATGTTTTTGGACTGTGGGAGGAAGCCAGAGTACCTGGTGAAAACCCACACAGACACGGGGAGAACATGCAAACTCCACACAGAAAGGTCCCAGACCCAGGACCAAGGAGGTCTTGAACCTGCGACCTTCTTGCTGTGAGGCAACAGCGCTAACCCCTGCAACCTTTTCATACATAAAAATGTAACACAAGTGCTATACAAGTTTAAAACACCCCAACCAAACAAACCCAATGTCCCACACACTGCCATGCATTAATTGTCTGTGGTCCTCAGGTCCTCAGGCTGTTCTACATAAAACTGGAAGGGCGCCTCTCTGTATTCTCTGTAGAAATTGGTTCCATTTCAATATGATTTTCAGTTTCGGAGCTGCAGCCCCTTCAATCGTCGGGAGGGGGCCTCTAACTGGTAGTTTCTTTCCCTATACATTAACTCTGACCCTAACCTTAACCCTTAACCAGAACACTTTTTCTAATCCTAACCCTAATCCCTAATCTTAACCATTTACCCTAACCCCAACCAGAACCCCAACCCTAATCCTAACCCCAGTTTGTAATTAGGTAAAAATATAGGAAATGAATTAAACTAAATTAAGATAAAATTAATTCTAATTGGCATTTGAGGGGTTAAAATATTGTGGAAGGATTTATAATTTATTTAATTAACCCTCTGGAGTCAAAGGTCAAATTGGCCGTTTGACTACTTTTGATTTTACCCTTATATTTCACATTAAAAACTGCTTTACCTGGCATTGCTTGGTATCCTTTTTTTCAACACAACCTCATGTGTGGATTTATGGTAATTTTTTTCATTTTGACATACTATATTAACACAGTGGGCCTAGAATCACACAAAAAAAAAATGAGTAGAAAACAGTTGTATTTTTTACTGTGAAAACCACAAATATGTATAACGAAACATATTTCCAACTTAGAATGTAAATATAAACTCTACATATGAAAACTAATGTACAAAAAAAGTAATTTACCACTATTAACAATAAAATGCAGACAATTCCTCAGGCGTTTTTATACAGCTATTTACAAATAATGTAATGACACACAAATTAGCTATGCCACTTGAAAAAACAGTTCCCGTCAACAACAAGATAGAGGGGCACATCACAATCCTGACACTTCTAAGGTGTGTCACACCTCCTACTGTCCACCTGCTGGCAGTGCAGGCACCTCAGTCTGCCTTTGGTGGCTCTGTGGCCAGCATCTGTGCCTGTGATGATGGGCACAGGAACTCAAGCCTGATGCGTGCTGCTGCCTGAGCCGGCAGATATTGGGACCTGGTGGGCATGTCACTGTAGCGTCGCCCCCTCCTTTGGCCGGATTTCTGACTCCGCACACACATCAGAGGCTTCTCTCCCGCTCGCTCCTCTTCTCTCTCCTCCTCCAAAACAAATGAGGGATCTCCACCACATCATCAAAGTCCTTACTCTCCGGCTAAGACTCCAACTCCGCCGCTGCTCACGTGATTTTGACGTGCTGGCGTGTCAAAGGACTCCACAAGGTTAAATGTTACTTTAGAACTGCAAATGATTTAAATTAAAAAAGGAATACTGTATTTTCCGGACTAGAAATCGCTCCGGAGTACACGTCGCACCAGCCATAAAATGCATAATAAAGAAGGAAAAAACATATATAAGTTGCACTGGAGTATAAGTGCAACTTCCCCATTTTTGGGGGAAATTTATGTTGTGAAGCAGATGTAATTAGGGGGCAATTGATTGTTTATCCAGTGGGTGCCGCTGTGTGATCATTGTGGCAAGAAGGTTTACTGAAGAAGAGGGAAGTTTCCGCGCATGCACGAGTTGTCGTTCTCTATTTGATAAAATCCAACACCAAGTAGAGACAGATTTAAAATTTAAATGACGAACAATTTAAAATATCAATAGAGGCAACGACAGGCTGAACGGTATGTTTACATTACATAACACAACTGAGAATGTGCCTTTTATGTTAACACAACATATTAAGAGTTATTCCTATAACTATAGCATCAATAACATGCTAAGAAGTTTACCAAAACCATCCGTGTCACTCCAAATATCCGCTAACTAAAATCCAATGAAATTTTCATCCTCGGTGTCACTTTTCATCAACTCCTCTAACTCCGGAGGTAGAAGATGCGGCGCTTCCTCTTCTACATCGATGACGTTAGACGTCATATTTTATTACTTGCAGCTTGTAATCTGCAGAATATGATTTTCTTTTCAGTGCCATTTTTGTTAAGTCTTTCTCAGTTGTTTATAAAAATTACCGCCAATGTTCAAATTATCAACACAAGCCTAGAGCACCCTCTTTAGTGGGCGGTTTGTGTGAAACTAACATGTGAAATGATATACCGGTAATAATGTATTAATTATTTCACACATAAGTCGCTCCGGAGTATAAGTCGCACCCCCGGACAAATTCTGAAAAAAAAACACGACTTACAGTAGTACGGTACGGTACTACTAGTTGCTTTCATATGAGGGACAATTTAAAAGGGTTTATTTTATTTCTTCCAGCGCCTCAGGGGTTAACCGCACTTCTGCTGCATAAAAACAAGAGTTACAAAATGTTCAGCAGAGAACAGCAAGGGGCGGGGTTTAGAGCGAGTGGAAGAGCTCATTCTCTCTTTTTTTATTTTGGGAAACATTTCAAACACGTTTTTTTTTTTTTAATTTATTTTAGTTTGAATAAAAAATAACAAAAAAACAATAGTTTTCTGGCACACCTCTTTTAGTTTAAAAAACATTTAAAAGCAGTGTTTTTAAAACAGTTTTATTTTGAAAAACAAATTATGTTAAATTAAGTTAAATTTTTATATACACAATTCTTTCCTTTTTTTGGAAAGCACTTTAAGTTAATTTATATTTGGTTTTGATACATATAAATAAATCGATAAACAAATACTGACAAACCAACAAATATTACACACAAACTTACCATATAAACACCAACCTTTAGAGAGACAAACAAATAACACAAAAACTTACCTGTCAAGACTTAACTGATCCATAATGGAGGGTTGGACTGAGGTGCACTATGGCAGGAGATGCCAGCGCACCTGCCAACCCAATAGAGAGTATGGGTGTGCACCCCCCTTCTCTGTCTGGAGGAGGAGCCCTAGTCATCATCCTAACCCTAACCTATCCCCTAACCCTAATTCCACCCTTTACCCTAACCGGAGGACACATAAACCTAAGAAGTAAAGGGGGCTTACCTGGAACTGGGAAGGGGACCATAATTAGGGGATACTTACCTGGGAGGGGGAGACAAAAATCTGCAAAAAAGAAGAGAAGACAAAGGGTTAAATTAGATGGAACAGGGTCAAATTGGGTTGGAAAGGATTAATCAGGAGGGTGGGATAATTGTAAATATTATAAATATACAATAAATATAATCAATAATGGGGTCAAATTGAAAAAGGGTATTAAACTAATTGAAATGACAGATTTTAATTCATACATGGTTTAGGGGGTTACTAATTGAATAAATTACAAAATTCCATTAATTTAGGAGTAAAGGAGTATGATAGGGAAGTTTATAAAGTTAGGCATACAAAAAGATGCCTTAGAATAAAAAGACAACTACATGCGAAAGAAACCAAACAGTGGAACGCAACAGCATATACATAGGGCAGAGCACAAGAGCTCATTTGGCTGTGGAAACTTGAATGGATCACATCTCTGACCCAGCAACAAGCCCAAGAGAGGTTTTTTTGGTGCTTCAGGCCTGAGGAACACTCAGAAGGAATCAAAACATTGCCTTAATTTATTGACACACCCCCTTTTTATATAATTAATTGATTTTTTTTTTTAAAAAAGACCAAGAGTGGCTATTTTATTTTTAATTCTTTCAGTTCGCCAATAGAGAATACACCTTTTGTTAAAAACACAACCCAAAGTAAGGGACACTTTTGTTTTAACCCAAAGAGGGACACTTTTTTTTACCCCAAATAAAGGGACATCTTTTGTTTGTTTAATTTAATTTATCGAAAAAACAAAAATATAGGGAAAACAACACCAACATTTATTTACCACCTATGTGTGGGAAACTACTTACCAAGGGGGGTGTGTATGAGGGCGGAGAGTGGACGGTGGTCTGCCACGGAAGGCACACCGTCCACACATGGGGGGGTATGGTTGTGGGGACAGATGGTCCTACCAGGGAATGGACAGTACGTGCCCCTGCTCCTATGGGAGAAGGGATCCATTCCCCTTTCCTAACCCGAACCCTGCTGCTTATTTAAAGCCCTAATTTGGGACCAGCGAAGGGAGAGGGAAGAACAGTGTTCAAGCCGTGCTGGCTTGCCAGGGTGGTACAATGTCTTTTCCCCTCCCTTTACCACCACTATCGCCAAATACCTAACCCTAACTCGGGGGCTAATCCTAAACACAAGTAGACTGCTAACCCTAACTCGGGAGATAACCCTAAGGCCAAATAGACTAAGTTTCAATAAAGGAAAACCGGTGTACCTGTTGAAGAAAAGCAAAGTTATTAAAAGAAATTAAGCTGTGAAGAAAATCAAAGTTATTAAAAGCAAGTAAGCTGCAAAGGAAAAACTGGGAACCTGTGAAGAAGAAAGCCAAAAGTTAGTGAAAGGAAAAAAGCATGTGAAGAAAACCAGATTCATTTAAAGTTACACAGTTAGAAGGGGAATGGCAAAGCGGAAACAACCCAAAGGGCTCTCATTTATCGCCAAACACTGAAGGTTGTTCTTACAATGCGTACGCCGTAGTACGAAATGTTTTTGAAACATTTCGTATGGCCAATTTTTTTAAGCTTGCTTTTTGGGACCAGTCCAGACTGTCTGCATCTAAGGTTGAATCGGAGGTGGTTTCTGTAGTCTGCTACCTTCCTTGAGATCTTCTCATACTCCCGCACCAGTTGAAGGGTGTTCCTCCCAAAGTGCAACGCAAGATGTCTGTGTAGATTCTCACTCATCCAGGTCATTGTAGTCAAGGGTTTTTTTAAAAAGTAGGCAACTGGACTTTTTCTTTGAGCTTAAAGACTCTCATTTATCGCCAAACACTGAAGGTTGTTCTTACAATGCGTACGCCGTAGTACGAAATGTTTTTGAAACATTTCGTAACAGTACGAAATGTTTTTGAAACATTTCGTATGGCCAATTTTTTTAAACTTGGCCGAACTTAGGCTAACCCTTAGGCTCGGCCACCATTGGAAGCTAAATCTAATTCCACTTCTCTGCAGAACCTTATAGTTTGCGCTAAGCTATAAATCCCTAAATCCCTTCAAGCGGTAGGGGAATGGACCGTGCCATCCACTGTAGATACAGTATCTTTTCCCCTAACCCTAACCAGGTGAAGGTCTAGGTTCAGTTACAGATCCAGTTCCCAGTCCAATTCCAGGCCCAGGTCCGTCTCCAAATCTCAGCCCTGTGTCCAGGTCCAGCAGTGTGTGGTCTGCTCTGATTCTTTCTCCTTCTTGTTTCATATTAAAGTACATATTCAGATCCAGGTGCAGGTCCAGGTTCAGTTACAAATCAAGATCCCAGTCCAATTTCAGGACCAGGTCCAACTCCAGATCTCAGCCCTGTGTCCAGGTCCAGCAGACCACACACTGCTGGACCTGGACACAACGCTGAGGTGCTGATCCAGGTTCAGTTACAGATCCACATCCAGGTTCAAATACAAGGCCCAGGTCCAGGTCCATGTCCAGTGTCGATTCCTTCTTCTAGTTTCATGTTGAAGCACAGGTTCAGATTCAGCTTTAGGTCCACGTTTAGTTACAGATCCAGTCTCTTGTTCTTCTTGTTGCATGTTGAAGTGCCGGTTCATACCCCAGTGCAGGTCCAGGTTCAGTTACAGATCTAGTTCCCAGTCCATGTCCAGATTCAGGTCCAGGATCCAAGTCCACGTCCAAGTCCAGGTCCAAATCTAGTTCCAGCAGTGTCTGGTCTGTGCTTATTCCTTATTCTGTGTCTTGTTTCATGCTTAAGCGGAGGTTCAGATTAACCTTTAGGTCCAGGTTTAGTTGCACATCCAGTCTCCATTTCAGTACAGTACAGATCATGGTCACAACACAGGTACAGGTCCAATAGAGTCTGGTCTGTGTTGATTCCTTCTCCTGCTTCTTGTTTCATGTTGAAGTTCAGGTTCAAATCCAGGTGCAGGTTCAGTTACAGCTCCAGTTCCCAGTCCATGTCCAGAATCAGGGCCAGGTTCCAGGTCCATGTCCAAGTCCAGGTCAAAACCTATGTCCAGCAGTGTCTGGTCTGTGCTGATTCCTTCTCCTTCTATGTCTTGTTTCATTTGAAGCAAAGGTTCAGATCCAGCTTTAGGTCCATGTTCAGTTACAGCTCCAGCTCAATTCCAAGGTTCAGTTACAGATGCAGGTCCACTTACAGGGTCAGTTCCAGGTTCTGATACAGATCCATGGTCCAGATCCAGGCCAAGGTTCAGATACAAGTCAAGTTCTTTTTTCAGTTAGAGTTCAGGTACAGTTCCAGGTCCAGGCCAAGTTCATTTAGAGATCCAGGTCCAAATCCAGGTTCAAGGTTCCCGGTGCGGGTCCATGTTTCATATTGAAGTACAGGTTCATATCCAGGCGCAGGACCAGGTTCAGTTACAGATCAAGTTCCCAGTCCAATTCTCAGAATTCTCGGATCTCAGCCCTGTGTCCGGAAGACCACAAACTGCTGGACCTGGACACAGGGCTGAAGTGCATATCCACGTTAAGTTAGAGATCCACGTCCAGGTTCAGATACAAGGCCCAAGTCCAGGTCCTAAGAGTGGTCTGTGTTGATTCCTTCTCCCATGTTGAAGTGCAGGTTCAGTTATAGATCAAGTGCCCAGTCCAATTCCAGGTCCAATTCGATCTCCAGATCTTGGCCCTGTGTCCAGGTCCAGCAGACCACACATTGTTGCACCTGGACACAGGGCTGAGGTGCAGATCCACGTTGAGTTACAGATAGACATCCAGTTTTAGATATAAGGTCCAGGTCCTATAGAGTTTGGTCTGTGTTGATTCCTTCTCTTATGTCATTTTCATGTTGAAGTGCAGGTTCAGATCCATGTGCAGGTCCAGGTTCCGTTACAGATCAAGAGCCCAGTCGAATTCCAGGTCCAGGTCCGTCTACAGATCTTTGCCCTGTGAACAAGTCCGGCAGTGTGTGGTCTAATCTGATTCCTTCTCCTTCTTGTTTCAAGTTGAAGTACAGTTTCATATCCAGGTGCAAGTCCACGTTCAGTTAGAGATACACGTCCAGGTAGAGATACAATGCCCAGTTCCAGGTAAAGTTAGAGTTCAGTTAGAGTTCTAAGTTCAGGTCCAGTTCCAGGTTCAGGCTAAGTTCATTTAGAGATCCAGGTCCCAATCCAGCTTCAATGTTCCAGGTGCAGGTCCATGTTTCATGTTGAAAGATGCAGGCGCAGGACCAGGTTCAGTTACAGATCAAGTTCCCAGTCCAATTGCAGGTCTATCTCCAGATCTCAGCCCTGTGTCCAGGTCCAGCAGACCAGGTCGAGGTCCAGTAGGGTATGGTCTGTGTTGATTACTTCTCATTTCATGTTCAGGTGCAGGTTCAAATCTAGGTGGAGGTCCGTGTCCAGTAGAGTCTGGTCTGTGTTGATTCCTTCTACTTGTTTCATGTTGAAGTGCAGTCAAGGGGTTTTTAATAAGTAGGCAACTGGACTTTTTCTTTGAGCTTGAAGACGTTTCACCTTTCATCCGAAAGGCTTCTTCAGTTCTAGCCTGATGATGGAAACCAGGAGCTATATCTCTGGATCACAGAGGGTGGAGCTTTAGACCACACCTCCCATCCCATAACAAAGGGTCACATAGGTCACCCTTCAAGGTGTGAATTTGGATGAGAGTCGTTGTGGTAACGACTCTCATTCCAATTCAAGGTGTGACTTGGAATGAGAGTCGTGGTCACATGAACCAGAGAGAGAGTCCTGCTCTGATGGTGAAGAGCAGTTAAACTTCCTGGGATGAGATCTCAAGGCAGGATGGTATGTAGCAGATAGGTTATGACGCAGTCCACCTCCTCTGTTCAAAGTAGGTTGTTCCAAATGGACATAGATGGCCTCTTTCACTCCTCTCTCAAACCACCTGTCCTACTTATCTAAGATGTGTACATCAGTGTCTTTAAAGGAGTGTCCCTTTTCCTTCAGATGTAGATGTACTGCTGAGTCCTGTCCTGATGTGGTGGCCCTCCTGTGTTGTGCCATGCGTTTGCGGAGTGGTTGCTTAGTTTCACCAATATATAGATCCGGGCACTCTTCACTGCATTGTACTGCATAAACCACATTGTTGAGATTTTGTCTTGGGGTTTTGTCCTTGGGGTGGACCAGTCTCTGTCTGAGGGTGTTACCAGGCTTGAAATAAACTGGGATGTTGTGCTTGCTGAAGATTCTTCTTAGTTTCTCTGAGAGACCAGATACGTACGGCACTACCACATGATTCCTTCTGTTCTTCTTCTTTTTGTGGGGTAACCACAATTCCTTAGTGCCTGTTTGATGTGTGTGTGTTCCTTCTCTTTCCCTTCTGTTTTGGAAGGGATGCTGTCTGCCCGGTGTTGTAGGGTTCTGATGACACCCAGTTTGTGTTCCAGTGGGTGATGAGAGTCAAATAGTAGATATTGGTCAGTGTGTGTGGGTTTCCTGTAGACCTCTGTGCTGAGACCTCCATCTTCTTCGGCAAGGACCTCACAATCCAGAAAGGGTAGTTTCCAGTCTTTGGAGTCCTCCCTGGTGAACTTGATGTAGTTGTTGACTGAGTTGATGTGCTTTGTGAAGGCCTCTACTTCCTGGCTTTTGATTTTCGTGAATGTATCATCCACATATCTAAACCAGTGGCTTGGTGTTGTTCCTTTAAATGAGGTTAGTGCTTGGTTCTCCACTTCCTCCATGTAGAGGTTTGCCACAAGGGGGAGACTGGAGAGCCCATGGCACAGCCATGTTTCTGCCTGTAGAATTCCTCATTGTACTTGAAGTAGGTGGTGGTGAGGCAAAGTTCTAAGAGGGAGCAAATCTTGTCTGGGGTGAGGTTGGTTCTTGTGTGCAGACATGTGTCCTGTTGTAATCGGTTTCTGACAGCCTCTACTGCTTCTGTTGTGGGGATGCAGGTGAACAAGGATGTGACATCATATGATACCATAGTTTCATCTGGGTCCAGTTTCAGTTGGCTGATTTTGTCGGTGAAATCCTTGGAGTTCTGGATGTGATGTGGAGTTTTTCCAATTAAAGGAGACAGAATCGCTGATAGGAATTTTGAAATATTATAAGTGACTGAATTGATGCTGCTTACAATTAGTCTGAGTGGGGCCCCTTCCTTGTGAATCTTCGGGAGCCCGTATATGCATGGGATGGTGTCCCCTGGGTAGAGTCTGTAGTACATGTGTTGATCAATGGATTCTGTATGTCTCAGGTCTTGTAGGCAGCGGATAATCTTCTTTTTGTAGCCCTCGGTTGGGTCTCTTTTCAGTTTCTCATAGGTGTTAGTGTCGCTGAGTAGATTGTTCATTTTGGAGTTATACTCAGTCGTGTTTAGCACCACTGTGCATCTCCCTTTATCTGCTGGTAGTATGGTGATGTTTTTGTCCTTGCTTAGAGATGTAATGGCTTTCCTCTCCGGGTAAGTGAGATTTGAAGTGGGGACCTTTGCACTTGTGAGAGCTGCAGATACCTTCATCCTGATTTGTTCTGCTTCAGCATGAGGTATCCTGTTGTTCCTAATGGCTGACTCTGTGGTTGTGATGAGTTCCACCGTGGGTAGCTGGTGAGGTGAAACAGCGAAGTTGAGTCCTTTTGCTAGCACGTCTCTTTCTGGTTTGGTGAGTTCCCTGTAAGACAGGTTCCTCACCCATTTGGACTGATTTATGGGGGATGTGGTCTCCATCTGGTTGTGTTCTGACCCATTGGAGCTTGGGGTGGCTCTCTGTGATCTGTCTAGAAGGATGTTGAATTTGCGGGACTGTCTTTCCTTGCTCTTGTTGTGTTGTGCTAGTTGTGCCTTGCCCACGAACTTGGAGACCTCTTCTACGATGTCTGCTGGTAATCGTGCTGTCAATTTTTGAAGGATCTGGTTGCCCTTCTGTTTCAGTGCGTCTGTAGTGAAGTGTACCTGTCGTATTCTTTCACTGAGGAGTTGTTGTTGTGCTCTGTGTATAATTTGCTCTGCTCTGTGGCCTCTAACAGTGGACCCAAGGCGTAAGCTTTTTGGGACCAGTCCAGACTGTCTGCATCTAAGGTTGAATCGGAGGTGGTTTCTGTAGTCTGCTACCTTCCTTGAGATCTTCTCATACTCCCGCACCAGTTGAAGGGTGTTCCTCCCAAAGTGCAACGCAAGATGTCTGTGTAGATTCTCACTCATCCAGGTCATTGTAGTCAAGGGTTTTTTTAAAAAGTAGGCAACTGGACTTTTTCTTTGAGCTTAAAGACGTGTCAAGGTGTGACTTGGAATGAGAGTCGTGGTCGTGACCACGGCTCTCATTCGGACATGTTGAAGTGCAGTTTCAAATCCAGTTACAGATCCAGTTCCCAGTCCATGTCCATGTTCCAGGTCCATGTCCAAGTCCAGGTCCAAACCTATGTCCACTGTCTGGTCTGTCCTGTCCTTCTCCTTCTATGTCTTGTTTCATGTTGAAGCGCATGTTCATATCCAGCTTTAGGTCCACCTTCAGTTACAGATCCAGCTCAATTTCAAGGTTCAGTTACATATGCAGGTCCACTTACAAGGTCAGGTCCAGGTTCCGATACACGTCAAGTTCTTGTTTTAGTTGGAGTTCTAAGTTCAATTTCAGTTCCAAGTCCAGGCCAAGTTGATTTAGAGATCCAGGTCCCAATCCAGGTTCAAGATTCCAGGTGCAGGTACATGTTTCATGTTGAAATACAGGCTCACCTCCAGGCGCAGGACCAGGTTCAGTTACAGATCAAGTTCCCAGTCCAATTCCAGGTCCATCTCCATAGATCTCAGTGCTGTGCCCAGGTCCAGCAGACCACAAACTCCTGGACCTGGACACAGGGCTAAAGTGCAGATCCACATTAAGTTAGACATCCGTGTTCAGGTTCAGATACAAAGCCTAAGTCCAGGTCCTATAGAGTCTAGTCTGTGTTGATTACTTCTCCTTCTCCTTGTTTCATGTTGAAGTGCATGTTCAGATCCAGGTCCAGTTCAGTTCCAGATCAAGGGCGCAGTCCAATTCCAGGTCCAGTTTCATCTCCAGATCTTGGCCCTGTATCCAGGTCCAGCAGTGTGTGGTCTACTCTGATTCCTTCTACTTCTTGTTTCACATTGAAATACAGATTCAGTTTCAGGTGCAGATCCATGTCCAGGTTCAGATACAAGGCCCAGTTCCAGGTAAAAGTCCAGTAGAGTCTGGTTTGCGTTGACTCCATCTTTTTTCATGTTGAAGTGCAGGTTCAGATGCACGTGCAGGTCCAGGTTCAGATACAAGGCCCAGTTCCAGGTCCGGGTCCAGAATCAGGTCCAGGTTCCAGGTCCATATCCACATCCAGGTCCAAGACGATGTCCAGCAGTGTCTGGTCTATGTTGATTCCTTCTCATTCTATGTCTTGTTTCATGTTGAAGCAAAGGTTCTGATACAGCTTTAGATCCACCTTCAGTTACATATCCAGCTCAAATTCAAGGTTCAGTTACAGGTGCAGGTCCACTAATAGAGTCAGTTCCAGGTTCAGACACAAATTCATCGTCCAGGTCAAGGTTCAGATACATGTCAAGTTCTTGTTTCAGTTGGAGTTCTAAATTCAGAAAGGGTATTAAACTAATTGAAATGACAGATTTTAATTCATACATGGTTTAGGGGGTTACTAATTGAATAAATTACAAAATTCCATTAATTTAGGAGTAAAGGAGTATGATAGGGAAGTTTATAAAGTTAGGCATACAAAAAGATGCCTTAGAATAAAAAGACAACTACATGCGAAAGAAACCAAACAGTGGAACGCAACAGCATATACATAGGGCAGAGCACAAGAGCTCATTTGGCTGTGGAAACTTGAATGGATCACATCTCTGACCCAGCAACAAGCCCAAGAGAGGTTTTTTTGGTGCTTCAGGCCTGAGGAACACTCAGAAGGAATCAAAACATTGCCTTAATTTATTGACACACCCCCTTTTTATATAATTAATTGATTTTTTTTTTTAAAAAAGACCAAGAGTGGCTATTTTATTTTTAATTCTTTCAGTTCGCCAATAGAGAATACACCTTTTGTTAAAAACACAACCCAAAGTAAGGGACACTTTTGTTTTAACCCAAAGAGGGACACTTTTTTTTACCCCAAATAAAGGGACATCTTTTGTTTGTTTAATTTAATTTATCGAAAAAACAAAAATATAGGGAAAACAACACCAACATTTATTTACCACCTATGTGTGGGAAACTACTTACCAAGGGGGGTGTGTATGAGGGCGGAGAGTGGACGGTGGTCTGCCACGGAAGGCACACCGTCCACACATGGGGGGGTATGGTTGTGGGGACAGATGGTCCTACCAGGGAATGGACAGTACGTGCCCCTGCTCCTATGGGAGAAGGGATCCATTCCCCTTTCCTAACCCGAACCCTGCTGCTTATTTAAAGCCCTAATTTGGGACCAGCGAAGGGAGAGGGAAGAACAGTGTTCAAGCCGTGCTGGCTTGCCAGGGTGGTACAATGTCTTTTCCCCTCCCTTTACCACCACTATCGCCAAATACCTAACCCTAACTCGGGGGCTAATCCTAAACACAAGTAGACTGCTAACCCTAACTCGGGAGATAACCCTAAGGCCAAATAGACTAAGTTTCAATAAAGGAAAACCGGTGTACCTGTTGAAGAAAAGCAAAGTTATTAAAAGAAATTAAGCTGTGAAGAAAATCAAAGTTATTAAAAGCAAGTAAGCTGCAAAGGAAAAACTGGGAACCTGTGAAGAAGAAAGCCAAAAGTTAGTGAAAGGAAAAAAGCATGTGAAGAAAACCAGATTCATTTAAAGTTACACAGTTAGAAGGGGAATGGCAAAGCGGAAACAACCCAAAGGGCTCTCATTTATCGCCAAACACTGAAGGTTGTTCTTACAATGCGTACGCCGTAGTACGAAATGTTTTTGAAACATTTCGTATGGCCAATTTTTTTAAACTTGCTTTTTGGGACCAGTCCAGACTGTCTGCATCTAAGGTTGAATCGGAGGTGGTTTCTGTAGTCTGCTACCTTCCTTGAGATCTTCTCATACTCCCGCACCAGTTGAAGGGTGTTCCTCCCAAAGTGCAACGCAAGATGTCTGTGTAGATTCTCACTCATCCAGGTCATTGTAGTCAAGGGTTTTTTTAAAAAGTAGGCAACTGGACTTTTTCTTTGAGCTTAAAGACTCTCATTTATCGCCAAACACTGAAGGTTGTTCTTACAATGCGTACGCCGTAGTACGAAATGTTTTTGAAACATTTCGTAACAGTACGAAATGTTTTTGAAACATTTCGTATGGCCAATTTTTTTAAACTTGGCCGAACTTAGGCTAACCCTTAGGCTCGGCCACCATTGGAAGCTAAATCTAATTCCACTTCTCTGCAGAACCTTATAGTTTGCGCTAAGCTATAAATCCCTAAATCCCTTCAAGCGGTAGGGGAATGGACCGTGCCATCCACTGTAGATACAGTATCTTTTCCCCTAACCCTAACCAGGTGAAGGTCTAGGTTCAGTTACAGATCCAGTTCCCAGTCCAATTCCAGGCCCAGGTCCGTCTCCAAATCTCAGCCCTGTGTCCAGGTCCAGCAGTGTGTGGTCTGCTCTGATTCTTTCTCCTTCTTGTTTCATATTAAAGTACATATTCAGATCCAGGTGCAGGTCCAGGTTCAGTTACAAATCAAGATCCCAGTCCAATTTCAGGACCAGGTCCAACTCCAGATCTCAGCCCTGTGTCCAGGTCCAGCAGACCACACACTGCTGGACCTGGACACAACGCTGAGGTGCTGATCCAGGTTCAGTTACAGATCCACATCCAGGTTCAAATACAAGGCCCAGGTCCAGGTCCATGTCCAGTGTCGATTCCTTCTTCTAGTTTCATGTTGAAGCACAGGTTCAGATTCAGCTTTAGGTCCACGTTTAGTTACAGATCCAGTCTCTTGTTCTTCTTGTTGCATGTTGAAGTGCCGGTTCATACCCCAGTGCAGGTCCAGGTTCAGTTACAGATCTAGTTCCCAGTCCATGTCCAGATTCAGGTCCAGGATCCAAGTCCACGTCCAAGTCCAGGTCCAAATCTAGTTCCAGCAGTGTCTGGTCTGTGCTTATTCCTTATTCTGTGTCTTGTTTCATGCTTAAGCGGAGGTTCAGATTAACCTTTAGGTCCAGGTTTAGTTGCACATCCAGTCTCCATTTCAGTACAGTACAGATCATGGTCACAACACAGGTACAGGTCCAATAGAGTCTGGTCTGTGTTGATTCCTTCTCCTGCTTCTTGTTTCATGTTGAAGTTCAGGTTCAAATCCAGGTGCAGGTTCAGTTACAGCTCCAGTTCCCAGTCCATGTCCAGAATCAGGGCCAGGTTCCAGGTCCATGTCCAAGTCCAGGTCAAAACCTATGTCCAGCAGTGTCTGGTCTGTGCTGATTCCTTCTCCTTCTATGTCTTGTTTCATTTGAAGCAAAGGTTCAGATCCAGCTTTAGGTCCATGTTCAGTTACAGCTCCAGCTCAATTCCAAGGTTCAGTTACAGATGCAGGTCCACTTACAGGGTCAGTTCCAGGTTCTGATACAGATCCATGGTCCAGATCCAGGCCAAGGTTCAGATACAAGTCAAGTTCTTTTTTCAGTTAGAGTTCAGGTACAGTTCCAGGTCCAGGCCAAGTTCATTTAGAGATCCAGGTCCAAATCCAGGTTCAAGGTTCCCGGTGCGGGTCCATGTTTCATATTGAAGTACAGGTTCATATCCAGGCGCAGGACCAGGTTCAGTTACAGATCAAGTTCCCAGTCCAATTCTCAGAATTCTCGGATCTCAGCCCTGTGTCCGGAAGACCACAAACTGCTGGACCTGGACACAGGGCTGAAGTGCATATCCACGTTAAGTTAGAGATCCACGTCCAGGTTCAGATACAAGGCCCAAGTCCAGGTCCTAAGAGTGGTCTGTGTTGATTCCTTCTCCCATGTTGAAGTGCAGGTTCAGTTATAGATCAAGTGCCCAGTCCAATTCCAGGTCCAATTCGATCTCCAGATCTTGGCCCTGTGTCCAGGTCCAGCAGACCACACATTGTTGCACCTGGACACAGGGCTGAGGTGCAGATCCACGTTGAGTTACAGATAGACATCCAGTTTTAGATATAAGGTCCAGGTCCTATAGAGTTTGGTCTGTGTTGATTCCTTCTCTTATGTCATTTTCATGTTGAAGTGCAGGTTCAGATCCATGTGCAGGTCCAGGTTCCGTTACAGATCAAGAGCCCAGTCGAATTCCAGGTCCAGGTCCGTCTACAGATCTTTGCCCTGTGAACAAGTCCGGCAGTGTGTGGTCTAATCTGATTCCTTCTCCTTCTTGTTTCAAGTTGAAGTACAGTTTCATATCCAGGTGCAAGTCCACGTTCAGTTAGAGATACACGTCCAGGTAGAGATACAATGCCCAGTTCCAGGTAAAGTTAGAGTTCAGTTAGAGTTCTAAGTTCAGGTCCAGTTCCAGGTTCAGGCTAAGTTCATTTAGAGATCCAGGTCCCAATCCAGCTTCAATGTTCCAGGTGCAGGTCCATGTTTCATGTTGAAAGATGCAGGCGCAGGACCAGGTTCAGTTACAGATCAAGTTCCCAGTCCAATTGCAGGTCTATCTCCAGATCTCAGCCCTGTGTCCAGGTCCAGCAGACCAGGTCGAGGTCCAGTAGGGTATGGTCTGTGTTGATTACTTCTCATTTCATGTTCAGGTGCAGGTTCAAATCTAGGTGGAGGTCCGTGTCCAGTAGAGTCTGGTCTGTGTTGATTCCTTCTACTTGTTTCATGTTGAAGTGCAGTCAAGGGGTTTTTAATAAGTAGGCAACTGGACTTTTTCTTTGAGCTTGAAGACGTTTCACCTTTCATCCGAAAGGCTTCTTCAGTTCTAGCCTGATGATGGAAACCAGGAGCTATATCTCTGGATCACAGAGGGTGGAGCTTTAGACCACACCTCCCATCCCATAACAAAGGGTCACATAGGTCACCCTTCAAGGTGTGAATTTGGATGAGAGTCGTTGTGGTAACGACTCTCATTCCAATTCAAGGTGTGACTTGGAATGAGAGTCGTGGTCACATGAACCAGAGAGAGAGTCCTGCTCTGATGGTGAAGAGCAGTTAAACTTCCTGGGATGAGATCTCAAGGCAGGATGGTATGTAGCAGATAGGTTATGACGCAGTCCACCTCCTCTGTTCAAAGTAGGTTGTTCCAAATGGACATAGATGGCCTCTTTCACTCCTCTCTCAAACCACCTGTCCTACTTATCTAAGATGTGTACATCAGTGTCTTTAAAGGAGTGTCCCTTTTCCTTCAGATGTAGATGTACTGCTGAGTCCTGTCCTGATGTGGTGGCCCTCCTGTGTTGTGCCATGCGTTTGCGGAGTGGTTGCTTAGTTTCACCAATATATAGATCCGGGCACTCTTCACTGCATTGTACTGCATAAACCACATTGTTGAGATTTTGTCTTGGGGTTTTGTCCTTGGGGTGGACCAGTCTCTGTCTGAGGGTGTTACCAGGCTTGAAATAAACTGGGATGTTGTGCTTGCTGAAGATTCTTCTTAGTTTCTCTGAGAGACCAGATACGTACGGCACTACCACATGATTCCTTCTGTTCTTCTTCTTTTTGTGGGGTAACCACAATTCCTTAGTGCCTGTTTGATGTGTGTGTGTTCCTTCTCTTTCCCTTCTGTTTTGGAAGGGATGCTGTCTGCCCGGTGTTGTAGGGTTCTGATGACACCCAGTTTGTGTTCCAGTGGGTGATGAGAGTCAAATAGTAGATATTGGTCAGTGTGTGTGGGTTTCCTGTAGACCTCTGTGCTGAGACCTCCATCTTCTTCGGCAAGGACCTCACAATCCAGAAAGGGTAGTTTCCAGTCTTTGGAGTCCTCCCTGGTGAACTTGATGTAGTTGTTGACTGAGTTGATGTGCTTTGTGAAGGCCTCTACTTCCTGGCTTTTGATTTTCGTGAATGTATCATCCACATATCTAAACCAGTGGCTTGGTGTTGTTCCTTTAAATGAGGTTAGTGCTTGGTTCTCCACTTCCTCCATGTAGAGGTTTGCCACAAGGGGGAGACTGGAGAGCCCATGGCACAGCCATGTTTCTGCCTGTAGAATTCCTCATTGTACTTGAAGTAGGTGGTGGTGAGGCAAAGTTCTAAGAGGGAGCAAATCTTGTCTGGGGTGAGGTTGGTTCTTGTGTGCAGACATGTGTCCTGTTGTAATCGGTTTCTGACAGCCTCTACTGCTTCTGTTGTGGGGATGCAGGTGAACAAGGATGTGACATCATATGATACCATAGTTTCATCTGGGTCCAGTTTCAGTTGGCTGATTTTGTCGGTGAAATCCTTGGAGTTCTGGATGTGATGTGGAGTTTTTCCAATTAAAGGAGACAGAATCGCTGATAGGAATTTTGAAATATTATAAGTGACTGAATTGATGCTGCTTACAATTAGTCTGAGTGGGGCCCCTTCCTTGTGAATCTTCGGGAGCCCGTATATGCATGGGATGGTGTCCCCTGGGTAGAGTCTGTAGTACATGTGTTGATCAATGGATTCTGTATGTCTCAGGTCTTGTAGGCAGCGGATAATCTTCTTTTTGTAGCCCTCGGTTGGGTCTCTTTTCAGTTTCTCATAGGTGTTAGTGTCGCTGAGTAGATTGTTCATTTTGGAGTTATACTCAGTCGTGTTTAGCACCACTGTGCATCTCCCTTTATCTGCTGGTAGTATGGTGATGTTTTTGTCCTTGCTTAGAGATGTAATGGCTTTCCTCTCCGGGTAAGTGAGATTTGAAGTGGGGACCTTTGCACTTGTGAGAGCTGCAGATACCTTCATCCTGATTTGTTCTGCTTCAGCATGAGGTATCCTGTTGTTCCTAATGGCTGACTCTGTGGTTGTGATGAGTTCCACCGTGGGTAGCTGGTGAGGTGAAACAGCGAAGTTGAGTCCTTTTGCTAGCACGTCTCTTTCTGGTTTGGTGAGTTCCCTGTAAGACAGGTTCCTCACCCATTTGGACTGATTTATGGGGGATGTGGTCTCCATCTGGTTGTGTTCTGACCCATTGGAGCTTGGGGTGGCTCTCTGTGATCTGTCTAGAAGGATGTTGAATTTGCGGGACTGTCTTTCCTTGCTCTTGTTGTGTTGTGCTAGTTGTGCCTTGCCCACGAACTTGGAGACCTCTTCTACGATGTCTGCTGGTAATCGTGCTGTCAATTTTTGAAGGATCTGGTTGCCCTTCTGTTTCAGTGCGTCTGTAGTGAAGTGTACCTGTCGTATTCTTTCACTGAGGAGTTGTTGTTGTGCTCTGTGTATAATTTGCTCTGCTCTGTGGCCTCTAACAGTGGACCCAAGGCGTAAGCTTTTTGGGACCAGTCCAGACTGTCTGCATCTAAGGTTGAATCGGAGGTGGTTTCTGTAGTCTGCTACCTTCCTTGAGATCTTCTCATACTCCCGCACCAGTTGAAGGGTGTTCCTCCCAAAGTGCAACGCAAGATGTCTGTGTAGATTCTCACTCATCCAGGTCATTGTAGTCAAGGGTTTTTTTAAAAAGTAGGCAACTGGACTTTTTCTTTGAGCTTAAAGACGTGTCAAGGTGTGACTTGGAATGAGAGTCGTGGTCGTGACCACGGCTCTCATTCGGACATGTTGAAGTGCAGTTTCAAATCCAGTTACAGATCCAGTTCCCAGTCCATGTCCATGTTCCAGGTCCATGTCCAAGTCCAGGTCCAAACCTATGTCCACTGTCTGGTCTGTCCTGTCCTTCTCCTTCTATGTCTTGTTTCATGTTGAAGCGCATGTTCATATCCAGCTTTAGGTCCACCTTCAGTTACAGATCCAGCTCAATTTCAAGGTTCAGTTACATATGCAGGTCCACTTACAAGGTCAGGTCCAGGTTCCGATACACGTCAAGTTCTTGTTTTAGTTGGAGTTCTAAGTTCAATTTCAGTTCCAAGTCCAGGCCAAGTTGATTTAGAGATCCAGGTCCCAATCCAGGTTCAAGATTCCAGGTGCAGGTACATGTTTCATGTTGAAATACAGGCTCACCTCCAGGCGCAGGACCAGGTTCAGTTACAGATCAAGTTCCCAGTCCAATTCCAGGTCCATCTCCATAGATCTCAGTGCTGTGCCCAGGTCCAGCAGACCACAAACTCCTGGACCTGGACACAGGGCTAAAGTGCAGATCCACATTAAGTTAGACATCCGTGTTCAGGTTCAGATACAAAGCCTAAGTCCAGGTCCTATAGAGTCTAGTCTGTGTTGATTACTTCTCCTTCTCCTTGTTTCATGTTGAAGTGCATGTTCAGATCCAGGTCCAGTTCAGTTCCAGATCAAGGGCGCAGTCCAATTCCAGGTCCAGTTTCATCTCCAGATCTTGGCCCTGTATCCAGGTCCAGCAGTGTGTGGTCTACTCTGATTCCTTCTACTTCTTGTTTCACATTGAAATACAGATTCAGTTTCAGGTGCAGATCCATGTCCAGGTTCAGATACAAGGCCCAGTTCCAGGTAAAAGTCCAGTAGAGTCTGGTTTGCGTTGACTCCATCTTTTTTCATGTTGAAGTGCAGGTTCAGATGCACGTGCAGGTCCAGGTTCAGATACAAGGCCCAGTTCCAGGTCCGGGTCCAGAATCAGGTCCAGGTTCCAGGTCCATATCCACATCCAGGTCCAAGACGATGTCCAGCAGTGTCTGGTCTATGTTGATTCCTTCTCATTCTATGTCTTGTTTCATGTTGAAGCAAAGGTTCTGATACAGCTTTAGATCCACCTTCAGTTACATATCCAGCTCAAATTCAAGGTTCAGTTACAGGTGCAGGTCCACTAATAGAGTCAGTTCCAGGTTCAGACACAAATTCATCGTCCAGGTCAAGGTTCAGATACATGTCAAGTTCTTGTTTCAGTTGGAGTTCTAAATTCAGAAAGGGTATTAAACTAATTGAAATGACAGATTTTAATTCATACATGGTTTAGGGGGTTACTAATTGAATAAATTACAAAATTCCATTAATTTAGGAGTAAAGGAGTATGATAGGGAAGTTTATAAAGTTAGGCATACAAAAAGATGCCTTAGAATAAAAAGACAACTACATGCGAAAGAAACCAAACAGTGGAACGCAACAGCATATACATAGGGCAGAGCACAAGAGCTCATTTGGCTGTGGAAACTTGAATGGATCACATCTCTGACCCAGCAACAAGCCCAAGAGAGGTTTTTTTGGTGCTTCAGGCCTGAGGAACACTCAGAAGGAATCAAAACATTGCCTTAATTTATTGACACACCCCCTTTTTATATAATTAATTGATTTTTTTTTTTAAAAAAGACCAAGAGTGGCTATTTTATTTTTAATTCTTTCAGTTCGCCAATAGAGAATACACCTTTTGTTAAAAACACAACCCAAAGTAAGGGACACTTTTGTTTTAACCCAAAGAGGGACACTTTTTTTTACCCCAAATAAAGGGACATCTTTTGTTTGTTTAATTTAATTTATCGAAAAAACAAAAATATAGGGAAAACAACACCAACATTTATTTACCACCTATGTGTGGGAAACTACTTACCAAGGGGGGTGTGTATGAGGGCGGAGAGTGGACGGTGGTCTGCCACGGAAGGCACACCGTCCACACATGGGGGGGTATGGTTGTGGGGACAGATGGTCCTACCAGGGAATGGACAGTACGTGCCCCTGCTCCTATGGGAGAAGGGATCCATTCCCCTTTCCTAACCCGAACCCTGCTGCTTATTTAAAGCCCTAATTTGGGACCAGCGAAGGGAGAGGGAAGAACAGTGTTCAAGCCGTGCTGGCTTGCCAGGGTGGTACAATGTCTTTTCCCCTCCCTTTACCACCACTATCGCCAAATACCTAACCCTAACTCGGGGGCTAATCCTAAACACAAGTAGACTGCTAACCCTAACTCGGGAGATAACCCTAAGGCCAAATAGACTAAGTTTCAATAAAGGAAAACCGGTGTACCTGTTGAAGAAAAGCAAAGTTATTAAAAGAAATTAAGCTGTGAAGAAAATCAAAGTTATTAAAAGCAAGTAAGCTGCAAAGGAAAAACTGGGAACCTGTGAAGAAGAAAGCCAAAAGTTAGTGAAAGGAAAAAAGCATGTGAAGAAAACCAGATTCATTTAAAGTTACACAGTTAGAAGGGGAATGGCAAAGCGGAAACAACCCAAAGGGCTCTCATTTATCGCCAAACACTGAAGGTTGTTCTTACAATGCGTACGCCGTAGTACGAAATGTTTTTGAAACATTTCGTATGGCCAATTTTTTTAAACTTGCTTTTTGGGACCAGTCCAGACTGTCTGCATCTAAGGTTGAATCGGAGGTGGTTTCTGTAGTCTGCTACCTTCCTTGAGATCTTCTCATACTCCCGCACCAGTTGAAGGGTGTTCCTCCCAAAGTGCAACGCAAGATGTCTGTGTAGATTCTCACTCATCCAGGTCATTGTAGTCAAGGGTTTTTTTAAAAAGTAGGCAACTGGACTTTTTCTTTGAGCTTAAAGACTCTCATTTATCGCCAAACACTGAAGGTTGTTCTTACAATGCGTACGCCGTAGTACGAAATGTTTTTGAAACATTTCGTAACAGTACGAAATGTTTTTGAAACATTTCGTATGGCCAATTTTTTTAAACTTGGCCGAACTTAGGCTAACCCTTAGGCTCGGCCACCATTGGAAGCTAAATCTAATTCCACTTCTCTGCAGAACCTTATAGTTTGCGCTAAGCTATAAATCCCTAAATCCCTTCAAGCGGTAGGGGAATGGACCGTGCCATCCACTGTAGATACAGTATCTTTTCCCCTAACCCTAACCAGGTGAAGGTCTAGGTTCAGTTACAGATCCAGTTCCCAGTCCAATTCCAGGCCCAGGTCCGTCTCCAAATCTCAGCCCTGTGTCCAGGTCCAGCAGTGTGTGGTCTGCTCTGATTCTTTCTCCTTCTTGTTTCATATTAAAGTACATATTCAGATCCAGGTGCAGGTCCAGGTTCAGTTACAAATCAAGATCCCAGTCCAATTTCAGGACCAGGTCCAACTCCAGATCTCAGCCCTGTGTCCAGGTCCAGCAGACCACACACTGCTGGACCTGGACACAACGCTGAGGTGCTGATCCAGGTTCAGTTACAGATCCACATCCAGGTTCAAATACAAGGCCCAGGTCCAGGTCCATGTCCAGTGTCGATTCCTTCTTCTAGTTTCATGTTGAAGCACAGGTTCAGATTCAGCTTTAGGTCCACGTTTAGTTACAGATCCAGTCTCTTGTTCTTCTTGTTGCATGTTGAAGTGCCGGTTCATACCCCAGTGCAGGTCCAGGTTCAGTTACAGATCTAGTTCCCAGTCCATGTCCAGATTCAGGTCCAGGATCCAAGTCCACGTCCAAGTCCAGGTCCAAATCTAGTTCCAGCAGTGTCTGGTCTGTGCTTATTCCTTATTCTGTGTCTTGTTTCATGCTTAAGCGGAGGTTCAGATTAACCTTTAGGTCCAGGTTTAGTTGCACATCCAGTCTCCATTTCAGTACAGTACAGATCATGGTCACAACACAGGTACAGGTCCAATAGAGTCTGGTCTGTGTTGATTCCTTCTCCTGCTTCTTGTTTCATGTTGAAGTTCAGGTTCAAATCCAGGTGCAGGTTCAGTTACAGCTCCAGTTCCCAGTCCATGTCCAGAATCAGGGCCAGGTTCCAGGTCCATGTCCAAGTCCAGGTCAAAACCTATGTCCAGCAGTGTCTGGTCTGTGCTGATTCCTTCTCCTTCTATGTCTTGTTTCATTTGAAGCAAAGGTTCAGATCCAGCTTTAGGTCCATGTTCAGTTACAGCTCCAGCTCAATTCCAAGGTTCAGTTACAGATGCAGGTCCACTTACAGGGTCAGTTCCAGGTTCTGATACAGATCCATGGTCCAGATCCAGGCCAAGGTTCAGATACAAGTCAAGTTCTTTTTTCAGTTAGAGTTCAGGTACAGTTCCAGGTCCAGGCCAAGTTCATTTAGAGATCCAGGTCCAAATCCAGGTTCAAGGTTCCCGGTGCGGGTCCATGTTTCATATTGAAGTACAGGTTCATATCCAGGCGCAGGACCAGGTTCAGTTACAGATCAAGTTCCCAGTCCAATTCTCAGAATTCTCGGATCTCAGCCCTGTGTCCGGAAGACCACAAACTGCTGGACCTGGACACAGGGCTGAAGTGCATATCCACGTTAAGTTAGAGATCCACGTCCAGGTTCAGATACAAGGCCCAAGTCCAGGTCCTAAGAGTGGTCTGTGTTGATTCCTTCTCCCATGTTGAAGTGCAGGTTCAGTTATAGATCAAGTGCCCAGTCCAATTCCAGGTCCAATTCGATCTCCAGATCTTGGCCCTGTGTCCAGGTCCAGCAGACCACACATTGTTGCACCTGGACACAGGGCTGAGGTGCAGATCCACGTTGAGTTACAGATAGACATCCAGTTTTAGATATAAGGTCCAGGTCCTATAGAGTTTGGTCTGTGTTGATTCCTTCTCTTATGTCATTTTCATGTTGAAGTGCAGGTTCAGATCCATGTGCAGGTCCAGGTTCCGTTACAGATCAAGAGCCCAGTCGAATTCCAGGTCCAGGTCCGTCTACAGATCTTTGCCCTGTGAACAAGTCCGGCAGTGTGTGGTCTAATCTGATTCCTTCTCCTTCTTGTTTCAAGTTGAAGTACAGTTTCATATCCAGGTGCAAGTCCACGTTCAGTTAGAGATACACGTCCAGGTAGAGATACAATGCCCAGTTCCAGGTAAAGTTAGAGTTCAGTTAGAGTTCTAAGTTCAGGTCCAGTTCCAGGTTCAGGCTAAGTTCATTTAGAGATCCAGGTCCCAATCCAGCTTCAATGTTCCAGGTGCAGGTCCATGTTTCATGTTGAAAGATGCAGGCGCAGGACCAGGTTCAGTTACAGATCAAGTTCCCAGTCCAATTGCAGGTCTATCTCCAGATCTCAGCCCTGTGTCCAGGTCCAGCAGACCAGGTCGAGGTCCAGTAGGGTATGGTCTGTGTTGATTACTTCTCATTTCATGTTCAGGTGCAGGTTCAAATCTAGGTGGAGGTCCGTGTCCAGTAGAGTCTGGTCTGTGTTGATTCCTTCTACTTGTTTCATGTTGAAGTGCAGTCAAGGGGTTTTTAATAAGTAGGCAACTGGACTTTTTCTTTGAGCTTGAAGACGTTTCACCTTTCATCCGAAAGGCTTCTTCAGTTCTAGCCTGATGATGGAAACCAGGAGCTATATCTCTGGATCACAGAGGGTGGAGCTTTAGACCACACCTCCCATCCCATAACAAAGGGTCACATAGGTCACCCTTCAAGGTGTGAATTTGGATGAGAGTCGTTGTGGTAACGACTCTCATTCCAATTCAAGGTGTGACTTGGAATGAGAGTCGTGGTCACATGAACCAGAGAGAGAGTCCTGCTCTGATGGTGAAGAGCAGTTAAACTTCCTGGGATGAGATCTCAAGGCAGGATGGTATGTAGCAGATAGGTTATGACGCAGTCCACCTCCTCTGTTCAAAGTAGGTTGTTCCAAATGGACATAGATGGCCTCTTTCACTCCTCTCTCAAACCACCTGTCCTACTTATCTAAGATGTGTACATCAGTGTCTTTAAAGGAGTGTCCCTTTTCCTTCAGATGTAGATGTACTGCTGAGTCCTGTCCTGATGTGGTGGCCCTCCTGTGTTGTGCCATGCGTTTGCGGAGTGGTTGCTTAGTTTCACCAATATATAGATCCGGGCACTCTTCACTGCATTGTACTGCATAAACCACATTGTTGAGATTTTGTCTTGGGGTTTTGTCCTTGGGGTGGACCAGTCTCTGTCTGAGGGTGTTACCAGGCTTGAAATAAACTGGGATGTTGTGCTTGCTGAAGATTCTTCTTAGTTTCTCTGAGAGACCAGATACGTACGGCACTACCACATGATTCCTTCTGTTCTTCTTCTTTTTGTGGGGTAACCACAATTCCTTAGTGCCTGTTTGATGTGTGTGTGTTCCTTCTCTTTCCCTTCTGTTTTGGAAGGGATGCTGTCTGCCCGGTGTTGTAGGGTTCTGATGACACCCAGTTTGTGTTCCAGTGGGTGATGAGAGTCAAATAGTAGATATTGGTCAGTGTGTGTGGGTTTCCTGTAGACCTCTGTGCTGAGACCTCCATCTTCTTCGGCAAGGACCTCACAATCCAGAAAGGGTAGTTTCCAGTCTTTGGAGTCCTCCCTGGTGAACTTGATGTAGTTGTTGACTGAGTTGATGTGCTTTGTGAAGGCCTCTACTTCCTGGCTTTTGATTTTCGTGAATGTATCATCCACATATCTAAACCAGTGGCTTGGTGTTGTTCCTTTAAATGAGGTTAGTGCTTGGTTCTCCACTTCCTCCATGTAGAGGTTTGCCACAAGGGGGAGACTGGAGAGCCCATGGCACAGCCATGTTTCTGCCTGTAGAATTCCTCATTGTACTTGAAGTAGGTGGTGGTGAGGCAAAGTTCTAAGAGGGAGCAAATCTTGTCTGGGGTGAGGTTGGTTCTTGTGTGCAGACATGTGTCCTGTTGTAATCGGTTTCTGACAGCCTCTACTGCTTCTGTTGTGGGGATGCAGGTGAACAAGGATGTGACATCATATGATACCATAGTTTCATCTGGGTCCAGTTTCAGTTGGCTGATTTTGTCGGTGAAATCCTTGGAGTTCTGGATGTGATGTGGAGTTTTTCCAATTAAAGGAGACAGAATCGCTGATAGGAATTTTGAAATATTATAAGTGACTGAATTGATGCTGCTTACAATTAGTCTGAGTGGGGCCCCTTCCTTGTGAATCTTCGGGAGCCCGTATATGCATGGGATGGTGTCCCCTGGGTAGAGTCTGTAGTACATGTGTTGATCAATGGATTCTGTATGTCTCAGGTCTTGTAGGCAGCGGATAATCTTCTTTTTGTAGCCCTCGGTTGGGTCTCTTTTCAGTTTCTCATAGGTGTTAGTGTCGCTGAGTAGATTGTTCATTTTGGAGTTATACTCAGTCGTGTTTAGCACCACTGTGCATCTCCCTTTATCTGCTGGTAGTATGGTGATGTTTTTGTCCTTGCTTAGAGATGTAATGGCTTTCCTCTCCGGGTAAGTGAGATTTGAAGTGGGGACCTTTGCACTTGTGAGAGCTGCAGATACCTTCATCCTGATTTGTTCTGCTTCAGCATGAGGTATCCTGTTGTTCCTAATGGCTGACTCTGTGGTTGTGATGAGTTCCACCGTGGGTAGCTGGTGAGGTGAAACAGCGAAGTTGAGTCCTTTTGCTAGCACGTCTCTTTCTGGTTTGGTGAGTTCCCTGTAAGACAGGTTCCTCACCCATTTGGACTGATTTATGGGGGATGTGGTCTCCATCTGGTTGTGTTCTGACCCATTGGAGCTTGGGGTGGCTCTCTGTGATCTGTCTAGAAGGATGTTGAATTTGCGGGACTGTCTTTCCTTGCTCTTGTTGTGTTGTGCTAGTTGTGCCTTGCCCACGAACTTGGAGACCTCTTCTACGATGTCTGCTGGTAATCGTGCTGTCAATTTTTGAAGGATCTGGTTGCCCTTCTGTTTCAGTGCGTCTGTAGTGAAGTGTACCTGTCGTATTCTTTCACTGAGGAGTTGTTGTTGTGCTCTGTGTATAATTTGCTCTGCTCTGTGGCCTCTAACAGTGGACCCAAGGCGTAAGCTTTTTGGGACCAGTCCAGACTGTCTGCATCTAAGGTTGAATCGGAGGTGGTTTCTGTAGTCTGCTACCTTCCTTGAGATCTTCTCATACTCCCGCACCAGTTGAAGGGTGTTCCTCCCAAAGTGCAACGCAAGATGTCTGTGTAGATTCTCACTCATCCAGGTCATTGTAGTCAAGGGTTTTTTTAAAAAGTAGGCAACTGGACTTTTTCTTTGAGCTTAAAGACGTGTCAAGGTGTGACTTGGAATGAGAGTCGTGGTCGTGACCACGGCTCTCATTCGGACATGTTGAAGTGCAGTTTCAAATCCAGTTACAGATCCAGTTCCCAGTCCATGTCCATGTTCCAGGTCCATGTCCAAGTCCAGGTCCAAACCTATGTCCACTGTCTGGTCTGTCCTGTCCTTCTCCTTCTATGTCTTGTTTCATGTTGAAGCGCATGTTCATATCCAGCTTTAGGTCCACCTTCAGTTACAGATCCAGCTCAATTTCAAGGTTCAGTTACATATGCAGGTCCACTTACAAGGTCAGGTCCAGGTTCCGATACACGTCAAGTTCTTGTTTTAGTTGGAGTTCTAAGTTCAATTTCAGTTCCAAGTCCAGGCCAAGTTGATTTAGAGATCCAGGTCCCAATCCAGGTTCAAGATTCCAGGTGCAGGTACATGTTTCATGTTGAAATACAGGCTCACCTCCAGGCGCAGGACCAGGTTCAGTTACAGATCAAGTTCCCAGTCCAATTCCAGGTCCATCTCCATAGATCTCAGTGCTGTGCCCAGGTCCAGCAGACCACAAACTCCTGGACCTGGACACAGGGCTAAAGTGCAGATCCACATTAAGTTAGACATCCGTGTTCAGGTTCAGATACAAAGCCTAAGTCCAGGTCCTATAGAGTCTAGTCTGTGTTGATTACTTCTCCTTCTCCTTGTTTCATGTTGAAGTGCATGTTCAGATCCAGGTCCAGTTCAGTTCCAGATCAAGGGCGCAGTCCAATTCCAGGTCCAGTTTCATCTCCAGATCTTGGCCCTGTATCCAGGTCCAGCAGTGTGTGGTCTACTCTGATTCCTTCTACTTCTTGTTTCACATTGAAATACAGATTCAGTTTCAGGTGCAGATCCATGTCCAGGTTCAGATACAAGGCCCAGTTCCAGGTAAAAGTCCAGTAGAGTCTGGTTTGCGTTGACTCCATCTTTTTTCATGTTGAAGTGCAGGTTCAGATGCACGTGCAGGTCCAGGTTCAGATACAAGGCCCAGTTCCAGGTCCGGGTCCAGAATCAGGTCCAGGTTCCAGGTCCATATCCACATCCAGGTCCAAGACGATGTCCAGCAGTGTCTGGTCTATGTTGATTCCTTCTCATTCTATGTCTTGTTTCATGTTGAAGCAAAGGTTCTGATACAGCTTTAGATCCACCTTCAGTTACATATCCAGCTCAAATTCAAGGTTCAGTTACAGGTGCAGGTCCACTAATAGAGTCAGTTCCAGGTTCAGACACAAATTCATCGTCCAGGTCAAGGTTCAGATACATGTCAAGTTCTTGTTTCAGTTGGAGTTCTAAATTCAGAAAGGGTATTAAACTAATTGAAATGACAGATTTTAATTCATACATGGTTTAGGGGGTTACTAATTGAATAAATTACAAAATTCCATTAATTTAGGAGTAAAGGAGTATGATAGGGAAGTTTATAAAGTTAGGCATACAAAAAGATGCCTTAGAATAAAAAGACAACTACATGCGAAAGAAACCAAACAGTGGAACGCAACAGCATATACATAGGGCAGAGCACAAGAGCTCATTTGGCTGTGGAAACTTGAATGGATCACATCTCTGACCCAGCAACAAGCCCAAGAGAGGTTTTTTTGGTGCTTCAGGCCTGAGGAACACTCAGAAGGAATCAAAACATTGCCTTAATTTATTGACACACCCCCTTTTTATATAATTAATTGATTTTTTTTTTTAAAAAAGACCAAGAGTGGCTATTTTATTTTTAATTCTTTCAGTTCGCCAATAGAGAATACACCTTTTGTTAAAAACACAACCCAAAGTAAGGGACACTTTTGTTTTAACCCAAAGAGGGACACTTTTTTTTACCCCAAATAAAGGGACATCTTTTGTTTGTTTAATTTAATTTATCGAAAAAACAAAAATATAGGGAAAACAACACCAACATTTATTTACCACCTATGTGTGGGAAACTACTTACCAAGGGGGGTGTGTATGAGGGCGGAGAGTGGACGGTGGTCTGCCACGGAAGGCACACCGTCCACACATGGGGGGGTATGGTTGTGGGGACAGATGGTCCTACCAGGGAATGGACAGTACGTGCCCCTGCTCCTATGGGAGAAGGGATCCATTCCCCTTTCCTAACCCGAACCCTGCTGCTTATTTAAAGCCCTAATTTGGGACCAGCGAAGGGAGAGGGAAGAACAGTGTTCAAGCCGTGCTGGCTTGCCAGGGTGGTACAATGTCTTTTCCCCTCCCTTTACCACCACTATCGCCAAATACCTAACCCTAACTCGGGGGCTAATCCTAAACACAAGTAGACTGCTAACCCTAACTCGGGAGATAACCCTAAGGCCAAATAGACTAAGTTTCAATAAAGGAAAACCGGTGTACCTGTTGAAGAAAAGCAAAGTTATTAAAAGAAATTAAGCTGTGAAGAAAATCAAAGTTATTAAAAGCAAGTAAGCTGCAAAGGAAAAACTGGGAACCTGTGAAGAAGAAAGCCAAAAGTTAGTGAAAGGAAAAAAGCATGTGAAGAAAACCAGATTCATTTAAAGTTACACAGTTAGAAGGGGAATGGCAAAGCGGAAACAACCCAAAGGGCTCTCATTTATCGCCAAACACTGAAGGTTGTTCTTACAATGCGTACGCCGTAGTACGAAATGTTTTTGAAACATTTCGTATGGCCAATTTTTTTAAACTTGCTTTTTGGGACCAGTCCAGACTGTCTGCATCTAAGGTTGAATCGGAGGTGGTTTCTGTAGTCTGCTACCTTCCTTGAGATCTTCTCATACTCCCGCACCAGTTGAAGGGTGTTCCTCCCAAAGTGCAACGCAAGATGTCTGTGTAGATTCTCACTCATCCAGGTCATTGTAGTCAAGGGTTTTTTTAAAAAGTAGGCAACTGGACTTTTTCTTTGAGCTTAAAGACTCTCATTTATCGCCAAACACTGAAGGTTGTTCTTACAATGCGTACGCCGTAGTACGAAATGTTTTTGAAACATTTCGTAACAGTACGAAATGTTTTTGAAACATTTCGTATGGCCAATTTTTTTAAACTTGGCCGAACTTAGGCTAACCCTTAGGCTCGGCCACCATTGGAAGCTAAATCTAATTCCACTTCTCTGCAGAACCTTATAGTTTGCGCTAAGCTATAAATCCCTAAATCCCTTCAAGCGGTAGGGGAATGGACCGTGCCATCCACTGTAGATACAGTATCTTTTCCCCTAACCCTAACCAGGTGAAGGTCTAGGTTCAGTTACAGATCCAGTTCCCAGTCCAATTCCAGGCCCAGGTCCGTCTCCAAATCTCAGCCCTGTGTCCAGGTCCAGCAGTGTGTGGTCTGCTCTGATTCTTTCTCCTTCTTGTTTCATATTAAAGTACATATTCAGATCCAGGTGCAGGTCCAGGTTCAGTTACAAATCAAGATCCCAGTCCAATTTCAGGACCAGGTCCAACTCCAGATCTCAGCCCTGTGTCCAGGTCCAGCAGACCACACACTGCTGGACCTGGACACAACGCTGAGGTGCTGATCCAGGTTCAGTTACAGATCCACATCCAGGTTCAAATACAAGGCCCAGGTCCAGGTCCATGTCCAGTGTCGATTCCTTCTTCTAGTTTCATGTTGAAGCACAGGTTCAGATTCAGCTTTAGGTCCACGTTTAGTTACAGATCCAGTCTCTTGTTCTTCTTGTTGCATGTTGAAGTGCCGGTTCATACCCCAGTGCAGGTCCAGGTTCAGTTACAGATCTAGTTCCCAGTCCATGTCCAGATTCAGGTCCAGGATCCAAGTCCACGTCCAAGTCCAGGTCCAAATCTAGTTCCAGCAGTGTCTGGTCTGTGCTTATTCCTTATTCTGTGTCTTGTTTCATGCTTAAGCGGAGGTTCAGATTAACCTTTAGGTCCAGGTTTAGTTGCACATCCAGTCTCCATTTCAGTACAGTACAGATCATGGTCACAACACAGGTACAGGTCCAATAGAGTCTGGTCTGTGTTGATTCCTTCTCCTGCTTCTTGTTTCATGTTGAAGTTCAGGTTCAAATCCAGGTGCAGGTTCAGTTACAGCTCCAGTTCCCAGTCCATGTCCAGAATCAGGGCCAGGTTCCAGGTCCATGTCCAAGTCCAGGTCAAAACCTATGTCCAGCAGTGTCTGGTCTGTGCTGATTCCTTCTCCTTCTATGTCTTGTTTCATTTGAAGCAAAGGTTCAGATCCAGCTTTAGGTCCATGTTCAGTTACAGCTCCAGCTCAATTCCAAGGTTCAGTTACAGATGCAGGTCCACTTACAGGGTCAGTTCCAGGTTCTGATACAGATCCATGGTCCAGATCCAGGCCAAGGTTCAGATACAAGTCAAGTTCTTTTTTCAGTTAGAGTTCAGGTACAGTTCCAGGTCCAGGCCAAGTTCATTTAGAGATCCAGGTCCAAATCCAGGTTCAAGGTTCCCGGTGCGGGTCCATGTTTCATATTGAAGTACAGGTTCATATCCAGGCGCAGGACCAGGTTCAGTTACAGATCAAGTTCCCAGTCCAATTCTCAGAATTCTCGGATCTCAGCCCTGTGTCCGGAAGACCACAAACTGCTGGACCTGGACACAGGGCTGAAGTGCATATCCACGTTAAGTTAGAGATCCACGTCCAGGTTCAGATACAAGGCCCAAGTCCAGGTCCTAAGAGTGGTCTGTGTTGATTCCTTCTCCCATGTTGAAGTGCAGGTTCAGTTATAGATCAAGTGCCCAGTCCAATTCCAGGTCCAATTCGATCTCCAGATCTTGGCCCTGTGTCCAGGTCCAGCAGACCACACATTGTTGCACCTGGACACAGGGCTGAGGTGCAGATCCACGTTGAGTTACAGATAGACATCCAGTTTTAGATATAAGGTCCAGGTCCTATAGAGTTTGGTCTGTGTTGATTCCTTCTCTTATGTCATTTTCATGTTGAAGTGCAGGTTCAGATCCATGTGCAGGTCCAGGTTCCGTTACAGATCAAGAGCCCAGTCGAATTCCAGGTCCAGGTCCGTCTACAGATCTTTGCCCTGTGAACAAGTCCGGCAGTGTGTGGTCTAATCTGATTCCTTCTCCTTCTTGTTTCAAGTTGAAGTACAGTTTCATATCCAGGTGCAAGTCCACGTTCAGTTAGAGATACACGTCCAGGTAGAGATACAATGCCCAGTTCCAGGTAAAGTTAGAGTTCAGTTAGAGTTCTAAGTTCAGGTCCAGTTCCAGGTTCAGGCTAAGTTCATTTAGAGATCCAGGTCCCAATCCAGCTTCAATGTTCCAGGTGCAGGTCCATGTTTCATGTTGAAAGATGCAGGCGCAGGACCAGGTTCAGTTACAGATCAAGTTCCCAGTCCAATTGCAGGTCTATCTCCAGATCTCAGCCCTGTGTCCAGGTCCAGCAGACCAGGTCGAGGTCCAGTAGGGTATGGTCTGTGTTGATTACTTCTCATTTCATGTTCAGGTGCAGGTTCAAATCTAGGTGGAGGTCCGTGTCCAGTAGAGTCTGGTCTGTGTTGATTCCTTCTACTTGTTTCATGTTGAAGTGCAGTCAAGGGGTTTTTAATAAGTAGGCAACTGGACTTTTTCTTTGAGCTTGAAGACGTTTCACCTTTCATCCGAAAGGCTTCTTCAGTTCTAGCCTGATGATGGAAACCAGGAGCTATATCTCTGGATCACAGAGGGTGGAGCTTTAGACCACACCTCCCATCCCATAACAAAGGGTCACATAGGTCACCCTTCAAGGTGTGAATTTGGATGAGAGTCGTTGTGGTAACGACTCTCATTCCAATTCAAGGTGTGACTTGGAATGAGAGTCGTGGTCACATGAACCAGAGAGAGAGTCCTGCTCTGATGGTGAAGAGCAGTTAAACTTCCTGGGATGAGATCTCAAGGCAGGATGGTATGTAGCAGATAGGTTATGACGCAGTCCACCTCCTCTGTTCAAAGTAGGTTGTTCCAAATGGACATAGATGGCCTCTTTCACTCCTCTCTCAAACCACCTGTCCTACTTATCTAAGATGTGTACATCAGTGTCTTTAAAGGAGTGTCCCTTTTCCTTCAGATGTAGATGTACTGCTGAGTCCTGTCCTGATGTGGTGGCCCTCCTGTGTTGTGCCATGCGTTTGCGGAGTGGTTGCTTAGTTTCACCAATATATAGATCCGGGCACTCTTCACTGCATTGTACTGCATAAACCACATTGTTGAGATTTTGTCTTGGGGTTTTGTCCTTGGGGTGGACCAGTCTCTGTCTGAGGGTGTTACCAGGCTTGAAATAAACTGGGATGTTGTGCTTGCTGAAGATTCTTCTTAGTTTCTCTGAGAGACCAGATACGTACGGCACTACCACATGATTCCTTCTGTTCTTCTTCTTTTTGTGGGGTAACCACAATTCCTTAGTGCCTGTTTGATGTGTGTGTGTTCCTTCTCTTTCCCTTCTGTTTTGGAAGGGATGCTGTCTGCCCGGTGTTGTAGGGTTCTGATGACACCCAGTTTGTGTTCCAGTGGGTGATGAGAGTCAAATAGTAGATATTGGTCAGTGTGTGTGGGTTTCCTGTAGACCTCTGTGCTGAGACCTCCATCTTCTTCGGCAAGGACCTCACAATCCAGAAAGGGTAGTTTCCAGTCTTTGGAGTCCTCCCTGGTGAACTTGATGTAGTTGTTGACTGAGTTGATGTGCTTTGTGAAGGCCTCTACTTCCTGGCTTTTGATTTTCGTGAATGTATCATCCACATATCTAAACCAGTGGCTTGGTGTTGTTCCTTTAAATGAGGTTAGTGCTTGGTTCTCCACTTCCTCCATGTAGAGGTTTGCCACAAGGGGGAGACTGGAGAGCCCATGGCACAGCCATGTTTCTGCCTGTAGAATTCCTCATTGTACTTGAAGTAGGTGGTGGTGAGGCAAAGTTCTAAGAGGGAGCAAATCTTGTCTGGGGTGAGGTTGGTTCTTGTGTGCAGACATGTGTCCTGTTGTAATCGGTTTCTGACAGCCTCTACTGCTTCTGTTGTGGGGATGCAGGTGAACAAGGATGTGACATCATATGATACCATAGTTTCATCTGGGTCCAGTTTCAGTTGGCTGATTTTGTCGGTGAAATCCTTGGAGTTCTGGATGTGATGTGGAGTTTTTCCAATTAAAGGAGACAGAATCGCTGATAGGAATTTTGAAATATTATAAGTGACTGAATTGATGCTGCTTACAATTAGTCTGAGTGGGGCCCCTTCCTTGTGAATCTTCGGGAGCCCGTATATGCATGGGATGGTGTCCCCTGGGTAGAGTCTGTAGTACATGTGTTGATCAATGGATTCTGTATGTCTCAGGTCTTGTAGGCAGCGGATAATCTTCTTTTTGTAGCCCTCGGTTGGGTCTCTTTTCAGTTTCTCATAGGTGTTAGTGTCGCTGAGTAGATTGTTCATTTTGGAGTTATACTCAGTCGTGTTTAGCACCACTGTGCATCTCCCTTTATCTGCTGGTAGTATGGTGATGTTTTTGTCCTTGCTTAGAGATGTAATGGCTTTCCTCTCCGGGTAAGTGAGATTTGAAGTGGGGACCTTTGCACTTGTGAGAGCTGCAGATACCTTCATCCTGATTTGTTCTGCTTCAGCATGAGGTATCCTGTTGTTCCTAATGGCTGACTCTGTGGTTGTGATGAGTTCCACCGTGGGTAGCTGGTGAGGTGAAACAGCGAAGTTGAGTCCTTTTGCTAGCACGTCTCTTTCTGGTTTGGTGAGTTCCCTGTAAGACAGGTTCCTCACCCATTTGGACTGATTTATGGGGGATGTGGTCTCCATCTGGTTGTGTTCTGACCCATTGGAGCTTGGGGTGGCTCTCTGTGATCTGTCTAGAAGGATGTTGAATTTGCGGGACTGTCTTTCCTTGCTCTTGTTGTGTTGTGCTAGTTGTGCCTTGCCCACGAACTTGGAGACCTCTTCTACGATGTCTGCTGGTAATCGTGCTGTCAATTTTTGAAGGATCTGGTTGCCCTTCTGTTTCAGTGCGTCTGTAGTGAAGTGTACCTGTCGTATTCTTTCACTGAGGAGTTGTTGTTGTGCTCTGTGTATAATTTGCTCTGCTCTGTGGCCTCTAACAGTGGACCCAAGGCGTAAGCTTTTTGGGACCAGTCCAGACTGTCTGCATCTAAGGTTGAATCGGAGGTGGTTTCTGTAGTCTGCTACCTTCCTTGAGATCTTCTCATACTCCCGCACCAGTTGAAGGGTGTTCCTCCCAAAGTGCAACGCAAGATGTCTGTGTAGATTCTCACTCATCCAGGTCATTGTAGTCAAGGGTTTTTTTAAAAAGTAGGCAACTGGACTTTTTCTTTGAGCTTAAAGACGTGTCAAGGTGTGACTTGGAATGAGAGTCGTGGTCGTGACCACGGCTCTCATTCGGACATGTTGAAGTGCAGTTTCAAATCCAGTTACAGATCCAGTTCCCAGTCCATGTCCATGTTCCAGGTCCATGTCCAAGTCCAGGTCCAAACCTATGTCCACTGTCTGGTCTGTCCTGTCCTTCTCCTTCTATGTCTTGTTTCATGTTGAAGCGCATGTTCATATCCAGCTTTAGGTCCACCTTCAGTTACAGATCCAGCTCAATTTCAAGGTTCAGTTACATATGCAGGTCCACTTACAAGGTCAGGTCCAGGTTCCGATACACGTCAAGTTCTTGTTTTAGTTGGAGTTCTAAGTTCAATTTCAGTTCCAAGTCCAGGCCAAGTTGATTTAGAGATCCAGGTCCCAATCCAGGTTCAAGATTCCAGGTGCAGGTACATGTTTCATGTTGAAATACAGGCTCACCTCCAGGCGCAGGACCAGGTTCAGTTACAGATCAAGTTCCCAGTCCAATTCCAGGTCCATCTCCATAGATCTCAGTGCTGTGCCCAGGTCCAGCAGACCACAAACTCCTGGACCTGGACACAGGGCTAAAGTGCAGATCCACATTAAGTTAGACATCCGTGTTCAGGTTCAGATACAAAGCCTAAGTCCAGGTCCTATAGAGTCTAGTCTGTGTTGATTACTTCTCCTTCTCCTTGTTTCATGTTGAAGTGCATGTTCAGATCCAGGTCCAGTTCAGTTCCAGATCAAGGGCGCAGTCCAATTCCAGGTCCAGTTTCATCTCCAGATCTTGGCCCTGTATCCAGGTCCAGCAGTGTGTGGTCTACTCTGATTCCTTCTACTTCTTGTTTCACATTGAAATACAGATTCAGTTTCAGGTGCAGATCCATGTCCAGGTTCAGATACAAGGCCCAGTTCCAGGTAAAAGTCCAGTAGAGTCTGGTTTGCGTTGACTCCATCTTTTTTCATGTTGAAGTGCAGGTTCAGATGCACGTGCAGGTCCAGGTTCAGATACAAGGCCCAGTTCCAGGTCCGGGTCCAGAATCAGGTCCAGGTTCCAGGTCCATATCCACATCCAGGTCCAAGACGATGTCCAGCAGTGTCTGGTCTATGTTGATTCCTTCTCATTCTATGTCTTGTTTCATGTTGAAGCAAAGGTTCTGATACAGCTTTAGATCCACCTTCAGTTACATATCCAGCTCAAATTCAAGGTTCAGTTACAGGTGCAGGTCCACTAATAGAGTCAGTTCCAGGTTCAGACACAAATTCATCGTCCAGGTCAAGGTTCAGATACATGTCAAGTTCTTGTTTCAGTTGGAGTTCTAAATTCAGATCCAGTTCCAAGTCCAGACCGAATTTGCTTTGGATTCGGGCAAATTGCATCACTTCTCAGTGTGAATCTCCATTGCTTGTTTTTGTTACTGACTTCTTGACTATAGACAGACATTTCATGGGCAGTCATACTAGTGTCAACTGGTGGTCAAAAAAATAAGGTAGTCACCCTGTATGAACTACACAGGTCACAATAACTGTACAACCGGTCCATCAATGTCCCACGGCACAACTGCGCATCATTCCTCATTCATATAGTGTCTCCGCCTGTCACGCGGAAAACTGGGGTTCGATTCCCCGACGGGGAGAGTAGAGTTTTCTATCAGATGCTGCCTCTTCCCCAGAGTGGACAAAAGCAACTCATTACTGGAAGCTCTGTATTCATCAACTGGTCTCAACCCATAATAGATGCAACCAGGAGCCTCATTTTAGCAGTAGGTGGTGCTATAGGCCACATTCGCTTTGCAAACACAACAGAAACATTTGAGTTTGCAAATTCAGAGTTGCTTTAGATTCGGGCAAATTGCATCACCAAAGCGGACAAAAGCAACTCATTACCGAAACCTCTGTATTCATCAACTGGTTTTCAAGCCATAATAGATGCAAAGCCTCATTTCAGCAGTAGGTGGCGCTATAGGCCACATTTGCTTAGCAAACACAACAGAAGCATTTGAGTTCGCAAATTCAGAGTTGCTTTGGGTTTGGGCAAATTGCATCAATTCTCAGTGTGAACCTCCAATGCTTGTTTTTGTTACTGACTCAGAGCGATCACAAAAATCTAAGTGTCTCCGCCTGGTCTCAAACCAGGGACTTTTCGCATATAAGGCAAATGTGATAACTACTACACTACGGAAACTGTAGTAAGTGCCTTGCACTTCACGCAGGTTGCTCAAATCACTGGACCTTGAGCCGTGTCTGGAGTTTCTTGACCATATACAGACATTTCATGGGCAGTCATACTACTGTCAGCTGGTGGTTAAAAAAAACAAAAAAACAAGGTAATCAAGTTCTGACGCTATATGGTCTACACAGGTCATGATAAATGCATCAATCTTTTTTTTTTCTGATAACTGCACAACCGGTTCGTCGGTGTCCCACGGCACAACTGTGCGTCATTCCTCGTTAGTATAGTGGACAAGTATCTCCGCCTGTCACGCGGAAGACCGGGGTTCAATTCCCCGACGGGGAGAGTAGAGTTTTCTATCAGATGCTGCCTCTTCCCCAGAGTGAACAAAAACAACTCATTACTGAAAGCTCTGTATTCATCAACTGGTCTCAACCCAATAATAGATGCAACCAGGAGCTTCATTTTAGCAGTAGGTGGTGCTATAGGCCACATTCGCTTTGCAAACACAACAGAAACATTTGAGTTTGCAAATTCAGAGTCACTTTAGATTCGGGCAAATTGCATCACCAAAGCGGACAAAAGCAAATCATTACCGAAACCTCTGTATTCATCAACTGGTTTCAAGCCATAATAGATGCAAGGCCTCATTTCAGCAGTAGGTGGCGCTATAGGCCACATTTGCTTAGCAAACACAACAGAAGCATTTGAGTTCGCAAATTCAGAGTTGCTTTGGGTTTGGGCAAATTGCATCAATTCTCAGTGTGAACCTCCAATGCTTGTTTTTGTTACTGACTCAGAGCGATCACAATAATGTAAGTGTCTCCGCCTGGTCTCAAACCAGGGACCTTTCGCATATAAGGCAAATGTGATAACTACTATGCTACGGAAACTATAAGAATTGCCTTGCCCTTCACGCAGGTTGCTCAAATCACTGGACCTTGAGCCGTGTCTGGAGTTTCTTGACCATATACAGACATTTCATGGGCAATCATACTACTGTCAGCTGGTGGTTAAAAAAAAACAAAAAAAACAAGGTAATCAAGTTCTGACGCTATATGGTCTACACAGGTCATGATAAATGCATCAATCTTTTTTTCTTTGATAACTGCACAACCGGTTCGTCGGTGTCCCACGGCACAACTGTGCCTCATTCCTCGTTAGTATAGTGGACAAGTATCTCCGCCTGTCACGCGGAAGACCGGGGTTCGATTCCCCGACGGGGAGAGTAGAGTTTTCTATCAGATGCTGCCTCTTCCCCAAAGTGGACAAAAGCAACTCATTACTTTGGATTCGGGCAAATTGCATCACCAAAGAGGACAAAAGCAACTCATTACCGAAACCTCTGTATTCATCAACTGGTTTCAAGCCATAATAGATGCAAAGCCTCATTTCAGCAGTAGGTGGCACTATAGGCCATATTCGCTTAGCAAACACAACAGAAGCATTTGAGTTCGTAAATTCGGAGTTGCTTTGGGTTTGGGCAAATTGCATCAATTCTCAGTGTGAACCTCCAATGCTTGTTTTTGTTACTGACTCAGAGCGATCGCAAAAACGTAAGTGTTTCCGCCTGGTCTCGAAACAGGGACCTTTCGCATGTAAGGCGAATGTGATAACCACTACACTACAGAAACTGTAAGAAGTGCATTGCCCTTCACGCAGGTTGCTCAAATCACTGGACCTTGAGCCGTGTCTGGAGTTTCTTGACCATATACAGACATTTCATGGGCAGTCATACTACTGTCAGCTGGTGGTTAAAAAAAACAAAAAAACAAGGTAATCAAGTTCTGACGCTATATGGTCTACACAGGTCATGATAAATGCATCAATCTTTTTTTTTTTTTGATAACTGCACAACCGGTTCGTCGGTGTCCCACGACACAACTGTGCATCATTCCTCGTTAGTATAGTGGACAAGTATCTCCGCCTGTCCCGCGGAAGACCGGGGTTCGATTCACCGACAGGGAGAGTAGAGTTTTCTATCAGATGCTGCCTCTTCCCCAGAGTGAACAAAAACAACTCATTACTGAAAGCTCTGTATTCATCAACTGGTCTCAACCCAATAATAGATGCAACCAGGAGCCTCATTTTAGCAGTAGGTGGTGCTACAGGCCACATTCGCTTTGCAAACACAACAGAAACATTTGAGTTTGCAAATTCAGAGTCGCTTTAGATTCGGGCGAATTGCATCACCAAAGCAGACAAAAGAAACTCATTACCGAAACCTCTGTATTCATCAACTGGTTTCAAGCCATAATAGATGCAAGGCCTCATTTCAGCAGTAGGTGGCGCTATAGGCCACATTTGCTTAGCAAACACAACAGAAGCATTTGAGTTCGCAAATTCAGAGTTGCTTTGGGTTTGGGCAAATTGCATCAATTCTCAGTGTGAACCTCCAATGCTTGTTTTTGTTACTGACTCAGAGCGATCACAAAAATGTAAGTGTCTCCGCCTGGTCTCAAACCAGGGACCTTTCGCATATAAGGCAAATGTGATAACTACTACGCTACGGAAACTACAAGATTTGCCTTGCCCTTCACGCAGGTTGCTCAAATCACTGGACCTTGAGCCTTGTCTGGAGTTTCTTGACAATATACAGACATTTCATGGGCAATCATACTACTGTCAGCTGGTGGTTAAAAAAAACAAAAAAAACAAGGTAATCAAGTTCTGACGCTATATGGTCTACTCAGGTCATGATAAATGCATCAATCTTTTTTTCTCTGATAACTGCACAACCGGTTCGTCGGTGTCCCACGGCACAACTGTGCCTCATTCCTCGTTAGTATAGTGGACAAGTATCTCCGCCTGTCACGCGGAAGACCGGGGTTCGATTCCCCGACGGGGAGAGTAGAGTTTTCTATCAGATGCTGCCTCTTCCCCAGAGTGGACAAAAGCAACTCATTACTGGAAGCTCTGTATTCATCAACTGGTCTCAACCCATAATAGATGCAACCAGGAGCCTCATTTTAGCAGTAGGTGGTGCTATAGGCCACATTCGCTTTGCAAAGACAACAGAAACATTTGAGTTTGCAAATTCAGAGTTGCTTTAGATTCGGGCAAATTGCATCACCAAAGCGGACAAAAGCAACTCATTACCGAAACCTCTGTATTCATCAACTGGTTTCAAGCCATAATAGATGCAAGGCCTCATTTCAGCAGTAGGTGGCGCTATAGGCCACATTTGCTTAGCAAACACAACAGAAGCATTTGAGTTCGCAAATTCAGAGTTGCTTTGGGTTTGGGCAAATTGCATCAATTCTCAGTGTGAACCTCCAATGCTTGTTTTTGTTACTGACTCAGAGCGATCACAATAATGTAAGTGTCCCCGCCTGGTCTCAAACCAGGGACCTTTCGCATATAAGGCAAATGTGATAACTACTACGCTACGGAAACTGTAGCAAGTGCCTTGCCCTTCACGCAGGTTGCTCAAATCACTGGACCTTGAGCCGTGTCTGGAGTTTCTTGACCATATACAGACATTTCATGGGCAGTCATACTACTGTCAGCTGGTGGTTAAAAAAAAACAAAAAACAAGGTAATCAAGTTCTGACGCTATATGGTCTACACAGGTCATGATAAATGCATCAATCTTTTTTTCTCTGAAAACTGCACAACCGGTTCGTCGGTGTCCCACAGCACAACTTTGCCTCATTCCTCGTTAGTATAGTGGACAAGTATCTCCGCCTGTCACGCGGAAGACCGGGGTTCGATTCCCCGACGGGGAGAGTAGAGTTTTCTATCAGATGCTGCCTCTTCCCCAAAGTGGACAAAAGCAACTCATTACTTTGGATTCGGGCAAATTGCATCACCAAAGAGGACAAAAGCAACTCATTACCGAAACCTCTGTATTCATCAACTGGTTTCAAGCCATAATAGATGCAAAGCCTCATTTCAGCAGTAGGTGTCACTATAGGCCACATTCGCTTAGCAAACACAACAGAAGCATTTGAGTTCGTAAATTCAGAGTTGCTTTGGGTTTGGGCAAATTGCATCAATTCTCAGTGTGAACCTCCAATGCTTGTTTTTGTTACTGACTCAGAGCGATCGCAAAAACGTAAGTGTTTCCGCCTGGTCTCGAACCAGGGACCTTTCGCATGTAAGGCGAATGTGATAACCACTACACTACAGAAACTGTAAAAAGTGCATTGCCCTTCACGCAGGTTGCTCAAATCACTGGACCTTGAGCCGTGTCTGGAGTTTCTTGACCATATACAGACATTTCATGGGCAGTCATACTACTGTCAGCTGGTGGTTAAAAAAAACAAAAAAACAAGGTAATCAAGTTCTGACGCTATATGGTCTACACAGGTCATGATAAATGCATCAATCTTTTTTTTTTTCTGATAACTGCACAACCGGTTCGTCGGTGTCCCACGGCACAACTGTGCGTCATTCCTCGTTAGTATAGTGGACAAGTATCTCCGCCTGTCACGCGGAAGACCGGGGTTCGATTCCCCGACGGGGAGAGTAGAGTTGTCTATCAGATGCTGCCTCTTCCCCAGAGTGAACAAAAACAACTCATTACTGAAAGCTCTGTATTCATCAACTGGTCTCAACCCAATAATAGATGCAACCAGGAGCCTCATTTTAGCAGTAGGTGGTGCTACAGGCCACATTCGCTTTGCAAACACAACAGAAACATTTGAGTTTGCAAATTCAGAGTCGCTTTAGATTCGGGCAAATTGCATCACCAAAGTGGACAAAAGCAAATCATTACCGAAACCTCTGTATTCATCAACTGGTTTCAAGCCATAATAGATGTAAGGCCTCATTTCAGCAGTAGGTGGCGCTATAGGCCACATTTGCTTAGCAAACACCACAGAAGCATTTGAGTTCGCAAATTCAGAGTTGCTTTGGGTTTGGGCAAATTGCATCAATTCTCAGTGTGAACCTCCAATGCTTGTTTTTGTTACTGATTCAGAGCAATCACAAAAATTTAAGTGTCTCCACCTGGTCTCAAACAAGGGACCTTTCGCATATAAGGCAAATGTGATAACTACTACGCTACGGAAACTGTAGTAAGTGCCTTGCCCTTCACGCAGGTTGCTCAAATCACTGGACCTTGAGCCGTGTCTGGAGTTTCTTGACCATATACAGACATTTCATGGGCAGTCATACTACTGTCAGCTGGTGGTTAAAAAAAACAAAAAAAACAAGGTAATCAAGTTCTGACGCTATATGGTCTACACAGGTCATGATAAATGCATCAATCTTTTTTTCTCTGAAAACTGCACAACCGGTTCGTCGGTGTCCCACGGCACAACTTTGCCTCATTCCTCGTTAGTATAGTGGACAAGTATCTCTCCCCGTCGGGGTTCGATTCCCCGACGGGGAGAGTAGAGTTTTCTATCAGATGCTGCCTCTTCCCCAAAGTGGACAAAAGCAACTCATTACTTTGGATTCGGGCAAATTGCATCACCAAAGCGGACAAAAGCAACTCATTACCGAAACCTCTGTATTCATCAACTGGTTTCAAGCCATAATAGATGCAAGGCCTCATTTCAGCAGTAGGTGGCGCTATAGGCCACATTTGCTTAGCAAACACAACAGAAGCATTTGAGTTCGCAAATTCAGAGTTGCTTTGGGTTTGGGCAAATTGCATCAATTCTCAGTGTGAACCTCCAATGCTTGTTTTTGTTACTGACTCAGAGCGATCGCAAAAACGTAAGTGTTTCCGCCTGGTCTCAAACCAGGGACCTTTCGCATGTAAGGCGAATGTGATAACCACTACACTACAGAAACTGTAAGAAGTGCATTGCCCTTCACGCAGGTTGCTCAAATCACTGGACCTTGAGCCGTGTCTGGAGTTTCTTGACCATATACAGACATTTCATGGGCAGTCATACTACTGTCAGCTGGTGGTTAAAAAAAACAAAAAAACAAGGTAATCAAGTTCTGACGCTATATGGTCTACACAGGTCATGATAAATGCATCAATCTTTTTTTCTCTGAAAACTGCACAACCGGATCGTCGGTGTCCCACGGCACAACTTTGCCTCATTCCTCGTTAGTATAGTGGACAAGTATCTCCGCCTGTCACGCGGAAGACCGGGGTTCGATTCCCCGACGGGGAGAGTAGAGTTTTCTATCAGATGCTGCCTCTTCCCCAAAGTGGACAAAAGCAACTCATTACTTTGGATTCGTGCAAATTCATCACCAAAGCGGACAAAAGCAACTCATTACCGAAACCTCTGTATTCATCAACTGGTTTTAAGCCATAATAGATGCAAAGCCTCATTTCAGCAGTAGGTGGCGCTATAGGCCACATTCGCTTAGCAAACACAACAGAAGCATTTGAGTTCGCAAATTCAGAGTTGCTTTGGGTTTGGGCAAATTGCATCAATTCTCAGTGTGAACCTCCAATGCTTGTTTTTGTTACTGACTCAAAGCGATCACAATAATGTAAGTGTCTCCGCCTGGTCTCAAACCAGGGACCTTTCGCATATAAGGCAAACGTGATAACTACTATGCTACGGAAACTGGAAGAATTGCCTTGCCCTTCACGCAGGTTGCTCAAATCACTGGACCTTGAGCCGTGTCTGGAGTTTCTTGACCATATACAGACATTTCATGGGCAGTCATACTACTGTCAGCTGGTGGTTAAAAAAAACAAAAAAAACAAGGTAATCAAGTTCTGACTCTATATGGTCTACACAGGTCATGATAAATGCATCAATCTTTTTTTCTCTGAAAACTGCACAACCGGTTCGTCGGTGTCCCACGGCACAGCTTTGCCTCATTCCTCGTTAGTATAGTGGACAAGTATCTCCGCCTGTCACGCGGAAGACCGGGGTTCGATTCCCCGACGGGGAGAGTAGAGTTTTCTATCAGATGCTGCCTCTTCCCCAAAGTGGACAAAAGCAACTCATTACTGGAAGCTCTGTATTCATCAACTGGTCTCAACCCATAATAGATGCAACCAGGAGCCTCATTTTAGCAGTAGGTGGTGCTATAGGCCACATTCGCTTTGCAAACACAACAGAAACATTTGAGTTTGCAAATTCAGAGTCGCTTTAGATTCGGGCAAATTGCATCACCAAAGTGGACAAAAGCAAATCATTACCGAAACCTCTGTATTCATCAACTGGTTTCAAGCCATAATAGATGCAAGGCCTCATTTCAGCAGTAGGTGGCGCTATAGGCCACATTTGCTTAGCAAAGACAACAGAAGCATTTAAGTTCACAAATTCAGATTTGCTTTGGGTTTGGGCAAATTGCACCAATTCTCAGTGTGAACCTCCAATGCTTGTTTTTGTTACTGACTCAGAGCGATCGCAAAAACGTAAGTGTTTCCGCCTGGTCTCAAACCAGGGACCTTTCGCATGTAAGGCAAATGTGATAACCACTACACTACAGAAACTGTAAGAAGTGCATTGCCCTTCACGCAGGTTGCTCAAATCACTGGACCTTGAGCCGTGTCTGGAGTTTCTTGACCATATACAGACATTTCATGGGCAGTCATACTACTGTCAGCTGGTGGTTAAAAAAAACAAAAAAAACAAGGTAATCAAGTTCTGACGCTATATGGTCTACACAGGTCATGATAAATGCATCAATCTTTTTTTCTCTGAAAACTGCACAACCGGATCGTCGGTGTCCCACGGCACAACTTTGCCTCATTCCTTGTTAGTATAGTGGACAAGTATCTCCGCCTGTCACGCGGAAGACCGGGGTTCGATTCCCCGACGGGGAGAGTAGAGTTTTCTATCAGATGCTGCCTCTTCCCCAAAGTGGACAAAAGCAACTCATTACTTTGGATTCGGGCAAATTGCATCACCAAAGCGGACAAAAGCAACTCATTACCGAAACCTCTGTATTCATCAACTGGTTTCAAGCCATAATAGATGCAAGGCCTCATTTCAGCAGTAGGTGGCGCTATAGGCCACATTTGCTTAGCAAACACAACAGAAGCATTTGAGTTCGCAAATTCAGAGTTGCTTTGGGTTTGGGCAAATTGCATCAATTCTCAGTGTGAACCTCCAATGCTTGTTTTTGTTACTGACTCAGAGCGATCGCAAAAACGTAAGTGTTTCCGCCTGGTCTCAAACCAGGGACCTTTCGCATGTAAGGCGAATGTGATAACCACTACACTACAGAAACTGTAAGAAGTGCATTGCCCTTCACGCAGGTTGCTCAAATCACTGGACCTTGAGCCGTGTCTGGAGTTTCTTGACCATATACAGACATTTCATGGGCAGTCATACTACTGTCAGCTGGTGGTTAAAAAAAACAAAAAAAACAAGGTAATCAAGTTCTGATGCTATATGGTCTACACAGGTCATGATAAATGCATCAATCTTTTTTTCTCTGAAAACTGCACAACCGGATCGTCGGTGTCCCACGGCACAACTTTGCCTCATTCCTCGTTAGTATAGTGGACAAGTATCTCCGCCTGTCACGCGGAAGACCGGGGTTCGATTCCCCGACGGGGAGAGTAGAGTTTTCTATCAGATGCTGCCTCTTCCCCAAAGTGGACAAAAGCAACTCATTACTTTGGATTCGTGCAAATTCATCACCAAAGCGGACAAAAGCAACTCATTACCGAAACCTCTGTATTCATCAACTGGTTTTAAGCCATAATAGATGCAAAGCCTCATTTCAGCAGTAGGTGGCGCTATAGGCCACATTCGCTTAGCAAACACAACAGAAGTATTTGAGTTCGCAAATTCAGAGTTGCTTTGGGTTTGGGCAAATTGCATCAATTCTCAGTGTGAACCTCCAATGCTTGTTTTTGTTACTGACTCAAAGCGATCACAATAATGTAAGTGTCTCCGCCTGGTCTCAAACCAGGGACCTTTCGCATATAAGGCAAACGTGATAACTACTATGCTACGGAAACTGGAAGAATTGCCTTGCCCTTCACGCAGGTTGCTCAAATCACTGGACCTTGAGCCGTGTCTGGAGTTTCTTGACCATATACAGACATTTCATGGGCAGTCATACTACTGTCAGCTGGTGGTTAAAAAAAACAAAAAAAACAAGGTAATCAAGTTCTGACTCTATATGGTCTACACAGGTCATGATAAATGCATCAATCTTTTTTTCTCTGAAAACTGCACAACCGGTTCGTCGGTGTCCCACGGCACAGCTTTGCCTCATTCCTCGTTAGTATAGTGGACAAGTATCTCCGCCTGTCACGCGGAAGACCGGGGTTCGATTCCCCGACGGGGAGAGTAGAGTTTTCTATCAGATGCTGCCTCTTCCCCAAAGTGGACAAAAGCAACTCATTACTGGAAGCTCTGTATTCATCAACTGGTCTCAACCCATAATAGATGCAACCAGGAGCCTCATTTTAGCAGTAGGTGGTGCTATAGGCCACATTCGCTTTGCAAACACAACAGAAACATTTGAGTTTGCAAATTCAGAGTCGCTTTAGATTCGGGCAAATTGCATCACCAAAGTGGACAAAAGCAAATCATTACCGAAACCTCTGTATTCATCAACTGGTTTCAAGCCATAATAGATGCAAGGCCTCATTTCAGCAGTAGGTGGCGCTATAGGCCACATTTGCTTAGCAAAGACAACAGAAGCATTTAAGTTCACAAATTCAGATTTGCTTTGGGTTTGGGCAAATTGCAGCAATTCTCAGTGTGAACCTCCAATGCTTGTTTTTGTTACTGACTCAGAGCGATCGCAAAAACGTAAGTGTTTCCGCCTGGTCTCAAACCAGGGACCTTTCGCATGTAAGGCGAATGTGATAACCACTACACTACAGAAACTGTAAGAAGTGCATTGCCCTTCACGCAGGTTGCTCAAATCACTGGACCTTGAGCCGTGTCTGGAGTTTCTTGACCATATACAGACATTTCATGGGCAGTCATACTACTGTCAGCTGGTGGTTAAAAAAAACAAAAAAAACAAGGTAATCAAGTTCTGACGCTATATGGTCTACACAGGTCATGATAAATGCATCAATCTTTTTTTCTCTGAAAACTGCACAACCGGATCGTCGGTGTCCCACGGCACAACTTTGCCTCATTCCTCGTTAGTATAGTGGACAAGTATCTCCGCCTGTCACGCGGAAGACCGGGGTTCGATTCCCCGACGGGGAGAGTAGAGTTTTCTATCAGATGCTGCCTCTTCCCCAAAGTGGACAAAAGCAACTCATTACTTTGGATTCGTGCAAATTCATCACCAAAGCGGACAAAAGCAACTCATTACCGAAACCTCTGTATTCATCAACTGGTTTTAAGCCATAATAGATGCAAAGGCTCATTTCAGCAGTAGGTGGCGCTATAGGCCACATTCGCTTAGCAAACACAACAGAAGTATTTGAGTTCGCAAATTCAGAGTTGCTTTGGGTTTGGGCAAATTGCATCAATTCTCAGTGTGAACCTCCAATGCTTGTTTTTGTTACTGACTCAAAGCGATCACAATAATGTAAGTGTCTCCGCCTGGTCTCAAACCAGGGACCTTTCGCATATAAGGCAAACGTGATAACTACTATGCTACGGAAACTGGAAGAATTGCCTTGCCCTTCACGCAGGTTGCTCAAATCACTGGACCTTGAGCCGTGTCTGGAGTTTCTTGACCATATACAGACATTTCATGGGCAGTCATACTACTGTCAGCTGGTGGTTAAAAAAAACAAAAAAAACAAGGTAATCAAGTTCTGACTCTATATGGTCTACACAGGTCATGATAAATGCATCAATCTTTTTTTCTCTGAAAACTGCACAACCGGTTCGTCGGTGTCCCACGGCACAGCTTTGCCTCATTCCTCGTTAGTATAGTGGACAAGTATCTCCGCCTGTCACGCGGAAGACCGGGGTTCGATTCCCCGACGGGGAGAGTAGAGTTTTCTATCAGATGCTGCCTCTTCCCCAAAGTGGACAAAAGCAACTCATTACTGGAAGCTCTGTATTCATCAACTGGTCTCAACCCATAATAGATGCAACCAGGAGCCTCATTTTAGCAGTAGGTGGTGCTATAGGCCACATTCGCTTTGCAAACACAACAGAAACATTTGAGTTTGCAAATTCAGAGTCGCTTTAGATTCGGGCAAATTGCATCACCAAAGTGGACAAAAGCAAATCATTACCGAAACCTCTGTATTCATCAACTGGTTTCAAGCCATAATAGATGCAAGGCCTCATTTCAGCAGTAGGTGGCGCTATAGGCCACATTTGCTTAGCAAAGACAACAGAAGCATTTAAGTTCACAAATTCAGATTTGCTTTGGGTTTGGGCAAATTGCAGCAATTCTCAGTGTGAACCTCCAATGCTTGTTTTTGTTACTGACTCAGAGCGATCACAAAAATATAAGTGTCTCCACCTGGTCTCAAACCAGGGACCTTTCGCATATAAGGCAAATGTGATAACTACTACGCTACGGAAACTGTAGTAAGTGCCTTGCCCTTCACGCAGGTTGCTCAAATCACTGGACCTTGAGCCGTGTCTGGAGTTTCTTGACCATATACAGACATTTCATGGGCAGTCATACTACTGTCAGCTGGTGGTTAAAAAAAAACAAAAAACAAGGTAATCAAGTTCTGACGCTATATGGTCTACACAGGTCATGATAAATGCATCAATCTTTTTTTCTCTGAAAACTGCACAACCGGTTCGTCGGTGTCCCACGGCACAACTTTGCCTCATTCCTCGTTAGTATAGTGGACAAGTATCTCCGCCTGTCACGCGGAAGACCGGGGTTCGATTCCCCGACGGGCAGAGTAGAGTTTTCTATCAGATGCTGCCTCTTCCCCAAAGTGGACAAAAGCAACTCATTACTTTGGATTCGGGCAAATTGCATCACCAAAGAGGACAAAAGCAACTCATTACCGAAACCTCTGTATTCCTCAACTGGTTTCAAGCCATAATAGATGCAAAGCCTCATTTCAGCAGTAGGTGTCACTATAGGCCACATTCGCTTAGCAAACACAACAGAAGCATTTGAGTTCGTAAATTCAGAGTTGCTTTGGGTTTGGGCAAATTGCATCAATTCTCAGTGTGAACCTCCAATGCTTGTTTTTGTTACTGACTCAGAGCGATCACAAAAACGTAAGTGTTTCCGCCTGGTCTCGAACCAGGGACCTTTCGCATGTAAGGCAAATGTGATAACCACTACACTACAGAAACTGTAAGAAGTGCATTGCCCTTCACGCAGGTTGCTCAAATCACTGGACCTTGAGCCGTGTCTGGAGTTTCTTGACCATATACAGACATTTCATGGGGAGTCATACTACTGTCAGCTGGTGGTTAAAAAAAACAAAAAAACAAGGTAATCAAGTTCTGACGCTATATGGTCTACACAGGTCATGATAAATGCATCAATCTTTTTTTTTTCTGATAACTGCACAACCGGTTCGTCGGTGTCCCACGGCACAACTGTGCGTCATTCCTCGTTAGTATAGTATACAAGTATCTCCGCCTGTCACGCGGAAGACCGGGGTTCGATTCCCCGACGGGGAGAGTAGAGTTGTCTATCAGATGCTGCCTCTTCCCCAGAGTGAACAAAAACAACTCATTACTGAAAGCTCTGTATTCATCAACTGGTCTCAACCCAATAATAGATGCAACCAGGAGCCTCATTTTAGCAGTAGGTGGTGCTACAGGCCACATTCGCTTTGCAAACACAACAGAAACATTTGAGTTTGCAAATTCAGAGTCGCTTTAGATTCGGGCAAATTGCATCACCAAAGTGGACAAAAGCAAATCATTACCGAAACCTCTGTATTCATCAACTGGTTTCAAGCCATAATAGATGCAAGGCCTCATTTCAGAAGTAGGTGGCGCTATAGGCCACATTTGCTTAGCAAACACAACAGAAGCATTTAAGTTCACAAATTCAGATTTGCTTTGGGTTTGGGCAAATTGCAGCAATTCTCAGTGTGAACCTCCAATGCTTGTTTTTGTTACTGACTCAGAGCGATCACAAAAATATAAGTGTCTCCACCTGGTCTCAAACCAGGGACCTTTCGCATATAAGGCAAATGTGATAACTACTACGCTACGGAAACTGTAGTAAGTGCCTTGCCCTTCACGCAGGTTGCTCAAATCACTGGACCTTGAGCCGTGTCTGGAGTTTCTTGACCATATACAGACATTTCATGGGCAGTCATACTACTGTCAGCTGGTGGTTAAAAAAAAACAAAAAACAAGGTAATCAAGTTCTGACGCTATATGGTCTACACAGGTCATGATAAATGCATCAATCTTTTTTTCTCTGAAAACTGCACAACCGGTTCGTCGGTGTCCCACAGCACAACTTTGCCTCATTCCTCGTTAGTATAGTGGACAAGTATCTCCGCCTGTCACGCGGAAGACCGGGGTTCGATTCCCCGACGGGGAGAGTAGAGTTTTCTATCAGATGCTGCCTCTACCCCAAAGTGGACAAAAGCAACTCATTACTTTGGATTCGGGCAAATTGCATCACCAAAGAGGACAAAAGCAACTCATTACCGAAACCTCTGTATTCATCAACTGGTTTCAAGCCATAATAGATGCAAAGCCTCATTTCAGCAGTAGGTGTCACTATAGGCCACATTCGCTTAGCAAACACAACAGAAGCATTTGAGTTCGTAAATTCAGAGTTGCTTTGGGTTTGGGCAAATTGCATCAATTCTCAGTGTGAACCTCCAATGCTTGTTTTTGTTACTGACTCAGAGCGATCGCAACAACATAAGTGTTTGCGCCTGGTCTTGAACCAGGGACATTTCGCATGTAAGGCAAATGTGATAACCACTACACTACATAAACTGTAAGAAGTGCATTGCCCTTCACGCAGGTTGCTCAAATCACTGGACCTTGAGCCGTGTCTGGAGTTTCTTGACCATATACAGACATTTCATGGGCAGTCATACTACTGTCAGCTGGTGGTTAAAAAAAACAAAAAAAACAAGGTAATCAAGTTCTGACGCTATATGGTCTACACAGGTCATGATAAATGCATCAATCTTTTTTTCTCTGAAAACTGCACAACCGGTTCGTCGGTGTCCCACGGCACAACTTTGCCTCATTCCTCGTTAGTATAGTGGACAAGTATCTCCGCCTGTCACGCGGAAGACCGGGGTTCGATTCCCCGACGGGGAGAGTAGAGCTTTCTATCAAATGCTGCCTCTTCCCCAAAGTGGACAAAAGCAACTCATTACTTTGGATTCGGGCAAATTGCATCACCAAAGAGGACAAAAGCAACTCATTACCGAAACCTCTGTATTCATCAACTGGTGTCAAGCCATAATAGATGCAAAGCCTCATTTCAGCAGTAGGTGGCACTATAGGCCACATTCGCTTAGCAAACACAAGAGAAGCATTTGAGTTCGTAAATTCAGAGTTGCTTTGGGTTTGGGCAAATTGCATCAATTCTCAGTGTGAACCTCCAATGCTTGTTTTTGTTACAGACTCAGAGTGATCGCAAAAACGTAAGTGTTTCCGCCTGGTCTCGAACCAGGGACCTTTCGCATGTAAGGCGAATGTGATAACCACTACACTACAGAAACTGTAAGAAGCGCATTGCCCTTCATGCAGGTTGCTCAAATCACTGGACCTTGAGCCGTGTCTGGAGTTTCTTGACCATATACAGACATTTCATGGGCAGTCATACTACTGTCAGCTGGTGGTTAAAAAAAACAAAAAAACAAGGTAATCAAGTTCTGACGCTATATGGTCTACACAGGTCATGATAAATGCATCAATCTTTTTTTCTCTGAAAACTGCACAACCGGTTCGTCGGTGTCCCACGGAACAACTTTGCCTCATTCCTCGTTAGTATAGTGGACAAGTATCTCCGCCTGTCACGCGGAAGACCGGGGTTCGATTCCCCGACGGGGAGAGTAGAGTTTTCTATCAGATGCTGCCTCTTCCCCAAAGTGGACAAAAGCAACTCATTACTTTGGATTCGGGCAAATTGCATCACCAAAGAGGACAAAAGCAACTCATTACCGAAACCTCTGTATTCATCAACTGGTGTCAAGCCATAATAGATGCAAAGCCTCATTTCAGCAGTAGGTGGCACTATAGGCCACATTCGCTTAGCAAACACAACAGAAGCATTTGAGTTCGTAAATTCAGAGTTGCTTTGGGTTTGGGCAAATTGCATCAATTCTCAGTGTGAACCTCCAATGCTTGTTTTTGTTACTGACTCAAAGCGATCACAAAAATGGAAGTGTCTCCGCCTGGTCTCAAACCAGGGACCTTTCGCATGTAAGGTGAATGTGATAACCACTACACTACAGAAACTGTAAGAAGTCCATTGCCCTTCACGCAGGTTGCTCAAATCACTGGACCTTGAGCCGTGTCTGGAGTTTCTTGACCATATACAGACATTTCATGGGCAGTCATACTACTGTCAGCTGGTGGTTAAAAAAAACAAAAAAAACAAGGCAATCAAGTTCTGACGCTATATGGTCTACACAGGTCATGATAAATGCATCAATCTTTTTTTCTCTGAAAACTGCACAACCGGTTCGTCGGTGTCCCACGGCACAACTTTGCCTCATTCCTCGTTAGTATAGTGGACAAGTATCTCCGCCTGTCACGCGGAAGACCGGGGTTCGATTCCCCGACGGGGAGAGTAGAGTTTTCTATCAGATGCTGCCTCTTCCCCAAAGTGGACAAAAGCAACTCATTACTTTGGATTCGGGCAAATTGCATCACCAAAGCGGACAAAAGCAACTCATTACCGAAACCTCTGTATTCATCAACTGTTTTCAAGCCATAATAGATGCAAGGCCTCATTTCAGCAGTAGGTGACGCTATAGGCCACATTTGCTTAGCAAACACAACAGAAGCATTTGAGTTCGCAAATTCAGAGTTGCTTTGGGTTTGGGCAAATTGCATCAATTCTCAGTGTGAACCTCCAATGCTTGTTTTTGTTACTGACTCAGAGCGATCGCAAAAACGCAAGTGTTTCCGCCTGGTCTCAAACCAGGGACCTTTCGTATGTAAGGCGAATGTGATAACCACTACACTACAGAAACTGTAAGAAGTGCATTGCCCTTCACGCAGGTTGCTCAAATCACTGGACCTTGAGCCGTGTCTGGAGTTTCTTGACCATATACAGACATTTCATGGGCAGTCATACTACTGTCAGCTGGTGGTTAAAAAAAACAAAAAAAACAAGGTAATCAAGTTCTGACGCTATATGGTCTACACAGGTCATGATAAATGCATCAATCTTTTTTTCTCTGAAAAGTGCACAACCGGATCGTCGGTGTCCCACGGCACAACTTTGCCTCATTCCTCGTTAGTATAGTGGACAAGTATCTCCGCCTGTCACGCGGAAGACCGGGGTTCGATTCCCCGACGGGGAGAGTAGAGTTTTCTATCAGATGCTGCCTCTTCCCCAAAGTGGACAAAAGCAACTCATTACTGGAAGCTCTGTATTCATCAACTGGTCTCAACCCATAATAGATGCAACCAGGAGCCTCACTTTAGCAGTAGGTGGTGCTATAGGCCACATTCGCTTTGCAAACACAACAGAAACATTTGAGTTTGCAAATTCAGAGTCGCTTTAGATTCGGGCAAATTGCATCACCAAAGTGGACAAAAGCAAATCATTACCGAAACCTCCGTATTCATCAACTGGTTTCAAGCCATAATAGATGCAAGGCCTCATTTCAGCAGTAGGTGGCGCTATAGGCCACATTGCTTAGCAAACACAACAGAAGCATTTAAGTTCACAAATTCAGATTTGCTTTGGGTTTGGGCAAATTGCAGCAATTCTCAGTGTGAACCTCCAATGCTTGTTTTTGTTACTGACTCAGAGCGATCACAAAAATATAAGTGTCTCCACCTGGTCTCAAACCAGGGACCTTTCGCATATAAGGCAAATGTGATAACTACTACGCTACGGAAACTGTAGTAAGTGCCTTGCCCTTCACGCAGGTTGCTCAAATCACTGGACCTTGAGCCGTGTCTGGAGTTTCTTGACCATATACAGACATTTCATGGGCAGTCATACTCCTGTCAGCTGGTGGTTAAAAAAAAACAAAAAACAAGGTAATCAAGTTCTGACGCTATATGGTCTACACAGGTCATGATAAATGCATCAATCTTTTTTTCTCTGAAAACTGCACAACCGGTTCGTCGGTGTCCCACAGCACAACTTTGCCTCATTCCTCGTTAGTATAGTGGACAAGTATCTCCGCCTGTCACGCGGAAGACCGGGGTTCGATTCCCCGACGGGGAGAGTAGAGTTTTCTATCAGATGCTGCCTCTTCCCCAAAGTGGACAAAAGCAACTCATTACTTTGGATTCGGGCAAATTGCATCACCAAAGAGGACAAAAGCAACTCATTACCGAAACCTCTGTATTCATCAACTGGTTTCAAGCCATAATAGATGCAAAGCCTCATTTCAGCAGTAGGTGTCACTATAGGCCACATTCGCTTAGCAAACACAACAGAAGCATTTGAGTTCGTAAATTCAGAGTTGCTTTGGGTTTGGGCAAATTGCATCAATTCTCAGTGTGAACCTCCAATGCTTGTTTTTGTTACTGACTCAGAGCGATCGCAAAAACGTAAGTGTTTGCGCCTGGTCTTGAACCAGGGACATTTCGCATGTAAGGCAAATGTGATAACCACTACACTACATAAACTGTAAGAAGTGCATTGCCCTTCACGCAGGTTGCTCAAATCACTGGACCTTGAGCCGTGTCTGGAGTTTCTTGACCATATACAGACATTTCATGGGCAGTCATACTACTGTCAGCTGGTGGTTAAAAAAAACAAAAAAACAAGGTAATCAAGTTCTGACGCTATATGGTCTACACAGGTCATGATAAATGCATCAATCTTTTTTTTTTCTGATAACTGCACAACCGGTTCGTCGTTGTCCCACAACACAACTGTGCGTCATTCCTTGTTAGTATAGTGGACAAGTATCTCCGCCTGTCACGCGGAAGACCGGGGTTCGATTCCCCGACGGGGAGAGTAGAGTTTTCTATCAGATGCTGCCTCTTCCCCAGAGTGAACAAAAACAACTCATTACTGAAAGCTCTGTATTCATCAACTGGTCTCAACCCAATAATAGATGCAACCAGGAGCCTCATTTTAGCAGTAGGTGGTGCTACAGGCCACATTCGCTTTGCAAACACAACAGAAGCATTTGAGTTCGCAAATTCAGAGTTGCTTTGGGTTTGGGCAAATTGCATCAATTCTCAGTGTGAACCTCCAATGCTTGTTTTTGTTACTGACTCAGAGCGATCACAAAAATGTAAGTGTCTCCACCTGGTCTCAAACCAGGGACCTTTCGCATATAAGGCAAATGTGATAACTACTACGCTACGGAAACTGGAAGAATTGCCTTGCCCTTCACGCAGGTTGCTCAAATCACTGGACCTTGAGCCGTGTCTGGAGTTTCTTGACCATATACAGAAATTTCATGGGCAGTCATACTACTGTCAGCTGGTGGTTAAAAAAAAACAAAAAACAAGGTAATCAAGTTCTGACGCTATATGGTCTACACAGGTCATGATAAATGCATCAATCTTTTTTTCTCTGAAAACTGCACAACCGGTTCGTCGGTGTCCCACGGCACAACTTTGCCTCATTCCTCGTTAGTATAGTGGACAAGTATCTCCGCCTGTCACGCGGAAGACCGGGGTTCGATTCCCCGACGGGGAGAGTAGAGTTTTCTATCAGATGCTGCCTCTTCCCCAAAGTGGACAAAAGCAACTCATTACTTTGGATTCGGGCAAATTGCATCACCAAAGCGGACAAAAGCAACTCATTACCGAAACCTCTGTATTCATCAACTGGTTTTAAGCCATAATAGATGCAAAGCCTCATTTCAGCAGTAGGTGGCGCTATAGGCCACATTCGCTTAGCAAACACAACAGAAGCATTTGAGTTCGCAAATTCAGAGTTGCTTTGGGTTTGGGCAAATTGCATCAATTCTCAGTGTGAAACTCCAATGCTTGTTTTTGTTACTGACTCAAAGCGATCACAATAATGTAAGTGTCTCCGCCTGGTCTCAAACCAGGGACCTTTCGCATATAAGGCAAACGTGATAACTACTACGCTACGGAAACTGGAAGAATTGCCTTGCCCTTCACGCAGGTTGCTCAAATCACTGGACCTTGAGCCGTGTCTGGAGTTTCTTGACCATATACAGACATTTCATGGGCAGTCATACTACTGTCAGCTGGTGGTTAAAAAAAACAAAAAAAACAAGGTAATCAAGTTCTGACTCTATATGGTCTACACAGGTCATGATAAATGCATCAATCTTTTTTTCTCTGAAAACTGCACAACCGGTTCGTCAGTATCCCACGGCACAGCTTTGCCTCATTCCTCGTTAGTATAGTGGACAAGTATCTCCGCCTGTCACGCGGAAGACCGGGGTTCGATTCCCCGACGGGGAGAGTAGAGTTTTCTATCAGATGCTGCCTCTTCCCCAAAGTGGACAAAAGCAACTCATTACTGGAAGCTCTGTATTCATCAACTGGTCTCAACCCATAATAGATGCAACCAGGAGCCTCATTTTAGCAGTAGGTGGTGCTATAGGCCACATTCGCTTTGCAAACACAACAGAAACATTTGAGTTTGCAAATTCAGAGTCGCTTTAGATTCGGGCAAATTGCATCACCAAAGTGGACAAAAGCAAATCATTACCGAAACCTCTGTATTCATCAACTGGTTTCAAGCCATAATAGATGCAAGGCCTCATTTCAGCAGTAGGTGGCGCTATAGGCCACATTTGCTTAGCAAAGACAACAGAAGCATTTAAGTTCACAAATTCAGATTTGCTTTGGGTTTGGGCAAATTGCAGCAATTCTCAGTGTGAACCTCCAATGCTCGTTTTTGTTACTGACTCAGAGCGATCACAAAAATATAAGTGTCTCCACCTGGTCTCAAACCAGGGACCTTTCGCATATAAGGCAAATGTGATAACTACTACGCTACGGAAAGTGTAGTAAGTGCCTTGCCCTTCACGCAGGTTGCTCAAATCACTGGACCTTGAGCCGTGTCTGGAGTTTCTTGACCATATACAGACATTTCATGGGCAGTCATACTACTGTCAGCTGGTGGTTAAAAAAAAACAAAAAACAAGGTAATCAAGTTCTGACGCTATATGGTCTACACAGGTCATGATAAATGCATCAATCTTTTTTTCTCTGAAAACTGCACAACCGGTTCGTCGGTGTCCCACAGCACAACTTTGCCTCATTCCTCGTTAGTATATGGGACAAGTATCTCCGCCTGTCACGCGGAAGACCGGGGTTCGATTCCCCGACGGGGAGAGTAGAGTTTTCTATCAGATGCTGCCTCTTCCCCAAAGTGGACAAAAGCAACTCATTACTTTGGATTCGGGCAAATTGCATCACCAAAGAGGACAAAAGCAACTCATTACCGAAACCTCTGTATTCATCAACTGGTTTCAAGCCATAATAGATGCAAAGCCTCATTTCAGCAGTAGGTGTCACTATAGGCCACATTCGCTTAGCAAACACAACAGAAGCATTTGAGTTCGTAAATTCAGAGTTGCTTTGGGTTTGGGCAAATTGCATCAATTCTCAGTGTGAACCTCCAATGCTTGTTTTTGTTACTGACTCAGAGCGATCGCAAAAACGTAAGTGTTTGCGCCTGGTCTTGAACCAGGGACATTTCGCATGTAAGGCAAATGTGATAACCACTACACTACATAAACTGTAAGAAGTGCATTGCCCTTCACGCAGGTTGCTCAAATCACTGGACCTTGAGCCGTGTCTGGAGTTTCTTGACCATATACAGACATTTCATGGGCAGTCATACTACTGTCAGCTGGTGGTTAAAAAAAACAAAAAAACAAGGTAATCAAGTTCTGACGCTATATGGTCTACACAGGTCATGATAAATGCATCAATCTTTGTTTTTCTGATAACTGCACAACCGGTTCGTCGTTGTCCCACAACACAACTGTGCGTCATTCCTTGTTAGTATAGTGGACAAGTATCTCCGCCTGTCACGCGGAAGACCGGGGTTCGATTCCCCGACGGGGAGAGTAGAGTTTTCTATCAGATGCTGCCTCTTCCCCAGAGTGAACAAAAACAACTCATTACTGAAAGCTCTGTATTCATCAACTGGTCTCAACCCAATAATAGATGCAACCAGGAGCCTCATTTTAGCAGTAGGTGGTGCTACAGGCCACATTCGCTTTGCAAACACAACAGAAGCATTTGAGTTCGCAAATTCAGAGTTGCTTTGGGTTTGGGCAAATTGCATCAATTCTCAGTGTGAACCTCCAATGCTTGTTTTTGTTACTGACTCAGAGCGATCACAAAAATGTAAGTGTCTCCACCTGGTCTCAAACCAGGGACCTTTCGCATATAAGGCAAATGTGATAACTACTACGCTACGGAAACTGGAAGAATTGCCTTGCCCTTCACGCAGGTTGCTCAAATCACTGGACCTTGAGCCGTGTCTGGAGTTTCTTGACCATATACAGAAATTTCATGGGCAGTCATACTACTGTCAGCTGGTGGTTAAAAAAAAACAAAAAACAAGGTAATCAAGTTCTGACGCTATATGGTCTACACAGGTCATGATAAATGCATCAATCTTTTTTTCTCTGAAAACTGCACAACCGGTTCGTCGGTGTCCCACGGCACAACTTTGCCTCATTCCTCGTTAGTATAGTGGACAAGTATCTCCGCCTGTCACGCGGAAGACCGGGGTTCGATTCCCTGACGGGGAGAGTAGAGTTTTCTATCAGATGCTGCCTCTTCCCCAAAGTGGACAAAAGCAACTCATTACTTTGGATTCGGGCAAATTGCATCACCAAAGCGGACAAAAGCAACTCATTACCGAAACCTCTGTATTCATCAACTGGTTTTAAGCCATAATAGATGCAAAGCCTCATTTCAGCAGTAGGTGGCGCTATAGGCCACATTCGCTTAGCAAACACAACAGAAGCATTTGAGTTCGCAAATTCAGAGTTGCTTTGGGTTTGGGCAAATTGCATCAATTCTCAGTGTGAAACTCCAATGCTTGTTTTTGTTACTGACTCAAAGCGATCACAATAATGTAAGTGTCTCCGCCTGGTCTCAAACCAGGGACCTTTCGCATATAAGGCAAACGTGATAACTACTACGCTACGGAAACTGGAAGAATTGCCTTGCCCTTCACGCAGGTTGCTCAAATCACTGGACCTTGAGCCGTGTCTGGAGTTTCTTGACCATATACAGACATTTCATGGGCAGTCATACTACTGTCAGCTGGTGGTTAAAAAAAACAAAAAAAACAAGGTAATCAAGTTCTGACTCTATATGGTCTACACAGGTCATGATAAATGCATCAATCTTTTTTTCTCTGAAAACTGCACAACCGGTTCGTCGGTGTCCCACGGCACAGCTTTGCCTCATTCCTCGTTAGTATAGTGGACAAGTATCTCCGCCTGTCACGCGGAAGACCGGGGTTCGATTCCCCGACGGGGAGAGTAGAGTTTTCTATCAGATGCTGCCTCTTCCCCAAAGTGGACAAAAGCAACTCATTACTGGAAGCTCTGTATTCATCAACTGGTCTCAACCCATAATAGATGCAACCAGGAGCCTCATTTTAGCAGTAGGTGGTGCTATAGGCCACATTCGCTTTGCAAACACAACAGAAACATTTGAGTTTGCAAATTCAGAGTCGCTTTAGATTCGGGCAAATTGCATCACCAAAGTGGATAAAAGCAAATCATTACCGAAACCTCTGTATTCATCAACTGGTTTCAAGCCATAATAGATGCAAGGCCTCATTTCAGCAGTAGGTGGCGCTATAGGCCACATTTGCTTAGCAAAGACAACAGAAGCATTTAAGTTCACAAATTCAGATTTGCTTTGGGTTTGGGCAAATTGCAGCAATTCTCAGTGTGAACCTCCAATGCTTGTTTTTGTTACTGACTCAGAGCGATCACAAAAATATAAGTGTCTCCACCTGGTCTCAAACCAGGGACCTTTCGCATATAAGGCAAATGTGATAACTACTACGCTACGGAAAGTGTAGTAAGTGCCTTGCCCTTCACGCAGGTTGCTCAAATCACTGGACCTTGAGCCGTGTCTGGAGTTTCTTGACCATATACAGACATTTCATGGGCAGTCATACTACTGTCAGCTGGTGGTTAAAAAAAAACAAAAAACAAGGTAATCAAGTTCTGACGCTATATGGTCTACACAGGTCATGATAAATGCATCAATCTTTTTTTCTCTGAAAACTGCACAACCGGTTCGTCGGTGTCCCACAGCACAACTTTGCCTCATTCCTCGTTAGTATAGTGGACAAGTATCTCCGCCTGTCACGCGGAAGACCGGGGTTCGATTCCCCGACGGGGAGAGTAGAGTTTTCTATCAGATGCTGCCTCTTCCCCAAAGTGGACAAAAGCAACTCATTACTTTGGATTCGGGCAAATTGCATCACCAAAGAGGACAAAAGCAACTCATTACCGAAACCTCTGTATTCATCAACTGGTTTCAAGCCATAATAGATGCAAAGCCTCATTTCAGCAGTAGGTGTCACTATAGGCCACATTCGCTTAGCAAACACAACAGAAGCATTTGAGTTCGTAAATTCAGAGTTGCTTTGGGTTTGGGCAAATTGCATCAATTCTCAGTGTGAACCTCCAATGCTTGTTTTTGTTACTGACTCAGAGCGATCGCAAAAACGTAAGTGTTTCCGCCTGGTCTCGAACCAGGGACCTTTCGCATGTAAGGCAAATGTGATAACCACTACACTACAGAAACTGTAAGAAGTGCATTGCCCTTCACGCAGGTTGCTCAAATCACTGGACCTTGAGCCGTGTCTGGAGTTTCTTGACCATATACAGACATTTCATGGCGAGTCATACTACTGTCAGCTGGTGGTTAAAAAAAACAAAAAAACAAGGTAATCAAGTTCTGACGCTATATGGTCTACACAGGTCATGATAAATGCATCAATCTTTTTTTTTTCTGATAACTGCACAACCGGTTCGTCGGTGTCCCACGGCACAACTGTGCGTCATTCCTCGTTAGTATAGTGGACAAGTATCTCCGCCTGTCACGCGGAAGACCGGGGTTCGATTCCCCGACGGGGAGAGTAGAGTTGTCTATCAGATGCTGCCTCTTCCCCAGAGTGAACAAAAACAACTCATTACTGAAAGCTCTGTATTCATCAACTGGTCTCAACCCAATAATAGATGCAACCAGGAGCCTCATTTTAGCAGTAGGTGGTGCTACAGGCCACATTCGCTTTGCAAACACAACAGAAGCATTTGAGTTCGCAAATTCAGAGTTGCTTTGGGTTTGGGCAAATTGCATCAATTCTCAGTGTGAACCTCCAATGCTTGTTTTTGTTACTGACTCAGAGCGATCACAAAAATGTAAGTGTTTCCACCTGGTCTCAAACCAGGGACCTTTCGCATATAAGGCAAATGTGATAACTACTACGCTACGGAAACTGGAAGAATTGCCTTGCCCTTCACGCAGGTTGCTCAAATCACTGGACCTTGAGCCGTGTCTGGAGTTTCTTGACCATATACAGACATTTCATGGGCAGTCATACTACTGTCAGCTGGTGGTTAAAAAAAAACAAAAAACAAGGTAATCAAGTTCTGACGCTATATGGTCTACACAGGTCATGATAAATGCATCAATCTTTTTTTCTCTGAAAACTGCACAACCGGTTCGTCGGTGTCCCACAGCACAACTTTGCCTCATTCCTCGTTAGTATAGTGGACAAGTATCTCCGCCTGTCACGCGGAAGACCGGGGTTCGATTCCCCGACGGGGAGAGTAGAGTTTTCTATCAGATGCTGCCTCTTCCCCAAAGTGGACAAAAGCAACTCATTACTTTGGATTCGGGCAAATTGCATCACCAAAGAGGACAAAAGCAACTCATTACCGAAACCTCTGTATTCATCAACTGGTTTCAAGCCATAATAGATGCAAAGCCTCATTTCAGCAGTAGGTGTCACTATAGGCCACATTCGCTTAGCAAACACAACAGAAGCATTTGAGTTCGTAAATTCAGAGTTGCTTTGGGTTTGGGCAAATTGCATCAATTCTCAGTGTGAACCTCCAATGCTTGTTTTTGTTACTGACTCAGAGCGATCGCAAAAACGTGAGTGTTTCCGCCTGGTCTCGAACCAGGGACCTTTCGCATGTAAGGCAAATGTGATAACCACTACACTACAGAAACTGTAAGAAGTGCATTGCCCTTCACGCAGGTTGCTCAAATCACTGGACCTTGAGCCGTGTCTGGAGTTTCTTGACCATATACAGACATTTCATGGCGAGTCATACTACTGTCAGCTGGTGGTTAAAAAAAACAAAAAAACAAGGTAATCAAGTTCTGACGCTATATGGTCTACACAGGTCATGATAAATGCATCAATCTTTTTTTTTTCTGATAACTGCACAACCGGTTCGTCGGTGTCCCACGGCACAACTGTGCGTCATTCCTCGTTAGTATAGTGGACAAGTATCTCCGCCTGTCACGCGGAAGACCGGGGTTCGATTCCCCGACGGGGAGAGTAGAGTTGTCTATCAGATGCTGCCTCTTCCCCAGAGTGAACAAAAACAACTCATTACTGAAAGCTCTGTATTCATCAACTGGTCTCAACCCAATAATAGATGCAACCAGGAGCCTCATTTTAGCAGTAGGTGGTGCTACAGGCCACATTCGCTTTGCAAACACAACAGAAGCATTTGAGTTCGCAAATTCAGAGTTGCTTTGGGTTTGGGCAAATTGCATCAATTCTCAGTGTGAACCTCCAATGCTTGTTTTTGTTACTGACTCAGAGTGATCGCAAAAACGTAAGTGTTTCCGCCTGGTCTCGAACCAGGGACCTTTCGCATGTAAGGCGAATGTGATAACCACTACACTACAGAAACTGTAAGAAGCGCATTGCCCTTCATGCAGGTTGCTCAAATCACTGGACCTTGAGCCGTGTCTGGAGTTTCTTGACCATATACAGACATTTCATGGGCAGTCATACTACTGTCAGCTGGTGGTTAAAAAAAACAAAAAAACAAGGTAATCAAGTTCTGACGCTATATGGTCTACACAGGTCATGATAAATGCACCAATCTTTTTTTCTATGAAAACTGCACAACCGGTTCGTCGGTGTCCCACGGAACAACTTTGCCTCATTCCTCGTTAGTATAGTGGACAAGTATCTCCGCCTGTCACGCGGAAGACCGGGGTTCGATTCCCCGACGGGGAGAGTAGAGTTTTCTATCAGATGCTGCCTCTTCCCCAAAGTGGACAAAAGCAACTCATTACTTTGGATTCGGGCAAATTGCATCACCAAAGAGGACAAAAGCAACTCATTACCGAAACCTCTGTATTCATCAACTGGTGTCAAGCCATAATAGATGCAAAGCCTCATTTCAGCAGTAGGTGGCACTATAGGCCACATTCGCTTAGCAAACACAACAGAAGCATTTGAGTTCGTAAATTCAGAGTTGCTTTGGGTTTGGGCAAATTGCATCAATTCTCAGTGTGAACCTCCAATGCTTGTTTTTGTTACTGACTCAGAGCGATCACAAAAATGTAAGTGTCTCCACCTGGTCTCAAACCAGGGACCTTTCGCATATAAGGCAAATGTGATAACTACTACGCTACGGAAACTGGAAGAATTGCCTTGCCCTTCACGCAGGTTGCTCAAATCACTGGACCTTGAGCCGTGTCTGGAGTTTCTTGACCATATACAGACATTTCATGGGCAGTCATACTACTGTCAGCTGGTGGTTAAAAAAAACAAAAAAACAAGGTAATCAAGTTCTGACGCTATATGGTCTACACAGGTCATGATAAATGCATCAATCTTTTTTTTTTCTGATAACTGCACAACCGGTTCGTCGTTGTCCCACAACACAACTGTGCGTCATTCCTTGTTAGTATAGTGGACAAGTATCTCCGCCTGTCACGCGGAAGACCGGGGTTCGATTCCCCGACGGGGAGAGTAGAGTTTTCTATCAGATGCTGCCTCTTCCCCAGAGTGAACAAAAACAACTCATTACTGAAAGCTCTGTATTCATCAACTGGTCTCAACCCAATAATAGATGCAACCAGGAGCCTCATTTTAGCAGTAGGTGGTGCTACAGGCCACATTCGCTTTGCAAACACAACAGAAGCATTTGAGTTCGCAAATTCAGAGTTGCTTTGGGTTTGGGCAAATTGCATCAATTCTCAGTGTGAACCTCCAATGCTTGTTTTTGTTACTGACTCAGAGCGATCACAAAAATGTAAGTGTTTCCACCTGGTCTCAAACCAGGGACCTTTCGCATATAAGGCAAATGTGATAACTACTACGCTACGGAAACTGGAAGAATTGCCTTGCCCTTCACGCAGGTTGCTCAAATCACTGGACCTTGAGCCGTGTCTGGAGTTTCTTGACCATATACAGACATTTCATGGGCAGTCATACTACTGTCAGCTGGTGGTTAAAAAAAAACAAAAAACAAGGTAATCAAGTTCTGACGCTATATGGTCTACACAGGTCATGATAAATGCATCAATCTTTTTTTCTCTGAAAACTGCACAACCGGTTCGTCGGTGTCCCACAGCACAACTTTGCCTCATTCCTCGTTAGTATAGTGGACAAGTATCTCCGCCTGTCACGCGGAAGACCGGGGTTCGATTCCCCGACGGGGAGAGTAGAGTTTTCTATCAGATGCTGCCTCTTCCCCAAAGTGGACAAAAGCAACTCATTACTTTGGATTCGGGCAAATTGCATCACCAAAGAGGACAAAAGCAACTCATTACCGAAACCTCTGTATTCATCAACTGGTTTCAAGCCATAATAGATGCAAAGCCTCATTTCAGCAGTAGGTGTCACTATAGGCCACATTCGCTTAGCAAACACAACAGAAGCATTTGAGTTCGTAAATTCAGAGTTGCTTTGGGTTTGGGCAAATTGCATCAATTCTCAGTGTGAACCTCCAATGCTTGTTTTTGTTACTGACTCAGAGCGATCGCAAAAACGTGAGTGTTTCCGCCTGGTCTCGAACCAGGGACCTTTCGCATGTAAGGCAAATGTGATAACCACTACACTACAGAAACTGTAAGAAGTGCATTGCCCTTCACGCAGGTTGCTCAAATCACTGGACCTTGAGCCGTGTCTGGAGTTTCTTGACCATATACAGACATTTCATGGCGAGTCATACTACTGTCAGCTGGTGGTTAAAAAAAACAAAAAAACAAGGTAATCAAGTTCTGACGCTATATGGTCTACACAGGTCATGATAAATGCATCAATCTTTTTTTTTTCTGATAACTGCACAACCGGTTCGTCGGTGTCCCACGGCACAACTGTGCGTCATTCCTCGTTAGTATAGTGGACAAGTATCTCCGCCTGTCACGCGGAAGACCGGGGTTCGATTCCCCGACGGGGAGAGTAGAGTTGTCTATCAGATGCTGCCTCTTCCCCAGAGTGAACAAAAACAACTCATTACTGAAAGCTCTGTATTCATCAACTGGTCTCAACCCAATAATAGATGCAACCAGGAGCCTCATTTTAGCAGTAGGTGGTGCTACAGGCCACATTCGCTTTGCAAACACAACAGAAGCATTTGAGTTCGCAAATTCAGAGTTGCTTTGGGTTTGGGCAAATTGCATCAATTCTCAGTGTGAACCTCCAATGCTTGTTTTTGTTACTGACTCAGAGTGATCGCAAAAACGTAAGTGTTTCCGCCTGGTCTCGAACCAGGGACCTTTCGCATGTAAGGCGAATGTGATAACCACTACACTACAGAAACTGTAAGAAGCGCATTGCCCTTCATGCAGGTTGCTCAAATCACTGGACCTTGAGCCGTGTCTGGAGTTTCTTGACCATATACAGACATTTCATGGGCAGTCATACTACTGTCAGCTGGTGGTTAAAAAAAACAAAAAAACAAGGTAATCAAGTTCTGACGCTATATGGTCTACACAGGTCATGATAAATGCACCAATCTTTTTTTCTATGAAAACTGCACAACCGGTTCGTCGGTGTCCCACGGAACAACTTTGCCTCATTCCTCGTTAGTATAGTGGACAAGTATCTCCGCCTGTCACGCGGAAGACCGGGGTTCGATTCCCCGACGGGGAGAGTAGAGTTTTCTATCAGATGCTGCCTCTTCCCCAAAGTGGACAAAAGCAACTCATTACTTTGGATTCGGGCAAATTGCATCACCAAAGAGGACAAAAGCAACTCATTACCGAAACCTCTGTATTCATCAACTGGTGTCAAGCCATAATAGATGCAAAGCCTCATTTCAGCAGTAGGTGGCACTATAGGCCACATTCGCTTAGCAAACACAACAGAAGCATTTGAGTTCGTAAATTCAGAGTTGCTTTGGGTTTGGGCAAATTGCATCAATTCTCAGTGTGAACCTCCAATGCTTGTTTTTGTTACTGACTCAGAGCGATCACAAAAATGTAAGTGTCTCCACCTGGTCTCAAACCAGGGACCTTTCGCATATAAGGCAAATGTGATAACTACTACGCTACGGAAACTGGAAGAATTGCCTTGCCCTTCACGCAGGTTGCTCAAATCACTGGACCTTGAGCCGTGTCTGGAGTTTCTTGACCATATACAGACATTTCATGGGCAGTCATACTACTGTCAGCTGGTGGTTAAAAAAAACAAAAAAACAAGGTAATCAAGTTCTGACGCTATATGGTCTACACAGGTCATGATAAATGCATCAATCTTTTTTTTTTCTGATAACTGCACAACCGGTTCGTCGTTGTCCCACAACACAACTGTGCGTCATTCCTTGTTAGTATAGTGGACAAGTATCTCCGCCTGTCACGCGGAAGACCGGGGTTCGATTCCCCGACGGGGAGAGTAGAGTTTTCTATCAGATGCTGCCTCTTCCCCAGAGTGAACAAAAACAACTCATTACTGAAAGCTCTGTATTCATCAACTGGTCTCAACCCAATAATAGATGCAACCAGGAGCCTCATTTTAGCAGTAGGTGGTGCTACAGGCCACATTCGCTTTGCAAACACAACAGAAGCATTTGAGTTCGCAAATTCAGAGTTGCTTTGGGTTTGGGCAAATTGCATCAATTCTCAGTGTGAACCTCCAATGCTTGTTTTTGTTACTGACTCAGAGCGATCACAAAAATGTAAGTGTCTCCACCTGGTCTCAAACCAGGGACCTTTCGCATATAAGGCAAATGTGATAACTACTACGCTACGGAAACTGGAAGAATTGCCTTGCCCTTCACGCAGGTTGCTCAAATCACTGGACCTTGAGCCGTGTCTGGAGTTTCTTGACCATATACAGAAATTTCATGGGCAGTCATACTACTGTCAGCTGGTGGTTAAAAAAAAACAAAAAACAAGGTAATCAAGTTCTGACGCTATATGGTCTACACAGGTCATGATAAATGCATCAATCTTTTTTTCTCTGAAAACTGCACAACCGGTTCGTCGGTGTCCCACGGCACAACTTTGCCTCATTCCTCGTTAGTATAGTGGACAAGTATCTCCGCCTGTCACGCGGAAGACCGGGGTTCGATTCCCCGACGGGGAGAGTAGAGTTTTCTATCAGATGCTGCCTCTTCCCCAAAGTGGACAAAAGCAACTCATTACTTTGGATTCGGGCAAATTGCATCACCAAAGCGGACAAAAGCAACTCATTACCGAAACCTCTGTATTCATCAACTGGTTTTAAGCCATAATAGATGCAAAGCCTCATTTCAGCAGTAGGTGGCGCTATAGGCCACATTCGCTTAGCAAACACAACAGAAGCATTTGAGTTCGCAAATTCAGAGTTGCTTTGGGTTTGGGCAAATTGCATCAATTCTCAGTGTGAAACTCCAATGCTTGTTTTTGTTACTGACTCAAAGCGATCACAATAATGTAAGTGTCTCCGCCTGGTCTCAAACCAGGGACCTTTCGCATATAAGGCAAACGTGATAACTACTACGCTACGGAAACTGGAAGAATTGCCTTGCCCTTCACGCAGGTTGCTCAAATCACTGGACCTTGAGCCGTGTCTGGAGTTTCTTGACCATATACAGACATTTCATGGGCAGTCATACTACTGTCAGCTGGTGGTTAAAAAAAACAAAAAAAACAAGGTAATCAAGTTCTGACTCTATATGGTCTACACAGGTCATGATAAATGCATCAATCTTTTTTTCTCTGAAAACTGCACAACCGGTTCGTCAGTATCCCACGGCACAGCTTTGCCTCATTCCTCGTTAGTATAGTGGACAAGTATCTCCGCCTGTCACGCGGAAGACCGGGGTTCGATTCCCCGACGGGGAGAGTAGAGTTTTCTATCAGATGCTGCCTCTTCCCCAAAGTGGACAAAAGCAACTCATTACTGGAAGCTCTGTATTCATCAACTGGTCTCAACCCATAATAGATGCAACCAGGAGCCTCATTTTAGCAGTAGGTGGTGCTATAGGCCACATTCGCTTTGCAAACACAACAGAAACATTTGAGTTTGCAAATTCAGAGTCGCTTTAGATTCGGGCAAATTGCATCACCAAAGTGGACAAAAGCAAATCATTACCGAAACCTCTGTATTCATCAACTGGTTTCAAGCCATAATAGATGCAAGGCCTCATTTCAGCAGTAGGTGGCGCTATAGGCCACATTTGCTTAGCAAAGACAACAGAAGCATTTAAGTTCACAAATTCAGATTTGCTTTGGGTTTGGGCAAATTGCAGCAATTCTCAGTGTGAACCTCCAATGCTTGTTTTTGTTACTGACTCAGAGCGATCACAAAAATATAAGTGTCTCCACCTGGTCTCAAACCAGGGACCTTTCGCATATAAGGCAAATGTGATAACTACTACGCTACGGAAAGTGTAGTAAGTGCCTTGCCCTTCACGCAGGTTGCTCAAATCACTGGACCTTGAGCCGTGTCTGGAGTTTCTTGACCATATACAGACATTTCATGGGCAGTCATACTACTGTCAGCTGGTGGTTAAAAAAAAACAAAAAACAAGGTAATCAAGTTCTGACGCTATATGGTCTACACAGGTCATGATAAATGCATCAATCTTTTTTTCTCTGAAAACTGCACAACCGGTTCGTCGGTGTCCCACAGCACAACTTTGCCTCATTCCTCGTTAGTATAGTGGACAAGTATCTCCGCCTGTCACGCGGAAGACCGGGGTTCGATTCCCCGACGGGGAGAGTAGAGTTGTCTATCAGATGCTGCCTCTTCCCCAGAGTGAACAAAAACAACTCATTACTGAAAGCTCTGTATTCATCAACTGGTCTCAACCCAATAATAGATGCAACCAGGAGCCTCATTTTAGCAGTAGGTGGTGCTACAGGCCACATTCGCTTTGCAAACACAACAGAAGCATTTGAGTTCGCAAATTCAGAGTTGCTTTGGGTTTGGGCAAATTGCATCAATTCTCAGTGTGAACCTCCAATGCTTGTTTTTGTTACTGACTCAGAGCGATCACAAAAATGTAAGTGTTTCCACCTGGTCTCAAACCAGGGACCTTTCGCATATAAGGCAAATGTGATAACTACTACGCTACGGAAACTGGAAGAATTGCCTTGCCCTTCACGCAGGTTGCTCAAATCACTGGACCTTGAGCCGTGTCTGGAGTTTCTTGACCATATACAGAAATTTCATGGGCAGTCATACTACTGTCAGCTGGTGGTTAAAAAAAACAAAAAAAACAAGGTAATCAAGTTCTGACGCTATATGGTCTACACAGGTCATGATAAATGCATCAATCTTTTTTTCTCTGAAAACTGCACAACCGGTTCGTCGGTGTCCCACGGCACAACTTTGCCTCATTCCTCGTTAGTATAGTGGACAAGTATCTCCGCCTGTCACGCGGAAGACCGGGGTTCGATTCCCCGACGGGGAGAGTAGAGTTTTCTATCAGATGCTGCCTCTTCCCCAAAGTGGACAAAAGCAACTCATTACTTTGGATTCGGGCAAATTGCATCACCAAAGAGGACAAAAGCAACTCATTACCGAAACCTCTGTATTCATCAACTGGTGTCAAGCCATAATAGATGCAAAGCCTGATTTCAGCAGTAGGTGGCACTATAGGCCACATTCGCTTAGCAAACACAACAGAAGCATTTGAGTTCGTAAATTCAGAGTTGCTTTGGGTTTGGGCAAATTGCATCAATTCTCAGTGTGAACCTCCAATGCTTGTTTTTGTTACTGACTCAGAGTGATCGCAAAAACGTAAGTGTTTCCGCCTGGTCTCGAACCAGGGACCTTTCGCATGTAAGGCGAATGTGATAACCACTACACTACAGAAACTGTAAGAAGCGCATTGCCCTTCATGCAGGTTGCTCAAATCACTGGACCTTGAGCCGTGTCTGGAGTTTCTTGACCATATACAGACATTTCATGGGCAGTCATACTACTGTCAGCTGGTGGTTAAAAAAAACAAAAAAACAAGGTAATCAAGTTCTGACGCTATATGGTCTACACAGGTCATGATAAATGCACCAATCTTTTTTTCTATGAAAACTGCACAACCGGTTCGTCGGTGTCCCACGGAACAACTTTGCCTCATTCGTCGTTAGTATAGTGGACAAGTATCTCCGCCTGTCACGCGGAAGACCGGGGTTCGATTCCCCGACGGGGAGAGTAGAGTTTTCTATCAGATGCTGCCTCTTCCCCAAAGTGGACAAAAGCAACTCATTACTTTGGATTCGGGCAAATTGCATCACCAAAGAGGACAAAAGCAACTCATTACCGAAACCTCTGTATTCATCAACTGGTGTCAAGCCATAATAGATGCAAAGCCTCATTTCAGCAGTAGGTGGCACTATAGGCCACATTCGCTTAGCAAACACAACAGAAGCATTTGAGTTCGTAAATTCAGAGTTGCTTTGGGTTTGGGCAAATTGCATCAATTCTCAGTGTGAACCTCCAATGCTTGTTTTTGTTACTGACTCAGAGCGATCACAAAAATGTAAGTGTCTCCACCTGGTCTCAAACCAGGGACCTTTCGCATATAAGGCAAATGTGATAACTACTACGCTACGGAAACTGGAAGAATTGCCTTGCCCTTCACGCAGGTTGCTCAAATCACTGGACCTTGAGCCGTGTCTGGAGTTTCTTGACCATATACAGACATTTCATGGGCAGTCATAGTCCTGTCAGCTGGTGGTTAAAAAAAAACAAAAAACAAGGTAATCAAGTTCTGACGCTATATGGTCTACACAGGTCATGATAAATGCATCAATCTTTTTTTCTCTGAAAACTGCACAACCGGTTCGTCGGTGTCCCACAGCACAACTTTGCCTCATTCCTCGTTAGTATAGTGGACAAGTATCTCCGCCTGTCACGCGGAAGACCGGGGTTCGATTCCCCGACGGGGAGAGTAGAGTTTTCTATCAGATGCTGCCTCTTCCCCAAAGTGGACAAAAGCAACTCATTACTTTGGATTCGGGCAAATTGCATCACCAAAGAGGACAAAAGCAACTCATTACCGAAACCTCTGTATTCCTCAACTGGTTTCAAGCCATAATAGATGCAAAGCCTCATTTCAGCAGTAGGTGTCACTATAGGCCACATTCGCTTAGCAAACACAACAGAAGCATTTGAGTTCGTAAATTCAGAGTTGCTTTGGGTTTGGGCAAATTGCATCAATTCTCAGTGTGAACCTCCAATGCTTGTTTTTGTTACTGACTCAGAGCGATCGCAAAAACGTAAGTGTTTCCGCCTGGTCTCGAACCAGGGACCTTTCGCATGTAAGGCAAATGTGATAACCACTACACTACAGAAACTGTAAGAAGTGCATTGCCCTTCACGCAGGTTGCTCAAATCACTGGACCTTGAGCCGTGTCTGGAGTTTCTTGACCATATACAGACATTTCATGGGGAGTCATACTACTGTCAGCTGGTGGTTAAAAAAAACAAAAAAACAAGGTAATCAAGTTCTGACGCTATATGGTCTACACAGGTCATGATAAATGCATCAATCTTTTTTTTTTCTGATAACTGCACAACCGGTTCGTCGTTGTCCCACGACACAACTGTGCGTCATTCCTTGTTAGTATAGTGGACAAGTATCTCCGCCTGTCACGCGGAAGACCGGGGTTCGATTCCCCGACGGGGAGAGTAGAGTTTTCTATCAGATGCTGCCTCTTCCCCAGAGTGAACAAAAACAACTCATTACTGAAAGCTCTGTATTCATCAACTGGTCTCAACCCAATAATAGATGCAACCAGGAGCCTGATTTTAGCAGTAGGTGGTGCTACAGGCCACATTCGCTTTGCAAACACAACAGAAGCATTTGAGTTCGCAAATTCAGAGTTGCTTTGGGTTTGGGCAAATTGCATCAATTCTCAGTGTGAACCTCCAATGCTTGTTTTTGTTACTGACTCAGAGCGATCACAAAAATGTAAGTGTCTCCACCTGGTCTCAAACCAGGGACCTTTCGCATATAAGGCAAATGTGATAACTACTACGCTACGGAAACTGGAAGAATTGCCTTGCCCTTCACGCAGGTTGCTCAAATCACTGGACCTTGAGCCGTGTCTGGAGTTTCTTGACCATATACAGAAATTTCATGGGCAGTCATACTACTGTCAGCTGGTGGTTAAAAAAAAACAAAAAACAAGGTAATCAAGTTCTGACGCTATATGGTCTACACAGGTCATGATAAATGCATCAATCTTTTTTTCTCTGAAAACTGCACAACCGGTTCGTCGGTGTCCCACGGCACAACTTTGCCTCATTCCTCGTTAGTATAGTGGACAAGTATTTCCGCCTGTCACGCGGAAGACCGGGGTTCGATTCCCCGACGGGGAGAGTAGAGTTTTCTATCAGATGCTGCCTCTTCCCCAAAGTGGACAAAAGCAACTCATTACTTTGGATTCGGGCAAATTGCATCACCAAAGCGGACAAAAGCAACTCATTACCGAAACCTCTGTATTCATCAACTGGTTTTAAGCCATAATAGATGCAAAGCCTCATTTCAGCAGTAGGTGGCGCTATAGGCCACATTCGCTTAGCAAACACAACAGAAGCATTTGAGTTCGCAAATTCAGAGTTGCTTTGGGTTTGGGCAAATTGCATCAATTCTCAGTGTGAACCTCCAATGCTTGTTTTTGTTACTGACTCAAAGCGATCACAATAATGTAAGTGTCTCCGCCTGGTCTCAAACCAGGGACCTTTCGCATATAAGGCAAACGTGATAACTACTACGCTACGGAAACTGGAAGAATTGCCTTGCCCTTCACGCAGGTTGCTCAAATCACTGGACCTTGAGCCGTGTCTGGAGTTTCTTGACCATATACAGACATTTCATGGGCAGTCATACTACTGTCAGCTGGTGGTTAAAAAAAACAAAAAAAACAAGGTAATCAAGTTCTGACTCTATATGGTCTACACAGGTCATGATAAATGCATCAATCTTTTTTTCTCTGAAAACTGCACAACCGGTTCGTCGGTGTCCCACAGCACAACTTTGCCTCATTCCTCGTTAGTATAGTGGACAAGTATCTCCGCCTGTCACGCGGAAGACCGGGGTTCGATTCCCCGACGGGGAGAGTAGAGTTTTCTATCAGATGCTGCCTCTTCCCCAAAGTGGACAAAAGCAACTCATTACTGGAAGCTCTGTATTCATCAACTGGTCTCAACTCATAATAGATGCAACCAGGAGCCTCATTTTAGCAGTAGGTGGTGCTATAGGCCACATTCGCTTTGCAAACACAACAGAAACATTTGAGTTTGCAAATTCAGAGTCGCTTTAGATTCGGGCAAATTGCATCACCAAAGTGGACAAAAGCAAATCATTACCGAAACCTCTGTATTCATCAACTGGTTTCAAGCCATAATAGATGCAAGGCCTCATTTCAGCAGTAGGTGGCGCTATAGGCCACATTTGCTTAGCAAAGACAACAGAAGCATTTAAGTTCACAAATTCAGATTTGCTTTGGGTTTGGGCAAATTGCAGCAATTCTCAGTGTGAACCTCCAATGCTTGTTTTTGTTACTGACTCAGAGCGATCACAAAAATATAAGTGTCTCCACCTGGTCTCAAACCAGGGACCTTTCGCATATAAGGCAAATGTGATAACTACTACGCTACGGAAAGTGTAGTAAGTGCCTTGCCCTTCACGCAGGTTGCTCAAATCACTGGACCTTGAGCCGTGTCTGGAGTTTCTTGACCATATACAGACATTTCATGGGCAGTCATACTACTGTCAGCTGGTGGTTAAAAAAAAACAAAAAACAAGGTAATCAAGTTCTGACGCTATATGGTCTACACAGGTCATGATAAATGCATCAATCTTTTTTTCTCTGAAAACTGCACAACCGGTTCGTCGGTGTCCCACAGCACAACTTTGCCTCGTTCCTCGTTAGTATAGTGGACAAGTATCTCCGCCTGTCACGCGGAAGACCGGGGTTCGATTCCCCGACGGGGAGAGTAGAGTTTTCTATCAGATGCTGCCTCTTCCCCAAAGTGGACAAAAGCAACTCATTACTTTGGATTCGGGCAAATTGCATCACCAAAGAGGACAAAAGCAACTCATTAACGAAACCTCTGTATTCCTCAACTGGTTTCAAGCCATAATAGATGCAAAGCCTCATTTCAGCAGTAGGTGTCACTATAGGCCACATTCGCTTAGCAAACACAACAGAAGCATTTGAGTTCGTAAATTCAGAGTTGCTTTGGGTTTGGGCAAATTGCATCAATTCTCAGTGTGAACCTCCAATGCTTGTTTTTGTTACTGACTCAGAGCGATCGCAAAAACGTAAGTGTTTCCGCCTGGTCTCGAACCAGGGACCTTTCGCATGTAAGGCAAATGTGATAACCACTACACTACAGAAACTGTAAGAAGTGCATTGCCCTTCACGCAGGTTGCTCAAATCACTGGACCTTGAGCCGTGTCTGGAGTTTCTTGACCATATACAGACATTTCATGGGGAGTCATACTACTGTCAGCTGGTGGTTAAAAAAAACAAAAAAACAAGGTAATCAAGTTCTGACGCTATATGGTCTACACAGGTCATGATAAATGCATCAATCTTTTTTTTTTCTGATAACTGCACAACCGGTTCGTCGGTGTCCCACGGCACAACTGTGCGTCATTCCTCGTTAGTATAGTGGACAAGTATCTCCGCCTGTCACGCGGAAGACCGGGGTTCGATTCCCCGACGGGGAGAGTAGAGTTGTCTATCAGATGCTGCCTCTTCCCCAGAGTGAACAAAAACAACTCATTACTGAAAGCTCTGTATTCATCAACTGGTCTCAACCCAATAATAGATGCAACCAGGAGCCTCATTTTAGCAGTAGGTGGTGCTACAGGCCACATTCGCTTTGCAAACACAACAGAAACATTTGAGTTTGCAAATTCAGAGTCGCTTTAGATTCGGGCAAATTGCATCACCAAAGTGGACAAAAGCAAATCATTACCGAAACCTCTGTATTCATCAACTGGTTTCAAGCCATAATAGATGTAAGGCCTCATTTCAGCAGTAGGTGGCGCTATAGGCCACATTTGCTTAGCAAACACAACAGAAGCATTTGAGTTCGCAAATTCAGAGTTGCTTTGGGTTTGGGCAAATTGCATCAATTCTCAGTGTGAACCTCCAATGCTTGTTTTTGTTACTGATTCAGAGCGATCACAAAAATTTAAGTGTCTCCACCTGGTCTCAAACAAGGGACCTTTCACATATAAGGCAAATGTGATAACTACTACGCTACAGAAACTGTAGTAAGTGCCTTGCCCTTCACGCAGGTTGCTCAAATCACTGGACCTTGAGCCGTGTCTGGAGTTTCTTGACCATATACAGACATTTCATGGGCAGTCATACTACTGTCAGCTGGTGGTTAAAAAAAACAAAAAAAACAAGGTAATCAAGTTCTGACGCTATATGGTCTACACAGGTCATGATAAATGCATCAATCTTTTTTTCTCTGAAAACTGCACAACCGGTTCGTCGGTGTCCCACGGCACAACTTTGCCTCATTCCTCGTTAGTATAGTGGACAAGTATCTCCGCCTGTCACGCGGAAGACCGGGGTTCGATTCCCCGACGGGGAGAGTAGAGTTTTCTATCAGATGCTGCCTCTTCCCCAAAGTGGACAAAAGCAACTCATTACTTTGGATTCGGGCAAATTGCATCACCAAAGAGGACAAAAGCAACTCATTACCGAAACCTCTGTATTCATCAACTGGTGTCAAGCCATAATAGATGCAAAGCCTCATTTCAGCAGTAGGTGGCACTATAGGCCACATTCGCTTAGCAAACACAACAGAAGCATTTGAGTTCGTAAATTCAGAGTTGCTTTGGGTTTGGGCAAATTGCATCAATTCTCAGTGTGAACCTCCAATGCTTGTTTTTGTTACTGACTCAGAGTGATCGCAAAAACGTAAGTGTTTCCGTCTGGTCTCGAACCAGGGACCTTTCGCATGTAAGGCGAATGTGATAACCACTACACTACAGAAACTGTAAGAAGCGCATTGCCCTTCATGCAGGTTGCTCAAATCACTGGACCTTGAGCCGTGTCTGGAGTTTCTTGACCATATACAGACATTTCATGGGCAGTCATACTACTGTCAGCTGGTGGTTAAAAAAAACAAAAAAACAAGGTAATCAAGTTCTGACGCTATATGGTCTACACAGGTCATGATAAATGCACCAATCTTTTTTTCTCTGAAAACTGCACAACCGGTTCGTCGGTGTCCCACGGAACAACTTTGCCTCATTCCTCGTTAGTATAGTGGACAAGTATCTCCGCCTGTCACGCGGAAGACCGGGGTTCGATTCCCCGACGGGGAGAGTAGAGTTTTCTATCAGATGCTGCCTCTTCCCCAAAGTGGACAAAAGCAACTCATTACTTTGGATTCGGGCAAATTGCATCACCAAAGAGGACAAAAGCAACTCATTACCGAAACCTCTGTATTCATCAACTGGTGTCAAGCCATAATAGATGCAAAGCCTCATTTCAGCAGTAGGTGGCACTATAGGCCACATTCGCTTAGCAAACACAACAGAAGCATTTGAGTTCGTAAATTCAGAGTTGCTTTGGGTTTGGGCAAATTGCATCAATTCTCAGTGTGAACCTCCAATGCTTGTTTTTGTTACTGACTCAGAGCGATCGCAAAAACGTAAGTGTTTCCGCCTGGTCTCAAACCAGGGACCTTTCGCATGTAAGGCAAATGTGATAACCACTACACTACAGAAACTGTAAGAAGTGCATTGCCCTTCACGCAGGTTGCTCAAATCACTGGACCTTGAGCCGTGTCTGGAGTTTCTTGACCATATACAGACATTTCATGGGGAGTCATACTACTGTCAGCTGGTGGTTAAAAAAAACAAAAAAACAAGGTAATCAAGTTCTGACGCTATATGGTCTACACAGGTCATGATAAATGCATCAATCTTTTTTTTTTCTGATAACTGCACAACCGGTTCGTCGGTGTCCCACGGCACAACTGTGCGTCATTCCTTGTTAGTATAGTGGACAAGTATCTCCGCCTGTCACGCGGAAGACCGGGGTTCGATTCCCCGACGGGGAGAGTAGAGTTGTCTATCAGATGCTGCCTCTTCCCCAGAGTGAACAAAAACAACTCATTACTGAAAGCTCTGTATTCATCAACCGGTCTCAACCCAATAATAGATGCAACCAGGAGCCTCATTTTAGCAGTAGGTGGTGCTACAGGCCACATTCGCTTTGCAAACACAACAGAAACATTTGAGTTTGCAAATTCAGAGTCGCTTTAGATTCGGGCAAATTGCATCACCAAAGTGGACAAAAGCAAATCATTACCGAAACCTCTGTATTCATCAACTGGTTTCAAGCCATAATAGATGTAAGGCCTCATTTCAGCAGTAGGTGGCGCTATAGGCCACATTTGCTTAGCAAACACAACAGAAGCATTTGAGTTCGCAAATTCAGAGTTGCTTTGGGTTTGGGCAAATTGCATCAATTCTCAGTGTGAACCTCCAATGCTTGTTTTTGTTACTGATTCAGAGCGATCACAAAAATTTAAGTGTCTCCACCTGGTCTCAAACAAGGGACCTTTCGCATATAAGGCAAATGTGATAACTACTACGCTACGGAAACTGTAGTAAGTGCCTTGCCCTTCACGCAGGTTGCTCAAATCACTGGACCTTGAGCCGTGTCTGGAGTTTCTTGACCATATACAGACATTTCATGGGCAGTCATACTACTGTCAGCTGGTGGTTAAAAAAAACAAAAAAAACAAGGTAATCAAGTTCTGACGCTATATGGTCTACACAGGTCATGATAAATGCATCAATCTTTTTTTCTCTGAAAACTGCACAACCGGTTCGTCGGTGTCCCACGGCACAACTTTGCCTCATTCCTCGTTAGTATAGTGGACAAGTATCTCCGCCTGTCACGCGGAAGACCGGGGTTCGATTCCCCGACGGGGAGAGTAGAGTTTTCTATCAGATGCTGCCTCTTCCCCAAAGTGGACAAAAGCAACTCATTACTTTGGATTCGGGCAAATTGCATCACCAAAGAGGACAAAAGCAACTCATTACCGAAACCTCTGTATTCATCAACTGGTTTCAAGCCATAATAGATGCAAAGCCTCATTTCAGCAGTAGGTGTCACTATAGGCCACATTCGCTTAGCAAACACAACAGAAGCATTTGAGTTCGTAAATTCAGAGTTGCTTTGGGTTTGGGCAAATTGCATCAATTCTCAGTGTGAACCTCCAATGCTTGTTTTTGTTACTGACTCAGAGCGATCGCAAAAACGTAAGTGTTTGCGCCTGGTCTTGAACCAGGGACATTTCGCATGTAAGGCAAATGTGATAACCACTACACTACATAAACTGTAAGAAGTGCATTGCCTTCACGCAGGTTGCTCAAATCACTGGACCTTGAGCCGTGTCTGGAGTTTCTTGACCATATACAGACATTTCATGGGCAGTCATACTACTGTCAGCTGGTGGTTAAAAAAAACAAAAAAACAAGGTAATCAAGTTCTGACGCTATATGGTCTACACAGGTCATGATAAATGCATCAATCTTTTTTTTTTCTGATAACTGCACAACCGGTTCGTCGTTGTCCCACGACACAACTGTGCGTCATTCCTTGTTAGTATAGTGGACAAGTATCTCCGCCTGTCACGCGGAAGACCGGGGTTCGATTCCCCGACGGGGAGAGTAGAGTTTTCTATCAGATGCTGCCTCTTCCCCAGAGTGAACAAAAACAACTCATTACTGAAAGCTCTGTATTCATCAACTGGTCTCAACCCAATAATAGATGCAACCAGGAGCCTCATTTTAGCAGTAGGTGGTGCTACAGGCCACATTCGCTTTGCAAACACAACAGAAGCATTTGAGTTCGCAAATTCAGAGTTGCTTTGGTTTGGGCAAATTGCATCAATTCTCAGTGTGAACCTCCAATGCTTGTTTTTGTTACTGACTCAGAGCGATCACAAAAATGTAAGTGTCTCCACCTGGTCTCAAACCAGGGACCTTTCGCATATAAGGCAAATGTGATAACTACTACGCTACGGAAACTGGAAGAATTGCCTTGCCCTTCACGCAGGTTGCTCAAATCACTGGACCTTGAGCCGTGTCTGGAGTTTCTTGACCATATACAGACCTTTCATGGGCAGTCATACTACTGTCAGCTGGTGGTTAAAAAAAACAAAAAAAACAAGGTAATCAAGTTCTGACGCTATATGGTCTACACAGGTCATGATAAATGCATCAATCTTTTTTTCTCTGAAAACTGCACAACCGGTTCGTCGGTGTCCCACGGCACAACTTTGCCTCATTCCTCGTTAGTATAGTGGACAAGTATCTCCGCCTGTCACGCGGAAGACCGGGGTTCGATTCCCCGACGGGGAGAGTAGAGTTTTCTATCAGATGCTGCCTCTTCCCCAAAGTGGACAAAAGCAACTCATTACTTTGGATTCGGGCAAATTGCATCACCAAAGAGGACAAAAGCAACTCATTACCGAAACCTCTGTATTCATCAACTGGTTTCAAGCCATAATAGATGCAAAGCCTCATTTCAGCAGTAGGTGGCACTATAGGCCACATTCGCTTAGCAAACACAACAGAAGCATTTGAGTTCGTAAATTCAGAGTTGCTTTGGGTTTGGGCAAATTGCATCAATTCTCAGTGTGAACCTCCAATGCTTGTTTTTGTTACTGACTCAGAGCGATCGGAAAAACGTAAGTGTTTCCGCCTGGTCTCGAACCAGGGACCTTTCGCATGTAAGGCGAATGTGATAACCACTACACTACAGAAACTGTAAGAAGTGCATTGCCCTTCACGCAGGTTGCTCAAATCACTGGACCTTGAGCCGTGTCTGGAGTTTCTTGACCATATACAGACATTTCATGGGCAGTCATACTACTGTCAGCTGGTGGTTAAAAAAACCAAAAAAACAAGGTAATCAAGTTCTGACGCTATATGGTCTACACAGGTCATGATAAATGCATCAATCTTTTTTTTTTCTGATAACTGCACAACCGTTTCGTCGGTGTCCCACGGCACAACTGTGCGTCATTCCTCGTTAGTATAGTGGACAAGTATCTCCGCCTGTCACGCGGAAGACCGGGGTTCGATTCCCCGACGGGGAGAGTAGAGTTTTCTATCAGATGCTGCCTCTTCCCCAAAGTGGACAAAAGCAACTCATTACTGGAAGCTCTGTATTCATCAACTGGTCTCAACCCATAATAGATGCAACCAGGAGCCTCATTTTAGCAGTAGGTGGTGCTATAGGCCACATTCGCTTTGCAAACACAACAGAAACATTTGAGTTTGCAAATTCAGAGTCGCTTTAGATTCGGGCAAATTGCATCACCAAAGTGGACAAAAGCAAATCATTACCGAAACCTCTGTATTCATCAACTGGTTTCAAGCCATAATAGATGCAAGGCCTCATTTCAGCAGTAGGTGGCGCTATAGGCCACATTTGCTTAGCAAACACAACAGAAGCATTTAAGTTCACAAATTCAGAGTTGCTTTGGGTTTGGGCAAATTGCAGCAATTCTCAGTGTGAACCTCCAATGCTTGTTTTTGTTACTGACTCAGAGCGATCACAAAAATATAAGTGTCTCCACCTGGTCTCAAACCAGGGACCTTTTGCATATAAGGCAAATGTGATAACTACTACGCTACGGAAACTGTAGTAAGTGCCTTGCCCTTCACGCAGGTTGCTCAAATCACTGGACCTTGAGCCGTGTCTGGAGTTTCTTGACCATATACAGACATTTCATGGGCAGTCATACTACTGTCAGCTGGTGGTTAAAAAAAAACAAAAAACAAGGTAATCAAGTTCTGACGCTATATGGTCTACACAGGTCATGATAAATGCATCAATCTTTTTTTCTCTGAAAACTGCACAACCGGTTCGTCGGTGTCCCACAGCACAACTTTGCCTCATTCCTCGTTAGTATAGTGGACAAGTATCTCCGCCTGTCGCGCGGAAGACCGGGGTTCGATTCCCCGACGGGGAGAGTAGAGTTTTCTATCAGATGCTGCCTCTTCCCCAGAGTGAACAAAAACAACTCACTACTGAAAGCTCTGTATTCATCAACTGGTCTCAACCCAATAATAGATGCAACCAGGAGCCTCATTTTAGCAGTAGGTGGTGCTACAGGCCACATTCGCTTTGCAAACACAACAGAAACATTTGAGTTTGCAAATTCAGAGTCGCTTTAGATTCGGGCAAATTGCATCACCAAAGTGGACAAAAGCAAATCATTACCGAAACCTCTGTATTCATCAACTGGTTTCAAGCCATAATAGATGCAAGGCCTCATTTCAGCAGTAGGTGGCGCTATAGGCCACATTTGCTTAGCAAACACAACAGAAGCATTTGAGTTCGCAAATTCAGAGTTGCTTTGGGTTTGGGCAAATTGCATCAATTCTCAGTGTGAACCTCCAATGCTTGTTTTTGTTACTGACTCAGAGCGATCACAAAAATGTAAGTGTCTCCACCTGGTCTCAAACCAGGGACCTTTCGCATATAAGGCAAATGTGATAACTACTACGCTACGGAAACTGGAAGAATTGCCTTGCCCTTCACGCAGGTTGCTCAAATCACTGGACCTTGAGCCGTGTCTGGAGTTTCTTGACCATATACAGACCTTTCATGGGCAGTCATACTACTGTCAGCTGGTGGTTAAAAAAAACAAAAAAAACAAGGTAATCAAGTTCTGACGCTATATGGTCTACACAGGTCATGATAAATGCATCAATCTTTTTTTCTCTGAAAACTGCACAACCGGTTCGTCGGTGTCCCACGGCACAACTTTGCCTCATTCCTCGTTAGTATAGTGGACAAGTATCTCCGCCTGTCACGCGGAAGACCGGGGTTCGATTCCCCGACGGGGAGAGTAGAGTTTTCTATCAGATGCTGCCTCTTCCCCAAAGTGGACAAAAGCAACTCATTACTTTGGATTCGGGCAAATTGCATCACCAAAGAGGACAAAAGCAACTCATTACCAAAACCTCTGTATTCATCAACTGGTGTCAAGCCATAATAGATGCAAAGCCTCATTTCAGCAGTAGGTGGCACTATAGGCCACATTCGCTTAGCAAACACAACAGAAGCATTTGAGTTCGTAAATTCAGAGTTGCTTTGGGTTTGGGCAAATTGCATCAATTCTCAGTGTGAACCTCCAATGCTTGTTTTTGTTACTGACTCAGAGCGATCGCAAAAATGTAAGTGTTTCCGCCTGGTCTCGAACCAGGGACCTTTCGCATGTAAGGCGAATGTGATAACCACTACACTACAGAAACTGTAAGAAGCGCATTGCCCTTCATGCAGGTTGCTCAAATCACTGGACCTTGAGCCGTGTCTGGAGTTTCTTGACCATATACAGACATTTCATGGGCAGTCATACTACTGTCAGCTGGTGGTTAAAAAAAACAAAAAAACAAGGTAATCAAGTTCTGACGCTATATGGTCTACACAGGTCATGATAAATGCATCAATCTTTTTTTCTCTGAAAACTGCACAACCGGTTCGTCGGTGTCCCACGGCACAACTTTGCCTCATTCCTCGTTAGTATAGTGGACAAGTATCTCCGCCTGTCACGCGGAAGACCGGGGTTCGATTCCCCGACGGGGAGAGTAGAGTTTTCTATCAGATGCTGCCTCTTCCCCAAAGTGGACAAAAGCAACTCATTACTTTGGATTCGGGCAAATTGCATCACCAAAGAGGACAAAAGCAACTCATTACCAAAACCTCTGTATTCATCAACTGGTGTCAAGCCATAATAGATGCAAAGCCTCATTTCAGCAGTAGGTGGCACTATAGGCCACATTCGCTTAGCAAACACAACAGAAGCATTTCAGTTCGCAAATTCAGAGTTGCTTTGGGTTTGGGCAAATTGCATCAATTCTCAGTGTGAACCTCCAATGCTTGTTTTTGTTACTGACTCAGAGCGATCACAAAAATGGAAGTGGACAATAGTGGACAAGTATCTCCGCCTGTCACGCGGAAGACCGGGGTTCGAGTCCCCGACGGGGAGAGTAGAGTTTTCTATCAGATGCTGCCTCTTCCCCAGAGTGGACAAAAGCAACTCATTACTGGTTTGGGCTGGCAACTGCACAACCGGTTCGTCGGTGTCCCACGGCACAACTGTGCCTCATTCCTCGTTAGTATAGTGGACAAGTATCTCCGCCTGTCACGTGGAAGACCGGGGTTTGATTCCCCGACGGGGAGAGTAGAGTTTTCGATCAGATGCTGCCTCTTCCCCAGAGTGGTCAAAAGCAACACATTACTGAAAGCTCTGTATTCATCAGCTGGTCTCAACCCATAATAGATGCAACCAGGAGCCTAATTTCAGAAGTAGGTGGTGCTATAGGCCACATTCGCTTCGCAAACACAACAGAAACATTTGAGTTTGCAAATTCAGAGTTGCTTTGGATTCGGGCAAATTGCATCACGAAAGTTGACAAAAGCAACTCATTACCGAAACCTCTATGTTCATCAACTGGTTACAAGCCATAATAGATGCAATGCCTCATTTCAGTTCACTATAGGCCACATTCTCTTCGCAAACACAACAGAAACATTTGAATTCTCAGTGTGAATCTCCAATACTAGTTTTTGTTACTGACTCAGAGCGATCACAAAAATGTAAGTGTTCCCGCCTGGTCTCGAACCAGAGACCTTTCACATGTAAGGCAAATGTGATAACCACTATACTACAGAAACTGTAAGAAGTACCTTGCCCTTCACGCGGGCTGCTCAAAGCACTGGACCTTGAGCCGTGTCTGGAGTTTCTTGACCATATACAGACATTTCATGGGCAGTCATACTACTGTCAGCTGATGGTTAAAAAAACAAGGTAATCCAGTTCTGAGGTTATATGGACTACACAAGTCACATCTTTTTTTTTTGTCTGGTAACTGCACAACCGGTTCATCGATGTCCCACAGCACAAACGTGCCTCATTCGTCGTTAGCATAGTGGACAAGTATCTCTGCCTGTCTTCACCCCGGTCTTCACACAGAGGACCGGGGTTAGATTACCAGATGGGGAGAGTAGAGTTTTCTATCAGATGCTGACTCTTCCCCAAAGGGGACAAAAGCAACTCATTATCGAAAGCTCTGTATTCATCAACTGGTTTCAAGCCATAATAGATGCAATGCCTCATTTCAGCAGTAGGTGGCACTTTTAACACATCACATGTTACAAATATTCTATTTCCTCATTCTAAATAACATCAGCTGTTGTTCTCTGGTGGAAAAACGTATCAACAACAATCAGAGCAGTTGACACATTACCACTGATTTTATAACTGTCCACAGTTTTTTTTTTTTTTTATAATATTTTTATTGTTTTTTTCTGATAAACACCAAACAAAAAACAAAACATGGCCACAAAATAAATCCCTGACTGCTTATTGAGTGATATAGGCAGTATGATTCACTCAAGAATTTACACAATCACACAAGGGAATGCTCAGTCCCTTTGCATTAAATTAATTGACAACGATACAGCAAATACATATTTGTAAAAAAAGAAAATACAAAAAGAGACTCGACCTTATGACTCAAAAAAATCAGATCACTGATAGAGCCTAATATTTGAGACTGCTAAGCCTCCCTGCTCTATAGACATTTGCAACTTGGCCATACTTAGTCAAGGCTTCTTTCTGTTCCAAATAAATGAACTGATCCAGCCATTTACCCTTCTAATTGTTTTGTTATTAAATAAAATAGGGACCATTTGAAAGTAATAATGTTGTTTGCTATGGTGATTGAGCCCCTTGCAGAAGCTATAAGGAATAGCCAAGAGAAGCCTTGGAAGAATGTTCATTCTAAATAAAGCAATTCTTCCCATCATTGACAGAGGAAGGGATGTCCATCTGTTCAGGTCATCACATACATGCTTTAACAGAGGTTCAAAGTTGGCCTTGTACATTGCTTCTAATTATGGTGTGATGGAAATCCCAAGATAAGTAAAACCTGCGGGTGACCATTTAAATGGACAAGAGGTGAGCCGAGATAAGTTGCCTAGCGGTATGGCTTCAGACTTAGAAAAATTTATTTTATACCCTGAGAATTTACTAAATTGATTTATTATCTCTAAAACAGCTGGTATACATTTTGTTGGGTTAGTTATAAAAAGCAATATATCATCAGTATATAAGGCTTTTTTTAATGATTTTTCACCCCGAGATTCCAGTGATATCTCGGCTATTCCTTATAGCTTCTGCAAGGGGCTCGATCACCATAGCAAACAACAATGGGATAAAGGGCATCCTTGCCTGGTACCCCTGCCCAAAGCAAAGTAGGATGGAAGCTGGCCATTAATCTGAACAGCAGCCAACGGCCTATTATATAGCAACCTAACCCAGCTGCTGAAAGCGTCTCCAAGACAAAAGGCATTTAAGGTGGAGAAAAGAAAGTGCCATTCAACTCTATCGAAGGCTTTTTCAGCATCAAGACTTATCACCATACTGGACAACTTCTGCCGATGTGTCAGATGAATTACATTTAACAAGCTTCTCATATTGTTACAGGAGTTCCTGCGAGTAATGAACCCTGTCTGATCAGTGTTAATAATGGAGGGCAAAACTTTCTCAAGGCGCTGTACAAGAATTTTAGATAATATTTTAAAATCAACATTTAGGAGACTAATAGGTCGATATGAAGAACATTCATTAGCTGGCTTTCCTTTTTTAAGTATAAGGCTAATATTGACCTCTGTAAGTTATCTAGGTAAAGAACCTTTGTTAAATGAATCATTCAGCATCTCTAAAAAAGGACGCATGAACTCCAATTTAAAATCCTTATAGAACTCACTGCTAAGGCCGTCTGGGCCTGGAGACTTCCCTGATTGTAAGGTCTGCAATGCCTCTAGAACTTCCTGCATCATAATTGGTCCATTTAGCCCCTGTTTTTGTTCCTCTGTTAATTTAGGTAAGGTAAGCTTCGCCATAAATCTATCGATCAAGTCCTGTACTTCTGGGGGTTCTTCAGTGCTATACAACTGGCTATAAAATTCCTTAAAAACCTTACAGATCTTTCAGAATTACTATGTCCATCTTTATCTTTAATAGAAGAAATTGTCTGAGAGTCAGTCAGTCATTTTCTATACTTATTCCTTATGCTTATTCCTCATTAGGGTCACAGGGGTCTGCTGGTGCCTATCCCAGCGTGTTACGGCGAGAGGCAGGGATACACCCCAGATGGTCACCAGCCAATCGTGGGGCACACACACCATTCACTCACACCTATGGGCAATTTAGAGTCACCAATTAAAATGAGGATGTTTTTGGACTGTGGGAGGAAGCCGGAGTACCCGGTGAAAACCCACGCAGACACGGGGAGAACATGCAAACTCCACACAGAAAGGTCCCAGACCCCGGAGGTCTTGAACCTGTGACCTTCTTGCTGTGAGGCAACAGTGCTAACCCCTGCGCAACCGTGTCGCCCTTGTCTGAGAGTCGATCCTCTTATTTACTAGTCTTGCCAGGTAGTTACTTGGTTTATTACCATACTCATATAATCTTTGTTTAGCAAATCAAATACTCTGCTCGGCTCTATGAGTGAGCAGAGAGTTCAGAGATGCTCTTGTAGCCAGCATTGCTTTCATATTACTATCAGAGGGGTATTTTGCATATGTCTTCTCCAAATCAGCAAGTGTGCTTTCTAATTTCCTTTGGGCTTCTAAAGATTTATGTTGTTTACTTCTAGTGTAGGAGATAAAAAGGCCTCTAGCATTAGCTTTACAGGTTTCCCACAATATTGATGGAGATACATCTGGGGTTTTGTTTATTTCATAGAATATGTTGAATTCTGATTTAAAGTAAGAGATGAATTTGGGATCACTAAGTAATTGTGTCTTGCACCTCCAGGAGCCAAAAGAACCCTGTTTATAGGTAAAGAGCAACTGTAAAAATACTGGGCTGTGATCAGAAATAGAAACAATTCTTATTCTTGGTGTCCAGCTGTAGTAGCTCGGGGATCCAGGACTCCATGAACGTTATCGCGTTTGTCCCCTCCGGTTTCTCTTACAAGCCAATAATCCTCAGGTTTTTACGTCTGCCTCTGTTTTCATAATCCTGAAGCCGCTCCGTCAACTCCTTCGCTGTTTTTTCCAAAGCCAACACGCGTTTATCAGCATCGCTAGACACATTTTCCACCACTAAAATTCTCTGCTCTGCCTCACTGACACGGTCCGTGACTTCTTTCAGACTCTGAGTGATATTTGTGGTGATATGGTGCAGCATTTTGTCTAGTTTTTCATCCATCATGGTAGAAATATTGGCCATCATCGCTTCAAGGGCTTTGGTCAGACCCGGATCAGTCGCCGCGTTGGTGTCCGCACTAACCACTAGCATAGCATCAGGGGGGCCGATGGTGTATCTTTCTTCTTTGATAGTTGTTTAGGAGGCATTTTACCTGTAGGTTTGCTCAAAAATTGGTCCAGGACATTACCCGGAGTATTCACTCCGACTTTCCGTGAAATTTACCACCACCAAGAATAAAAATATTAATACTGCAGGATGAGTGTGCCAGAGCTCCGACGAAACGTGGCTACTCAGTCGCTTGCATCACCGCCTGTTCACAGATGTTTTAAATTACTGATGTATAATTGTGTTACTCTGTAGTTTTAATTTAAAATAATGTAGTTAACTCATTTAATGAAATTTGATTAAGTGTATTTATTACTTGATAATGTAATTCAAGTGAATTTAATGCAAATATTTAATTTTACAACACATTCAGTCATTATCACTTTACTAAACAGTCAATTTAAATATATTAACTATTTATTTATACTATTATACTATTTATTTTTATATAATATTAACTGCAATTTCAAGTCAGATTATTCATTCAAAAAACATAAACTAGATTTGTTTAAAATGCATAATAATTATGTTCTCTATTCAAGAGGGTGGTCACAATACGAACAGGCCGTAAGTGTGCAGCAGACACCGCAGTCAGGCAAGCCGAAAGCTCCTTGGAGTTGAGAGACATCGTTGGCAAAGTCTGCACTGGCTGACAAGGACTGGGAACATCTTACTTCACCCAGTGGAGGAAGGCAAGTGTCCAGCAGAGGATGGAAATGGTGCAAGCAGAAGTTCGTCAGCAAGAGGAAGAGACAAGGAAGGCGAAGGCTGTGGAACGAGCAACCCAGGGGTCATGGACAAGATGGGACCTCCCAAACAGGAAGGTCACATGGACTGAACTCTGGAGGCTGGAACCCTTTTGTGTGAGCTTTCTCTTGAGGTCCGTGTATGATACGCTCCCATCACCAGCGAACCTAGCCAGGTGGTGCTTGAGGGAGGACCCGCTGTGCAAGTTGTGTGGGAAGAAGGGTACACTGTCCCACATCTTGCTACTGCTCGGGCCCAGGGGTGGTACAGGTGGAGGCAGTACAATTTGTCTAATCCACAATCCCTGGCTGAGGAGGTAACTGTCTTACCCATTAGACCACTGAGGCTTCATGAGAGAGTGGATGAAGATTTCTATGACACACTGAGTTATATTTCCCAATAAAGTGATGTTATACAAGGCCAACATTGTGTCTTTACTATGAAACACATTGAAAAACAGTTGTGCTCTACATCTATAGGCTTGAATCTCATTTAGTTCAGTCGTGTTTGATGTATGTCTGTCAGCTTTTTCACTTCTCGATAGAAACACAAAGGGCACTGTGGAGTCGGGAAACAACAGTATGTTTGAGTTTGACCTTTTGACAGATTTGACACAACCCTACATGTTTAAACACTGTTGTTTAACGCCAGTTCAACTGAAGGAACCTGTCAAAAAGATACTCACCAATAACCAATGAAATCACATTCATTCATTACAATTTCACTTGAATCAACTGTTGGATTACACCATCCACCCAACCTGTATAGAAGAGTCCATCTACACCTGAGCCATCCTTAACAATGCTAATCAATGCTGGAGGTGACACACATCTATAAAAGTTCTATATATCACATGTGACATCTTATGGCCACACTACCCTAAATACCCCTGTTTTCAATTGATTTTGGAAACTAAGATGTATTATTAAAAAAAAAAAAAATCTGCAAAGTTATAAAATGAGTGTTTATGCGACCAAAAAAGCAGCTGTTTCTATGTAAAATGAGAAAATAGTCTACATAGTATCAAATCAAATTATTGGTCTTTAGTCTTTAGTTATAGAAACATGGATGAAATGAATCTCTGCAAAGCTCTGAGATGCTGTTCAGTATGTGTGTGAAGAAGAAATGATTCTGATTATTCAAACACACACATTCAATGATTCTTTATTGTTATTCCTTACATGTACATATGATGAACAGGGAGTCAGCAGGGGCTACAGGGACCTCTAGAGTTTGACAGTCTCACAGCTTCTGGGAAGAAGCTGTTCCTCAGTCTGGTGGTCCTGCACTTTATGATCCACAGCTTCCTGCCTGAAGGTAGAGGGGCAAACAGTGTGTGTGCGGGGTAAGTGGAGTTCTTCATGATGCAAGGGGCCCATTTTCTGCATCTGGATGTATAGATGTTCATGGTGGTGGATAGGCTGTGTCCCACAGTCCTCTGTGCAGCTTTGACCACCCTCTGCAGAGCCTTCTTCTCTGCTGCAGAGCAGCCCTGTGCCACACAGTGATGCAGGAGCAGATGACACTTTCCACCACACACCTGTAGAATGAGGTCAGGACTGAGTTCCCGAGTCTGGCCCTCCTCAGCCCCAAGTAGAGGTGCTGGTGTGCCTTCCTATCCAGACAGGAAGTGTTGATGCTCCAGGTGAGGTCATCAGAGATGTGTACCCCAAGGTACCTGAAAATGGAGACCACTTCCACTGCTGTCCCTCCGATGTGCAGGGGAGGGAGGGGGGAGGTGTTTGCCACTTCTGAAGTCCATGACCATGTCCTTGGTCTTCTTGATGTTGATGCAGAGGTTGTTTTCTCTGCACCAACCCTCCAGATGTTCTACCTCCTGCCTCCTGCCTCCTGTGTCGTCCCAGTGTGAACTCAAAATCAATTCTGATGGCATGACAAAATTTAATCCTATCAATCATAAAAATCTGGAGGACATTATACAACATCTGAAATCCCCCTCTTGCTGTCTGGATATTCTGCCAACAAGCTTTTTTAAAAAAGTTTCTACCTGTATGACCTCAGATCTTCTGCACATTGTAAACACGCCACTTGTGTCAGGTGTGTTCCCACAGGCCCTAAAAACTGCAGTCATCAAGCCACTGCTAAAAAAGAACAATCTGGACAATACAGTAATGAATAACTACAGGCCCATATGAAACCTTCCGTTCTTAAGTAAAATAATTGAAAAAGCAGTTTTTAGACAGCTGACTAACTATATGACACTGAACAACTGTTTTGATGTCTTCCAGTCAGGTTTCCGACCCCACCACAGCACTGAGACTGCTCTAGTTAAGGTCTGTAATGACATCCACATAAACACAGACAATGGCAAAATTTCAGTCTTAGTATTACTGGATCTCAGTGCCGCATTTGACACGGTTGACCACAACATATTATTACACCGACTGGAGAACTGGGTGGGACTTACTGGCACAGCACTAAAATGGGTTGAATCCTACTTAAAGGACAGACACTACTTTGTGTCTATAGGCAACTACACATCTGAACATATAGACATAAGCTGTGGGGTCCCCCAAGGTTCAATTCTGGGGCCTCTACTATTCAACATTTACATGCTCCCACTCGCTAAGATTATGAATATATCAAGGATTAAAGGCCTTATGTCTCAGCAAGATTTGGAAAAGCTTGTCCATGCTTTTATTTTCAGTAGACTAGACTACTGCAACGGGGTCTTTATAGGCTTCTCTAAAAAGTCAATCAGACAGCTGCAGCTGATTCAAAATGCTGCCGCTCGAGTCCTGACTAGGACTAAAAAAGTAGACCATATCAGTCCAGTTCTAAGGTCCTTGCACTGGCTTCCTGTCTGCCAAAGAATTCACTTTAAAATACTCTTACTGGTTTATAAAGCCCTGAATGGTCTAGGGCCTAGGTATATTGCTGATCTGCTGATCCCTTATGAACCATCCAGACCTCTTAGATCATCTGGATCAGGTCTGCTCTCTGTTCCTAGAGTCAGAACTAAACATGGAGAAGCAGCGTTAAGTTTCTATGCCCCACAGATCTGGAACAAACTCCCAGAGACCTGCAGGTCTGCCGCAACTCTCACTGCTTTTAAATCACAGTTGAAGACTTTTCTGTTCAATGCTGCCTACAGCTAATATCATTCTTAATTACTCTACACTGCACTGTAACTTGTTCTTTGTTTTAATTTCTTAATTTTTATTTTTATTTTTTTATTTTAATCAACTGTTTTAAATTGTATTGTTTATTTTTTATTTTAATGTTTTATGTAAAGCACTTTGAATTACCTCGTTGTTGAAATGTGCTATACAAATAAACTTGCCTTGCCTTGCCTGTCGTCGGACTCGTTAGAGATGCATCCAACCACAGCTGTGTCATCCGCAAACTTCACGATCAGACAGCCCGGGTGTCTTGCTGAGCAGTCATGCTGGGGGTGATGGAGATGGAGGAGCTGTAAGGATCCTACACGTTCAGCCCAGGACCCACTTACATATGGTAAGTCCGAATATGGTGATTTTTCTGAACCAGAGTCTGTGATCTGATTGTATTAAAGGCACATTCTACATACACACCACACACAGTTTAGTGAGTGAGTAAGGTATTGTATATGTTTCCTGCAGCAATGGTGAGACTGAAATGAGGTGAATCAATGGTGCAGAGACAACAATCTCTGCCGAAATGTCCTTCTTTTGATTTGTTGTCATTTTATTACATCACAAAATCCCCAAATTAATTTTAGTTTTAAATTTAGTTTTAACATACCAACCACTATACATTATACATATTCAGAATAATAAAGACTATTTATTTGAAATAATAATTACAAGGTTTATGTATTACAGTTTTTCTCAGTTGGTTTACTACATTTCTCACATCAGAATTGAAATTCTCAAAAGTTCTTGTTCAATTGTCACATCATCATGCCATTTGTGCAGATGAAAAAGGCAGTTTCTCATTGCATTGAACAAATTGCAAATGCCTTTGTCCATCCATGCAAATGATTGTGTACAATTCTCAGTTTTTTCGTACATTATCAATTGCTTTTGTCATGCTAATCAAAATGCTTTGTTATAGGTATCTATCAAATAGTCTCTTTCCCCAAAACATTTAGGCTATAGTTCATCATATAAGTCTTCACATGCAAAATGATTTACCAAGCCATCATAACATGTCAAGCAAATATACATTTCCATAAGACATTTGTCTGTAAATATGATCTAAATTGGTAAATTCCTCCCAGGTGAATCTAGACTTTCTCTAATGAAAAGAGTTGGTCAACCAATGATCAACAGTTTTCTGAATGAGCTCAAGGGAGCATCTCATGAACAATCTACTAGGGAGTATATCGGTAACCAGAGCACAATAGAAAGTTACAATGTCTGACAATGGAAGGACAACAGCCAAGAAGAAGGAGAGGAAGAGGAAAGAAAGAGGAAGAAAATCAACTTGGAATAATCTAAATGATCTGCAAAACAAAGAAGACTATTCTACTCAATATTGGACTGATTGAATCAAAAACAAGTTACATTTTTGCAGATCTTATCTAAAACTTAATAGAGATAGATAGATAGATAGATACAGTGCATCCAGAAAGTATTCACAGCGCTTCACTTTTTCCACATTTTGTTATGTTACAGCCTTATTCTAGAATGGATTCAATTAATTTTTTCCTTAAAATTCTACATACAGCACCCCAAAATGAAAAAGTGAAAAAGGTTGTTTTTTTTTTTGTTTTTTTTTGCTAATTTATTAAACATAAAAATCTAAGACACCACATGTACATAAGTATTCACAGCCTTTGCCATGAAGCTCAAAATTGATCTCAGGTATATCCTGTTTCCACTGATCATCCTTGAGATGTTTCTACAGCTTAATTGGAGTCCACCTGTGGTAAATTCAGTTGGACATGATTTGGAAAGACACACGTCTGTCTATATAAGGTCCCACAGAGCACAAACCATGCATTAAGTCAAAGGACTTGTCTGTAGACCTCCGAGACAGGATTGCCTCCAGGCACAAATCTGGGGAAGGGTACAGAAAAATTTCTGCTGCTTTGAAGGTCCCAATGAGCACAGAGCTCCATCATCCCTAAATTTAAGAAGTTCAGAACCACCAGGACTCTTCCTAGAGTTGGCCAGTCATCTAAACTGAGCAATCAGGGGAGAAGGACCTTAGTCGGGAGGTGACTAAGAACCTGATAGTCACTCTGTCAGAGCTCTAGCATTCCTCTGTGGAGAGAGGAGAACCGTCCAAAAGGACCACCATCTCTGCAGCAATCCACTAATCAGACCTGTATGGTAGAGTGGCCAGACGGAAGCCACTCCTTAGTAAAAGGAACATGGCAGCCTGCTTGAACTTTACCAAAAGGCACCTGAAGGACTCTCAAACCATGAGTAACAACATTCTCTGGTCTGGGGAGACAAAGATTGAACTCTTTGGTGTGAATGCCAGGAATGATGTTTGGAGGAAACCAGGCACCGCTCATCACCAGGCCAATACCATCCCTACAATGAAGAATGGTGGTGGCAGCATCATGCTGTGGGGATGTTTTTTAGTGGCAGGAACTGGGAGACTAGTCGGGATAGAGGGAAAGATGAATGCAGCAATGTACAGAGACATCCTGGATGAAAACCTGCTCCAGGGTGCTCTTGACCTCAGACTGGGGCAACGGTTCATCTTTCAGCAGGACAATGACCCTGACCACACAGCCAAGATATCAAAGGAGTGGCTTCAGGACAACTCTGTGAATGTCCTTGAGTGGCTCAGCCAGAGCCCAGACTTGAATCCAATTGAACATCTCTGGAGAGATCTGAAAATGGCTGTGCACTGATGCTTCCCACTTGATGGAGATTGAGAGGTGTTGCAAAGAACAATGGACAAAACTAGCCATGATAGGTGTCAAGCTTGTGACATCATATTCAAAAAGACTTGAGACTGTAATTGCTTCCAAAGGTGCATCAACAAAGTACGGAGCAAAGGCTGTGAATACTTATGTTGTACATGTGGTTTCTTACTTTTTATGTTTAATAAATATGCAAAGATCTAAAAAAAAAAAAAACAAAAAAAAACTTTGTCATTATGGGGTGTTGTGAATAGAATTTTGATGAAAAAAATGAATTGAATCTATTTTGGAATACGGTTTTAACATATCAAAATGTGGAAAAAGTGAAGTGCTGTGAATACTTTCTGGATGCACTGTAGATAGTGATTAGAGTGATTATATCACATGTTTACTGTAGTAGTGGGATATTTATTCTCTGTCATCCAATATTCATCCTTCCACCCTAATGGAAACGTCCTCCACAGATGAATTAAAGATCCCACTTTAAAGAAACATGGACACAGGATGTAGAGAGACGTCCTCCAGCAGGTTGAAGACACTTCACTTCCTGAATCAGGACAAAGAGACAAACATGGGTCAGTGTCATATCGTCTCCTCTTCCTCTTTTCTCCTGTCTCTTCTCATTTCCTACCTTGTGTTGTTTCTTGTCTCCACTCTTGTCTGCTTTCTCGTCTTCCTTCATCTGTCTCTGATTTCTCCTCTCTTCTATTGACTTCTTTCCTCTCTTTTCTCCTCTCATCTCCTCTTATCTTTTCTCTTGTGTCCTCATGTGTCATCATGTTAATAATAAATGTGTAATAAACAGTCTTCATGCAGTGAAACTGTAATTTTATATTTTCACTTCCCAACTTACCTCCTGACACAGATGAAGTTCAGCTTGTCATCTCCAGACTTTTTGAACCACAGATGGTCTCCTCCTCTCTCCATGGCTCCAGACTTGTCACAGCCCTCCGTCCGGTCCTTTGAGAACCAGGTCTCATAGCAGACCAGCCTGTTATCCACCTAGAACTAGAGATTCAGAGTGCAGGAGTAGCGTAGTCCCAGCCAGATGTAGGGGGTGTTGGCATTGTTGACTCTCGCTTGGACCCATCTCTGCTGGGAAGGGTCAGTGATGGAGGCCAGGGCGTGGTGGTTCTCTCTGCAGTAACGTAGAGCCTCCGACCAGGTCTTGTTCTCTTTGATCAGGATCAATCCGTCTGTGAAGGAAGAGACAAACACAGGCTCAGACCAGTAGCTCTGTGCTGCAGTAAATCGCATCCTAATGTGTCAATATCTTGTTACAATTAGTCCAAGAGTGAGTAGAATTATCATTTTTTAAAATAATTATACAATTATATTTATTGGCAACTACTAATAATCAAATAATTGATTTGACCCATTGTTAGGAAGAAAATATCCAAATTCGCTGGTTCCAGCTTCTCAAATTGTGTTTCTTTGATTTAGGTTGTGTACTGTTGGTCTGTTGGATTTCCACCATTTTATGAACCAAACAACTAATCAATTCATCGTATCAAGATTGTTCCATGCAGCTCTAAAGTGGAATAAACTGTGGAAACTCACCATCATAGCAGAAGAAGGATTTTTTAGTTTGCTCAAAGTTCTCAGCTTTCCATTTTCCTGTTTCACTCAACATGGCTGCACATTTATTTTTGTCTGGCTGATGGTTGTCCCAGTTTCTGAAAGAGGAATTATTCCCATCTGACCACCACCAGTTGTCTCTGAACAGGCCGATCCAACAAAAAACTATGTTACTTTTTCTAATATCTTCTCTAACGTCTTTAGGTATCTTATTTAACTGGTCCATTCCACTGGCCAGGTCTGTGTAATTTTCTCTGCAGTATTTCTGAGCATCTCTCCATGCCATCTGTGACAAAGTGGGTGAGACTCACCATTTGTCCCAGTGGCGTAACGGACACCCCCGCAGCCCCCGCAAGGCGGGGGGGCCCGGGACAATAGGGGGGCCGAACGTGTCATTTTTATTCCCGTCAACAGGATTGAATTGATTACTATGGATAACTGAGCTCAGCGGGTTTGGCCGTGCGCGCTGCCCCTTTAAATTCAAATGTTCGATGTTTCACGTCAATTGCCGCTTTTGGTGGAACATTAATGTATCTTTTCTGCCGCTGTCGGCTTCTGCCTGTGACGACTGCATTGTTTGTAACCTACAGTGACAGCAGCGAACATAGCCCACAAAAGTGGAAATGAAACGCAGTAGGGAACAAAGTGGTGCTCAAAAACGGCAGAGGAAGAAGAAAAAAGAAGAGTTTAATTCAACTCTTCCCAAAATTGCATCTATATTTGGGAGAGTTAATCCAGCAGTTGTTTTTCCGGAGTCGCTAGCAGGTAGGCTATAGCCTCTGTAACAGGAGACTAGTTGAGTTAAATAGTTAAATAAGGCTAGCAGTTAGCGTCCATGACCACCTAGATGAAATTGATTCTTTTTTAGTCTGAAATGAATGAAATATTAGCACATGGCAATTAGATAATAAAATACAACTATGAAATGCCTCGCTGCTTCTGTCATTTAACCTGTTCCCCCCCGGGCCCCCGCCGGCGGGGGGCTGTCGTTTATAAATAATTAATCCTTCTTGACTAACAATCACTAGTGATGTGTCCTACTGTGTCGAGGCTTCGAAGCGTGTGTCGAGTAATCCAGGGTGATTTTCGTGAAGCGCGTATCGAGGCGTGTGTTGATGACGTATGTGGTGACGTTCGAGGCCTCGCGAACCGGCCCCCCACGTGACCGGTTCAGGATGCTTCTCGGCTTCGCGCGCAATTCGAAATATAGGTGCCCCACAAACGCAATGGAGGTCCCCTCACCTTGTGTGCTAGTGGTTTATTTGTGTGCAGAACTTATTATCATTGCTTCCAACTTTTTTGTTCTGGTCATGGAGCCAGCAAGAAAGAGGAGATTTTCTCCTGTGTGGCAGCATTTTGAGCTGATCTCGGATACTAAGGTATAATAATTTAGTTTTTTTTGTAATATAAAGTTTATATTTTTATTTTATTATATAAACTAAAAATTATAAATAAATATTAATATAAATTTGTATTGCACCACCCTTACTAATATCCATCTTCCACATTCTTTTAAAAGGTGAAGTGTCTGTTGTGTTCCAAGGAGCTTGGATACAACAATAACACTTCATCTATGCTGAGACATTACAGAGCTCTGCATGAGAACAAGGAGGCCGCTCAACCAAGCTCAGGTAAGCTAGGTAGCTTAAGTGTCTTTACTATAAGTGTTTATTACTATATTATTGTATTTTTTAAATTATTTTGTGTACTTATTTAATCAGGAGAGAAGAGAACTGTGGATGAGGCCTTGGTTGACATGGGCATCTTGGACTCACAGCCCTTCACTATTGTGGAGGATGTGGGGTTCAGAAAGCTTGTTCAAGCTTTGAACCCCAACTATGTTCTCCCCACAAGGCAGGTATGTATATTAGATTAGAGGTACTTTATTTATAATGTATATGAGTACATGAAGCATTTTCCAATATTTGCTAAGAATGTTCTCTCTTTCAGACTTTGAAAGCCATGGTGGAGGAGCACTACAAGATGTCCAAGGAGAAGGCCGTAGCCTCTGTGTCACAGGCTACAGCTGTTAGCCTGACAGCAGATACGTGGACGTCTATGAACACTGACTCGTATCTGGCTGTCACATGCCATTTCATAGATGCAAGAACCTCACTACAGTCTGTTGTTTTAGGGGTGCAGCATTTCCCTCAGTCGCACACGGCTGAGAATTTGGCTAGAGCAAAAGCAGCACTGATGTCATAGTGGGGGATAACCCACAAAATTACAGGCCTTGTGACTGATGGTGCAGCTAATATGGTAGCGTGTGCCAAGGAACTTAATGTGCGCCATTCCCACTGTGTGGCACACTGTGTGAACCTGTGCGTGAAAAAGGCTCTTGATGATAACCCGGTGCTGAATGATATCAGGGCACAATCCCGCAGAATAGTGGGTTATTTGAAAAGCAGCACAACTGCAAAGGTGAGTTCTTAAATTCGATTCAATTCAATACTTTGTCAATGTCAAAATAACAGTTATAAATAAATAAATAAATCTCAATGATGTATTCCTTTGTTTTTTGACTTATTTTTTGGGGCTTATTATACCAATATGATAAAAAAATGACCCGAGATAGACAGCAAAGGGTGACAGAGAGAGGGGGGGATTATGTGCAAAAAAAGGCCACTGTTGGAATCGAACCGCGGTCCCCTGCAATAAGTATAACAGTAATTGAACATTGGGCAGCTGCTCTACCTACTGAGCTAAAGGCCACCATGTGGTCTCAAGTAATTTGGTGAGTTATTTCATTTTCTGCTGCAGTGATGCTCACATGTTATATCTTGCAGGAAAGACTGGTGCAGGTAAACCAGCAAATGGGCCGCCCGAACCTGAAAATGATTCAAGAGGTGGACACCCGCTGGAACAACACCTTCCTTATGTTGCAACGATTCTACGAACTAAGGGAGTCTGTTGGAGCTGCGTTGGCTGGCTTGCGCACAGACCTTGTGCCGCTGTCATCGGAAAATTACATCATTATGGCAGAGTGCATAAAGGTTTTGGCACCTTTTTATGAAGCCACACTGGAGCTGTCGGAGGAGAAAAGGGTGTCCGGGTCGAAGGTGATTCCCATACTAACGATGTTGCACCATGCACTGGAGGAGGAGGATCTAGGGATCCTAGAAACTCAGGAGAGCAGAGGGCTGACGGAGAGTTTGAGGCGACAAATCCAGGACAAACTGTATATCTACCAGTCAAAAAGCATCACGTCGCTGGCAACAATACTAGATCCTCGCTTCAAGAAATTAGGCTTTCTCAGCCCTAATAAAGCGGAGGAGGCGGAGAAGCGGTTAATAGCAGAATGTGCCGCGGTGTTGAGGAACACGTCCTCCTCCTCCTCCACAGCATCCTCCTCCTCCACAGCATCCTCCTCCTCCACAGCATCCTCCTCCTCCACAGCATCCTCCTCCTCCACAGCATCCTCCTCCTCCACAGCATCCTTATCAGAAACTTCTCTGCCTGGCACTCAAGGTAATCAATGTATTTTAATTGTTTATTGTATGTATTTTCATTGTGTTCTATGTAGTCACTTACATTCGGCTTGTCTGTTTTAGGAAACAAACTGTGGCGTCGGCTGGACGCAAATGTGCAGCAGAGAAGAAGCCGAAATTAAACCGCGGATGCTGTGGAGGTGAAAACCTACATGATGGAGCCACATTTGGCAAGAACGGAGGATCCACTTAAATACTGGGAAAAAAATAAAAATGTACATCCAACACTGTACACTCTGGCCATAAAAATCCTGTGCACCCCGGCCTCATCTGTGCCATGTGAAAGAATATTTTCAAAAGCGGGAGAAATAATCTCAAAAAAAAGAAACCGACTGAAGCCAAGCACAGTTGAAAAGCTGCTGTTTTTGAATAAAAATGAATAACCATCAGCCCCAAACACAAGTATTCAAGCGCTTTTTTTGCATAATCATTTAAGCACATATGTCAAAGCTTCACAGAGTGAAGCCACGTTGTTTGAATCACCACCTGCTTTACATTTATTGCCCACTTGATGGTGTAGTAGAGCAAATGAAGCACCATGAAGCTTCGGCCCATGTGTCAACTACTCGAATGGAAAGCTTCAGTGCTTCATAAGGCTTCATCTCGTCATCACTACACACAGGTAATGTTAAGTTGTATAAATTTATTTGTTTAATTTCAGGTATTGATTGATTATAAGTTTAAATTTGTTACTCATTCCTTATACTCACCGTGTAGTCCAGAGGTAAAGGGGGGAAATGTGTTTCATTTCCTGCTTTTATTTCCTGGAAGAATCCATCAATGAGGTAATTGGGAGATACCAAGAGTGGGGGGAGTTGAGGATTATGTTGAGTTTGTTTTGTTTAAGTTTTGTATCATTTGAGATTTGTTGAAGGACATATGTTGTTTCAGGACATTATAATAAGGTCAAGTCTGTGACTTTTTTGTTGAGACTAACGGTTGTTTGAGACTAATGTTTACCTGTTTGCAGGGAAGCTGAGTTTACCCCAGCTGTGTGGTTGGATCCAGGTGGATCCTAGGATTAGTCTTCCCAGCAATCAGGAGGGTTCAGTGGTGTGAATGCTGTCTGAAGCCAGATGCGAGGGCTCCAAAAGTTTTTTTTTTTTTATTTAAGTTAAGTTTAGGTTTCTTCAGTTAAGATGTGTTAACTGTGTTTTTGATCTTTTTGTAAATATAGTTTTTTTTCCCTTTTTTCTTTGGAGAAATGCGCATTTTGGTGGCACTTGACAAAATAAAAAAAAAGAAAGATTTTTTGATATGACAACTCTGAGTCTGCCTCCTAAATCCTTCACTCTGGCCAGGCTTACCACACCATCCCTTCGTTGATATAATAGATTTTCTTGGATTGATTCTCTGCTGTGGAAAAAACAGAAATGCAAAGAAATTGCATCATATTCTTCTTAAGAGCAACATGACTCGGACACATCTGCAAAGTGCATTGGTGTTAAAATAAGTTTGTCACATATTCACCATCGTAGCAGAGGAAACGTAATTTCTCTCCACAGGGTAGATTATTCCAGACAGCAACACCAGGGGATAGTAGTGAATTAAAATAATGAATCACACAGTTACTGGAACTTTGAGGAGGCCAGTATGAAACATTCTAACTGATCTTGTTGAACTCCACAGTTGGCTGAGACCAGTGCCACCTACTGTACTCTTTGCCTGGCCTGTTGTACAACCCGATCCAGGCTTCCCCTGTGTAGTTTGCAGATTCGCGGAGTCTCATCACGTCTGTCATGTTCTTCACTGTTGCCAGGTCTGTGTAATTCTCTCTGCAGTACGTCTGAGCTTCTGTCCAGGTCTTTTCCTCTTGAAAAAATGGAACTCATCAAGACAACATGTGCAGAAGGAACCTAAAACCAGAGAAAATACTAACTACTGACCACTATTGACATGAACTAGTAGGAAACACCAATGACTGTGATGAAGTGTGTGTGTGTGTGTGTGTGTGTGTGTATGTGTGTGATCCACTGACCCATCAAAATGAACAGAAACAGGCTCCTCTCCATCTTCTCCCTATCAGATGGAATCCATGATATTTTATTTATAATTAACAAGCTTCCTTTTCACGTCAGACAAACCTGTATGACCTGATTTTTATGCCCTAGAATAATAATAAAAAATGTGCAAAGTCATATATATTTATTCCTGGGGGCAGTGTGTTGTTACTTTATAAAGTCAGATGTTCCTATTATTGTGTTACTGAGTACACTGCAAAAACTGATATCTTATCAGGTGAAAATATCTTGTTTTTGGTGTAATTATTCCTTATGTTAGAGTAGAATTATTTCATTCCACTGTCAGACGATTTTGCTTTTTCCTTTTTTGCTTTTTTTCTTGGTTTTAGTCAAGTAAATCAATCAAGTCAATCTTTTTTTGTTAGATATGTTAGTATATTTTACTTAAAACAAGGTCAAATGATCCAAATCAGGAAAAAACAAAAACTTTAAACAAGATAAGTTATGCATGTGGAATAAGGTAACACTACTCAATGTCACTTGTCACAGTGGTGAGGTTGTCTTGTCTGGGTTTTTCATCTTGTGTACATTTCCTGTTTTATTTTGAAACTCTCCTCTCGTTTCAGGTCACTTGCCCTTCCTGCTCTGTCACCAGTCTGATTGTCTTCCCTGATTCCTGATTGTGGCCACCTGTTCCCCATTCCCCTCCATGTGTATTGATAGTCTTCATCTCCCCTTGTCTTGTACTGATGTGTCTTTGTTCGTCTGTATCGTTGCACCCAACCCAACCCAACCCTTGACGCACAGCCTTTTGCATTGCCCTCTAGCGTTTTCTTTTGTAAGTTTCACAGTTTGGTTCAGATTTAGATAAGTGAGTATTTTATAGCCTTTGTCATCCTGTGGGATTGTTATTGGTTTTGTTATTTTCTGGTAGTTTTTTATCCTTTGGGATGGTTTTTGTTTCTAGCCTTAGATAGAATGTTTAGGTTATTTAATCTCAGAATCTCAGCGTGTTTTCCTCATCCTCAGCGAGTGAGTTTTGTTTTAGTAAAAAATGACTAGTTATTCCTAGTATTAGCTAGGAATAACTAGCATTTTTCTTTCAAGTTTAGTTTTCCACATCAATAGTGTGAGAGTAGTCAGGTTCCTTAATTAGACTTTTTTTATTTTTTTGGTAATTTTCATAGTGTCTGTACTCTGCAGCTCGGAAGAATAAACCTTCTGAACCTGACTTTTCTGCATCTGAGTCCTCTATTCGATCTGGGCCTGACAATATTATGTAGCAATATTGTAGCAAAAACATGATATCTTCACCTTTAACATTTCAGGTTTTTTGAGTGTAAAATAACGGACGTGTAAAGATTTTGAAAATCTTTATTTTTGTAATTTACCAATTGAAAAATATCTAAATCATATTTGACATAGTGTTGGATAGATGTACAAATACACTATTAAAGATGAAATGATTTGTTGATAAGGTGCCAGCTATCACATTAATCTCAGACTATCTTATCGATCAAAAGATTTAGTCATTTTTAATAAGAAAATGTCCAAATTCTTTGTTTCCAGCTTCTCTTCTCTGATTATTTCCTGGTTTCTTTAGGATTCTATAACAGTAAATTAATAATCTTTGGGTTGTGGACTGTTGGTCTGGACAAAAAATCTATTTGAGGATGAATCTTTAACTTTGAGAACATTGATCTGATCGATATTTTACACCATTTTATGAACCAAACAACTAATTGATTAATAATTTCAATAATTAACAAATTATTCAATTATCAGAATAGTTGTTAGTTGCAGCTCTATATACAATCATATAATCTCAAAAGGACTTGACTTACATGTGCTGAATTCTTTCTTTCCTCCTGCTTCTCTGATGTTTTTCCTTGATCTACTGCTGTAGACTCAGTTACAGACTATTAACACAGCTGCCCTCATCTCAGCATTTGAATATGAACATACAGAATTTTTACATATGTTCCAGTTATGCATTGACATTTCCCTTATCTGAGAGGTTGAATAAACAAGCTTACAATAACATGACGTTGCCATGATGTTGATCGGTGCGGCGTCTGCAGTGATGCGGGCCCTGCATCGGTCCGTTGTGGTGAAGAAGGAGCTGAGCCGAAAGGCGAAACTCTTGATTTACCAGTCAATCTATGTTCCTACCCTCACCTATGGTCACAAGCTTTGGGTAGTGACCGAAAGAACGAGCATCTGGTGAGGATGCCTCCTGGACGCCTCCCTGGTGAGGTGTTCCGGGCACGTCCCTCTGGGCGGCGGCCCCGGGGAAGACCCAGGACACGCTGAAGAGACTATGTCTCTCGGCTGGTCTGGGAACGCCTTGGGGTCCCCCTGGAAGAGCTGGAGGAAGTAGCCGGGGAGAGGGAAGTCTGGGTTTCCCTGCTGAAGCTGCTGCCCCGCGACCCAACAATGCACAGGCTGCAGTTACTGACTTTCAGCTAAAAAGACTTTTGACTAAATTGAGTTTTGACTTTTGACTAAAGAACATGTAATTAATATCAATATTTTAAGGTTATGTCCAGTCACAGTATGTATTATCCATCAATAATAAGCTATGATTTGGATGTTTTGGATGGATATTGGTAGTAGATAATATGAGTAAACATGGCATTAACATATATATTGTAAACACTTAAATGTGTCAGAACATCAAACTAATTTAAATATGAGGCAAAAGACAACACCAGTGAACAAAAAATGCAGTTTTTAAATGAAATTATTTATTATTAAAGGAGAAAATCCAAATCTACATGGCCCTGTGTGGAAGAAGTGATTGTCCCCACCCGGTAAAACATAGCTTAACTGTAGTTTATGACACCTGAGTTGAGTTTTTCTGCCACACCCAGGCCTGATTACTGCCAAACCTGGTATCAATCAAGAAATCACTTAAATAGGACCTGCCTGACAAAGTGAAGTAGACCAAAAGGTCCTCAAAACCTAGACATCATACTGAGATCATCCGAAGAGAAAATGAGAAAGTAATTGAGATATCCGTCTGGAAAAGGTTATAAAGCCATGTCTAAAGCTTTGGGACTCCAACAAACCACAGCGAGAGCCATTACCCACAAATGGCAAAAACATAGAACATAAACCTTTGAGCAGCCGGCCAACCAAAATTACCCTAAGAACAGCCACGACTCATCCAAGAGTTCTTACAGACATATATTTATGATAAAGCAATCATTGGTTAAATTAAAAATATTTTTCATACCACAATACAGGGGCGACACGGTGGAGCAGGGGTTAGCGCTGTTGCCTCACAGCAAGAAGGTCGCAGGTTCCTCCTTGGTACTGGGTCTGGGACCTTTCTGTGTGGAGTTTTTATGTTCTCCCTGTGTCTGCATGGGTTTTCACCGGGTACTCCAGCTTCCTCCCACAGTCCAAAAACATGCTGAGGTTAATTGGCAACTCTAAATTGCCTGTAGGTGTGAGTGAATTGTGTGTGTGTGTGCCCCACGATTGGCTGGCGACCATCTGGGGTGTATCCCTGCCTCTTGCCATAATGCGCTGAGATAGGCTCCAGCAGACCCCTGCGACCCTAATGAGGAATAAGCGGGTATCGAAAATGACTGACTGACCACAATAGTTGTCGACAACTGGGAATCAAACCCAGGTTAACTGCTTGGAAGACAGCGATGCTCACCACTATACCACCATCGATGTTCATGGTCATCGTATATAATTATAAGAATGAACTGTCTATTGGTGGGGTTTTTGCAATAAAATTACAATAACTTGTTTCATAGGGTTCTGTTTGATTAGACTTCCAGACTGGACACCACACATGCTGAGATGGACATGCTGGTAGTTTCTCTATCATGTATTCTTCCTTACTGAAGAAGAGTGCATATTAATGCCTGGTGTCAACAGCGTCATTCAGAAGTGTATATTATGTAAGTATGTCCCAATCAGGTTTTTTTGCCCTCGAGTCCGAGCCCGAGTCATTTGATTTTGAATATCTGTGGATACCGAGTCCCGATCCGATACTTAATAATTCTTCAGACATCGGGAAGTTTTCAATCCACTGCATGTTCGTGAAACAATTACATCCCAGTATTCGGAGGTTCGGTCCATATTTTAGTACTTTGCATCGATCTACAACTGTGTAACAAAATGTAACAAAAGTGTAACAAATGAATATACCTGACATACTGAAAAGCTACCAACTCAATCGTTAGCTTACCCTCACACGTCGTTTCTTTGCAGCTCTTAGCCGTTCTTAGCCGCTCGTCTTCTACTTCATAGTCCTGTATGGTTTTTAAAAGTTTTCTTTTCTTCTCAAGTGTCTTTTACCTCACCTTTTCTATATGTTTCTTGCTGTTTTTTTCTTCTTCTACTGTCTATGGTTTTTTGGCGTTTTCACTGACAACAAGCCAGTGTCCAGGCAACTCCACCCACCCACGCCACACTCAATCTGCCATCGCTGGACTAGAACTAGATTTTAAAGTAAGTAATGAGAAAAAATATTTCCGAGTCCTGATCGGCCCGATTTCCGATCACATGATCGGATCGGGACAACCCTAATAGTGTAGGAACAATAGTAAACAGTCATCCTTTATTGGCCTTTATTTATTGGTCTTTATTGAAATAGCTGTTGAACGTCACAACTCAAATTGTTATGAAGTTGTCAACAGGCTTCGAACAGCTACACAGAGAGCTCACTGGATTTATACCTATTGATAATATGTTGTTGCTCGAGTTGTTATTCAGGATTTGACAAATAAACCTTAAACCTTGTCGGGATACATTTAATCAGAGTAAATAGTCACAATTGACTGAACACACAACCTTCTGATCTGGAGTCAGATGCGATACCGTTTTGCCAGAGAGTCCTGGACATGATATGTTATCGTGTCATTAATGGATGTCTGCTTGATACAAAATCTATAAATGTTTCAAGGCACAGATGATGATTGCGCATAATTTTTGTATGTTACACAGCATGATGTCTAATCATGTGTTTGGTGTGGAAGCATCTTTTGTAGCATAGTGGGGTTATAGAGGGACTGACTCTGGATGACTGGAGGAATAGTGTATAACAGTTGCTCTCAACATTACTTGTCTGTCTATCTGTCATTTTACCTGTTGTTGGTCTGTCTTGAAGGTGCCTTGTTCATGGCATGGAGAGCCATGTACAGGCGGGTTATGTCTGTTTTTTTTTTCCTGCCTTTTCACACAGTGCTGCATACCGTTCACTGTGCAAACAGCTTGTTCTCAATAAGACACAACTAAGGAAGTGTTTCTGCCCAGTCTCAAACCAGGGACCTTTCGCATGTAAGGCGAACATGATAACCGCTACACTACAGAAACAGTGAAAGTGCTGTGCCCTTCCCGTGGGTGGCTCAAAGTACTTGACCTTGTGACATGTCTTAAATTTCTTGACCATATCGAGGCATTCGACAGGCAGTCATCATTTTGTCAATTGGAGGTTAAAAATACAAAAAAATAAATAACATCCAAACATTTTTGTATTAATGTGTCTTATATTAACATGGAGTTAATACAGCAGATGGCTGCAAGCTTTTGCCCAGACCATAAGTCTCTTTGCTCCTGTGAGCACATGTGAGCAATCACAGCAATATTATTAAGCTTTAATGGAGAAATCACTGCAGTAACCAGAGTCACATTTTAAAGGTGTGTTCACCTTTAAAATGGTGTGATAAACTGGCGTGTGTCCCTGATGGTCCAACGGCTACGATTTGGCACTCTCACTGCTGCAGCCTGTGTTCAATTCCCAGCCAGGAAAGTTAGAGCTGACTGTAATAATTTATTAAAATAAGTGTGACTTAGTTCAGGGTTTGAGTCACTTTATGTGTGTGAAAACATGCAATTTAAGTAGAAGGTTTGTCTCTGCAACTGTGATCAACAGGTTTTTAATGTTAAAGTTACCACATGAGGACAGACATCACAGCGTGTAGGTTGTTGTCTGATGTAAATCAAGTTTAGTGTTTTTTGTGGGGATATGACCAGACCACGTGTACATGGTGGGTTCCATGGTGTAATGGTCAGCTCTGTTGTGGTTGTGTAGAGGCTAGAAATAGTTATTAGCATAGTTAATAGTTAATAGCAGATAATAGCTATTAATGGTTCTGATCTGCTGGTGTTCACTTTCTCTCTGAGTGTCTCCACCTCAGATGAGAGAATACAGTTCTCACTGTTGAGCCAAATGAGTTTATCATGATATATCGGGTCTACTTAATATAAACAACTCAACATCTCACCAGTGTGGTGTCTCTGCTTCAACCACATCTCAGCAAATCTGCGGAAATGTGAGCGTGACTCCAGTGACTCGACTTGAGTGCCGTGTGTCGCCTGATGCAGGAATAACGACACACCAAGCAAAAAAGTCAGAAGCATGTCAAAACAGAGAGAAGTTGCATAACAGGATATTGAATATCATTTAATATGACAAATAAAATGTTTATTTAGACATCTTTCTTGTGTCGGAAAATCCCACTTTGGAAAAACATTTAAAAAACACTCCATACTGCCATCACATTTTTTAGCTTGTGCACCCCTAGCAATCATGATGTTCAAGCCCATAAATCAAGTTAGAGATCTGGGCGTAGTTATGGACTCACACTTGAATTTCAACAGCAGCATTAAACCATCACAAAGCCATTAAAGTACCACCTGAAGAATATATCAGGTATTAAAGGCCTTATGTCTCAGCAAGACTTGAAAAAGCTTGTCCATGCTTTTATTTCCAGTAGATTTGATGACAGGGTTTTTACAGGCCTCTCTAAAAAACAAACAGCTGCAGCTAATTCAAAATGCTGCCACTAGAGATCTCAAAGACAAAAAAAGGAGATCATATCACTCCAGTTCTGAGATTATAAAGCACTGAATGGTCTAGGGCCTAAGTATATCTCTGATCTGCTGATCCCTCATGAACCATTCAGACCTCTTACATGGTCTGGGACAGGTCTGCTCTCTGTTCCCAGAGTCAGAACTAAACATGGAGAAGCAGCGTTCAGTTTCTATGTCCCACAGATCTGGAACAAACTCCCAGAGAACTGCCGGTCTGCTGCAACTCTCCCTTTTTTAAGTCAGAGCTGAAGATGTTTCTGTTTTCTGCTGCCTATAAATAAACTGTAAGAATGATTAAAGTTGCAAATGGTGACTGGGCCTGAATGTTTGTGTGTTATATAGCATGATATTGTATTACATGTTTTGTATGGAAGCATATTGTGTGGTACAATGGGTCTGTTGCTTTTGGTGCTGCAGCTCAAAAGAACTTACTGTTGTCGGCAGTATTTGAACCTGCACGGGGAAACCCCATTTCTGGTCGATCGCCTTAACCACTAAGCCACAACATAGGACAGGCTGCTTCCCTCTTTTCTATTAACTTTCAAAATTTCTAAACACCTGACAAAGTTATTAAGGCACAAACAGCAAAGCTGAAATATTGGTTGGTTCCACGTCATAGTTTTTAGAAGGATTGTCATGCTTTGTGCTTATCAGTTTAACATCATAAAGATGCAAGAACTCAGTCCTAGATGAGAAGAGATGATCATCAACATACATATCTTTTGATAACCAGGATAGAGCCACATAACTCCAACTGAAACAAAGCTTTCAACTGCACTGTCTGTAGGGATGTGAGCAGATAGTTAATAGCAATGGATAGGAATCAAACCTAGATCAACTGCTTGGAAGGCAGTTATGCTCACCACTATACAACCATTGCTGTTTATGGTCACCACTTGACATCAATGTAAAAATGAATTGTGAATGGAAAAAGACGTGGTCCTGAGATGTCTATTCTCAGGGTTTTTGCACCAAAATTTCAATTACTTGTTTCTTAGGGTTGCTACACTACATCTACACGGAGACCACACTGGATTTCTACCACATTGCCCACATGTACTCCTCTTTTAATTATATCTTTTTGATCCAGAGGGTGTTATCTCATTGAATGTTTGCTGTAATCATTTGGGATTTGATAGCCCAGGGGGTTACATTAATGCAAACCATTAAATATCTTTTTTTGTGTAAGGTCCAGAAACACAGCCAACATGTAGTGAACTATCAGCCACATATCTTGTGCTTCACCTTGTTCAGTTAAAGAACTGACTGGTTTACATTTGACTCTGATTTATTCTCTGATCACACACGAGACGTGTCAGGAGAAACTTGTTTAAAATAGATGTTGGATTGTGAGTGTGATGCTCGTCCATAAATTACAGAGTCAGTCTGTGACTTTACCTGCAATTTGGCAGAGCCTTGTGCACTTGTGAAAAGCAAAAGAGCTGTCCTTGATGAGGCGCATGGCCTCACCGAGGAGAATCCCAGGGCGGGGCGGTAATGTCTTTTAAAATGCTCTTATTGTTTTAAAATAAGACTTTTACAGATTACATGATTATTTTAATAAATTGGTTTTGAAAAAAGAAAAGTGGTAAATGTATAAAACATGTGCCAATAAACTTTATTGAAAAAAAAATCTGTTCTTATCAGTTTAATATCTGATACGTCCTCTATAAGGGGACTCCATATTAAACGGATTTTTAGTACCTGGAGCTGAGAAAGGGGCTTGCCCCGTCCACTCCACGCATCGGCCCGGTATTGCAGTGCCGCTGGGAACGGTGCACCCTTCTCTTTGCCTTGTGGAATATGAAAAAACAAAGCGACAACTGCGTCAGACGACTTTGTTACAGCTGCTATGGTGATTGGTGTAAAAGCACACCATGTAACGACCCAAAGTGAGTTTTGCCTTTGACTGGAAGACAAAGATGACAACGCCCTATCGCAGTAGGTCCATATCGAACCTGGGAAAAGGGGGAAATGGGCGTGGACTGGCACCGGATATGCAGCAAGGCGAAGGAGGCTTACCGTGAACACGGTTCCTGGGAAGACGGGGGACTTTGGCTGCTGTTGAGGAGTGGGCTGTGCTTACTCTGGTTTCTCTTCATAACGTACAAGTCTTTCGCCTTTTACTAAAGACTTCCGTGGAGAGGAGCACCCATGAGTTAAACCTATTTTTGTCAGGCCCTGCAATTTGGCAGAGCCTCGTGCACTTGTGAAAAGCAAAAGAGCTGTCCTTGACGAGACGCGTGGCCTCACAGAGGAGAGACCCGGGGCGGAGCTGCTAAATCTCGGTTGTTGACGGAGCGGTTTTTGAAGCGAGTGCTCCACGACAAGTGACAACTCTGCACGGGAGGTGGCCCGGGGCAGCAGGCAGCAAGGGCTCATCGCTTCTCGGCCTTTTGGCTAAGATCAAGTGTAGTATCTGTTCTTATCAGTTTAATATCTGATACGTCCTCTATAAGGGGACTCCATATTAAACAGATTTTTAGTACTTGGAGCAGAGAAAGGGGCTTGCCCCGTCCACTCCACGCATCGGCCCCGTATTGCAGTGCCGCTGGGAACGGTGCACCCTTCTCTTTGCCTTGTGGAATATGAAAAAACAAAGCGACAACTGCGTCAGACGACTTTGTTACAGCTGCTATGGTGATTGGTGTAAAAGCACACCATGTAACGACCCAAAGTGAGTTTTGCCTTTGACTGGAAGACAAACATGACAACGCCCTATCGCAGTAGGTCCATATCGAACCTGGGAAAAGGGGGAAATGGGCGTGGACTGGCACCGGATATGCAGCAAGGCGAAGGAGGCTTACCGTGAACACGGTTCCTGGGAAGACGGGGGACTTTGGCTGCTGTTGAGGAGTGGGCTGTGCTTACTCTGGTTTCTCTTCATAACGTACAAGTCTTTCGCCTTTTACTAAAGACTTCCGTGGAGAGGAGCACCCATGAGTTAAACCTATTTTTGTCAGGCCCTGCAATTTGGCAGAGCCTCGTGCACTTGTGAAAAGCAAAAGAGCTGTCCTTGACGAGACGCGTGGCCTCACAGAGGAGAGACCCGGGGCGAAGCTGCTAAATCTCGGTTGTTGACGGAGCGGTTTTTGAAGCGAGTGCTCCACGACAAGTGACAACTCTGCACGGGAGGTGGCCCGGGGCAGCAGGCAGCAAGGGCTCATCGCTTCTCGGCCTTTTGGCTAAGATCAAGTGTAGTATCTGTTCTTATCAGTTTAATATCTGATACGTCCTCTATAAGGGGACTCCATATTAAACGGATTTTTAGTACCTGGAGCTGAGAAAGGGGCTTGCCCCGTCCACTCCACGCATCGGCCCGGTATTGCAGTGCCGCTGGGAACGGTGCACCCTTCTCTTTGCCTTGTGGAATATGAAAAAACAAAGCGACAACTGCGTCAGACGACTTTGTTACAGCTGCTATGGTGATTGGTGTAAAAGCACACCATGTAACGACCCAAAGTGAGTTTTGCCTTTGACTGGAAGACAAACATGACAACGCCCTATCGCAGTAGGTCCATATCGAACCTGGGAAAAGGGGGAAATGGGCGTGGACTGGCACCGGATATGCAGCAAGGCGAAGGAGGCTTACTGTGAACACGGTTCCTGGGAAGACGGGGGACTTTGGCTGCTGTTGAGGAGTGGGCTGTGCTTACTCTGGTTTCTCTTCATAACGTACAAGTCTTTCGCCTTTTACTAAAGACTTCCGTGGAGAGGAGCACCCATGAGTTAAACCTGTTTTTGTCAGGCCCTGCAATTTGGCAGAGCCTCGTGCACTTGTGAAAAGCAAAAGAGCTGTCCTTGACGAGACGCGTGGCCTCACAGAGGAGAGACCCGGGGCGAAGCTGCTAAATCTCGGTTGTTGACGGAGCGGTTTTTGAAGCGAGTGCTCCACGACAAGTGACAACTCTGCACGGGAGGTGGCCCGGGGCAGCAGGCAGCAAGGGCTCATCGCTTCTCGGCCTTTTGGCTAAGATCAAGTGTAGTATCTGTTCTTATCAGTTTAATATCTGATACGTCCTCTATAAGGGGACTCCATATTAAACGGATTTTTAGTACCTGGAGCTGAGAAAGGGGCTTGCCCCGTCCACTCCACGCATCGGCCCGGTATTGCAGTGCCGCTGGGAACGGTGCACCCTTCTCTTTGCCTTGTGGAATATGAAAAAACAAAGCGACAACTGCGTCAGACGACTTTGTTACAGCTGCTATGGTGATTGGTGTAAAAGCACACCATGTAACGACCCAAAGTGAGTTTTGCCTTTGACTGGAAGACAAACATGACAACGCCCTATCGCAGTAGGTCCATATCGAACCTGGGAAAAGGGGGAAATGGGCGTGGACTGGCACCGGATATGCAGCAAGGCGAAGGAGGCTTACCGTGAACACGGTTCCTGGGAAGACGGGGGACTTTGGCTGCTGTTGAGGAGTGGGCTGTGCTTACTCTGGTTTCTCTTCATAACGTACAAGTCTTTCGCCTTTTACTAAAGACTTCCGTGGAGAGGAGCACCCATGAGTTAAACCTATTTTTGTCAGGCCCTGCAATTTGGCAGAGCCTCGTGCACTTGTGAAAAGCAAAAGAGCTGTCCTTGACGAGACGCGTGGCCTCACAGAGGAGAGACCCGGGGCGGAGCTGCTGAATCTCGGTTGTTGACGGAGCGGTTTTTGAAGCGAGTGCTCCACGACAAGTGACAACTCTGCAAGGGAGGTGGCCCGGGGCAGCAGGCAGCAAGGGCTCATCGCTTCTCGGCCTTTTGGCTAAGATCAAGTGTAGTATCTGTTCTTATCAGTTTAATATCTGATACGTCCTCTATAAGGGGACTCCATATTAAACGGATTTTTAGTACCTGGAGCTGAGAAAGGGGCTTGCCCTGTCCACTCCACGCATCGGCCCGGTATTGCAGTGCCGCTGGGAACGGTGCACCCTTCTCTTTGCCTTGTGGAATATGAAAAAACAAAGCGACAACTGCGTCAGACGACTTTGTTACAGCTGCTATGGTGATTGGTGTAAAAGCACACCATGTAACGACCCAAAGTGAGTTTTGCCTTTGACTGGAAGACAAACATGACAACGCCCTATCGCAGTAGGTCCATATCGAACCTGGGAAAAGGGGGAAATGGGCGTGGACTGGCACCGGATATGCAGCAAGGCGAAGGAGGCTTACCGTGAACACGGTTCCTGGGAAGACGGGGGACTTTGGCTGCTGTTGAGGAGTGGGCTGTGCTTACTCTGGTTTCTCTTCATAACGTACAAGTCTTTCGCCTTTTACTAAAGACTTCCGTGGAGAGGAGCACCCATGAGTTAAACCTGTTTTTGTCAGGCCCTGCAATTTGGCAGAGCCTCGTGCACTTGTGAAAAGCAAAAGAGCTGTCCTTGACGAGACGCGTGGCCTCACAGAGGAGAGACCCGGGGCGAAGCTGCTAAATCTCGGTTGTTGACGGAGCGGTTTTTGAAGCGAGTGCTCCACGACAAGTGACAACTCTGCACGGGAGGTGGCCCGGGGCAGCAGGCAGCAAGGGCTCATCGCTTCTCGGCCTTTTGGCTAAGATCAAGTGTAGTATCTGTTCTTATCAGTTTAATATCTGATACGTCCTCTATAAGGGGACTCCATATTAAACGGATTTTTAGTACCTGGAGCTGAGAAAGGGGCTTGCCCCGTCCACTCCACGCATCGGCCCGGTATTGCAGTGCCGCTGGGAACGGTGCACCCTTCTCTTTGCCTTGTGGAATATGAAAAAACAAAGCGACAACTGCGTCAGACGACTTTGTTACAGCTGCTATGGTGATTGGTGTAAAAGCACACCATGTAACGACCCAAAGTGAGTTTTGCCTTTGACTGGAAGACAAACATGACAACGCCCTATCGCAGTAGGTCCATATCGAACCTGGGAAAAGGGGGAAATGGGCGTGGACTGGCACCGGATATGCAGCAAGGCGAAGGAGGCTTACCGTGAACACGGTTCCTGGGAAGACGGGGGACTTTGGCTGCTGTTGAGGAGTGGGCTGTGCTTACTCTGGTTTCTCTTCATAACGTACAAGTCTTTCGCCTTTTACTAAAGACTTCCGTGGAGAGGAGCACCCATGAGTTAAACCTATTTTTGTCAGGCCCTGCAATTTGGCAGAGCCTCGTGCACTTGTGAAAAGCAAAAGAGCTGTCCTTGACGAGACGCGTGGCCTCACAGAGGAGAGACCCGGGGCGGAGCTGCTGAATCTCGGTTGTTGACGGAGCGGTTTTTGAAGCGAGTGCTCCACGACAAGTGACAACTCTGCACGGGAGGTGGCCCGGGGCAGCAGGCAGCAAGGGCTCATCGCTTCTCGGCCTTTTGGCTAAGATCAAGTGTAGTATCTGTTCTTATCAGTTTAATATCTGATACGTCCTCTATAAGGGGACTCCATATTAAACGGATTTTTAGTACCTGGAGCTGAGAAAGGGGCTTGCCCCGTCCACTCCACGCATCGGCCCGGGGCACAACTGATCACTGGTAGTTTTAGTGTAGTTTAGTGTTTTTAGCTTGGTGTAGCATCGTCTATTCTAGGCTATTTTTTTTACAGTTTTAAGTATTTATTTGTTTTTACTTGTAAATAGCGTTTGTTACTTTTAGTAAACTGTTAGCCTACTGGCCCTGGTGGCCAGTAGGCTACCCCCTTTTATTTTGTCCTTTAGCTTAACTTGTTTCTCTCTCTTCACAACCAAAGAGAGTCTAGGTGGACACTGTCTCCATCATGTCAGCCACAAGTGCTGGCATGAGGAGACACCATAGTGTCCGCTTTCTTTTAAAAGAAAAAACATTGATTTCACGGTTAGACTTCTCTCGAAATTTGGTACAAAAGGTTCTTGGATTTAAGGCTGACGATTTGAATTGTATTCTTTCACTTCCCTTTAACAAGGGCTTTGACGTAAGTTTCGCAAATGCCCAAGGGTTAAGGAATTTCTGGACACGATATGAAAATGTAAAATCCCAATTCTCTGCATTTGACGTGGAGAAACTTACTGACAATGCTGCCAAGGTAGTCATTGTCAGAATGTTCAATGAAACAGTCAGTGCAGCAGATATTGAAGTATGGTTGGGAAGATTCTGCACAGTCAAAGGACAGGCTACCAAGGTAAGGGATGTGGACGGCATTTGGAATTGCAGCTGGAGGGTCCCCATTGTCCAATGGCAGGACCCCCAGGGCTTCCAAGGCCTGAAACACCTGCCCTCGATGATAGTCCTGGGACAGAACAGAGGCTACATACATTACCAGGGCCAGCCCAAGCTCTGCCACAAGTGTGGGGAGCATGGGCATTTGGCCGAAGCGTGCCAGAAAATCATATGTGGGAAGTGTAGAGAAGTTGGGCACACTTTTGAGCAGTGTCCCAATGGCAGGAAGTGTAATCTTTGTGGAGAAACAACACATCTCTTCAGAGATTGCCCCAGATCCTTTGCCAACATGGTCAAGTCAAGGGCAGCCAGAGAACAAAAAGAAAATGTACCTGAAGAGCAAAAAGAAAAAGAACAGCCAAAAGTACCAGCGGTGACACGAGAGGGGGAGCCCAATTCCCCCCCTCCGAGGAGTATGGCATCCTCTCAAGAGGGTGCTGACTCCCCACAGGAAGGCGAGGAGGTGGCTGTGCTGGCAGAGGAGGGGGGAGATGGGTCCATGGCCGAGTCTTGCTCCACCGGCAGTCTGGTTACTGTCGGGGAGGGAGAGCAGCCAATGGACTCTGACAACAGTTCCCCTCCCCCCAATGGCCAGTCGACTAAGAGGCCAGCATCAGAACTGTCTTCGGAATCTCTAGTATTAGAGAAGAGGGGTAGAGCTGGGTCTCAATCAGACAGTTCATCTGTGGATGAGCCCAGAGTCTTCCCCTCCAGTTCACCCAATGAGGTCTCATTTCTTCAGATTGCTCTCCAATCAACCCCAAAAATCTCAAACACTTTCAACAAAAGGATGCAGGAAAGGCCACCTGCCAGAGCCCGACGGGGGAATGAAGCTCAACCCTGTAACTCCCCCCCCCTTGGAGTAAAGGAAGAGCTTCATTCACATGAGATCAACCGTGAGAGTTCATAGGCCTTTTTAAAAAATGGGTTTACATGGTCTACCTGTTGGTTTTAAACATACTCATGGCACTCACCTTCTCAACCGTCAATGTGAGAAGTGTGAAGTCGAGAGTTAGAGCTCAGAGTGTTTTAGATGCCCTTCGTTCCTTTAAATCAGATGTGTTTTTTAATACAAGAATGTAGCCTACCGTTTTTAAAGCACTACAGTCAATGGGAGGATATGTGGGGAAAACAATCAATATGGAGTGGATCAAATCAAAATAAATGTGATGGGGTGGCGATTTTAATAAATAATCCACACGTGCTGGTGAAGGGGAGCACTGTGGTGAGAGACGGTAGGGCTTTGGTGGCACGTTTGACTTTTATGGGACAGGATTTTAACCTCTTAAATGTTTATGGTTTTAATGAAAAAAATGACAGGTACGACCTTTTAGAAGACCTGCAGCCCCACATGTTAGGTAGGGCACCTTTAGTTGTAGGGGGGGATTTTAACTGCGTTTTTAACAGGCAGGATAGGAGAGGGGCAGGGGAGGATTTTAAAGTTGACAAAACATTGGTTTTATTACGGGATATATGCAGGGATTTTAAGCTTCAAGACTGTTTTAAGACCATGCATCCCGGAGAGGAGGGCTTCACCTGGTTCAGTGGTGATGGCACCAGAGCCTCTCGCATAGATTTTGTTTTTACAAGGGACTGTCCACCGACCGATGCTAGATTAACCCCTGTCTTCTTCTCTGATCACCTGATGCTCTCGTGCACCCTTTCACTCCCTTCGGATGTGACAGCAGGAAGTGGTCTGTGGAAACTCAACTGCTCCCTTTTAGAGGATAGGGAGTTAGTTAGTCAGTACAGGGAGCAGTATAAAGAATGGCAGACCCTTCAAGACCTTTACAATACACGTGCACATTGGTGGGAAATGGTGAAGGTGAAGACGCAGACTTTCTTTAGACAGGCAGGTAGAAAGAAAAAAGGTAGGGAGACCAGACACATGTTGGGGCTGCAGAAGCGTTTACAGCGCTATTTTATTTTAAACCAACGGGGAATGGATTTTAATGATGAGATTAAAGAAATAAAATTACAAATGTCGGTTTTAGCAGAAATAAAAAGCAGGGGTGTGATTTTAAGGAGTAGAGAACGGGAAATGGAGGAAGGGGAAAAATGTACTCGCTACTTTTTCAAAAAAATTATGAATAAAGGGGGGAGCATAATAAAACTAAAGAAAGACAATGGGGATTCAACAGAAACAACAGAAGAAATGAAACAGACAGTAGAAGAGTATTTTAAGGATCTCTATAAAGAAAGACCCATAAAAAATCACACCTTGATGAAAGTTTTAGAGTCTTTTAATAACACGGTAAGCGACAGCGTGCTTTTAGAAAAAGATTTTAACATCAACGAAATGACCAGATGCCTGACTGTTTTTAAGAAAGGGAAGTCCCCAGGACAGGACGGACTTCCCTTGGAATTTTATTTGACATTCTGGGACATTTTAGCACCTGACCTACTTGCTGTTTTTATGGACTTTGACCGACTAGATCGACTCCCCGACAGTTTTAGAGTAGGGATAGTGACTCTCCTATATAAAAGTAAGGACAAGACTGACTTGAAAAACTGGAGACCTATCACCCTTTTAAATGTAGACTGCAAACTTTTTAGCAAACTTTTAGCCACAAGGATGTCCTTGTTTTTAGATGAACTGATCCACCCGGATCAAGCCTGTGCCATTCCGGGGAGGAAGATCACCGACAGCCTCGTACTGATCAGAGACACCATCTGTTATGCGAGAGACAGAAACATCCGACTAGTAGTCCGCATCAGTATCTCGCATCAGTACCTCTTCCAGGTACTGCAAAAAGTGGGTCTGCCTGAAAGGTTTAGAGCGTGGGTGGGGCTGCTATACCGGGATATAAGCAGTAAATTCGTTGTTAACGGGCATCTGACAAAAGCCGTCGATATTAACGGCGGTGTCCGTCAGGGTTGTCCGTTATCTGCCCTCCTCTACGTTCTATGTATCGAACCATTGGCACAGCTCTTGAGAAGGGATAAATGGATCAAGGGGGTCCAAATTCCTGGGAGCGGGGGTTTGGATTCAAAGTGCATTTTATATATGGACGACGTGAACATTTTATGCACTGACCTTTTATCCATTGACAGGACACTGGACTTAACAGACTGGTTTGGACAGGCCTCTGGGTCGAAACTCAACCGGAGCAAGACCCAAGCCCAATTTTATGGACCATGGACAAAGACAGAGACGACTGGACTCCCCCTGACTATGACTCAGACGTACCAAAAAATACTGGGCATACAATTTGATAGGGATGGGGGAGGGAAAACAAATTGGGCTGAAGTGGTAGGGAAAGCTAGGCAGCGACTGGGATACTGGGGACTTAGAGGACTAACCCTTGAAGGCAAGGTTTTAATCATTAAGGCGATGATTTTACCCTTGTTTTTACTGATTGGTTCTGTTTTTATTCCTCCTAGGAGAGTGCTTTTAGAACTGGAGAAGGCCATTTTCTATTTCCTGTGGGGGTCCAAGTGGGAGAGACTGAGGCGGGACGTCATGAAGCTCCCAAAGGAAAAAGGAGGAAAAGGCGTCCCAGACCTCCACATGTTTTTAGCCACTCGATACACTGCACTCCATTTTAAGTACGCCACAGCCCCATCCAAAGACCACAAAACCACAGCAATGACACGCTTCTGGATGGGGTCCTACCTGCGCCGGTTACAGATTTTATCCAGTGACCTGAGAACACCAGTGTCTTTTATACTACCACCACCATATGCTTTTATTCAAGATTTTTTAAAACGTTTTAACTTGGAAAAAGAGGAGTTGCATGTTTTAACTAACCACCGCTCTCTGATTGCTGTTGTGCAGGAGCGGGAACCAGTGAGTCCAGTGCGCGGGCTCGCAGTCGGCGAGCCCACAACAGTTTGGCGCAACGTGAACCATCCTGCTCTCCCGAACAGACTCCGAGACCTGTCGTGGATGGTCGCTCACGAGATCCTCCCAGTCAGGTCCGTCATGCACTCCCGGGGCATGTCCACGGTTTCAACCTGCCCCCGACCTGGTTGTGGCGCGCCAGAGTCGGTGAGGCATCTGCTCTGGGAGTGCAGCGCTGCTGAGGACCAGTGGGCAATGGCCGGCTCCTTAAAATTCCCGTACTTACCAGCAAGGGAGGTCCTCACAGCACAGAAAGTGCTATATGGGGTGAGCCCGGGAACAACATCGAAAAAAGAGTTTGCAGACGAGTGGCTCACCCTAGCCGCTATCAAAGACGCCATATGGACCTCCAGAAACTTGCTGGTAAGAAGGCACATGCAGATCCCCCCCGTGGCTGTGATCCGAATGGCTGCAGCAACGGCCAAAGCGGCCAGAGCTGCAGGCGGCAAGCCTAGGACACAGCCACAACGAAGAATCGCCTCTGTGCCCATTCGGAGGAAGGAGCCGGAGCCACACGGGAAAAGGTCACAGCAGCGGCGGCCTGGCTCTCCGGGTGAGGCAGGTGGGAAGGAGCTCCAGGGTGAGGATCTCGTCTGAGCGACAGGATGCAGAGCGGCAGGCCCTCGAGAGACCGAATGTTTGGGGGAGCGGGATGAGTTACTCTTGTTGGGGACTCGCTGCGCTCCTGCACAAACACAAGGAGATCCGGACAAAGAACATTTTAACAGATGCACTCCCTTTTAAAAGGTTTTAAATGGACACTGTTTTTCCTTTTATCTTTTTTACCCTATTACCAATTGCGATTGTTTTATCTGTAATGTCTTTTTAAATGCTCTTATTGTTTTAAAATAAGACTCTTACAGAATACATGGTTATTTTAAGCAATTGGTCTTGAAAAAAGCAAAGTGGTAAATGTATGAAAACATGTGCCAATAAACTTTTTCGAAAGAAAAAAATCTGTTCTTATCAGTTTAATATCTGATACGTCCTCTATAAGGGGACTCCATATTAAACGGATTTTTAGTACCTGGAGCTGAGAAAGGGGCTTGCCCCGTCCACTCCACGCATCGGCCCGGTATTGCAGTGCCGCTGGGAACGGTGCATCCCTTCTCTTTGCCTTGTGGAATATGAAAAAACAAAGCGACAACTGCGTCAGACGACTTTGTTACAGCTGCTATGGTGATTGGTGTAAAAGCACACCATGTAACGACCCAAAGTGAGTTTTGCCTTTGACTGGAAGACAAACATGACAACGCCCTATCGCAGTAGGTCCATATCGAACCTGGGAAAAGGGGGAAATGGGCGTGGACTGGCACCGGATATGCAGCAAGGCGAAGGAGGCTTACCGTGAACACGGTTCCTGGGAAGACGGGGGACTTTGGCTGCTGTTGAGGAGTGGGCTGTGCTTACTCTGGTTTCTCTTCATAACGTACAAGTCTTTCGCCTTTTACTAAAGACTTCCGTGGAGAGGAGCACCCATGAGTTAAACCTATTTTTGTCAGGCCCTGCAATTTGGCAGAGCCTCGTGCACTTGTGAAAAGCAAAAGAGCTGTCCTTGACGAGACGCGTGGCCTCACAGAGGAGAGACCCGGGGCGGAGCTGCTGAATCTCGGTTGTTGACGGAGCGGTTTTTGAAGCGAGTGCTCCACGACAAGTGACAACTCTGCACGGGAGGTGGCCCGGGGCAGCAGGCAGCAAGGGCTCATCGCTTCTCGGCCTTTTGGCTAAGATCAAGTGTAGTATCTGTTCTTATCAGTTTAATATCTGATACGTCCTCTATAAGGGGACTCCATATTAAACGGATTTTTAGTACCTGGAGCTGAGAAAGGGGCTTGCCCCGTCCACTCCACGCATCGGCCCGGTATTGCAGTGCCGCTGGGAACGGTGCACCCTTCTCTTTGCCTTGTGGAATATGAAAAAACAAAGCGACAACTGCGTCAGACGACTTTGTTACAGCTGCTATGGTGATTGGTGTAAAAGCACACCATGTAACGACCCAAAGTGAGTTTTGCCTTTGACTGGAAGACAAACATGACAACGCCCTATCGCAGTAGGTCCATATTGAACCTGGGAAAAGGGGGAAATGGGCGTGGACTGGCACCGGATATGCAGCAAGGCGAAGGAGGCTTACCGTGAACACGGTTCCTGGGAAGACGGGGGACTTTGGCTGCTGTTGAGGAGTGGGCTGTGCTTACTCTTGTTGTGCCCACAAAGGTGATAAACATCTTCAGCCAGATGCCTGGCTGAGCCTGGAACTTGTGACCCTTCCCCCGACAGGAAACTCAGTTTCACACCTTCAAGGAATGTTACCAGAGGTATAAAGGCACCGGCCTTTCCCCTCTCAAAGGCTCTTCGACTTTGCTCTCTCTCACTCCAGAGTCTCTTCAACTCGCAAGCTCCAAACTCTCTCCCGGGCTCCTGCTCATCAGCAGAGCACCGCTCTGTAGCAGGAGAAGCTGCAGGACAGAAGCCTTCAGCAGCTTCTCTGCTCTAAAAGGGATTATCCACACACACACACACACTCACACACACATTAACACGGTCAGCCATTTTCCCTTTGTTCTTAACAGACAAAGAGCCCCACATGGCCTGGACTACATAGAACAGCCACCACGGCAGCCATCTTTGTAGTCCCCCCCCCCCCACAGATACACACATGCACGCATGCACACACACACACACACACACAGCATCATTCACATGTACATAGATACATTTCGTTTAGATTGTTTATTGTGTGTTTTTTTTTTTCTTTTGTATTTTTGTGAATAAATGCTTTTGAGTCATACATTCTGCCTCTTTAATGTCGTACAATAATGAATTCTGCCAACCTCTACTTTAGAACTCATAATCCTTCAACTATTAATAGCTATTAATTGACCCTGGTTTCTATTATTAAGTTAATTGTTAATCAGACGTCCAAATTAATAGGTTATTACAATTCATGAGACTAAATCAGAGAATTGACTATCTTTTCCTCTCAAACGAGAGGTGGTGCCCCGAAATTCTAAAACTTTTAATGAATACATAATTATTTCCAATAATTATTGATTCTTTCTGATAGTCAATTCTACCTGAAGTACTGTGCACAACATATTATGGCTGCCCCGCGTGAGAAAAGTACTGTTGGCAATAATTCATAATTGTACAATATTAAGTTCAGCATAATTTTGACAATCAAAATTCTGAAGAATTTTGAAACTAACCAAATGCATTCACATTCAACACCTAGTCCTCCACAGGAGTAGACGTCCAGTTGTACTAACAAACTAGTACATTGTGTTGAAAACAGCTATTCATAAAGATAACAAAAGTAATTTATAATCCAATAACCTAGAACCTCCAGGTTATTGATAACTAAGCCCATAGTTTAAGAGTTTGCTGTTGCTGCTGCCATTGTTTGATCCAGTTTCCAGCTGTGTTGAGACACATCTGCATTGTTTCAGGACAGGCTCCAGCAAGAGCCACACCTAACAATCACTCTTTGATCAGCCAACTGTGGTCTCACATGACCCAAAGTTATCAGTCAAACTGATCAATCTGATCTTAAAATGTGTCTTTGTTAGACAGAGTACAGAACCTGTCTTTAATCAAGTTGCCAAAATTTGTTAATCGAATCAAAGTGTTCCAATTTCCCTTTAAGTTTATTCACAGCGTGCCACCGGCCCTGTGTCACAGAGAGATTATACCTGGTTGTCACTGCCATGCATGTCAACCTGAAGGAAGAACAGAGTTGAGAAAGAGTCACAGTTTGCTGTCAAATTACTGCCAAGCATTCCAGTTAAGTCAACTTTAAGACAACATCCTCTACCTGGATTCCAGTAGTGCATGTTAAGATTTGGTAAGCAGACCCCCAAAGTCTCCTCCAAATTGTCCACTGGCCTCCTCCTGTTAAAGCCACCAGAGCTATCAGAAGGTGCCATACTGACCCCTCCCCCCACAGGTAGCTACCCCAACGGTATAGACTCCCTGTAGTTGTGTTGATACTCAATCAAATCATTTCATCTTTCCCTCAGACCAGAACAATGGATAGCTCCTGCGTAGAGCAGTTTATTTCCTCCATAGCTCAGAGTGTAGAAACCAGCTACCTGGAATTAATCAAAAGGATGAATTCCGATGAGTGTATGAAAGAAGTAGACTCCCTACTAAAAGAAAGGAGTGATGCACAGACCGCATCCAAAGGCCCATTGTTAAGATGCTTGCTTCTGAACTTCCACAGGCAAACAAAACTTGCTGTTCAGAACGAAGCAGTTATGGAGAAGCAGATTGAGTCCCTCAGAGCACACAATTCCTGTCTCCTTCAAGAACTGCAGACAGCGAACAAGAAAGCCATGAGGTACTTAGGAGACCTGCATTCGGCAGAGTCAGACCTCTGCTCACAGAAGGAGGAACTGTTAAGGCTAAGATTTGAACATCTTTCCTCAACACAGTCCTTCAGCCGATGTGATTCTGGTTACACAGATTCACACTACACCCGGAGTGAAAAGCTAACTCCTTCTCCGGTCAGAGAATTTGCACACCCCCAAACTGACCCTAGATTCTGTGAAAGTAAGTCACCTCCTCAACCTCCATTGAGAGACAGAATTCACAGTTACCTGACTTCACACCTCTCTGAATCTGACACAGACATTGAAGAGCCACATAGCTTACCCCCCAGGGAGAGTTCTGCTCCATGTCCCCCTCAGTTACAAAGGTGTGAAACCTTCCTCTGTGCTCGACCCTTCAAAGGGGGGAGCACCATCCCATTAAACTGTTCAGCCCCTGACTCACAACCAGAGAGAACTGTAACACACAGTTCATACAGCCAGAGTAGGGATAGTTTAATCTCGCCTTCACTCGGAATGACTCCACAGGGTCCCCGCCTCGAAGTGCTTGAGTTTATCGCGAAAGATATTGAACAGTTCGATCCGGACACCCGTGATCATCAAATTGAGGATTATTTTGCAGAATTAGACAACAACCTAATTGACTTGCCCCAAGCAACCCAAAGGGAGAAAATTAAACTTGTGTGGAAGACCTGCTCCAAAGCCGCTCACAAGTTTATCCAAACACTACCTCCCGACATCAGAAATGACTACAACCGGCTCCGTCATTCTCTGATTGAAGAATATTCTTTTACAACCGATGAGATTACCTCCTGGAGTGCAGCCTCCCAAATCAAACACTCCCGTCGTGAGAATCCCAGAGATTATTACAGACGTTTTAGGCATGCATACACCCAGGGTAAGAATTCTCCAGGTTTAGAAGAAAACTCCATCTTCAAGTCTCTGTTTTTACAGAATTTACATCCGAGCATACGCTCCACTGTCACACTTTGTGCACGTGAGGACAGGTCCTCCATGCATCAGATCAGGAAGTTGACACAGGTGGCTTGGGAAACCCTTTTCCCTCCAACAGCAAGGGTGAGAGCCACCGGTCCTGCCAACTCCCACACTCAAGTGTCACACACATTGTCTACCTCTCCAGATCACCCTCAACACCGCCGAAAGGGGGGTGAAAAAGGTAGACGTAGGGACACTGAGCGTTACAGCCATGTCCATCAGATCCCCAGAGATAGACATTCACACAAAAGAAGTGTTCGTAGGCCATATTCAGAAATATTGGCCCAGACATATGACCACCCAAGTCCAGATGATGGCCACAGCATCTCTGACCACCATTCAGAGCAGGATCACAGTCTGTCAGACAGTGATGGCTCTGAACTCCCTCTTCCCTCTGGCCATCTGGAGCGTTACAGCCCTGAGCCACAGGTGAAGAAGACCTCCAGGCGTAAGAGCTCCAGAGCTCCCTCTTTTTGGTCATAACTTAATCTCCAATGTGTACTAACTGAAAGACAGGTATGAGCGTGTCTTAGTTCTTGCAGTTACTTAGGCAACTTGAGTTTGTAGCAACAGCAGCAACCTCAACCAAACTAAACTCACTGATAACCAAACATCATAGTCGTTTAGAGCCTAAATTCTGATTAGACACAGACACTATTCTCTGACTTTGTAAGTACACCTGGACCAACTCCTTAGTAGTATTTATCAGTAGATCCACTATTGAAAAACACTATCGGACACACCACAAATGATTTATCATTCAAGGTGCTCTCTCTGTCTCTGCAATTCACCCTAACCAATAATCCACTAACTTTCTTCTTCCAACTAACCATAGTAAATAACCAAGAAACACAAGTTATTTATTTTTGGATTGGGATTTAGTCATTTGGATTTTGTTTGTAACCTGAACTGTTCTTGCTTAGCCAAGATAGTGCCCACCAATGCCCAGTTGGTCAACAAACTGCCCAGATGTTGTGGATTTAAATGGACTAACATGAACTCCTCTGTGGGCCACTCATGGTCCCATGATTGCACATCAGGTGCATTCCTGAGACCAAAGGGGGGATGTTGTGCCCACAAAGGTGATAAACATCTTCAGCCAGATGCCTGGCTGAGCCTGGAACTTGTGACCCTTCCCCCGACAGGAAACTCAGTTTCACACCTTCAAGGAATGTTACCAGAGGTATAAAGGCACCGGCCTTTCCCCTCTCAAAGGCTCTTCGACTTTGCTCTCTCTCACTCCAGAGTCTCTTCAACTCGCAAGCTCCAAACTCTCTCCCGGGCTCCTGCTCATCAGCAGAGCACCGCTCTGTAGCAGGAGAAGCTGCAGGACAGAAGCCTTCAGCAGCTTCTCTGCTCTAAAAGGGATTATCCACACACACACACACACTCACACACACATTAACACGGTCAGCCATTTTCCCTTTGTTCTTAACAGACAAAGAGCCCCACATGGCCTGGACTACATAGAACAGCCACCACGGCAGCCATCTTTGTAGTCCCCCCCCCCACAGATACACACATGCACGCACGCACACACACACACACACACAGCATCATTCACATGTACATAGATACATTTCGTTTAGATTGTTTATTGTGTGTTTTTTTTTTTTTCTTTTGTATTTTTGTGAATAAATGCTTTTGAGTCATACATTCTGCCGCTTTAATGTCGTACAATAATGAATTCTGCCAACCTCTACTTTAGAACTCATAATCCTTCAACTATTAATAGCTATTAATTGACCCTGGTTTCTATTATTAAGTTAATTGTTAATCAGACGTCCAAATTAATAGGTTATTACAATTCATGAGACTAAATCAGAGAATTGACTATCTTTTCCTCTCAACCGAGAGGTGGTGCCCCGAAATTCTAAAACTTTTAATGAATACATAATTATTTCCAATAATTATTGATTCTTTCTGATAGTCAATTCTACCTGAAGTACTGTGCACAACACTCTGGTTTCTCTTCATAACGTACAAGTCTTTCGCCTTTTACTAAAGACTTCCGTGGAGAGGAGCACCCATGAGTTAAACCTATTTTTGTCAGGCCCTGCAATTTGGCAGAGCCTCGTGCACTTGTGAAAAGCAAAAGAGCTGTCCTTGACGAGACGCGTGGCCTCACAGAGGAGAGACCCGGGGCGGAGCTGCTGAATCTCGGTTGTTGACGGAGCGGTTTTTGAAGCGAGTGCTCCACGACAAGTGACAACTCTGCACGGGAGGTGGCCCGGGGCAGCAGGCAGCAAGGGCTCATCGCTTCTCGGCCTTTTGGCTAAGATCAAGTGTAGTATCTGTTCTTATCAGTTTAATATCTGATACGTCCTCTATAAGGGGACTCCATATTAAACGGATTTTTAGTACCTGGAGCTGAGAAAGGGGCTTGCCCCGTCCACTCCACGCATCGGCCCGGTATTGCAGTGCCGCTGGGAACGGTGCACCCTTCTCTTTGCCTTGTGGAATATGAAAAAACAAAGCGACAACTGCGTCAGACGACTTTGTTACAGCTGCTATGGTGATTGGTGTAAAAGCACACCATGTAACGACCCAAAGTGAGTTTTGCCTTTGACTGGAAGACAAACATGACAACGCCCTATCGCAGTAGGTCCATATTGAACCTGGGAAAAGGGGGAAATGGGCGTGGACTGGCACCGGATATGCAGCAAGGCGAAGGAGGCTTACCGTGAACACGGTTCCTGGGAAGACGGGGGACTTTGGCTGCTGTTGAGGAGTGGGCTGTGCTTACTCTTGTTGTGCCCACAAAGGTGATAAACATCTTCAGCCAGATGCCTGGCTGAGCCTGGAACTTGTGACCCTTCCCCCGACAGGAAACTCAGTTTCACACCTTCAAGGAATGTTACCAGAGGTATAAAGGCACCGGCCTTTCCCCTCTCAAAGGCTCTTCGACTTTGCTCTCTCTCACTCCAGAGTCTCTTCAACTCGCAAGCTCCAAACTCTCTCCCGGGCTCCTGCTCATCAGCAGAGCACCGCTCTGTAGCAGGAGAAGCTGCAGGACAGAAGCCTTCAGCAGCTTCTCTGCTCTAAAAGGGATTATCCACACACACACACACACTCACACACACATTAACACGGTCAGCCATTTTCCCTTTGTTCTTAACAGACAAAGAGCCCCACATGGCCTGGACTACATAGAACAGCCACCACGGCAGCCATCTTTGTAGTCCCCCCCCCCCACAGATACACACATGCACGCACGCACACACACACACACACACAGCATCATTCACATGTACATAGATACATTTCGTTTAGATTGTTTATTGTGTGTTTTTTTTTTTCTTTTGTATTTTTGTGAATAAATGCTTTTGAGTCATACATTCTGCCTCTTTAATGTCGTACAATAATGAATTCTGCCAACCTCTACTTTAGAACTCATAATCCTTCAACTATTAATAGCTATTAATTGACCCTGGTTTCTATTATTAAGTTAATTGTTAATCAGACGTCCAAATTAATAGGTTATTACAATTCATGAGACTAAATCAGAGAATTGACTATCTTTTCCTCTCAACCGAGAGGTGGTGCCCCGAAATTCTAAAACTTTTAATGAATACATAATTATTTCCAATAATTATTGATTCTTTCTGATAGTCAATTCTACCTGAAGTACTGTGCACAACATATTATGGCTGCCCCGCGTGAGAAAAGTACTGTTGGCAATAATTCATAATTGTACAATATTAAGTTCAGCATAATTTTGACAATCAAAATTCTGAAGAATTTTGAAACTAACCAAATGCATTCACATTCAACACCTAGTCCTCCACAGGAGTAGACGTCCAGTTGTACTAACAAACTAGTACATTGTGTTGAAAACAGCTATTCATAAAGATAACAAAAGTAATTTATAATCCAATAACCTAGAACCTCCAGGTTATTGATAACTAAGCCCATAGTTTAAGAGTTTGCTGTTGCTGCTGCCATTGTTTGATCCAGTTTCCAGCTGTGTTGAGACACATCTGCATTGTTTCAGGACAGGCTCCAGCAAGAGCCACACCTAACAATCACTCTTTGATCAGCCAACTGTGGTCTCACATGACCCAAAGTTATCAGTCAAACTGATCAATCTGATCTTAAAATGTGTCTTTGTTAGACAGAGTACAGAACCTGTCTTTAATCAAGTTGCCAAAATTTGTTAATCGAATCAAAGTGTTCCAATTTCCCTTTAAGTTTATTCACAGCGTGCCACCGGCCCTGTGTCACAGAGAGATTATACCTGGTTGTCACTGCCATGCATGTCAACCTGAAGGAAGAACAGAGTTGAGAAAGAGTCACAGTTTGCTGTCAAATTACTGCCAAGCATTCCAGTTAAGTCAACTTTAAGACAACATCCTCTACCTGGATTCCAGTAGTGCATGTTAAGATTTGGTAAGCAGACCCCCAAAGTCTCCTCCAAATTGTCCACTGGCCTCCTCCTGTTAAAGCCACCAGAGCTATCAGAAGGTGCCATACTGACCCCTCCCCCCACAGGTAGCTACCCCAACGGTATAGACTCCCTGTAGTTGTGTTGATACTCAATCAAATCATTTCATCTTTCCCTCAGACCAGAACAATGGATAGCTCCTGCGTAGAGCAGTTTATTTCCTCCATAGCTCAGAGTGTAGAAACCAGCTACCTGGAATTAATCAAAAGGATGAATTCCGATGAGTGTATGAAAGAAGTAGACTCCCTACTAAAAGAAAGGAGTGATGCACAGACCGCATCCAAAGGCCCATTGTTAAGATGCTTGCTTCTGAACTTCCACAGGCAAACAAAACTTGCTGTTCAGAACGAAGCAGTTATGGAGAAGCAGATTGAGTCCCTCAGAGCACACAATTCCTGTCTCCTTCAAGAACTGCAGACAGCGAACAAGAAAGCCATGAGGTACTTAGGAGACCTGCATTCGGCAGAGTCAGACCTCTGCTCACAGAAGGAGGAACTGTTAAGGCTAAGATTTGAACATCTTTCCTCAACACAGTCCTTCAGCCGATGTGATTCTGGTTACACAGATTCACACTACACCCGGAGTGAAAAGCTAACTCCTTCTCCGGTCAGAGAATTTGCACACCCCCAAACTGACCCTAGATTCTGTGAAAGTAAGTCACCTCCTCAACCTCCATTGAGAGACAGAATTCACAGTTACCTGACTTCACACCTCTCTGAATCTGACACAGACATTGAAGAGCCACATAGCTTACCCCCCAGGGAGAGTTCTGCTCCATGTCCCCCTCAGTTACAAAGGTGTGAAACCTTCCTCTGTGCTCGACCCTTCAAAGGGGGGAGCACCATCCCATTAAACTGTTCAGCCCCTGACTCACAACCAGAGAGAACTGTAACACACAGTTCATACAGCCAGAGTAGGGATAGTTTAATCTCGCCTTCACTCGGAATGACTCCACAGGGTCCCCGCCTCGAAGTGCTTGAGTTTATCGCGAAAGATATTGAACAGTTCGATCCGGACACCCGTGATCATCAAATTGAGGATTATTTTGCAGAATTAGACAACAACCTAATTGACTTGCCCCAAGCAACCCAAAGGGAGAAAATTAAACTTGTGTGGAAGACCTGCTCCAAAGCCGCTCACAAGTTTATCCAAACACTACCTCCCGACATCAGAAATGACTACAACCGGCTCCGTCATTCTCTGATTGAAGAATATTCTTTTACAACCGATGAGATTACCTCCTGGAGTGCAGCCTCCCAAATCAAACACTCCCGTCGTGAGAATCCCAGAGATTATTACAGACGTTTTAGGCATGCATACACCCAGGGTAAGAATTCTCCAGGTTTAGAAGAAAACTCCATCTTCAAGTCTCTGTTTTTACAGAATTTACATCCGAGCATACGCTCCACTGTCACACTTTGTGCACGTGAGGACAGGTCCTCCATGCATCAGATCAGGAAGTTGACACAGGTGGCTTGGGAAACCCTTTTCCCTCCAACAGCAAGGGTGAGAGCCACCGGTCCTGCCAACTCCCACACTCAAGTGTCACACACATTGTCTACCTCTCCAGATCACCCTCAACACCGCCGAAAGGGGGGTGAAAAAGGTAGACGTAGGGACACTGAGCGTTACAGCCATGTCCATCAGATCCCCAGAGATAGACATTCACACAAAAGAAGTGTTCGTAGGCCATATTCAGAAATATTGGCCCAGACATATGACCACCCAAGTCCAGATGATGGCCACAGCATCTCTGACCACCATTCAGAGCAGGATCACAGTCTGTCAGACAGTGATGGCTCTGAACTCCCTCTTCCCTCTGGCCATCTGGAGCGTTACAGCCCTGAGCCACAGGTGAAGAAGACCTCCAGGCGTAAGAGCTCCAGAGCTCCCTCTTTTTGGTCATAACTTAATCTCCAATGTGTACTAACTGAAAGACAGGTATGAGCGTGTCTTAGTTCTTGCAGTTACTTAGGCAACTTGAGTTTGTAGCAACAGCAGCAACCTCAACCAAACTAAACTCACTGATAACCAAACATCATAGTCGTTTAGAGCCTAAATTCTGATTAGACACAGACACTATTCTCTGACTTTGTAAGTACACCTGGACCAACTCCTTAGTAGTATTTATCAGTAGATCCACTATTGAAAAACACTATCGGACACACCACAAATGATTTATCATTCAAGGTGCTCTCTCTGTCTCTGCAATTCACCCTAACCAATAATCCACTAACTTTCTTCTTCCAACTAACCATAGTAAATAACCAAGAAACACAAGTTATTTATTTTTGGATTGGGATTTAGTCATTTGGATTTTGTTTGTAACCTGAACTGTTCTTGCTTAGCCAAGATAGTGCCCACCAATGCCCAGTTGGTCAACAAACTGCCCAGATGTTGTGGATTTAAATGGACTAACATGAACTCCTCTGTGGGCCACTCATGGTCCCATGATTGCACATCAGGTGCATTCCTGAGACCAAAGGGGGGATGTTGTGCCCACAAAGGTGATAAACATCTTCAGCCAGATGCCTGGCTGAGCCTGGAACTTGTGACCCTTCCCCCGACAGGAAACTCAGTTTCACACCTTCAAGGAATGTTACCAGAGGTATAAAGGCACCGGCCTTTCCCCTCTCAAAGGCTCTTCGACTTTGCTCTCTCTCACTCCAGAGTCTCTTCAACTCGCAAGCTCCAAACTCTCTCCCGGGCTCCTGCTCATCAGCAGAGCACCGCTCTGTAGCAGGAGAAGCTGCAGGACAGAAGCCTTCAGCAGCTTCTCTGCTCTAAAAGGGATTATCCACACACACACACACACTCACACACACATTAACACGGTCAGCCATTTTCCCTTTGTTCTTAACAGACAAAGAGCCCCACATGGCCTGGACTACATAGAACAGCCACCACGGCAGCCATCTTTGTAGTCCCCCCCCCCACAGATACACACATGCACGCACGCACACACACACACACACACAGCATCATTCACATGTACATAGATACATTTCGTTTAGATTGTTTATTGTGTGTTTTTTTTTTTTTCTTTTGTATTTTTGTGAATAAATGCTTTTGAGTCATACATTCTGCCGCTTTAATGTCGTACAATAATGAATTCTGCCAACCTCTACTTTAGAACTCATAATCCTTCAACTATTAATAGCTATTAATTGACCCTGGTTTCTATTATTAAGTTAATTGTTAATCAGACGTCCAAATTAATAGGTTATTACAATTCATGAGACTAAATCAGAGAATTGACTATCTTTTCCTCTCAACCGAGAGGTGGTGCCCCGAAATTCTAAAACTTTTAATGAATACATAATTATTTCCAATAATTATTGATTCTTTCTGATAGTCAATTCTACCTGAAGTACTGTGCACAACACTCTGGTTTCTCTTCATAACGTACAAGTCTTTCGCCTTTTACTAAAGACTTCCGTGGAGAGGAGCACCCATGAGTTAAACCTATTTTTGTCAGGCCCTGCAATTTGGCAGAGCCTCGTGCACTTGTGAAAAGCAAAAGAGCTGTCCTTGACGAGACGCGTGGCCTCACAGAGGAGAGACCCGGGGCGGAGCTGCTAAATCTCGGTTGTTGACGGAGCGGTTTTTGAAGCGAGTGCTCCACGACAAGTGACAACTCTGCACTGGAGGTGGCCCGGGGCAGCAGGCAGCAAGGGCTCATCGCTTCTCGGCCTTTTGGCTAAGATCAAGTGTAGTATCTGTTCTTATCAGTTTAATATCTGATACGTCCTCTATAAGGGGACTCCATATTAAACGGATTTTTAGTACCTGGAGCTGAGAAAGGGGCTTGCCCCGTCCACTCCACGCATCGGCCCGGTATTGCAGTGCCGCTGGGAACGGTGCACCCTTCTCTTTGCCTTGTGGAATATGAAAAAACAAAGCGACAACTGCGTCAGACGACTTTGTTACAGCTGCTATGGTGATTGGTGTAAAAGCACACCATGTAACGACCCAAAGTGAGTTTTGCCTTTGACTGGAAGACAAACATGACAACGCCCTATCGCAGTAGGTCCATATCGAACCTGGGAAAAGGGGGAAATGGGCGTGGACTGGCACCGGATATGCAGCAAGGCGAAGGAGGCTTACCGTGAACACGGTTCCTGGGAAGACGGGGGACTTTGGCTGCTGTTGAGGAGTGGGCTGTGCTTACTCTGGTTTCTCTTCATAACGTACAAGTCTTTCGCCTTTTACTAAAGACTTCCGTGGAGAGGAGCACCCATGAGTTAAACCTATTTTTGTCAGGCCCTGCAATTTGGCAGAGCCTTGTGCACTTGTGAAAAGCAAAAGAGCTGTCCTTGACGAGACGTGTGGCCTCACAGAGGAGAGACCCGGGGCGGAGCTGCTAAATCTCGGTTGTTGACGGAGCGGTTTTTGAAGCGAGTGCTCCACGACAAGTGACAACTCTGCACGGGAGGTGGCCCGGGGCAGCAGGCAGCAAGGGCTCATCGCTTCTCGGCCTTTTGGCTAAGATCAAGTGTAGTATCTGTTCTTATCAGTTTAATATCTGATACGTCCTCTATAAGGGGACTCCATATTAAACGGGTTTTTAGTACCTGGAGCTGAGAAAGGGGCTTGCCCCGTCCACTCCACGCATCGGCCCGGTATTGCAGTGCCGCTGGGAACGGTGCACCCTTCTCTTTGCCTTGTGGAATATGAAAAAACAAAGCGACAACTGCGTCAGACGACTTTGTTACAGCTGCTATGGTGATTGGTGTAAAAGCACACCATGTAACGACCCAAAGTGAGTTTTGCCTTTGACTGGAAGACAAAGATGACAACGCCCTATCGCAGTAGGTCCATATCGAACCTGGGAAAAAGGGGAAATGGGCGTGGACTGGCACCGGATATGCAGCAAGGCGAAGGAGGCTTACCGTGAACACGGTTCCTGGGAAGACGGGGGACTTTGGCTGCTGTTGAGGAGTGGGCTGTGCTTACTCTGGTTTCTCTTCATAACGTACAAGTCTTTCGCCTTTTACTAAAGACTTCCGTGGAGAGGAGCACCCATGAGTTAAACCTATTTTTGTCAGGCCCTGCAATTTGGCAGAGCCTCGTGCACTTGTGAAAAGCAAAAGAGCTGTCCTTGACGAGACGCGTGGCCTCACAGAGGAGAGACCCGGGGCGGAGCTGCTAAATCTCGGTTGTTGACGGAGCGGTTTTTGAAGCGAGTGCTCCACGACAAGTGACAACTCTGCACGGGAGGTGGCCCGGGGCAGCAGGCAGCAAGGGCTCATCGCTTCTCGGCCTTTTGGCTAAGATCAAGTGTAGTATCTGTTCTTATCAGTTTAATATCTGATACGTCCTCTATAAGGGGACTCCATATTAAACGGATTTTTAGTACCTGGAGCTGAGAAAGGGGCTTGCCCCGTCCACTCCACGCATCGGCCCGGTATTGCAGTGCCGCTGGGAACGGTGCACCCTTCTCTTTGCCTTGTGGAATATGAAAAAACAAAGCGACAACTGCGTCAGACGACTTTGTTACAGCTGCTATGGTGATTGGTGTAAAAGCACACCATGTAACGACCCAAAGTGAGTTTTGCCTTTGACTGGAAGACAAACATGACAACGCCCTATCGCAGTAGGTCCATATCGAACCTGGGAAAAGGGGGAAATGGGCGTGGACTGGCACCGGATATGCAGCAAGGCGAAGGAGGCTTACCGTGAACACGGTTCCTGGGAAGACGGGGGACTTTGGCTGCTGTTGAGGAGTGGGCTGTGCTTACTCTGGTTTCTCTTCATAACGTACAAGTCTTTCGCCTTTTACTAAAGACTTCCGTGGAGAGGAGCACCCATGAGTTAAACCTATTTTTGTCAGGCCCTGCAATTTGGCAGAGCCTCGTGCACTTGTGAAAAGCAAAAGAGCTGTCCTTGACGAGACGTGTGGCCTCACAGAGGAGAGACCCGGGGCGGAGCTGCTAAATCTCGGTTGTTGACGGAGCGGTTTTTGAAGCGAGTGCTCCACGACAAGTGACAACTCTGCACGGGAGGTGGCCCGGGGCAGCAGGCAGCAAGGGCTCATCGCTTCTCGGCCTTTTGGCTAAGATCAAGTGTAGTATCTGTTCTTATCAGTTTAATATCTGATAGGTCCTCTATAAGGGGACTCCATATTAAACGGATTTTTAGTACCTGGAGCTGAGAAAGGGGCTTGCCCCGTCCACTCCACGCATCGGCCCGGTATTGCAGTGCCGCTGGGAACGGTGCACCCTTCTCTTTGCCTTGTGGAATATGAAAAAACAAAGCGACAACTGCGTCAGACGACTTTGTTACAGCTGCTATGGTGATTGGTGTAAAAGCACACCATGTAACGACCCAAAGTGAGTTTTGCCTTTGACTGGAAGACAAACATGACAACGCCCTATCGCAGTAGGTCCATATCGAACCTGGGAAAAGGGGGAAATGGGCGTGGACTGGCACCGGATATGCAGCAAGGCGAAGGAGGCTTACCGTGAACACGGTTCCTGGGAAGACGGGGGACTTTGGCTGCTGTTGAGGAGTGGGCTGTGCTTACTCTGGTTTCTCTTCATAACGTACAAGTCTTTCGCCTTTTACTAAAGACTTCCGTGGAGAGGAGCACCCATGAGTTAAACCTATTTTTGTCAGGCCCTGCAATTTGGCAGAGCCTCGTGCACTTGTGAAAAGCAAAAGAGCTGTCCTCGACGAGACGCGTGGCCTCACAGAGGAGAGACCCGGGGCGGAGCTGCTAAATCTCGGTTGTTGACGGAGCGGTTTTTGAAGCGAGTGCTCCACGACAAGTGACAACTCTGCACGGGAGGTGGCCCGGGGCAGCAGGCAGCAAGGGCTCATCGCTTCTCGGCCTTTTGGCTAAGATCAAGTGTAGTATCTGTTCTTATCAGTTTAATATCTGATACGTCCTCTATAAGGGGACTCCATATTAAACGGATTTTTAGTACCTGGAGCTGAGAAAGGGGCTTGCCCCGTCCACTCCACGCATCGGCCCGGTATTGCAGTGCCGCTGGGAACGGTGCACCCTTCTCTTTGCCTTGTGGAATATGAAAAAACAAAGCGACAACTGCGTCAGACGACTTTGTTACAGCTGCTATGGTGATTGGTGTAAAAGCACACCATGTAACGACCCAAAGTGAGTTTTGCCTTTGACTGGAAGACAAACATGACAACGCCCTATCGCAGTAGGTCCATATCGAACCTGGGAAAAAGGGGAAATGGGCGTGGACTGGCACCGGATATGCAGCAAGGCGAAGGAGGCTTACCGTGAACACGGTTCCTGGGAAGACGGGGGACTTTGGCTGCTGTTGAGGAGTGGGCTGTGCTTACTCTGGTTTCTCTTCATAACGTACAAGTCTTTCGCCTTTTACTAAAGACTTCCGTGGAGAGGAGCACCCATGAGTTAAACCTATTTTTGTCAGGCCCTGCAATTTGGCAGAGCCTCGTGCACTTGTGAAAAGCAAAAGAGCTGTTCTTGACGAGACGCGTGGCCTCACAGAGGAGAGACCCGGGGCGGAGCTGCTAAATCTCGGTTGTTGACGGAGCGGTTTTTGAAGCGAGTGCTCCACGACAAGTGACAACTCTGCACAGGAGGTGGCCCGGGGCAGCAGGCAGCAAGGGCTCATCGCTTCTCGCCCTTTTGGCTAAGATCAAGTGTAGTATCTGTTCTTATCAGTTTAATATCTGATACGTCCTCTATAAGGGGACTCCATATTAAACGGATTTTTAGTACCTGGAGCTGAGAAAGGGGCTTGCCCCGTCCACTCCACGCATCGGCCCGGTATTGCAGTGCCGCTGGGAACGGTGCACCCTTCTCTTTGCCTTGTGGAATATGAAAAAACAAAGCGACAACTGCGTCAGACGACTTTGTTACAGCTGCTATGGTGATTGGTGTAAAAGCACACCATGTAACGACCCAAAGTGAGTTTTGCCTTTGACTGGAAGACAAACATGACAACGCCCTATCGCAGTAGGTCCATATCGAACCTGGGAAAAAGGGGAAATGGGCGTGGACTGGCACCGGATATGCAGCAAGGCGAAGGAGGCTTACCGTGAACACGGTTCCTGGGAAGACGGGGGACTTTGGCTGCTGTTGAGGAGTGGGCTGTGCTTACTCTGGTTTCTCTTCATAACGTACAAGTCTTTCGCCTTTTACTAAAGACTTCCGTGGAGAGGAGCACCCATGAGTTAAACCTATTTTTGTCAGGCCCTGCAATTTGGCAGAGCCTCGTGCACTAGTGAAAAGCAAAAGAGCTGTCCTTGACGAGACGCGTGGCCTCACAGAGGAGAGACCCGGGGCGGAGCTGCTAAATCTCGGTTGTTGACGGAGCGGTTTTTGAAGCGAGTGCTCCACGACAAGTGACAACTCTGCACGGGAGGTGGCCCGGGGCAGCAGGCAGCAAGGGCTCATTGCTTCTCGGCCTTTTGGCTAAGATCAAGTGTAGTATCTGTTCTTATCAGTTTAATATCTGATACGTCCTCTATAAGGGGACTCCATATTAAACGGATTTTTAGTACCTGGAGCTGAGAAAGGGGCTTGCCCCGTCCACTCCACGCATCGGCCCGGTATTGCAGTGCCGCTGGGAACGGTGCACCCTTCTCTTTGCCTTGTGGAATATGAAAAAACAAAGCGACAACTGCGTCAGACGACTTTGTTACAGCTGCTATGGTGATTGGTGTAAAAGCACACCATGTAACGACCCAAAGTGAGTTTTGCCTTTGACTGGAAGACAAACATGACAACGCCCTATCGCAGTAGGTCCATATCGAACCTGGGAAAAAGGGGAAATGGGCGTGGACTGGCACCGGATATGCAGCAAGGCGAAGGAGGCTTACCGTGAACACGGTTCCTGGGAAGACGGGGGACTTTGGCTGCTGTTGAGGAGTGGGCTGTGCTTACTCTGGTTTCTCTTCATAACGTACAAGTATTTCGCCTTTTACTAAAGACTTCCGTGGAGAGGAGCACCCATAAGTTAAACCTATTTTTGTCAGGCCCTGCAATTTGGCAGAGCCTCGTGCACTTGTGAAAAGCAAAAGAGCTGTCCTTGACGAGACGCGTGGCCTCACAGAGGAGAGACCCGGGGCGGAGCTGCTAAATCTCGGTTGTTGACGGAGCGGTTTTTGAAGCGAGTGCTCCACGACAAGTGACAACTCTGCACGGGAGGTGGCCCGGGGCAGCAGGCAGCAAGGGCTCATCGCTTCTCGGCCTTTTGGCTAAGATCAAGTGTAGTATCTGTTCTTATCAGTTTAATATCTGATACGTCCTCTATAAGGGGACTCCATATTAAACGGATTTTTAGTACCTGGAGCTGAGAAAGGGGCTTGCCCCGTCCACTCCACGCATCGGCCCGGTATTGCAGTGCCGCTGGGAACGGTGCACCCTTCTCTTTGCCTTGTGGAATATGAAAAAACAAAGCGACAACTGCGTCAGACGACTTTGTTACAGCTGCTATGGTGATTGGTGTAAAAGCACACCATGTAACGACCCAAAGTGAGTTTTGCCTTTGACTGGAAGACAAACATGACAACGCCCTATCGCAGTAGGTCCATATCGAACCTGGGAAAAAGGGGAAATGGGCGTGGACTGGCACCGGATATGCAGCAAGGCGAAGGAGGCTTACCGTGAACACGGTTCCTGGGAAGACGGGGGACTTTGGCTGCTGTTGAGGAGTGGGCTGTGCTTACTCTGGTTTCTCTTCATAACGTACAAGTCTTTCGCCTTTTACTAAAGACTTCCGTGGAGAGGAGCACCCATGAGTTAAACCTATTTTTGTCAGGCCCTGCAATTTGGCAGAGCCTCGTGCACTTGTGAAAAGCAAAAGAGCTGTCCTTGACGAGACGCGTGGCCTCACAGAGGAGAGACCCGGGGCGGAGCTGCTAAATCTCGGTTGTTGACGGAGCGGTTTTTGAAGCGAGTGCTCCACGACAAGTGACAACTCTGCACGGGAGGTGGCCCGGGGCAGCAGGCAGCAAGGGCTCATCGCTTCTCGGCCTTTTGGCTAAGATCAAGTGTAGTATCTGTTCTTATCAGTTTAATATCTGATACGTCCTCTATAAGGGGACTCCATATTAAACGGATTTTTAGTACCTGGAGCTGAGAAAGGGGCTTGCCCCGTCCACTCCACGCATCGGCCCGGTATTGCAGTGCCGCTGGGAACGGTGCACCCTTCTCTTTGCCTTGTGGAATATGAAAAAACAAAGCGACAACTGCGTCAGACGACTTTGTTACAGCTGCTATGGTGATTGGTGTAAAAGCACACCATGTAACGACCCAAAGTGAGTTTTGCCTTTGACTGGAAGACAAACATGACAACGCCCTATCGCAGTAGGTCCATATCGAACCTGGGAAAAGGGGGAAATGGGCGTGGACTGGCACCGGATATGCAGCAAGGCGAAGGAGGCTTACCGTGAACACGGTTCCTGGGAAGACGGGGGACTTTGGCTGCTGTTGAGGAGTGGGCTGTGCTTACTCTGGTTTCTCTTCATAACGTACAAGTCTTTCGCCTTTTACTAAAGACTTCCGTGGAGAGGAGCACCCATGAGTTAAACCTATTTTTGTCAGGCCCTGCAATTTGGCAGAGCCTCGTGCACTTGTGAAAAGCAAAAGAGCTGTCCTTGACGAGACGCGTGGCCTCACAGAGGAGAGACCCGGGGCGGAGCTGCTAAATCTCGGTTGTTGACGGAGCGGTTTTTGAAGCGAGTGCTCCACGACAAGTGACAACTCTGCACGGGAGGTGGCCCGGGGCAGCAGGCAGCAAGGGCTCATCGCTTCTCGGGCTTTTGGCTAAGATCAAGTGTAGTATCTGTTCTTATCAGTTTAATATCTGATACGTCCTCTATAAGGGGACTCCATATTAAACGGATTTTTAGTACCTGGAGCTGAGAAAGGGGCTTGCCCCGTCCACTCCACGCATCGGCCCGGTATTGCAGTGCCGCTGGGAACGGTGCACCCTTCTCTTTGCCTTGTGGAATATGAAAAAACAAAGCGACAACTGCGTCAGACGACTTTGTTACAGCTGCTATGGTGATTGGTGTAAAAGCACACCATGTAACGACCCAAAGTGAGTTTTGCCTTTGACTGGAAGACAAACATGACAACGCCCTATCGCAGTAGGTCCATATCGAACCTGGGAAAAGGGGGAAATGGGCGTGGACTGGCACCGGATATGCAGCAAGGCGAAGGAGGCTTACCGTGAACACGGTTCCTGGGAAGACGGGGGACTTTGGCTGCTGTTGAGGAGTGGGCTGTGCTTACTCTGGTTTCTCTTCATAACGTACAAGTCTTTCGCCTTTTACTAAAGACTTCCGTGGAGAGGAGCACCCATGAGTTAAACCTATTTTTGTCAGGCCCTGCAATTTGGCAGAGCCTCGTGCACTTGTGAAAAGCAAAAGAGCTGTCCTTGACGAGACGCGTGGCCTCACAGAGGAGAGACCCGGGGCGGGAGCTGCTAAATCTCGGTTGTTGACGGAGCGGTTTTTGAAGCGAGTGCTCCACGACAAGTGACAACTCTGCACGGGAGGTGGCCCGGGGCAGCAGGCAGCAAGGGCTCATCGCTTCTCGGCCTTTTGGCTAAGATCAAGTGTAGTATCTGTTCTTATCAGTTTAATATCTGATACGTCCTCTATAAGGGGACTCCATATTAAACGGATTTTTAGTACCTGGAGCTGAGAAAGGGGCTTGCCCCGTCCACTCCACGCATCGGCCCGGTATTGCAGTGCCGCTGGGAACGGTGCACCCTTCTCTTTGCCTTGTGGAATATGAAAAAACAAAGCGACAACTGCGTCAGACGACTTTGTTACAGCTGCTATGGTGATTGGTGTAAAAGCACACCATGTAACGACCCAAAGTGAGTTTTGCCTTTGACTGGAAGACAAACATGACAACGCCCTATCGCAGTAGGTCCATATCGAACCTGGGAAAAAGGGGAAATGGGCGTGGACTGGCACCGGATATGCAGCAAGGCGAAGGAGGCTTACCGTGAACACGGTTCCTGGGAAGACGGGGGACTTTGGCTGCTGTTGAGGAGTGGGCTGTGCTTACTCTGGTTTCTCTTCATAACGTACAAGTCTTTCGCCTTTTACTAAAGACTTCCGTGGAGAGGAGCACCCATGAGTTAAACCTATTTTTGTCAGGCCCTGCAATTTGGCAGAGCCTCGTGCACTTGTGAAAAGCAAAAGAGCTGTCCTTGACGAGACGCGTGGCCTCACAGAGGAGAGACCCGGGGCGGAGCTGCTAAATCTCGGTTGTTGACGGAGCGGTTTTTGAAGCGAGTGCTCCACGACAAGTGACAACTCTGCACAGGAGGTGGCCCGGGGCAGCAGGCAGCAAGGGCTCATCGCTTCTCGGCCTTTTGGCTAAGATCAAGTGTAGTATCTGTTCTTATCAGTTTAATATCTGATACGTCCTCTATAAGGGGACTCCATATTAAACGGATTTTTAGTACCTGGAGCTGAGAAAGGGGCTTGCCCCGTCCACTCCACGCATCGGCCCGGTATTGCAGTGCCGCTGGGAACGGTGCACCCTTCTCTTTGCCTTGTGGAATATGAAAAAACAAAGCGACAACTGCGTCAGACGACTTTGTTACAGCTGCTATGGTGATTGGTGTAAAAGCACACCATGTAACGACCCAAAGTGAGTTTTGCCTTTGACTGGAAGACAAACATGACAACGCCCTATCGCAGTAGGTCCATATCGAACCTGGGAAAAGGGGGAAATGGGCGTGGACTGGCACCGGATATGCAGCAAGGCGAAGGAGGCTTACCGTGAACACGGTTCCTGGGAAGACGGGGGACTTTGGCTGCTGTTGAGGAGTGGGCTGTGCTTACTCTGGTTTCTCTTCATAACGTACAAGTCTTTCGCCTTTTACTAAAGACTTCCGTGGAGAGGAGCACCCATGAGTTAAACCTATTTTTGTCAGGCCCTGCAATTTGGCAGAGCCTCGTGCACTTGTGAAAAGCAAAAGAGCTGTCCTTGACGAGACGCGTGGCCTCACAGAGGAGAGACCCGGGGCGGGAGCTGCTAAATCTCGGTTGTTGACGGAGCGGTTTTTGAAGCGAGTGCTCCACGACAAGTGACAACTCTGCACGGGAGGTGGCCCGGGGCAGCAGGCAGCAAGGGCTCATCGCTTCTCGGCCTTTTGGCTAAGATCAAGTGTAGTATCTGTTCTTATCAGTTTAATATCTGATACGTCCTCTATAAGGGGACTCCATATTAAACGGATTTTTAGTACCTGGAGCTGAGAAAGGGGCTTGCCCCGTCCACTCCACGCATCGGCCCGGTATTGCAGTGCCGCTGGGAACGGTGCACCCTTCTCTTTGCCTTGTGGAATATGAAAAAACAAAGCGACAACTGCGTCAGACGACTTTGTTACAGCTGCTATGGTGATTGGTGTAAAAGCACACCATGTAACGACCCAAAGTGAGTTTTGCCTTTGACTGGAAGACAAACATGACAACGCCCTATCGCAGTAGGTCCATATCGAACCTGGGAAAAAGGGGAAATGGGCGTGGACTGGCACCGGATATGCAGCAAGGCGAAGGAGGCTTACCGTGAACACGGTTCCTGGGAAGACGGGGGACTTTGGCTGCTGTTGAGGAGTGGGCTGTGCTTACTCTGGTTTCTCTTCATAACGTACAAGTCTTTCGCCTTTTACTAAAGACTTCCGTGGAGAGGAGCACCCATGAGTTAAACCTATTTTTGTCAGGCCCTGCAATTTGGCAGAGCCTCGTGCACTTGTGAAAAGCAAAAGAGCTGTCCTTGACGAGACGCGTGGCCTCACAGAGGAGAGACCCGGGGCGGAGCTGCTAAATCTCGGTTGTTGACGGAGCGGTTTTTGAAGCGAGTGCTCCACGACAAGTGACAACTCTGCACAGGAGGTGGCCCGGGGCAGCAGGCAGCAAGGGCTCATCGCTTCTCGGCCTTTTGGCTAAGATCAAGTGTAGTATCTGTTCTTATCAGTTTAATATCTGATACGTCCTCTATAAGGGGACTCCATATTAAACGGATTTTTAGTACCTGGAGCTGAGAAAGGGGCTTGCCCCGTCCACTCCACGCATCGGCCCGGTATTGCAGTGCCGCTGGGAACGGTGCACCCTTCTCTTTGCCTTGTGGAATATGAAAAAACAAAGCGACAACTGCGTCAGACGACTTTGTTACAGCTGCTATGGTGATTGGTGTAAAAGCACACCATGTAACGACCCAAAGTGAGTTTTGCCTTTGACTGGAAGACAAACATGACAACGCCCTATCGCAGTAGGTCCATATCGAACCTGGGAAAAGGGGGAAATGGGCGTGGACTGGCACCGGATATGCAGCAAGGCGAAGGAGGCTTACCGTGAACACGGTTCCTGGGAAGACGGGGGACTTTGGCTGCTGTTGAGGAGTGGGCTGTGCTTACTCTGGTTTCTCTTCATAACGTACAAGTCTTTCGCCTTTTACTAAAGACTTCCGTGGAGAGGAGCACCCATGAGTTAAACCTATTTTTGTCAGGCCCTGCAATTTGGCAGAGCCTCGTGCACTTGTGAAAAGCAAAAGAGCTGTCCTTGACGAGACGCGTGGCCTCACAGAGGAGAGACCCGGGGCGGAGCTGCTAAATCTCGGTTGTTGACGGAGCGGTTTTTGAAGCGAGTGCTCCACGACAAGTGACAACTCTGCACGGGAGGTGGCCCGGGGCAGCAGGCAGCAAGGGCTCATCGCTTCTCGGCCTTTTGGCTAAGACAGCGATCGCCTCCAGCTACTGGGAGAGTCGGTGCTTGTTTCTGTAGCATTGGTCTCTACTGGGTTTTGGAGGAGATTAGGTTTAGGTGCCTTTGTACAGTGATCAGTTGGGGTCGTGCGGTGTATGGGGCACAACTGATCACTGGTAGTTTTAGTGTAGTTTAGTGTTTTTAGCTTGGTGTAGCATACTCTATTCTAGGCTATTTTTTTTTTTACAGTTTTAAGTATTTATTTGTTTTTACTTGTAAATAGCGTTTGTTTCTTTTAGTAAACTGTTAGCCTACTGGCCCTGGTGGCCAGTAGGCTACCCCCTTTTATTTTGTCCTTTAGCTTAACCTGTTTCTCTCTCTTCACAACCAAAGAGAGTCTAGGTGGACACTGTCTCCATCATGTCAGCCACAAGTGCTGGCATGAGGAGACACCATAGTGTCCGCTTTCTTTTAAAAGAAAAAACATTGATTTCACGGTTAGACTTCTCTCGAAATTTGGTACAAAAGGTTCTTGGATTTAAGGCTGACGATTTGAATTGTATTCTTTCACTTCCCTTTAACAAGGGCTTTGACGTAAGTTTCGCAAATGCCCAAGGGTTAAGGAATTTCTGGACACAATATGAAAATGTAAAATCCCAATTCTCTGCATTTGACGTGGAGAAACTTACTGACAATGCTGCCAAGGTAGTCATTGTCAGAATGTTCAATGAAACAGTCAGTGCAGCAGATATTGAAGTATGGTTGGGAAGATTCTGCACAGTCAAAGGACAGGCTACCAAGGTAAGGGATGTGGACGGCATTTGGAATTGCAGCTGGAGGGTCCCCATTGTCCAATGGCAGGACCCCCAGGGCTTCCAAGGCCTGAAACACCTGCCCTCGATGATAGTCCTGGGACAGAACAGAGGCTACATACATTACCAGGGCCAGCCCAAGCTCTGCCACAAGTGTGGGGAGCATGGGCATTTGGCCGAAGCGTGCCAGAAAATCATATGTGGGAAGTGTAGAGAAGTTGGGCACACTTTTGAGCAGTGTCCCAATGGCAGGAAGTGTAATCTTTGTGGAGAAACAACACATCTCTTCAGAGATTGCCCCAGATCCTTTGCCAACATGGTCAAGTCAAGGGCAGCCAGAGAACAAAAAGAAAATGTACCTGAAGAGCAAAAAGAAAAAGAACAGCCAAAAGTACCAGCGGTGACACGAGAGGGGGAGCCCAATTCCCCCCCTCCGGGGAGTATGGCATCCTCTCAAGAGGGTGCTGACTCCCCACAGGAAGGCGAGGAGGTGGCTCTGCTGGCAGAGGAGGGGGGAGATGGGTCCATGGCCGAGTCTTGCTCCACCGGCAGTCTGGTTACTGTCGGGGAGGGAGAGCAGCCAATGGACTCTGACAACAGTTCCCCTCTCCCCAATGGCCAGTCGACTAAGAGGCCAGCATCAGAACTGTCTTCGGAATCTCTAGTATTAGAGAAGAGGGGTAGAGCTGGGTCTCAATCAGACAGTTCATCTGTGGATGAGCCCAGAGTCTTCCCCTCCAGTTCACCCAATGAGGTCTCATTTCTTCAGATTGCTCTCCAATCAACCCCGAAAATCTCAAACACTTTCAACAAAAGGATGCAGGAAAGGCCACCTGCCAGAGCCCGACGGGGGAATGAAGCTCAACCCTGTAACTCCCCCCCCCTTGGAGTAAAGGAAGAGCTTCATTCACATGAGATCAACCGTGAGAGTTCATAGGCCTTTTTAAAAAATGGTTTTACATGGTCTACCTGTTGGTTTTAAACATACTCATGGCACTCACCTTCTCAACCGTCAATGTGAGAAGTGTGAAGTCGAGAGTTAGAGCTCAGAGTGTTTTAGATGCCCTTCGTTCCTTTAAATCAGATGTGTTTTTAATACAAGAATGTAGCCTACCGTTTTTAAAGCACTACAGTCAATGGGAGGATATGTGGGGAAAACAATCAATATGGAGTGGATCAAATCAAAATAAATGTGATGGGGTGGCGATTTTAATAAATAATCCACACGTGCTGGTGAAGGGGAGCACTGTGGTGAGAGACGGTAGGGCTTTGGTGGCACGTTTGACTTTTATGGGACAGGATTTTAACCTCTTAAATGTTTATGGTTTTAATGAAAAAAATGACAGGTACGACCTTTTAGAAGACCTGCAGCCCCACATGTTAGGTAGGGCACCTTTAGTTGTAGGGGGGATTTTAACTGCGTTTTTAACAGGCAGGATAGGAGAGGGGCAGGGGAGGATTTTAAAGTTGACAAAACATCGGTTTTATTACGGGATATATGCAGGGATTTTAAGCTTCAAGACTGTTTTAAGACCATGCATCCCGGAGAGGAGGGCTTCACCTGGTTCAGTGGTGATGGCACCAGAGCCTCTCGCATAGATTTTGTTTTTACAAGGGACTGTCCACCGACCGATGCTAGATTAACCCCTGTCTTCTTCTCTGATCACCTGATGCTCTCGTGCACCCTTTCACTCCCTTCGGATGTGACAGCAGGAAGTGGTCTGTGGAAACTCAACTGCTCCCTTTTAGAGGATAGGGAGTTAGTTAGTCAGTACAGGGAGCAGTATAAAGAATGGCAGACCCTTCAAGACCTTTACAATACACGTGCACATTGGTGGGAAATGGTGAAGGTGAAGACGCAGACTTTCTTTAGACAGGCAGGTAGAAAGAAAAAAGGTAGGGAGACCAGACACATGTTGGGGCTGCAGAAGCGTTTACAGCGCTATTTTATTTTAAACCAACGGGGAATGGATTTTAATGATGAGATCAAAGAAATAAAATTACAAATGTCGGTTTTAGCAGAAATAAAAAGCAGGGGTGTGATTTTAAGGAGTAGAGAACGGGAAATGGAGGAAGGGGAAAAATGTACTCGCTACTTTTTCAAAAAAATTATGAATAAAGGGGGGAGCATAATAAAACTAAAGAAAAACAATGGGGATTCAACAGAAACAACAGAAGAAATGAAACAGACAGTAGAAGAGTATTTTAAGGATCTCTATAAAGAAAGACCCATAAAAAATCACACCTTGATGAAAGTTTTAGAGTCTTTTTATAACACAGTAAGCGACAGCGTGCTTTTAGAAAAAGATTTTAACATCAACGAAATGACCAGATGCCTGACTGTTTTTAAGAAAGGGAAGTCCCCAGGACAGGACGGACTTCCCTTGGAATTTTATTTGACATTCTGGGACATTTTAGCACCTGACCTACTTGCTGTTTTTATGGACTTTGACCGACTAGATCGACTCCCCGACAGTTTTAGAGTAGGGATAGTGACTCTCCTATATAAAAGTAAAGACAAGACTGACTTGAAAAACTGGAGACCTATCACCCTTTTAAATGTAGACTGCAAACTTTTTAGCAAACTTTTAGCCACAAGGATGTCCTTGTTTTTAGATGAACTGATCCACCCGGATCAAGCCTGTGCCATTCCGGGGAGGAAGATCACCGACAGCCTCGTACTGATCAGAGACACCATCTGTTATGCGAGAGACAGAAACATCCGACTAGTAGTCCTAAATTTAGACTTTGAAAAGGCCTTTGATCGGATCTCGCATCAGTACCTCTTCCAGGTACTGCAAAAAGTGGGTCTGCCTGAAAGGTTTAGAGCGTGGGTGGGGCTGCTATACCGGGATATAAGCAGTAAATTCGTTGTTAACGGGCATCTGACAAAAGCCGTCGATATTAACGGCGGTGTCCGTCAGGGTTGTCCGTTATCTGCCCTCCTCTACGTTCTATGTATCGAACCATTGGCACAGCTCTTGAGAAGGGATAAATGGATCAAGGGGGTCCAAATTCCTGGGAGCGGGGGTTTGGATTCAAAGTGCATTTTATATATGGACGACGTGAACATTTTATGCACTGACCTTTTATCCATTGACAGGACACTGGACTTAACAGACTGGTTTGGACAGGCCTCTGGGTCGAAACTCAACCGGAGCAAGACCCAAGCCCAATTTTATGGACCATGGACAAAGACAGAGACGACTGGACTCCCCCTGACTATGACTCAGACGTACCAAAAAATACTGGGCATACAATTTGATAGGGATGGGGGAGGGAAAACAAATTGGGCTGAAGTGGTAAGGAAAGCTAGGCAGCGACTGGGATACTGGGGACTTAGAGGACTAACCCTTGAAGGCAAGGTTTTAATCATTAAGGCGATGATTTTACCCTTGTTTTTACTGATTGGTTCTGTTTTTATTCCACCTAGGAGAGTGCTTTTAGAAGTGGAGAAGGCCATTTTCTATTTCCTGTGGGGGTCCAAGTGGGAGAGACTGAGGCGGGACGTCATGAAGCTCCCAAAGGAAAAAGGAGGAAAAGGCGTCCCAGACCTCCACATGTTTTTAGCCACTCGATACACTGCACTCCATTTTAAGTACGCCACAGCCCCATCCAAAGACCACAAAACCACAGCAATGACACGCTTCTGGATGGGGTCCTACCTGCGCCGATTACAGATTTTATCCAGTGACCTGAGAACACCAGTGTCTTTTAGACTACCACCACCATATGCTTTTATTCAAGATTTTTTAAAACGTTTTAACTTGGAAAAAGAGGAGTTGCATGTTTTAACTAACCACCGCTCTCTGATTGCTGTTGTGCAGGAGCGGGAACCAGTGAGTCCAGTGCGCGGGCTCGCAGTCGGCGAGCCCACAACAGTTTGGCGCAACGTGAACCATCCTGCTCTCCCGAACAGACTCCGAGACCTGTCGTGGATGGTCGCTCACGAGATCCTCCCAGTCAGGTCCGTCATGCACTCCCGGGGCATGTCCACGGCTTCAACCTGCCCCCGACCTGGTTGTGGCGCGCCAGAGTCGGTGAGGCATCTGCTCTGGGAGTGCAGCGCTGCTGAGGACCAGTGGGCAATGGCCGGCTCCTTAAAATTCCCGTACTTGCCAGCAAGGGAGGTCCTCACAGCACAGAAAGTGCTATATGGGGTGAGCCCGGGAACAACATCGAAAAAAGAGTTTGCAGACGAGTGGCTCACCCTAGCCGCCATCAAAGACGCCATATGGACCTCCAGAAACTTGCTGGTAAGAAGGCACATGCAGATCCCCCCCGTGGCTGTGATCCGAATGGCTGCAGCAACGGCCAAAGCGGCCAGAGCTGCAGGCGGCAAGCCTAGGACACAGCCACAACGAAGAATCGCCTCTGTGCCCATTCGGAGGAAGGAGCCGGAGCCACACGGGAAAAGGTCACAGCAGCGGCGGCCTGGCTCTCCGGGTGAGGCAGGTGGGAAGGAGCTCCAGGGTGAGGATCTCGTCTGAGCGACAGGATGCAGAGCGGCAGGCCCTCGAGAGACCTAATGTTTGGGGGAGCGGGATGAGTTACTCTTGTTGGGGACTCGCTGCGCTCCTGTACAAACACAAGGAGATCCGGACAAAGAACATTTTAACAGATGCACTCCCTTTTAAAGGTTTTAAATGGACACTGTTTTTCCTTTTATCTTTTTTACCCTATTACCAATTGCGATTGTTTTATCTGTAATGTCTTTTTAAATGCTCTTATTGTTTTAAAATAAGACTCTTACAGAATACATGGTTATTTTAAGTAATTGGTCTTGAAAAAAGCAAAGTGGTAAATGTATGAAAACATGTGCCAATAAACTTTTTCGAAAGAAAAAATCTGTTCTTATCAGTTTAATATCTGATACGTCCTCTATAAGGGGACTCCATATTAAACGGATTTTTAGTACCTGGAGCTGAGAAAGGGGCTTGCCCCGTCCACTCCACGCATCGGCCCGGTATTGCAGTGCCGCTGGGAACGGTGCACCCTTCTCTTTGCCTTGTGGAATATGAAAAAACAAAGCGACAACTGCGTCAGACGACTTTGTTACAGCTGCTATGGTGATTGGTGTAAAAGCACACCATGTAACGACCCAAAGTGAGTTTTGCCTTTGACTGGAAGACAAACATGACAACGCCCTATCGCAGTAGGTCCATATCGAACCTGGGAAAAGGGGGAAATGGGCGTGGACTGGCACCGGATATGCAGCAAGGCGAAGGAGGCTTACCGTGAACACGGTTCCTGGGAAGACGGGGGACTTTGGCTGCTGTTGAGGAGTGGGCTGTGCTTACTCTGGTTTCTCTTCATAACGTACAAGTCTTTCGCCTTTTACTAAAGACTTCCGTGGAGAGGAGCACCCATGAGTTAAACCTATTTTTGTCAGGCCCTGCAATTTGGCAGAGCCTCGTGCACTTGTGAAAAGCAAAAGAGCTGTCCTTGACGAGACGCGTGGCCTCACAGAGGAGAGACCCGGGGCGGAGCTGCTAAATCTCGGTTGTTGACGGAGCGGTTTTTGAAGCGAGTGCTCCACGACAAGTGACAACTCTGCACGGGAGGTGGCCCGGGGCAGCAGGCAGCAAGGGCTCATCGCTTCTCGGCCTTTTGGCTAAGATCAAGTGTAGTATCTGTTCTTATCAGTTTAATATCTGATACGTCCTCTATAAGGGGACTCCATATTAAACGGATTTTTAGTACCTGGAGCTGAGAAAGGAGCTTGCCCCGTCCACTCCACGCATCGGCCCGGTATTGCAGTGCCGCTGGGAACGGTGCACCCTTCTCTTTGCCTTGTGGAATATGAAAAAACAAAGCGACAACTGCGTCAGACGACTTTGTTACAGCTGCTATGGTGATTGGTGTAAAAGCACACCATGTAACGACCCAAAGTGAGTTTTGCCTTTGACTGGAAGACAAACATGACAACGCCCTATCGCAGTAGGTCCATATCGAACCTGGGAAAAGGGGGAAATGGGCGTGGACTGGCACCGGATATGCAGCAAGGCGAAGGAGGCTTACCGTGAACACGGTTCCTGGGAAGACGGGGGACTTTGGCTGCTGTTGAGGAGTGGGCTGTGCTTACTCTGGTTTCTCTTCATAACGTACAAGTCTTTCGCCTTTTACTAAAGACTTCCGTGGAGAGGAGCACCCATGAGTTAAACCTATTTTTGTCAGGCCCTGCAATTTGGCAGAGCCTCGTGCACTTGTGAAAAGCAAAAGAGCTGTCCTTGACGAGACGCGTGGCCTCACAGAGGAGAGACCCGGGGCGGAGCTGCTAAATCTCGGTTGTTGACGGAGCGGTTTTTGAAGCGAGTGCTCCACGACAAGTGACAACTCTGCACGGGAGGTGGCCCGGGGCAGCAGGCAGCAAGGGCTCATCGCTTCTCGGCCTTTTGGCTAAGATCAAGTGTAGTATCTGTTCTTATCAGTTTAATATCTGATACGTCCTCTATAAGGGGACTCCATATTAAACGGATTTTTAGTACCTGGAGCTGAGAAAGGGGCTTGCCCCGTCCACTCCACGCATCGGCCCGGTATTGCAGTGCCGCTGGGAACGGTGCACCCTTCTCTTTGCCTTGTGGAATATGAAAAAACAAAGCGACAACTGCGTCAGACGACTTTGTTACAGCTGCTATGGTGATTGGTGTAAAAGCACACCATGTAACGACCCAAAGTGAGTTTTGCCTTTGACTGGAAGACAAACATGACAACGCCCTATCGCAGTAGGTCCATATCGAACCTGGGAAAAGGGGGAAATGGGCGTGGACTGGCACCGGATATGCAGCAAGGCGAAGGAGGCTTACCGTGAACACGGTTCCTGGGAAGACGGGGGACTTTGGCTGCTGTTGAGGAGTGGGCTGTGCTTACTCTGGTTTCTCTTCATAACGTACAAGTCTTTCGCCTTTTACTAAAGACTTCCGTGGAGAGGAGCACCCATGAGTTAAACCTATTTTTGTCAGGCCCTGCAATTTGGCAGAGCCTCGTGCACTTGTGAAAAGCAAAAGAGCTGTCCTTGACGAGACGCGTGGCCTCACAGAGGAGAGACCCGGGGCGGAGCTGCTAAATCTCGGTTGTTGACGGAGCGGTTTTTGAAGCGAGTGCTCCACGACAAGTGACAACTCTGCACGGGAGGTGGCCCGGGGCAGCAGGCAGCAAGGGCTCATCGCTTCTCGGCCTTTTGGCTAAGATCAAGTGTAGTATCTGTTCTTATCAGTTTAATATCTGATACGTCCTCTATAAGGGGACTCCATATTAAACGGATTTTTAGTACCTGGAGCTGAGAAAGGGGCTTGCCCCGTCCACTCCACGCATCGGCCCGGTATTGCAGTGCCGCTGGGAACGGTGCACCCTTCTCTTTGCCTTGTGGAATATGAAAAAACAAAGCGACAACTGCGTCAGACGACTTTGTTACAGCTGCTATGGTGATTGGTGTAAAAGCACACCATGTAACGACCCAAAGTGAGTTTTGCCTTTGACTGGAAGACAAACATGACAACGCCCTATCGCAGTAGGTCCATATCGAACCTGGGAAAAGGGGGAAATGGGCGTGGACTGGCACCGGATATGCAGCAAGGCGAAGGAGGCTTACCGTGAACACGGTTCCTGGGAAGACGGGGGACTTTGGCTGCTGTTGAGGAGTGGGCTGTGCTTACTCTGGTTTCTCTTCATAACGTACAAGTCTTTCGCCTTTTACTAAAGACTTCCGTGGAGAGGAGCACCCATGAGTTAAACCTATTTTTGTCAGGCCCTGCAATTTGGCAGAGCCTCGTGCACTTGTGAAAAGCAAAAGAGCTGTCCTTGACGAGACGCGTGGCCTCACAGAGGAGAGACCCGGGGCGGAGCTGCTAAATCTCGGTTGTTGACGGAGCGGTTTTTGAAGCGAGTGCTCCACGACAAGTGACAACTCTGCACGGGAGGTGGCCCGGGGCAGCAGGCAGCAAGGGCTCATCGCTTCTCGGCCTTTTGGCTAAGATCAAGTGTAGTATCTGTTCTTATCAGTTTAATATCTGATACGTCCTCTATAAGGGGACTCCATATTAAACGGATTTTTAGTACCTGGAGCTGAGAAAGGGGCTTGCCCCGTCCACTCCACGCATCGGCCCGGTATTGCAGTGCCGCTGGGAACGGTGCACCCTTCTCTTTGCCTTGTGGAATATGAAAAAACAAAGCGACAACTGCGTCAGACGACTTTGTTACAGCTGCTATGGTGATTGGTGTAAAAGCACACCATGTAACGACCCAAAGTGAGTTTTGCCTTTGACTGGAAGACAAACATGACAACGCCCTATCGCAGTAGGTCCATATCGAACCTGGGAAAAGGGGGAAATGGGCGTGGACTGGCACCGGATATGCAGCAAGGCGAAGGAGGCTTACCGTGAACACGGTTCCTGGGAAGACGGGGGACTTTGGCTGCTGTTGAGGAGTGGGCTGTGCTTACTCTGGTTTCTCTTCATAACGTACAAGTCTTTCGCCTTTTACTAAAGACTTCCGTGGAGAGGAGCACCCATGAGTTAAACCTATTTTTGTCAGGCCCTGCAATTTGGCAGAGCCTCGTGCACTTGTGAAAAGCAAAAGAGCTGTCCTTGACGAGACGCGTGGCCTCACAGAGGAGAGACCCGGGGCGGAGCTGCTAAATCTCGGTTGTTGACGGAGCGGTTTTTGAAGCGAGTGCTCCACGACAAGTGACAACTCTGCACGGGAGGTGGCCCGGGGCAGCAGGCAGCAAGGGCTCATCGCTTCTCGGCCTTTTGGCTAAGATCAAGTGTAGTATCTGTTCTTATCAGTTTAATATCTGATACGTCCTCTATAAGGGGACTCCATATTAAACGGATTTTTAGTACCTGGAGCTGAGAAAGGAGCTTGCCCCGTCCACTCCACGCATCGGCCCGGTATTGCAGTGCCGCTGGGAACGGTGCACCCTTCTCTTTGCCTTGTGGAATATGAAAAAACAAAGCGACAACTGCGTCAGACGACTTTGTTACAGCTGCTATGGTGATTGGTGTAAAAGCACACCATGTAACGACCCAAAGTGAGTTTTGCCTTTGACTGGAAGACAAACATGACAACGCCCTATCGCAGTAGGTCCATATCGAACCTGGGAAAAGGGGGAAATGGGCGTGGACTGGCACCGGATATGCAGCAAGGCGAAGGAGGCTTACCGTGAACACGGTTCCTGGGAAGACGGGGGACTTTGGCTGCTGTTGAGGAGTGGGCTGTGCTTACTCTGGTTTCTCTTCATAACGTACAAGTCTTTCGCCTTTTACTAAAGACTTCCGTGGAGAGGAGCACCCATGAGTTAAACCTATTTTTGTCAGGCCCTGCAATTTGGCAGAGCCTCGTGCACTTGTGAAAAGCAAAAGAGCTGTCCTTGACGAGACGCGTGGCCTCACAGAGGAGAGACCCGGGGCGGAGCTGCTAAATCTCGGTTGTTGACGGAGCGGTTTTTGAAGCGAGTGCTCCACGACAAGTGACAACTCTGCACGGGAGGTGGCCCGGGGCAGCAGGCAGCAAGGGCTCATCGCTTCTCGGCCTTTTGGCTAAGATCAAGTGTAGTATCTGTTCTTATCAGTTTAATATCTGATACGTCCTCTATAAGGGGACTCCATATTAAACGGATTTTTAGTACCTGGAGCTGAGAAAGGGGCTTGCCCCGTCCACTCCACGCATCGGCCCGGTATTGCAGTGCCGCTGGGAACGGTGCACCCTTCTCTTTGCCTTGTGGAATATGAAAAAACAAAGCGACAACTGCGTCAGACGACTTTGTTACAGCTGCTATGGTGATTGGTGTAAAAGCACACCATGTAACGACCCAAAGTGAGTTTTGCCTTTGACTGGAAGACAAACATGACAACGCCCTATCGCAGTAGGTCCATATCGAACCTGGGAAAAGGGGGAAATGGGCGTGGACTGGCACCGGATATGCAGCAAGGCGAAGGAGGCTTACCGTGAACACGGTTCCTGGGAAGACGGGGGACTTTGGCTGCTGTTGAGGAGTGGGCTGTGCTTACTCTGGTTTCTCTTCATAACGTACAAGTCTTTCGCCTTTTACTAAAGACTTCCGTGGAGAGGAGCACCCATGAGTTAAACCTATTTTTGTCAGGCCCTGCAATTTGGCAGAGCCTCGTGCACTTGTGAAAAGCAAAAGAGCTGTCCTTGACGAGACGCGTGGCCTCACAGAGGAGAGACCCGGGGCGGAGCTGCTAAATCTCGGTTGTTGACGGAGCGGTTTTTGAAGCGAGTGCTCCACGACAAGTGACAACTCTGCACGGGAGGTGGCCCGGGGCAGCAGGCAGCAAGGGCTCATCGCTTCTCGGCCTTTTGGCTAAGATCAAGTGTAGTATCTGTTCTTATCAGTTTAATATCTGATACGTCCTCTATAAGGGGACTCCATATTAAACGGATTTTTAGTACCTGGAGCTGAGAAAGGGGCTTGCCCCGTCCACTCCACGCATCGGCCCGGTATTGCAGTGCCGCTGGGAACGGTGCACCCTTCTCTTTGCCTTGTGGAATATGAAAAAACAAAGCGACAACTGCGTCAGACGACTTTGTTACAGCTGCTATGGTGATTGGTGTAAAAGCACACCATGTAACGACCCAAAGTGAGTTTTGCCTTTGACTGGAAGACAAACATGACAACGCCCTATCGCAGTAGGTCCATATCGAACCTGGGAAAAGGGGGAAATGGGCGTGGACTGGCACCGGATATGCAGCAAGGCGAAGGAGGCTTACCGTGAACACGGTTCCTGGGAAGACGGGGGACTTTGGCTGCTGTTGAGGAGTGGGCTGTGCTTACTCTGGTTTCTCTTCATAACGTACAAGTCTTTCGCCTTTTACTAAAGACTTCCGTGGAGAGGAGCACCCATGAGTTAAACCTATTTTTGTCAGGCCCTGCAATTTGGCAGAGCCTCGTGCACTTGTGAAAAGCAAAAGAGCTGTCCTTGACGAGACGCGTGGCCTCACAGAGGAGAGACCCGGGGCGGAGCTGCTAAATCTCGGTTGTTGACGGAGCGGTTTTTGAAGCGAGTGCTCCACGACAAGTGACAACTCTGCACGGGAGGTGGCCCGGGGCAGCAGGCAGCAAGGGCTCATCGCTTCTCGGCCTTTTGGCTAAGATCAAGTGTAGTATCTGTTCTTATCAGTTTAATATCTGATACGTCCTCTATAAGGGGACTCCATATTAAACGGATTTTTAGTACCTGGAGCTGAGAAAGGGGCTTGCCCCGTCCACTCCACGCATCGGCCCGGTATTGCAGTGCCGCTGGGAACGGTGCACCCTTCTCTTTGCCTTGTGGAATATGAAAAAACAAAGCGACAACTGCGTCAGACGACTTTGTTACAGCTGCTATGGTGATTGGTGTAAAAGCACACCATGTAACGACCCAAAGTGAGTTTTGCCTTTGACTGGAAGACAAACATGACAACGCCCTATCGCAGTAGGTCCATATCGAACCTGGGAAAAGGGGGAAATGGGCGTGGACTGGCACCGGATATGCAGCAAGGCGAAGGAGGCTTACCGTGAACACGGTTCCTGGGAAGACGGGGGACTTTGGCTGCTGTTGAGGAGTGGGCTGTGCTTACTCTGGTTTCTCTTCATAACGTACAAGTCTTTCGCCTTTTACTAAAGACTTCCGTGGAGAGGAGCACCCATGAGTTAAACCTATTTTTGTCAGGCCCTGCAATTTGGCAGAGCCTCGTGCACTTGTGAAAAGCAAAAGAGCTGTCCTTGACGAGACGCGTGGCCTCACAGAGGAGAGACCCGGGGCGGAGCTGCTAAATCTCGGTTGTTGACGGAGCGGTTTTTGAAGCGAGTGCTCCACGACAAGTGACAACTCTGCACGGGAGGTGGCCCGGGGCAGCAGGCAGCAAGGGCTCATCGCTTCTCGGCCTTTTGGCTAAGATCAAGTGTAGTATCTGTTCTTATCAGTTTAATATCTGATACGTCCTCTATAAGGGGACTCCATATTAAACGGATTTTTAGTACCTGGAGCTGAGAAAGGGGCTTGCCCCGTCCACTCCACGCATCGGCCCGGTATTGCAGTGCCGCTGGGAACGGTGCACCCTTCTCTTTGCCTTGTGGAATATGAAAAAACAAAGCGACAACTGCGTCAGACGACTTTGTTACAGCTGCTATGGTGATTGGTGTAAAAGCACACCATGTAACGACCCAAAGTGAGTTTTGCCTTTGACTGGAAGACAAACATGACAACGCCCTATCGCAGTAGGTCCATATTGAACCTGGGAAAAAGGGGAAATGGGCGTGGACTGGCACCGGATATGCAGCAAGGCGAAGGAGGTTTACCGTGAACACGGTTCCTGGGAAGACGGGGGACTTTGGCTGCTGTTGAGGAGTGGGCTGTGCTTACTCTGGTTTCTCTTCATAACGTACAAGTCTTTCGCCTTTTACTAAAGACTTCCGTGGAGAGGAGCACCCATGAGTTAAACCTATTTTTGTCAGGCCCTGCAATTTGGCAGAGCCTCGTGCACTTGTGAAAAGCAAAAGAGCTGTCCTTGACGAGACGCGTGGCCTCACAGAGGAGAGACCCGGGGCGGAGCTGCTAAATCTCGGTTGTTGACGGAGCGGTTTTTGAAGCGAGTGCTCCACGACAAGTGACAACTCTGCACGGGAGGTGGCCCGGGGCAGCAGGCAGCAAGGGCTCATCGCTTCTCGGCCTTTTGGCTAAGATCAAGTGTAGTATCTGTTCTTATCAGTTTAATATCTGATACGTCCTCTATAAGGGGACTCCATATTAAACGGATTTTTAGTACCTGGAGCTGAGAAAGGGGCTTGCCCCGTCCACTCCACGCATCGGCCCGGTATTGCAGTGCCGCTGGGAACGGTGCACCCTTCTCTTTGCCTTGTGGAATATGAAAAAACAAAGCGACAACTGCGTCAGACGACTTTGTTACAGCTGCTATGGTGATTGGTGTAAAAGCACACCATGTAACGACCCAAAGTGAGTTTTGCCTTTGACTGGAAGACAAACATGACAACGCCCTATCGCAGTAGGTCCATATCGAACCTGGGAAAAAGGGGAAATGGGCGTGGACTGGCACCGGATATGCAGCAAGGCGAAGGAGGCTTACCGTGAACACGGTTCCTGGGAAGACGGGGGACTTTGGCTGCTGTTGAGGAGTGGGCTGTGCTTACTCTGGTTTCTCTTCATAACGTACAAGTCTTTCGCCTTTTACTAAAGACTTCCGTGGAGAGGAGCACCCATGAGTTAAACCTATTTTTGTCAGGCCCTGCAATTTGGCAGAGCCTCGTGCACTTGTGAAAAGCAAAAGAGCTGTCCTTGACGAGACGCGTGGCCTCACAGAGGAGAGACCCGGGGCGGAGCTGCTAAATCTCGGTTGTTGACGGAGCGGTTTTTGAAGCGAGTGCTCCACGACAAGTGACAACTCTGCACGGGAGGTGGCCCGGGGCAGCAGGCAGCAAGGGCTCATCGCTTCTCGGCCTTTTGGCTAAGATCAAGTGTAGTATCTGTTCTTATCAGTTTAATATCTGATACGTCCTCTATAAGGGGACTCCATATTAAACGGATTTTTAGTACCTGGAGCTGAGAAAGGGGCTTGCCCCGTCCACTCCACGCATCGGCCCGGTATTGCAGTGCCGCTGGGAACGGTGCACCCTTCTCTTTGCCTTGTGGAATATGAAAAAACAAAGCGACAACTGCGTCAGACGACTTTGTTACAGCTGCTATGGTGATTGGTGTAAAAGCACACCATGTAACGACCCAAAGTGAGTTTTGCCTTTGACTGGAAGACAAACATGACAACGCCCTATCGCAGTAGGTCCATATCGAACCTGGGAAAAAGGGGAAATGGGCGTGGACTGGCACCGGATATGCAGCAAGGCGAAGGAGGCTTACCGTGAACACGGTTCCTGGGAAGACGGGGGACTTTGGCTGCTGTTGAGGAGTGGGCTGTGCTTACTCTGGTTTCTCTTCATAACGTACAAGTCTTTCGCCTTTTACTAAAGACTTCCGTGGAGAGGAGCACCCATGAGTTAAACCTATTTTTGTCAGGCCCTGCAATTTGGCAGAGCCTCGTGCACTTGTGAAAAGCAAAAGAGCTGTCCTTGACGAGACGCGTGGCCTCACAGAGGAGAGACCCGGGGCGGAGCTGCTAAATCTCGGTTGTTGACGGAGCGGTTTTTGAAGCCAGTGCTCCACGACAAGTGACAACTCTGCACGGGAGGTGGCCCGGGGCAGCAGGCTGCAAGGGCTCATCGCTTCTCGGCCTTTTGGCTAAGATCAAGTGTAGTATCTGTTCTTATCAGTTTAATATCTGATACGTCCTCTATAAGGGGACTCCATATTAAACGGATTTTTAGTACCTGGAGCTGAGAAAGGGGCTTGCCCCGTCCACTCCACGCATCGGCCCGGTATTGCAGTGCCGCTGGGAACGGTGCACCCTTCTCTTTGCCTTGTGGAATATGAAAAAACAAAGCGACAACTGCGTCAGACGACTTTGTTACAGCTGCTATGGTGATTGGTGTAAAAGCACACCATGTAACGACCCAAAGTGAGTTTTGCCTTTGACTGGAAGACAAACATGACAACGCCCTATCGCAGTAGGTCCATATCGAACCTGGGAAAAGGGGGAAATGGGCGTGGACTGGCACCGGATATGCAGCAAGGCGAAGGAGGCTTACCGTGAACACGGTTCCTGGGAAGACGGGGGACTTTGGCTGCTGTTGAGGAGTGGGCTGTGCTTACTCTGGTTTCTCTTCATAACGTACAAGTCTTTCGCCTTTTACTAAAGACTTCCGTGGAGAGGAGCACCCATGAGTTAAACCTATTTTTGTCAGGCCCTGCAATTTGGCAGAGCCTCGTGCACTTGTGAAAAGCAAAAGAGCTGTCCTTGACGAGACGCGTGGCCTCACAGAGGAGAGACCCGGGGCGGAGCTGCTAAATCTCGGTTGTTGACGGAGCGGTTTTTGAAGCGAGTGCTCCACGACAAGTGACAACTCTGCACGGGAGGTGGCCCGGGGCAGCAGGCAGCAAGGGCTCATCGCTTCTCGGCCTTTTGGCTAAGATCAAGTGTAGTATCTGTTCTTATCAGTTTAATATCTGATACGTCCTCTATAAGGGGACTCCATATTAAACGGATTTTTAGTACCTGGAGCTGAGAAAGGGGCTTGCCCCGTCCACTCCACGCATCGGCCCGGTATTGCAGTGCCGCTGGGAACGGTGCACCCTTCTCTTTGCCTTGTGGAATATGAAAAAACAAAGCGACAACTGCGTCAGACGACTTTGTTACAGCTGCTATGGTGATTGGTGTAAAAGCACACCATGTAACGACCCAAAGTGAGTTTTGCCTTTGACTGGAAGACAAACATGACAACGCCCTATCGCAGTAGGTCCATATCGAACCTGGGAAAAAGGGGAAATGGGCGTGGACTGGCACCGGATATGCAGCAAGGCGAAGGAGGCTTACCGTGAACACGGTTCCTGGGAAGACGGGGGACTTTGGCTGCTGTTGAGGAGTGGGCTGTGCTTACTCTGGTTTCTCTTCATAACGTACAAGTCTTTCGCCTTTTACTAAAGACTTCCGTGGAGAGGAGCACCCATGAGTTAAACCTATTTTTGTCAGGCCCTGCAATTTGGCAGAGCCTCGTGCACTTGTGAAAAGCAAAAGAGCTGTCCTTGACGAGACGCGTGGCCTCACAGAGGAGAGACCCGGGGCGGAGCTGCTAAATCTCGGTTGTTGACGGAGCGGTTTTTGAAGCGAGTGCTCCACGACAAGTGACAACTCTGCACGGGAGGTGGCCCGGGGCAGCAGGCAGCAAGGGCTCATCGCTTCTCGGCCTTTTGGCTAAGATCAAGTGTAGTATCTGTTCTTATCAGTTTAATATCTGATACGTCCTCTATAAGGGGACTCCATATTAAACGGATTTTTAGTACCTGGAGCTGAGAAAGGGGCTTGCCCCGTCCACTCCACGCATCGGCCCGGTATTGCAGTGCCGCTGGGAACGGTGCACCCTTCTCTTTGCCTTGTGGAATATGAAAAAACAAAGCGACAACTGCGTCAGACGACTTTGTTACAGCTGCTATGGTGATTGGTGTAAAAGCACACCATGTAACGACCCAAAGTGAGTTTTGCCTTTGACTGGAAGACAAACATGACAACGCCCTATCGCAGTAGGTCCATATCGAACCTGGGAAAAGGGGGAAATGGGCGTGGACTGGCACCGGATATGCAGCAAGGCGAAGGAGGCTTACCGTGAACACGGTTCCTGGGAAGACGGGGGACTTTGGCTGCTGTTGAGGAGTGGGCTGTGCTTACTCTGGTTTCTCTTCATAACGTACAAGTCTTTCGCCTTTTACTAAAGACTTCCGTGGAGAGGAGCACCCATGAGTTAAACCTATTTTTGTCAGGCCCTGCAATTTGGCAGAGCCTCGTGCACTTGTGAAAAGCAAAAGAGCTGTCCTTGACGAGACGCGTGGCCTCACAGAGGAGAGACCCGGGGCGGAGCTGCTAAATCTCGGTTGTTGACGGAGCGGTTTTTGAAGCGAGTGCTCCACGACAAGTGACAACTCTGCACGGGAGGTGGCCCGGGGCAGCAGGCAGCAAGGGCTCATCGCTTCTCGGCCTTTTGGCTAAGATCAAGTGTAGTATCTGTTCTTATCAGTTTAATATCTGATACGTCCTCTATAAGGGGACTCCATATTAAACGGATTTTTAGTACCTGGAGCTGAGAAAGGGGCTTGCCCCGTCCACTCCACGCATCGGCCCGGTATTGCAGTGCCGCTGGGAACGGTGCACCCTTCTCTTTGCCTTGTGGAATATGAAAAAACAAAGCGACAACTGCGTCAGACGACTTTGTTACAGCTGCTATGGTGATTGGTGTAAAAGCACACCATGTAACGACCCAAAGTGAGTTTTGCCTTTGACTGGAAGACAAACATGACAACGCCCTATCGCAGTAGGTCCATATCGAACCTGGGAAAAGGGGGAAATGGGCGTGGACTGGCACCGGATATGCAGCAAGGCGAAGGAGGCTTACCGTGAACACGGTTCCTGGGAAGACGGGGGACTTTGGCTGCTGTTGAGGAGTGGGCTGTGCTTACTCTGGTTTCTCTTCATAACGTACAAGTCTTTCGCCTTTTACTAAAGACTTCCGTGGAGAGGAGCACCCATGAGTTAAACCTATTTTTGTCAGGCCCTGCAATTTGGCAGAGCCTCGTGCACTTGTGAAAAGCAAAAGAGCTGTCCTTGACGAGACGCGTGGCCTCACAGAGGAGAGACCCGGGGCGGAGCTGCTAAATCTCGGTTGTTGACGGAGCGGTTTTTGAAGCGAGTGCTCCACGACAAGTGACAACTCTGCACGGGAGGTGGCCCGGGGCAGCAGGCAGCAAGGGCTCATCGCTTCTCGGCCTTTTGGCTAAGATCAAGTGTAGTATCTGTTCTTATCAGTTTAATATCTGATACGTCCTCTATAAGGGGACTCCATATTAAACGGATTTTTAGTACCTGGAGCTGAGAAAGGGGCTTGCCCCGTCCACTCCACGCATCGGCCCGGTATTGCAGTGCCGCTGGGAACGGTGCACCCTTCTCTTTGCCTTGTGGAATATGAAAAAACAAAGCGACAACTGCGTCAGACGACTTTGTTACAGCTGCTATGGTGATTGGTGTAAAAGCACACCATGTAACGACCCAAAGTGAGTTTTGCCTTTGACTGGAAGACAAACATGACAACGCCCTATCGCAGTAGGTCCATATCGAACCTGGGAAAAGGGGGAAATGGGCGTGGACTGGCACCGGATATGCAGCAAGGCGAAGGAGGCTTACCGTGAACACGGTTCCTGGGAAGACGGGGGACTTTGGCTGCTGTTGAGGAGTGGGCTGTGCTTACTCTGGTTTCTCTTCATAACGTACAAGTCTTTCGCCTTTTACTAAAGACTTCCGTGGAGAGGAGCACCCATGAGTTAAACCTATTTTTGTCAGGCCCTGCAATTTGGCAGAGCCTCGTGCACTTGTGAAAAGCAAAAGAGCTGTCCTTGACGAGACGCGTGGCCTCACAGAGGAGAGACCCGGGGCGGAGCTGCTAAATCTCGGTTGTTGACGGAGCGGTTTTTGAAGCGAGTGCTCCACGACAAGTGACAACTCTGCACGGGAGGTGGCCCGGGGCAGCAGGCAGCAAGGGCTCATCGCTTCTCGGCCTTTTGGCTAAGATCAAGTGTAGTATCTGTTCTTATCAGTTTAATATCTGATACGTCCTCTATAAGGGGACTCCATATTAAACGGATTTTTAGTACCTGGAGCTGAGAAAGGGGCTTGCCCCGTCCACTCCACGCATCGGCCCGGTATTGCAGTGCCGCTGGGAACGGTGCACCCTTCTCTTTGCCTTGTGGAATATGAAAAAACAAAGCGACAACTGCGTCAGACGACTTTGTTACAGCTGCTATGGTGATTGGTGTAAAAGCACACCATGTAACGACCCAAAGTGAGTTTTGCCTTTGACTGGAAGACAAACATGACAACGCCCTATCGCAGTAGGTCCATATCGAACCTGGGAAAAGGGGGAAATGGGCGTGGACTGGCACCGGATATGCAGCAAGGCGAAGGAGGCTTACCGTGAACACGGTTCCTGGGAAGACGGGGGACTTTGGCTGCTGTTGAGGAGTGGGCTGTGCTTACGCTGGTTTCTCTTCATAACGTACAAGTCTTTCGCCTTTTACTAAAGACTTCCGTGGAGAGGAGCACCCATGAGTTAAACCTATTTTTGTCAGGCCCTGCAATTTGGCAGAGCCTCGTGCACTTGTGAAAAGCAAAAGAGCTGTCCTTGACGAGACGCGTGGCCTCACAGAGGAGAGACCCGGGGCGGAGCTGCTAAATCTCGGTTGTTGACGGAGCGGTTTTTGAAGCGAGTGCTCCACGACAAGTGACAACTCTGCACGGGAGGTGGCCCGGGGCAGCAGGCAGCAAGGGCTCATCGCTTCTCGGCCTTTTGGCTAAGATCAAGTGTAGTATCTGTTCTTATCAGTTTAATATCTGATACGTCCTCTATAAGGGGACTCCATATTAAACGGATTTTTAGTACCTGGAGCTGAGAAAGGGGCTTGCCCCGTCCACTCCACGCATCGGCCCGGTATTGCAGTGCCGCTGGGAACGGTGCACCCTTCTCTTTGCCTTGTGGAATATGAAAAAACAAAGCGACAACTGCGTCAGACGACTTTGTTACAGCTGCTATGGTGATTGGTGTAAAAGCACACCATGTAACGACCCAAAGTGAGTTTTGCCTTTGACTGGAAGACAAACATGACAACGCCCTATCGCAGTAGGTCCATATCGAACCTGGGAAAAGGGGGAAATGGGCGTGGACTGGCACCGGATATGCAGCAAGGCGAAGGAGGCTTACCGTGAACACGGTTCCTGGGAAGACGGGGGACTTTGGCTGCTGTTGAGGAGTGGGCTGTGCTTACTCTGGTTTCTCTTCATAACGTACAAGTCTTTCGCCTTTTACTAAAGACTTCCGTGGAGAGGAGCACCCATGAGTTAAACCTATTTTTGTCAGGCCCTGCAATTTGGCAGAGCCTCGTGCACTTGTGAAAAGCAAAAGAGCTGTCCTTGACGAGACGCGTGGCCTCACAGAGGAGAGACCCGGGGCGGAGCTGCTAAATCTCGGTTGTTGACGGAGCGGTTTTTGAAGCGAGTGCTCCACGACAAGTGACAACTCTGCACGGGAGGTGGCCCGGGGCAGCAGGCAGCAAGGGCTCATCGCTTCTCGGCCTTTTGGCTAAGATCAAGTGTAGTATCTGTTCTTATCAGTTTAATATCTGATACGTCCTCTATAAGGGGACTCCATATTAAACGGATTTTTAGTACCTGGAGCTGAGAAAGGGGCTTGCCCCGTCCACTCCACGCATCGGCCCGGTATTGCAGTGCCGCTGGGAACGGTGCACCCTTCTCTTTGCCTTGTGGAATATGAAAAAACAAAGCGACAACTGCGTCAGACGACTTTGTTACAGCTGCTATGGTGATTGGTGTAAAAGCACACCATGTAACGACCCAAAGTGAGTTTTGCCTTTGACTGGAAGACAAACATGACAACGCCCTATCGCAGTAGGTCCATATCGAACCTGGGAAAAGGGGGAAATGGGCGTGGACTGGCACCGGATATGCAGCAAGGCGAAGGAGGCTTACCGTGAACACGGTTCCTGGGAAGACGGGGGACTTTGGCTGCTGTTGAGGAGTGGGCTGTGCTTACTCTGGTTTCTCTTCATAACGTACAAGTCTTTCGCCTTTTACTAAAGACTTCCGTGGAGAGGAGCACCCATGAGTTAAACCTATTTTTGTCAGGCCCTGCAATTTGGCAGAGCCTCGTGCACTTGTGAAAAGCAAAAGAGCTGTCCTTGACGAGACGCGTGGCCTCACAGAGGAGAGACCCGGGGCGGAGCTGCTAAATCTCGGTTGTTGACGGAGCGGTTTTTGAAGCGAGTGCTCCACGACAAGTGACAACTCTGCACGGGAGGTGGCCCGGGGCAGCAGGCAGCAAGGGCTCATCGCTTCTCGGCCTTTTGGCTAAGATCAAGTGTAGTATCTGTTCTTATCAGTTTAATATCTGATACGTCCTCTATAAGGGGACTCCATATTAAACGGATTTTTAGTACCTGGAGCTGAGAAAGGGGCTTGCCCCGTCCACTCCACGCATCGGCCCGGTATTGCAGTGCCGCTGGGAACGGTGCACCCTTCTCTTTGCCTTGTGGAATATGAAAAAACAAAGCGACAACTGCGTCAGACGACTTTGTTACAGCTGCTATGGTGATTGGTGTAAAAGCACACCATGTAACGACCCAAAGTGAGTTTTGCCTTTGACTGGAAGACAAACATGACAACGCCCTATCGCAGTAGGTCCATATCGAACCTGGGAAAAGGGGGAAATGGGCGTGGACTGGCACCGGATATGCAGCAAGGCGAAGGAGGCTTACCGTGAACACGGTTCCTGGGAAGACGGGGGACTTTGGCTGCTGTTGAGGAGTGGGCTGTGCTTACGCTGGTTTCTCTTCATAACGTACAAGTCTTTCGCCTTTTACTAAAGACTTCCGTGGAGAGGAGCACCCATGAGTTAAACCTATTTTTGTCAGGCCCTGCAATTTGGCAGAGCCTCGTGCACTTGTGAAAAGCAAAAGAGCTGTCCTTGACGAGACGCGTGGCCTCACAGAGGAGAGACCCGGGGCGGAGCTGCTAAATCTCGGTTGTTGACGGAGCGGTTTTTGAAGCGAGTGCTCCACGACAAGTGACAACTCTGCACGGGAGGTGGCCCGGGGCAGCAGGCAGCAAGGGCTCATCGCTTCTCGGCCTTTTGGCTAAGATCAAGTGTAGTATCTGTTCTTATCAGTTTAATATCTGATACGTCCTCTATAAGGGGACTCCATATTAAACGGATTTTTAGTACCTGGAGCTGAGAAAGGGGCTTGCCCCGTCCACTCCACGCATCGGCCCGGTATTGCAGTGCCGCTGGGAACGGTGCACCCTTCTCTTTGCCTTGTGGAATATGAAAAAACAAAGCGACAACTGCGTCAGACGACTTTGTTACAGCTGCTATGGTGATTGGTGTAAAAGCACACCATGTAACGACCCAAAGTGAGTTTTGCCTTTGACTGGAAGACAAACATGACAACGCCCTATCGCAGTAGGTCCATATCGAACCTGGGAAAAGGGGGAAATGGGCGTGGACTGGCACCGGATATGCAGCAAGGCGAAGGAGGCTTACCGTGAACACGGTTCCTGGGAAGACGGGGGACTTTGGCTGCTGTTGAGGAGTGGGCTGTGCTTACTCTGGTTTCTCTTCATAACGTACAAGTCTTTCGCCTTTTACTAAAGACTTCCGTGGAGAGGAGCACCCATGAGTTAAACCTATTTTTGTCAGGCCCTGCAATTTGGCAGAGCCTCGTGCACTTGTGAAAAGCAAAAGAGCTGTCCTTGACGAGACGCGTGGCCTCACAGAGGAGAGACCCGGGGCGGAGCTGCTAAATCTCGGTTGTTGACGGAGCGGTTTTTGAAGCGAGTGCTCCACGACAAGTGACAACTCTGCACGGGAGGTGGCCCGGGGCAGCAGGCAGCAAGGGCTCATCGCTTCTCGGCCTTTTGGCTAAGATCAAGTGTAGTATCTGTTCTTATCAGTTTAATATCTGATACGTCCTCTATAAGGGGACTCCATATTAAACGGATTTTTAGTACCTGGAGCTGAGAAAGGGGCTTGCCCCGTCCACTCCACGCATCGGCCCGGTATTGCAGTGCCGCTGGGAACGGTGCACCCTTCTCTTTGCCTTGTGGAATATGAAAAAACAAAGCGACAACTGCGTCAGACGACTTTGTTACAGCTGCTATGGTGATTGGTGTAAAAGCACACCATGTAACGACCCAAAGTGAGTTTTGCCTTTGACTGGAAGACAAACATGACAACGCCCTATCGCAGTAGGTCCATATCGAACCTGGGAAAAGGGGGAAATGGGCGTGGACTGGCACCGGATATGCAGCAAGGCGAAGGAGGCTTACCGTGAACACGGTTCCTGGGAAGACGGGGGACTTTGGCTGCTGTTGAGGAGTGGGCTGTGCTTACTCTGGTTTCTCTTCATAACGTACAAGTCTTTCGCCTTTTACTAAAGACTTCCGTGGAGAGGAGCACCCATGAGTTAAACCTATTTTTGTCAGGCCCTGCAATTTGGCAGAGCCTCGTGCACTTGTGAAAAGCAAAAGAGCTGTCCTTGACGAGACGCGTGGCCTCACAGAGGAGAGACCCGGGGCGGAGCTGCTAAATCTCGGTTGTTGACGGAGCGGTTTTTGAAGCGAGTGCTCCACGACAAGTGACAACTCTGCACGGGAGGTGGCCCGGGGCAGCAGGCAGCAAGGGCTCATCGCTTCTCGGCCTTTTGGCTAAGATCAAGTGTAGTATCTGTTCTTATCAGTTTAATATCTGATACGTCCTCTATAAGGGGACTCCATATTAAACGGATTTTTAGTACCTGGAGCTGAGAAAGGGGCTTGCCCCGTCCACTCCACGCATCGGCCCGGTATTGCAGTGCCGCTGGGAACGGTGCACCCTTCTCTTTGCCTTGTGGAATATGAAAAAACAAAGCGACAACTGCGTCAGACGACTTTGTTACAGCTGCTATGGTGATTGGTGTAAAAGCACACCATGTAACGACCCAAAGTGAGTTTTGCCTTTGACTGGAAGACAAACATGACAACGCCCTATCGCAGTAGGTCCATATCGAACCTGGGAAAAGGGGGAAATGGGCGTGGACTGGCACCGGATATGCAGCAAGGCGAAGGAGGCTTACCGTGAACACGGTTCCTGGGAAGACGGGGGACTTTGGCTGCTGTTGAGGAGTGGGCTGTGCTTACTCTGGTTTCTCTTCATAACGTACAAGTCTTTCGCCTTTTACTAAAGACTTCCGTGGAGAGGAGCACCCATGAGTTAAACCTATTTTTGTCAGGCCCTGCAATTTGGCAGAGCCTCGTGCACTTGTGAAAAGCAAAAGAGCTGTCCTTGACGAGACGCGTGGCCTCACAGAGGAGAGACCCGGGGCGGAGCTGCTAAATCTCGGTTGTTGACGGAGCGGTTTTTGAAGCGAGTGCTCCACGACAAGTGACAACTCTGCACGGGAGGTGGCCCGGGGCAGCAGGCAGCAAGGGCTCATCGCTTCTCGGCCTTTTGGCTAAGATCAAGTGTAGTATCTGTTCTTATCAGATAAAATTCCCGTACTTGCCAGCAAGGGAGGTCCTCACAGCACAGAAAGTGCTATATGGGGTGAGCCCGGGAACAACATCGAAAAAAGAGTTTGCAGACGAGTGGCTCACCCTAGCCGCCATCAAAGACGCCATATGGACCTCCAGAAACTTGCTGGTAAGAAGGCACATGCAGATCCCCCCCGTGGCTGTGATCCGAATGGCTGCAGCAACGGCCAAAGCGGCCAGAGCTGCAGGCGGCAAGCCTAGGACACAGCCACAACGAAGAATCGCCTCTGTGCCCATTCGGAGGAAGGAGCCGGAGCCACACGGGAAAAGGTCACAGCAGCGGCGGCCTGGCTCTCCGGGTGAGGCAGGTGGGAAGGAGCTCCAGGGTGAGGATCTCGTCTGAGCGACAGGATGCAGAGCGGCAGGCCCTCGAGAGACCGAATGTTTGGGGGAGCGGGATGAGTTACTCTCGTTGGGGACTCGCTGCGCTCCTGCACAAACACAAGGAGATCCGGACAAAGAACATTTTAACAGATGCACTCCCTTTTAAAGGTTTTAAATGGACACTGTTTTTCCTTTTATCTTTTTTACCCTATTACCAATTGCGATTGTTTTATCTGTAATGTCTTTTTAAATGCTCTTATTGTTTTAAAATAAGACTCTTACAGAATACATGGTTATTTTAAGCAATTGGTCTTGAAAAAAGCAAAGTGGTAAATGTATGAAAACATGTGCCAATAAACTTTTTCGAAAGAAAAAAATCTGTTCTTATCAGTTTAATATCTGATACGTCCTCTATAAGGGGACTCCATATTAAACGGATTTTTAGTACCTGGAGCTGAGAAAGGGGCTTGCCCCGTCCACTCCACGCATCGGCCCGGTATTGCAGTGCCGCTGGGAACGGTGCACCCTTCTCTTTGCCTTGTGGAATATGAAAAAACAAAGCGACAACTGCGTCAGACGACTTTGTTACAGCTGCTATGGTGATTGGTGTAAAAGCACACCATGTAACGACCCAAAGTGAGTTTTGCCTTTGACTGGAAGACAAACATGACAACGCCCTATCGCAGTAGGTCCATATCGAACCTGGGAAAAGGGGGAAATGGGCGTGGACTGGCACCGGATATGCAGCAAGGCGAAGGAGGCTTACCGTGAACACGGTTCCTGGGAAGACGGGGGACTTTGGCTGCTGTTGAGGAGTGGGCTGTGCTTACTCTGGTTTCTCTTCATAACGTACAAGTCTTTCGCCTTTTACTAAAGACTTCCGTGGAGAGGAGCACCCATGAGTTAAACCTATTTTTGTCAGGCCCTGCAATTTGGCAGAGCCTCGTGCACTTGTGAAAAGCAAAAGAGCTGTCCTTGACGAGACGCGTGGCCTCACAGAGGAGAGACCCGGGGCGGAGCTGCTAAATCTCGGTTGTTGACGGAGCGGTTTTTGAAGCGAGTGCTCCACGACAAGTGACAACTCTGCACGGGAGGTGGCCCGGGGCAGCAGGCAGCAAGGGCTCATCGCTTCTCGGCCTTTTGGCTAAGATCAAGTGTAGTATCTGTTCTTATCAGTTTAATATCTGATACGTCCTCTATAAGGGGAGTCCATATTAAACGGATTTTTAGTACCTGGAGCTGAGAAAGGGGCTTGCCCCGTCCACTCCACGCATCGGCCCGGTATTGCAGTGCCGCTGGGAACGGTGCACCCTTCTCTTTGCCTTGTGGAATATGAAAAAACAAAGCGACAACTGCGTCAGACGACTTTGTTACAGCTGCTATGGTGATTGGTGTAAAAGCACACCATGTAACGACCCAAAGTGAGTTTTGCCTTTGACTGGAAGACAAACATGACAACGCCCTATCGCAGTAGGTCCATATCGAACCTGGGAAAAGGGGGAAATGGGCGTGGACTGGCACCGGATATGCAGCAAGGCGAAGGAGGCTTACCGTGAACACGGTTCCTGGGAAGACGGGGGACTTTGGCTGCTGTTGAGGAGTGGGCTGTGCTTACTCTGGTTTCTCTTCATAACGTACAAGTCTTTCGCCTTTTACTAAAGACTTCCGTGGAGAGGAGCACCCATGAGTTAAACCTATTTTTGTCAGGCCCTGCAATTTGGCAGAGCCTCGTGCACTTGTGAAAAGCAAAAGAGCTGTCCTTGACGAGACGCGTGGCCTCACAGAGGAGAGACCCGGGGCGGAGCTGCTAAATCTCGGTTGTTGACGGAGCGGTTTTTGAAGCGAGTGCTCCACGACAAGTGACAACTCTGCACGGGAGGTGGCCCGGGGCAGCAGGCAGCAAGGGCTCATCGCTTCTCGGCCTTTTGGCTAAGATCAAGTGTAGTATCTGTTCTTATCAGTTTAATATCTGATACGTCCTCTATAAGGGGACTCCATATTAAACGGATTTTTAGTACCTGGAGCTGAGAAAGGGGCTTGCCCCGTCCACTCCACGCATCGGCCCGGTATTGCAGTGCCGCTGGGAACGGTGCACCCTTCTCTTTGCCTTGTGGAATATGAAAAAACAAAGCGACAACTGCGTCAGACGACTTTGTTACAGCTGCTATGGTGATTGGTGTAAAAGCACACCATGTAACGACCCAAAGTGAGTTTTGCCTTTGACTGGAAGACAAACATGACAACGCCCTATCGCAGTAGGTCCATATCGAACCTGGGAAAAGGGGGAAATGGGCGTGGACTGGCACCGGATATGCAGCAAGGCGAAGGAGGCTTACCGTGAACACGGTTCCTGGGAAGACGGGGGACTTTGGCTGCTGTTGAGGAGTGGGCTGTGCTTACTCTGGTTTCTCTTCATAACGTACAAGTCTTTCGCCTTTTACTAAAGACTTCCGTGGAGAGGAGCACCCATGAGTTAAACCTATTTTTGTCAGGCCCTGCAATTTGGCAGAGCCTCGTGCACTTGTGAAAAGCAAAAGAGCTGTCCTTGACGAGACGCGTGGCCTCACAGAGGAGAGACCCGGGGCGGAGCTGCTAAATCTCGGTTGTTGACGGAGCGGTTTTTGAAGCGAGTGCTCCACGACAAGTGACAACTCTGCACGGGAGGTGGCCCGGGGCAGCAGGCAGCAAGGGCTCATCGCTTCTCGGCCTTTTGGCTAAGATCAAGTGTAGTATCTGTTCTTATCAGTTTAATATCTGATACGTCCTCTATAAGGGGACTCCATATTAAACGGATTTTTAGTACCTGGAGCTGAGAAAGGGGCTTGCCCCGTCCACTCCACGCATCGGCCCGGTATTGCAGTGCCGCTGGGAACGGTGCACCCTTCTCTTTGCCTTGTGGAATATGAAAAAACAAAGCGACAACTGCGTCAGACGACTTTGTTACAGCTGCTATGGTGATTGGTGTAAAAGCACACCATGTAACGACCCAAAGTGAGTTTTGCCTTTGACTGGAAGACAAACATGACAACGCCCTATCGCAGTAGGTCCATATCGAACCTGGGAAAAAGGGGAAATGGGCGTGGACTGGCACCGGATATGCAGCAAGGCGAAGGAGGCTTACCGTGAACACGGTTCCTGGTAAGACGGGGGACTTTGGCTGCTGTTGAGGAGTGGGCTGTGCTTACTCTGGTTTCTCTTCATAACGTACAAGTCTTTCGCCTTTTACTAAAGACTTCCGTGGAGAGGAGCACCCATGAGTTAAACCTATTTTTGTCAGGCCCTGCAATTTGGCAGAGCCTCGTGCACTTGTGAAAAGCAAAAGAGCTGTCCTTGACGAGACGCGTGGCCTCACAGAGGAGAGACCCGGGGCGGAGCTGCTAAATCTCGGTTGTTGACGGAGCGGTTTTTGAAGCGAGTGCTCCACGACAAGTGACAACTCTGCACGGGAGGTGGCCCGGGGCAGCAGGCAGCAAGGGCTCATCGCTTCTCGGCCTTTTGGCTAAGATCAAGTGTAGTATCTGTTCTTATCAGTTTAATATCTGATACGTCCTCTATAAGGGGACTCCATATTAAACGGATTTTTAGTACCTGGAGCTGAGAAAGGGGCTTGCCCCGTCCACTCCACGCATCGGCCCGGTATTGCAGTGCCGCTGGGAACGGTGCACCCTTCTCTTTGCCTTGTGGAATATGAAAAAACAAAGCGACAACTGCGTCAGACGACTTTGTTACAGCTGCTATGGTGATTGGTGTAAAAGCACACCATGTAACGACCCAAAGTGAGTTTTGCCTTTGACTGGAAGACAAACATGACAACGCCCTATCGCAGTAGGTCCATATCGAACCTGGGAAAAAGGGGAAATGGGCGTGGACTGGCACCGGATATGCAGCAAGGCGAAGGAGGCTTACCGTGAACACGGTTCCTGGGAAGACGGGGGACTTTGGCTGCTGTTGAGGAGTGGGCTGTGCTTACTCTGGTTTCTCTTCATAACGTACAAGTCTTTCGCCTTTTACTAAAGACTTCCGTGGAGAGGAGCACCCATGAGTTAAACCTATTTTTGTCAGGCCCTGCAATTTGGCAGAGCCTCGTGCACTTGTGAAAAGCAAAAGAGCTGTCCTTGACGAGACGCGTGGCCTCACAGAGGAGAGACCCGGGGCGGAGCTGCTAAATCTCGGTTGTTGACGGAGCGGTTTTTGAAGCGAGTGCTCCACGACAAGTGACAACTCTGCACGGGAGGTGGCCCGGGGCAGCAGGCAGCAAGGGCTCATCGCTTCTCGGCCTTTTGGCTAAGATCAAGTGTAGTATCTGTTCTTATCAGTTTAATATCTGATACGTCCTCTATAAGGGGACTCCATATTAAACGGATTTTTAGTACCTGGAGCTGAGAAAGGGGCTTGCCCCGTCCACTCCACGCATCGGCCCGGTATTGCAGTGCCGCTGGGAACGGTGCACCCTTCTCTTTGCCTTGTGGAATATGAAAAAACAAAGCGACAACTGCGTCAGACGACTTTGTTACAGCTGCTATGGTGATTGGTGTAAAAGCACACCATGTAACGACCCAAAGTGAGTTTTGCCTTTGACTGGAAGACAAACATGACAACGCCCTATCGCAGTAGGTCCATATCGAACCTGGGAAAAAGGGGAAATGGGCGTGGACTGGCACCGGATATGCAGCAAGGCGAAGGAGGCTTACCGTGAACACGGTTCCTGGGAAGACGGGGGACTTTGGCTGCTGTTGAGGAGTGGGCTGTGCTTACTCTGGTTTCTCTTCATAACGTACAAGTCTTTCGCCTTTTACTAAAGACTTCCGTGGAGAGGAGCACCCATGAGTTAAACCTATTTTTGTCAGGCCCTGCAATTTGGCAGAGCCTCGTGCACTTGTGAAAAGCAAAAGAGCTGTCCTTGACGAGACGCGTGGCCTCACAGAGGAGAGACCCGGGGCGGAGCTGCTAAATCTCGGTTGTTGACGGAGCGGTTTTTGAAGCGAGTGCTCCACGACAAGTGACAACTCTGCACGGGAGGTGGCCCGGGGCAGCAGGCAGCAAGGGCTCATCGCTTCTCGGCCTTTTGGCTAAGATCAAGTGTAGTATCTGTTCTTATCAGTTTAATATCTGATACGTCCTCTATAAGGGGACTCCATATTAAACGGATTTTTAGTACCTGGAGCTGAGAAAGGGGCTTGCCCCGTCCACTCCACGCATCGGCCCGGTATTGCAGTGCCGCTGGGAACGGTGCACCCTTCTCTTTGCCTTGTGGAATATGAAAAAACAAAGCGACAACTGCGTCAGACGACTTTGTTACAGCTGCTATGGTGATTGGTGTAAAAGCACACCATGTAACGACCCAAAGTGAGTTTTGCCTTTGACTGGAAGACAAACATGACAACGCCCTATCGCAGTAGGTCCATATCGAACCTGGGAAAAAGGGGAAATGGGCGTGGACTGGCACCGGATATGCAGCAAGGCGAAGGAGGCTTACCGTGAACACGGTTCCTGGGAAGACGGGGGACTTTGGCTGCTGTTGAGGAGTGGGCTGTGCTTACTCTGGTTTCTCTTCATAACGTACAAGTCTTTCGCCTTTTACTAAAGACTTCCGTGGAGAGGAGCACCCATGAGTTAAACCTATTTTTGTCAGGCCCTGCAATTTGGCAGAGCCTCGTGCACTTGTGAAAAGCAAAAGAGCTGTCCTTGACGAGACGCGTGGCCTCACAGAGGAGAGACCCGGGGCGGAGCTGCTAAATCTCGGTTGTTGACGGAGCGGTTTTTGAAGCGAGTGCTCCACGACAAGTGACAACTCTGCACGGGAGGTGGCCCGGGGCAGCAGGCAGCAAGGGCTCATCGCTTCTCGGCCTTTTGGCTAAGATCAAGTGTAGTATCTGTTCTTATCAGTTTAATATCTGATACGTCCTCTATAAGGGGACTCCATATTAAACGGATTTTTAGTACCTGGAGCTGAGAAAGGGGCTTGCCCCGTCCACTCCACGCATCGGCCCGGTATTGCAGTGCCGCTGGGAACGGTGCACCCTTCTCTTTGCCTTGTGGAATATGAAAAAACAAAGCGACAACTGCGTCAGACGACTTTGTTACAGCTGCTATGGTGATTGGTGTAAAAGCACACCATGTAACGACCCAAAGTGAGTTTTGCCTTTGACTGGAAGACAAACATGACAACGCCCTATCGCAGTAGGTCCATATCGAACCTGGGAAAAGGGGGAAATGGGCGTGGACTGGCACCGGATATGCAGCAAGGCGAAGGAGGCTTACCGTGAACACGGTTCCTGGGAAGACGGGGGACTTTGGCTGCTGTTGAGGAGTGGGCTGTGCTTACTCTGGTTTCTCTTCATAACGTACAAGTCTTTCGCCTTTTACTAAAGACTTCCGTGGAGAGGAGCACCCATGAGTTAAACCTATTTTTGTCAGGCCCTGCAATTTGGCAGAGCCTCGTGCACTTGTGAAAAGCAAAAGAGCTGTCCTTGACGAGACGCGTGGCCTCACAGAGGAGAGACCCGGGGCGGAGCTGCTAAATCTCGGTTGTTGACGGAGCGGTTTTTGAAGCGAGTGCTCCACGACAAGTGACAACTCTGCACGGGAGGTGGCCCGGGGCAGCAGGCAGCAAGGGCTCATCGCTTCTCGGCCTTTTGGCTAAGATCAAGTGTAGTATCTGTTCTTATCAGTTTAATATCTGATACGTCCTCTATAAGGGGACTCCATATTAAACGGATTTTTAGTACCTGGAGCTGAGAAAGGAGCTTGCCCCGTCCACTCCACGCATCGGCCCGGTATTGCAGTGCCGCTGGGAACGGTGCACCCTTCTCTTTGCCTTGTGGAATATGAAAAAACAAAGCGACAACTGCGTCAGACGACTTTGTTACAGCTGCTATGGTGATTGGTGTAAAAGCACACCATGTAACGACCCAAAGTGAGTTTTGCCTTTGACTGGAAGACAAACATGACAACGCCCTATCGCAGTAGGTCCATATCGAACCTGGGAAAAGGGGGAAATGGGCGTGGACTGGCACCGGATATGCAGCAAGGCGAAGGAGGCTTACCGTGAACACGGTTCCTGGGAAGACGGGGGACTTTGGCTGCTGTTGAGGAGTGGGCTGTGCTTACTCTGGTTTCTCTTCATAACGTACAAGTCTTTCGCCTTTTACTAAAGACTTCCGTGGAGAGGAGCACCCATGAGTTAAACCTATTTTTGTCAGGCCCTGCAATTTGGCAGAGCCTCGTGCACTTGTGAAAAGCAAAAGAGCTGTCCTTGACGAGACGCGTGGCCTCACAGAGGAGAGACCCGGGGCGGAGCTGCTAAATCTCGGTTGTTGACGGAGCGGTTTTTGAAGCGAGTGCTCCACGACAAGTGACAACTCTGCACGGGAGGTGGCCCGGGGCAGCAGGCAGCAAGGGCTCATCGCTTCTCGGCCTTTTGGCTAAGATCAAGTGTAGTATCTGTTCTTATCAGTTTAATATCTGATACGTCCTCTATAAGGGGACTCCATATTAAACGGATTTTTAGTACCTGGAGCTGAGAAAGGGGCTTGCCCCGTCCACTCCACGCATCGGCCCGGTATTGCAGTGCCGCTGGGAACGGTGCACCCTTCTCTTTGCCTTGTGGAATATGAAAAAACAAAGCGACAACTGCGTCAGACGACTTTGTTACAGCTGCTATGGTGATTGGTGTAAAAGCACACCATGTAACGACCCAAAGTGAGTTTTGCCTTTGACTGGAAGACAAACATGACAACGCCCTATCGCAGTAGGTCCATATCGAACCTGGGAAAAGGGGGAAATGGGCGTGGACTGGCACCGGATATGCAGCAAGGCGAAGGAGGCTTACCGTGAACACGGTTCCTGGGAAGACGGGGGACTTTGGCTGCTGTTGAGGAGTGGGCTGTGCTTACTCTGGTTTCTCTTCATAACGTACAAGTCTTTCGCCTTTTACTAAAGACTTCCGTGGAGAGGAGCACCCATGAGTTAAACCTATTTTTGTCAGGCCCTGCAATTTGGCAGAGCCTCGTGCACTTGTGAAAAGCAAAAGAGCTGTCCTTGACGAGACGCGTGGCCTCACAGAGGAGAGACCCGGGGCGGAGCTGCTAAATCTCGGTTGTTGACGGAGCGGTTTTTGAAGCGAGTGCTCCACGACAAGTGACAACTCTGCACGGGAGGTGGCCCGGGGCAGCAGGCAGCAAGGGCTCATCGCTTCTCGGCCTTTTGGCTAAGATCAAGTGTAGTATCTGTTCTTATCAGTTTAATATCTGATACGTCCTCTATAAGGGGACTCCATATTAAACGGATTTTTAGTACCTGGAGCTGAGAAAGGGGCTTGCCCCGTCCACTCCACGCATCGGCCCGGTATTGCAGTGCCGCTGGGAACGGTGCACCCTTCTCTTTGCCTTGTGGAATATGAAAAAACAAAGCGACAACTGCGTCAGACGACTTTGTTACAGCTGCTATGGTGATTGGTGTAAAAGCACACCATGTAACGACCCAAAGTGAGTTTTGCCTTTGACTGGAAGACAAACATGACAACGCCCTATCGCAGTAGGTCCATATCGAACCTGGGAAAAGGGGGAAATGGGCGTGGACTGGCACCGGATATGCAGCAAGGCGAAGGAGGCTTACCGTGAACACGGTTCCTGGGAAGACGGGGGACTTTGGCTGCTGTTGAGGAGTGGGCTGTGCTTACTCTGGTTTCTCTTCATAACGTACAAGTCTTTCGCCTTTTACTAAAGACTTCCGTGGAGAGGAGCACCCATGAGTTAAACCTATTTTTGTCAGGCCCTGCAATTTGGCAGAGCCTCGTGCACTTGTGAAAAGCAAAAGAGCTGTCCTTGACGAGACGCGTGGCCTCACAGAGGAGAGACCCGGGGCGGAGCTGCTAAATCTCGGTTGTTGACGGAGCGGTTTTTGAAGCGAGTGCTCCACGACAAGTGACAACTCTGCACGGGAGGTGGCCCGGGGCAGCAGGCAGCAAGGGCTCATCGCTTCTCGGCCTTTTGGCTAAGATCAAGTGTAGTATCTGTTCTTATCAGTTTAATATCTGATACGTCCTCTATAAGGGGACTCCATATTAAACGGATTTTTAGTACCTGGAGCTGAGAAAGGGGCTTGCCCCGTCCACTCCACGCATCGGCCCGGTATTGCAGTGCCGCTGGGAACGGTGCACCCTTCTCTTTGCCTTGTGGAATATGAAAAAACAAAGCGACAACTGCGTCAGACGACTTTGTTACAGCTGCTATGGTGATTGGTGTAAAAGCACACCATGTAACGACCCAAAGTGAGTTTTGCCTTTGACTGGAAGACAAACATGACAACGCCCTATCGCAGTAGGTCCATATCGAACCTGGGAAAAGGGGGAAATGGGCGTGGACTGGCACCGGATATGCAGCAAGGCGAAGGAGGCTTACCGTGAACACGGTTCCTGGGAAGACGGGGGACTTTGGCTGCTGTTGAGGAGTGGGCTGTGCTTACTCTGGTTTCTCTTCATAACGTACAAGTCTTTCGCCTTTTACTAAAGACTTCCGTGGAGAGGAGCACCCATGAGTTAAACCTATTTTTGTCAGGCCCTGCAATTTGGCAGAGCCTCGTGCACTTGTGAAAAGCAAAAGAGCTGTCCTTGACGAGACGCGTGGCCTCACAGAGGAGAGACCCGGGGCGGAGCTGCTAAATCTCGGTTGTTGACGGAGCGGTTTTTGAAGCGAGTGCTCCACGACAAGTGACAACTCTGCACGGGAGGTGGCCCGGGGCAGCAGGCAGCAAGGGCTCATCGCTTCTCGGCCTTTTGGCTAAGATCAAGTGTAGTATCTGTTCTTATCAGTTTAATATCTGATACGTCCTCTATAAGGGGACTCCATATTAAACGGATTTTTAGTACCTGGAGCTGAGAAAGGGGCTTGCCCCGTCCACTCCACGCATCGGCCCGGTATTGCAGTGCCGCTGGGAACGGTGCACCCTTCTCTTTGCCTTGTGGAATATGAAAAAACAAAGCGACAACTGCGTCAGACTACTTTGTTACAGCTGCTATGGTGATTGGTGTAAAAGCACACCATGTAACGACCCAAAGTGAGTTTTGCCTTTGACTGGAAGACAAACATGACAACGCCCTATCGCAGTAGGTCCATATTGAACCTGGGAAAAAGGGGAAATGGGCGTGGACTGGCACCGGATATGCAGCAAGGCGAAGGAGGCTTACCGTGAACACGGTTCCTGGGAAGACGGGGGACTTTGGCTGCTGTTGAGGAGTGGGCTGTGCTTACTCTGGTTTCTCTTCATAACGTACAAGTCTTTCGCCTTTTACTAAAGACTTCCGTGGAGAGGAGCACCCATGAGTTAAACCTATTTTTGTCAGGCCCTGCAATTTGGCAGAGCCTCGTGCACTTGTGAAAAGCAAAAGAGCTGTCCTTGACGAGACGCGTGGCCTCACAGAGGAGAGACCCGGGGCGGAGCTGCTAAATCTCGGTTGTTGACGGAGCGGTTTTTGAAGCGAGTGCTCCACGACAAGTGACAACTCTGCACGGGAGGTGGCCCGGGGCAGCAGGCAGCAAGGGCTCATCGCTTCTCGGCCTTTTGGCTAAGATCAAGTGTAGTATCTGTTCTTATCAGTTTAATATCTGATACGTCCTCTATAAGGGGACTCCATATTAAACGGATTTTTAGTACCTGGAGCTGAGAAAGGGGCTTGCCCCGTCCACTCCACGCATCGGCCCGGTATTGCAGTGCCGCTGGGAACGGTGCACCCTTCTCTTTGCCTTGTGGAATATGAAAAAACAAAGCGACAACTGCGTCAGACGACTTTGTTACAGCTGCTATGGTGATTGGTGTAAAAGCACACCATGTAACGACCCAAAGTGAGTTTTGCCTTTGACTGGAAGACAAACATGACAACGCCCTATCGCAGTAGGTCCATATCGAACCTGGGAAAAAGGGGAAATGGGCGTGGACTGGCACCGGATATGCAGCAAGGCGAAGGAGGCTTACCGTGAACACGGTTCCTGGGAAGACGGGGGACTTTGGCTGCTGTTGAGGAGTGGGCTGTGCTTACTCTGGTTTCTCTTCATAACGTACAAGTCTTTCGCCTTTTACTAAAGACTTCCGTGGAGAGGAGCACCCATGAGTTAAACCTATTTTTGTCAGGCCCTGCAATTTGGCAGAGCCTCGTGCACTTGTGAAAAGCAAAAGAGCTGTCCTTGACGAGACGCGTGGCCTCACAGAGGAGAGACCCGGGGCGGAGCTGCTAAATCTCGGTTGTTGACGGAGCGGTTTTTGAAGCGAGTGCTCCACGACAAGTGACAACTCTGCACGGGAGGTGGCCCGGGGCAGCAGGCAGCAAGGGCTCATCGCTTCTCGGCCTTTTGGCTAAGATCAAGTGTAGTATCTGTTCTTATCAGTTTAATATCTGATACGTCCTCTATAAGGGGACTCCATATTAAACGGATTTTTAGTACCTGGAGCTGAGAAAGGGGCTTGCCCCGTCCACTCCACGCATCGGCCCGGTATTGCAGTGCCGCTGGGAACGGTGCACCCTTCTCTTTGCCTTGTGGAATATGAAAAAACAAAGCGACAACTGCGTCAGACGACTTTGTTACAGCTGCTATGGTGATTGGTGTAAAAGCACACCATGTAACGACCCAAAGTGAGTTTTGCCTTTGACTGGAAGACAAACATGACAACGCCCTATCGCAGTAGGTCCATATCGAACCTGGGAAAAAGGGGAAATGGGCGTGGACTGGCACCGGATATGCAGCAAGGCGAAGGAGGCTTACCGTGAACACGGTTCCTGGGAAGACGGGGGACTTTGGCTGCTGTTGAGGAGTGGGCTGTGCTTACTCTGGTTTCTCTTCATAACGTACAAGTCTTTCGCCTTTTACTAAAGACTTCCGTGGAGAGGAGCACCCATGAGTTAAACCTATTTTTGTCAGGCCCTGCAATTTGGCAGAGCCTCGTGCACTTGTGAAAAGCAAAAGAGCTGTCCTTGACGAGACGCGTGGCCTCACAGAGGAGAGACCCGGGGCGGAGCTGCTAAATCTCGGTTGTTGACGGAGCGGTTTTTGAAGCGAGTGCTCCACGACAAGTGACAACTCTGCACGGGAGGTGGCCCGGGGCAGCAGGCAGCAAGGGCTCATCGCTTCTCGGCCTTTTGGCTAAGATCAAGTGTAGTATCTGTTCTTATCAGTTTAATATCTGATACGTCCTCTATAAGGGGACTCCATATTAAACGGATTTTTAGTACCTGGAGCTGAGAAAGGGGCTTGCCCCGTCCACTCCACGCATCGGCCCGGTATTGCAGTGCCGCTGGGAACGGTGCACCCTTCTCTTTGCCTTGTGGAATATGAAAAAACAAAGCGACAACTGCGTCAGACGACTTTGTTACAGCTGCTATGGTGATTGGTGTAAAAGCACACCATGTAACGACCCAAAGTGAGTTTTGCCTTTGACTGGAAGACAAACATGACAACGCCCTATCGCAGTAGGTCCATATCGAACCTGGGAAAAAGGGGAAATGGGCGTGGACTGGCACCGGATATGCAGCAAGGCGAAGGAGGCTTACCGTGAACACGGTTCCTGGGAAGACGGGGGACTTTGGCTGCTGTTGAGGAGTGGGCTGTGCTTACTCTGGTTTCTCTTCATAACGTACAAGTCTTTCGCCTTTTACTAAAGACTTCCGTGGAGAGGAGCACCCATGAGTTAAACCTATTTTTGTCAGGCCCTGCAATTTGGCAGAGCCTCGTGCACTTGTGAAAAGCAAAAGAGCTGTCCTTGACGAGACGCGTGGCCTCACAGAGGAGAGACCCGGGGCGGAGCTGCTAAATCTCGGTTGTTGACGGAGCGGTTTTTGAAGCGAGTGCTCCACGACAAGTGACAACTCTGCACGGGAGGTGGCCCGGGGCAGCAGGCAGCAAGGGCTCATCGCTTCTCGGCCTTTTGGCTAAGATCAAGTGTAGTATCTGTTCTTATCAGTTTAATATCTGATACGTCCTCTATAAGGGGACTCCATATTAAACGGATTTTTAGTACCTGGAGCTGAGAAAGGGGCTTGCCCCGTCCACTCCACGCATCGGCCCGGTATTGCAGTGCCGCTGGGAACGGTGCACCCTTCTCTTTGCCTTGTGGAATATGAAAAAACAAAGCGACAACTGCGTCAGACGACTTTGTTACAGCTGCTATGGTGATTGGTGTAAAAGCACACCATGTAACGACCCAAAGTGAGTTTTGCCTTTGACTGGAAGACAAACATGACAACGCCCTATCGCAGTAGGTCCATATCGAACCTGGGAAAAAGGGGAAATGGGCGTGGACTGGCACCGGATATGCAGCAAGGCGAAGGAGGCTTACCGTGAACACGGTTCCTGGGAAGACGGGGGACTTTGGCTGCTGTTGAGGAGTGGGCTGTGCTTACTCTGGTTTCTCTTCATAACGTACAAGTCTTTCGCCTTTTACTAAAGACTTCCGTGGAGAGGAGCACCCATGAGTTAAACCTATTTTTGTCAGGCCCTGCAATTTGGCAGAGCCTCGTGCACTTGTGAAAAGCAAAAGAGCTGTCCTTGACGAGACGCGTGGCCTCACAGAGGAGAGACCCGGGGCGGAGCTGCTAAATCTCGGTTGTTGACGGAGCGGTTTTTGAAGCGAGTGCTCCACGACAAGTGACAACTCTGCACGGGAGGTGGCCCGGGGCAGCAGGCAGCAAGGGCTCATCGCTTCTCGGCCTTTTGGCTAAGATCAAGTGTAGTATCTGTTCTTATCAGTTTAATATCTGATACGTCCTCTATAAGGGGACTCCATATTAAACGGATTTTTAGTACCTGGAGCTGAGAAAGGGGCTTGCCCCGTCCACTCCACGCATCGGCCCGGTATTGCAGTGCCGCTGGGAACGGTGCACCCTTCTCTTTGCCTTGTGGAATATGAAAAAACAAAGCGACAACTGCGTCAGACGACTTTGTTACAGCTGCTATGGTGATTGGTGTAAAAGCACACCATGTAACGACCCAAAGTGAGTTTTGCCTTTGACTGGAAGACAAACATGACAACGCCCTATCGCAGTAGGTCCATATCGAACCTGGGAAAAGGGGGAAATGGGCGTGGACTGGCACCGGATATGCAGCAAGGCGAAGGAGGCTTACCGTGAACACGGTTCCTGGGAAGACGGGGGACTTTGGCTGCTGTTGAGGAGTGGGCTGTGCTTACTCTGGTTTCTCTTCATAACGTACAAGTCTTTCGCCTTTTACTAAAGACTTCCGTGGAGAGGAGCACCCATGAGTTAAACCTATTTTTGTCAGGCCCTGCAATTTGGCAGAGCCTCGTGCACTTGTGAAAAGCAAAAGAGCTGTCCTTGACGAGACGCGTGGCCTCACAGAGGAGAGACCCGGGGCGGAGCTGCTAAATCTCGGTTGTTGACGGAGCGGTTTTTGAAGCGAGTGCTCCACGACAAGTGACAACTCTGCACGGGAGGTGGCCCGGCGCAGCAGGCAGCAAGGGCTCATCGCTTCTCGGCCTTTTGGCTAAGATCAAGTGTAGTATCTGTTCTTATCAGTTTAATATCTGATACGTCCTCTATAAGGGGACTCCATATTAAACGGATTTTTAGTACCTGGAGCTGAGAAAGGGGCTTGCCCCGTCCACTCCACGCATCGGCCCGGTATTGCAGTGCCGCTGGGAACGGTGCACCCTTCTCTTTGCCTTGTGGAATATGAAAAAACAAAGCGACAACTGCGTCAGACGACTTTGTTACAGCTGCTATGGTGATTGGTGTAAAAGCACACCATGTAACGACCCAAAGTGAGTTTTGCCTTTGACTGGAAGACAAACATGACAACGCCCTATCGCAGTAGGTCCATATCGAACCTGGGAAAAGGGGGAAATGGGCGTGGACTGGCACCGGATATGCAGCAAGGCGAAGGAGGCTTACCGTGAACACGGTTCCTGGGAAGACGGGGGACTTTGGCTGCTGTTGAGGAGTGGGCTGTGCTTACTCTGGTTTCTCTTCATAACGTACAAGTCTTTCGCCTTTTACTAAAGACTTCCGTGGAGAGGAGCACCCATGAGTTAAACCTATTTTTGTCAGGCCCTGCAATTTGGCAGAGCCTCGTGCACTTGTGAAAAGCAAAAGAGCTGTCCTTGACGAGACGCGTGGCCTCACAGAGGAGAGACCCGGGGCGGAGCTGCTAAATCTCGGTTGTTGACGGAGCGGTTTTTGAAGCGAGTGCTCCACGACAAGTGACAACTCTGCACGGGAGGTGGCCCGGGGCAGCAGGCAGCAAGGGCTCATCGCTTCTCGGCCTTTTGGCTAAGATCAAGTGTAGTATCTGTTCTTATCAGTTTAATATCTGATACGTCCTCTATAAGGGGACTCCATATTAAACGGATTTTTAGTACCTGGAGCTGAGAAAGGGGCTTGCCCCGTCCACTCCACGCATCGGCCCGGTATTGCAGTGCCGCTGGGAACGGTGCACCCTTCTCTTTGCCTTGTGGAATATGAAAAAACAAAGCGACAACTGCGTCAGACGACTTTGTTACAGCTGCTATGGTGATTGGTGTAAAAGCACACCATGTAACGACCCAAAGTGAGTTTTGCCTTTGACTGGAAGACAAACATGACAACGCCCTATCGCAGTAGGTCCATATCGAACCTGGGAAAAGGGGGAAATGGGCGTGGACTGGCACCGGATATGCAGCAAGGCGAAGGAGGCTTACCGTGAACACGGTTCCTGGGAAGACGGGGGACTTTGGCTGCTGTTGAGGAGTGGGCTGTGCTTACTCTGGTTTCTCTTCATAACGTACAAGTCTTTCGCCTTTTACTAAAGACTTCCGTGGAGAGGAGCACCCATGAGTTAAACCTATTTTTGTCAGGCCCTGCAATTTGGCAGAGCCTCGTGCACTTGTGAAAAGCAAAAGAGCTGTCCTTGACGAGACGCGTGGCCTCACAGAGGAGAGACCCGGGGCGGAGCTGCTAAATCTCGGTTGTTGACGGAGCGGTTTTTGAAGCGAGTGCTCCACGACAAGTGACAACTCTGCACGGGAGGTGGCCCGGGGCAGCAGGCAGCAAGGGCTCATCGCTTCTCGGCCTTTTGGCTAAGATCAAGTGTAGTATCTGTTCTTATCAGTTTAATATCTGATACGTCCTCTATAAGGGGACTCCATATTAAACGGATTTTTAGTACCTGGAGCTGAGAAAGGGGCTTGCCCCGTCCACTCCACGCATCGGCCCGGTATTGCAGTGCCGCTGGGAACGGTGCACCCTTCTCTTTGCCTTGTGGAATATGAAAAAACAAAGCGACAACTGCGTCAGACGACTTTGTTACAGCTGCTATGGTGATTGGTGTAAAAGCACACCATGTAACGACCCAAAGTGAGTTTTGCCTTTGACTGGAAGACAAACATGACAACGCCCTATCGCAGTAGGTCCATATCGAACCTGGGAAAAGGGGGAAATGGGCGTGGACTGGCACCGGATATGCAGCAAGGCGAAGGAGGCTTACCGTGAACACGGTTCCTGGGAAGACGGGGGACTTTGGCTGCTGTTGAGGAGTGGGCTGTGCTTACTCTGGTTTCTCTTCATAACGTACAAGTCTTTCGCCTTTTACTAAAGACTTCCGTGGAGAGGAGCACCCATGAGTTAAACCTATTTTTGTCAGGCCCTGCAATTTGGCAGAGCCTCGTGCACTTGTGAAAAGCAAAAGAGCTGTCCTTGACGAGACGCGTGGCCTCACAGAGGAGAGACCCGGGGCGGAGCTGCTAAATCTCGGTTGTTGACGGAGCGGTTTTTGAAGCGAGTGCTCCACGACAAGTGACAACTCTGCACGGGAGGTGGCCCGGGGCAGCAGGCAGCAAGGGCTCATCGCTTCTCGGCCTTTTGGCTAAGATCAAGTGTAGTATCTGTTCTTATCAGTTTAATATCTGATACGTCCTCTATAAGGGGACTCCATATTAAACGGATTTTTAGTACCTGGAGCTGAGAAAGGGGCTTGCCCCGTCCACTCCACGCATCGGCCCGGTATTGCAGTGCCGCTGGGAACGGTGCACCCTTCTCTTTGCCTTGTGGAATATGAAAAAACAAAGCGACAACTGCGTCAGACGACTTTGTTACAGCTGCTATGGTGATTGGTGTAAAAGCACACCATGTAACGACCCAAAGTGAGTTTTGCCTTTGACTGGAAGACAAACATGACAACGCCCTATCGCAGTAGGTCCATATCGAACCTGGGAAAAGGGGGAAATGGGCGTGGACTGGCACCGGATATGCAGCAAGGCGAAGGAGGCTTACCGTGAACACGGTTCCTGGGAAGACGGGGGACTTTGGCTGCTGTTGAGGAGTGGGCTGTGCTTACTCTGGTTTCTCTTCATAACGTACAAGTCTTTCGCCTTTTACTAAAGACTTCCGTGGAGAGGAGCACCCATGAGTTAAACCTATTTTTGTCAGGCCCTGCAATTTGACAGAGCCTCGTGCACTTGTGAAAAGCAAAAGAGCTGTCCTTGACGAGACGCGTGGCCTCACAGAGGAGAGACCCGGGGCGGAGCTGCTAAATCTCGGTTGTTGACGGAGCGGTTTTTGAAGCGAGTGCTCCACGACAAGTGACAACTCTGCACGGGAGGTGGCCCGGGGCAGCAGGCAGCAAGGGCTCATCGCTTCTCGGCCTTTTGGCTAAGATCAAGTGTAGTATCTGTTCTTATCAGTTTAATATCTGATACGTCCTCTATAAGGGGACTCCATATTAAACGGATTTTTAGTACCTGGAGCTGAGAAAGGGGCTTGCCCCGTCCACTCCACGCATCGGCCCGGTATTGCAGTGCCGCTGGGAACGGTGCACCCTTCTCTTTGCCTTGTGGAATATGAAAAAACAAAGCGACAACTGCGTCAGACGACTTTGTTACAGCTGCTATGGTGATTGGTGTAAAAGCACACCATGTAACGACCCAAAGTGAGTTTTGCCTTTGACTGGAAGACAAACATGACAACGCCCTATCGCAGTAGGTCCATATCGAACCTGGGAAAAGGGGGAAATGGGCGTGGACTGGCACCGGATATGCAGCAAGGCGAAGGAGGCTTACCGTGAACACGGTTCCTGGGAAGACGGGGGACTTTGGCTGCTGTTGAGGAGTGGGCTGTGCTTACTCTGGTTTCTCTTCATAACGTACAAGTCTTTCGCCTTTTACTAAAGACTTCCGTGGAGAGGAGCACCCATGAGTTAAACCTATTTTTGTCAGGCCCTGCAATTTGGCAGAGCCTCGTGCACTTGTGAAAAGCAAAAGAGCTGTCCTTGACGAGACGCGTGGCCTCACAGAGGAGAGACCCGGGGCGGAGCTGCTAAATCTCGGTTGTTGACGGAGCGGTTTTTGAAGCGAGTGCTCCACGACAAGTGACAACTCTGCACGGGAGGTGGCCCGGGGCAGCAGGCAGCAAGGGCTCATCGCTTCTCGGCCTTTTGGCTAAGATCAAGTGTAGTATCTGTTCTTATCAGTTTAATATCTGATACGTCCTCTATAAGGGGACTCCATATTAAACGGATTTTTAGTACCTGGAGCTGAGAAAGGGGCTTGCCCCGTCCACTCCACGCATCGGCCCGGTATTGCAGTGCCGCTGGGAACGGTGCACCCTTCTCTTTGCCTTGTGGAATATGAAAAAACAAAGCGACAACTGCGTCAGACGACTTTGTTACAGCTGCTATGGTGATTGGTGTAAAAGCACACCATGTAACGACCCAAAGTGAGTTTTGCCTTTGACTGGAAGACAAACATGACAACGCCCTATCGCAGTAGGTCCATATCGAACCTGGGAAAAGGGGGAAATGGGCGTGGACTGGCACCGGATATGCAGCAAGGCGAAGGAGGCTTACCGTGAACACGGTTCCTGGGAAGACGGGGGACTTTGGCTGCTGTTGAGGAGTGGGCTGTGCTTACTCTGGTTTCTCTTCATAACGTACAAGTCTTTCGCCTTTTACTAAAGACTTCCGTGGAGAGGAGCACCCATGAGTTAAACCTATTTTTGTCAGGCCCTGCAATTTGGCAGAGCCTCGTGCACTTGTGAAAAGCAAAAGAGCTGTCCTTGACGAGACGCGTGGCCTCACAGAGGAGAGACCCGGGGCGGAGCTGCTAAATCTCGGTTGTTGACGGAGCGGTTTTTGAAGCGAGTGCTCCACGACAAGTGACAACTCTGCACGGGAGGTGGCCCGGGGCAGCAGGCAGCAAGGGCTCATCGCTTCTCGGCCTTTTGGCTAAGATCAAGTGTAGTATCTGTTCTTATCAGTTTAATATCTGATACGTCCTCTATAAGGGGACTCCATATTAAACGGATTTTTAGTACCTGGAGCTGAGAAAGGGGCTTGCCCCGTCCACTCCACGCATCGGCCCGGTATTGCAGTGCCGCTGGGAACGGTGCACCCTTCTCTTTGCCTTGTGGAATATGAAAAAACAAAGCGACAACTGCGTCAGACGACTTTGTTACAGCTGCTATGGTGATTGGTGTAAAAGCACACCATGTAACGACCCAAAGTGAGTTTTGCCTTTGACTGGAAGACAAACATGACAACGCCCTATCGCAGTAGGTCCATATCGAACCTGGGAAAAGGGGGAAATGGGCGTGGACTGGCACCGGATATGCAGCAAGGCGAAGGAGGCTTACCGTGAACACGGTTCCTGGGAAGACGGGGGACTTTGGCTGCTGTTGAGGAGTGGGCTGTGCTTACTCTGGTTTCTCTTCATAACGTACAAGTCTTTCGCCTTTTACTAAAGACTTCCGTGGAGAGGAGCACCCATGAGTTAAACCTATTTTTGTCAGGCCCTGCAATTTGGCAGAGCCTCGTGCACTTGTGAAAAGCAAAAGAGCTGTCCTTGACGAGACGCGTGGCCTCACAGAGGAGAGACCCGGGGCGGAGCTGCTAAATCTCGGTTGTTGACGGAGCGGTTTTTGAAGCGAGTGCTCCACGACAAGTGACAACTCTGCACGGGAGGTGGCCCGGGGCAGCAGGCAGCAAGGGCTCATCGCTTCTCGGCCTTTTGGCTAAGATCAAGTGTAGTATCTGTTCTTATCAGTTTAATATCTGATACGTCCTCTATAAGGGGACTCCATATTAAACGGATTTTTAGTACCTGGAGCTGAGAAAGGGGCTTGCCCCGTCCACTCCACGCATCGGCCCGGTATTGCAGTGCCGCTGGGAACGGTGCACCCTTCTCTTTGCCTTGTGGAATATGAAAAAACAAAGCGACAACTGCGTCAGACGACTTTGTTACAGCTGCTATGGTGATTGGTGTAAAAGCACACCATGTAACGACCCAAAGTGAGTTTTGCCTTTGACTGGAAGACAAACATGACAACGCCCTATCGCAGTAGGTCCATATCGAACCTGGGAAAAAGGGGAAATGGGCGTGGACTGGCACCGGATATGCAGCAAGGCGAAGGAGGCTTACCGTGAACACGGTTCCTGGGAAGACGGGGGACTTTGGCTGCTGTTGAGGAGTGGGCTGTGCTTACTCTGGTTTCTCTTCATAACGTACAAGTCTTTCGCCTTTTACTAAAGACTTCCGTGGAGAGGAGCACCCATGAGTTAAACCTATTTTTGTCAGGCCCTGCAATTTGGCAGAGCCTCGTGCACTTGTGAAAAGCAAAAGAGCTGTCCTTGACGAGACGCGTGGCCTCACAGAGGAGAGACCCGGGGCGGAGCTGCTAAATCTCGGTTGTTGACGGAGCGGTTTTTGAAGCGAGTGCTCCACGACAAGTGACAACTCTGCACGGGAGGTGGCCCGGGGCAGCAGGCAGCAAGGGCTCATCGCTTCTCGGCCTTTTGGCTAAGATCAAGTGTAGTATCTGTTCTTATCAGTTTAATATCTGATACGTCCTCTATAAGGGGACTCCATATTAAACGGATTTTTAGTACCTGGAGCTGAGAAAGGGGCTTGCCCCGTCCACTCCACGCATCGGCCCGGTATTGCAGTGCCGCTGGGAACGGTGCACCCTTCTCTTTGCCTTGTGGAATATGAAAAAACAAAGCGACAACTGCGTCAGACGACTTTGTTACAGCTGCTATGGTGATTGGTGTAAAAGCACACCATGTAACGACCCAAAGTGAGTTTTGCCTTTGACTGGAAGACAAACATGACAACGCCCTATCGCAGTAGGTCCATATCGAACCTGGGAAAAAGGGGAAATGGGCGTGGACTGGCACCGGATATGCAGCAAGGCGAAGGAGGCTTACCGTGAACACGGTTCCTGGGAAGACGGGGGACTTTGGCTGCTGTTGAGGAGTGGGCTGTGCTTACTCTGGTTTCTCTTCATAACGTACAAGTCTTTCGCCTTTTACTAAAGACTTCCGTGGAGAGGAGCACCCATGAGTTAAACCTATTTTTGTCAGGCCCTGCAATTTGGCAGAGCCTCGTGCACTTGTGAAAAGCAAAAGAGCTGTCCTTGACGAGACGCGTGGCCTCACAGAGGAGAGACCCGGGGCGGAGCTGCTAAATCTCGGTTGTTGACGGAGCGGTTTTTGAAGCGAGTGCTCCACGACAAGTGACAACTCTGCACGGGAGGTGGCCCGGGGCAGCAGGCAGCAAGGGCTCATCGCTTCTCGGCCTTTTGGCTAAGATCAAGTGTAGTATCTGTTCTTATCAGTTTAATATCTGATACGTCCTCTATAAGGGGACTCCATATTAAACGGATTTTTAGTACCTGGAGCTGAGAAAGGGGCTTGCCCCGTCCACTCCACGCATCGGCCCGGTATTGCAGTGCCGCTGGGAACGGTGCACCCTTCTCTTTGCCTTGTGGAATATGAAAAAACAAAGCGACAACTGCGTCAGACGACTTTGTTACAGCTGCTATGGTGATTGGTGTAAAAGCACACCATGTAACGACCCAAAGTGAGTTTTGCCTTTGACTGGAAGACAAACATGACAACGCCCTATCGCAGTAGGTCCATATCGAACCTGGGAAAAGGGGGAAATGGGCGTGGACTGGCACCGGATATGCAGCAAGGCGAAGGAGGCTTACCGTGAACACGGTTCCTGGGAAGACGGGGGACTTTGGCTGCTGTTGAGGAGTGGGCTGTGCTTACTCTGGTTTCTCTTCATAACGTACAAGTCTTTCGCCTTTTACTAAAGACTTCCGTGGAGAGGAGCACCCATGAGTTAAACCTATTTTTGTCAGGCCCTGCAATTTGGCAGAGCCTCGTGCACTTGTGAAAAGCAAAAGAGCTGTCCTTGACGAGACGCGTGGCCTCACAGAGGAGAGACCCGGGGCGGAGCTGCTAAATCTCGGTTGTTGACGGAGCGGTTTTTGAAGCGAGTGCTCCACGACAAGTGACAACTCTGCACGGGAGGTGGCCCGGGGCAGCAGGCAGCAAGGGCTCATCGCTTCTCGGCCTTTTGGCTAAGATCAAGTGTAGTATCTGTTCTTATCAGTTTAATATCTGATACGTCCTCTATAAGGGGACTCCATATTAAACGGATTTTTAGTACCTGGAGCTGAGAAAGGGGCTTGCCCCGTCCACTCCACGCATCGGCCCGGTATTGCAGTGCCGCTGGGAACGGTGCACCCTTCTCTTTGCCTTGTGGAATATGAAAAAACAAAGCGACAACTGCGTCAGACGACTTTGTTACAGCTGCTATGGTGATTGGTGTAAAAGCACACCATGTAACGACCCAAAGTGAGTTTTGCCTTTGACTGGAAGACAAACATGACAACGCCCTATCGCAGTAGGTCCATATCGAACCTGGGAAAAGGGGGAAATGGGCGTGGACTGGCACCGGATATGCAGCAAGGCGAAGGAGGCTTACCGTGAACACGGTTCCTGGGAAGACGGGGGACTTTGGCTGCTGTTGAGGAGTGGGCTGTGCTTACTCTGGTTTCTCTTCATAACGTACAAGTCTTTCGCCTTTTACTAAAGACTTCCGTGGAGAGGAGCACCCATGAGTTAAACCTATTTTTGTCAGGCCCTGCAATTTGGCAGAGCCTCGTGCACTTGTGAAAAGCAAAAGAGCTGTCCTTGACGAGACGCGTGGCCTCACAGAGGAGAGACCCGGGGCGGAGCTGCTAAATCTCGGTTGTTGACGGAGCGGTTTTTGAAGCGAGTGCTCCACGACAAGTGACAACTCTGCACGGGAGGTGGCCCGGGGCAGCAGGCAGCAAGGGCTCATCGCTTCTCGGCCTTTTGGCTAAGATCAAGTGTAGTATCTGTTCTTATCAGTTTAATATCTGATACGTCCTCTATAAGGGGACTCCATATTAAACGGATTTTTAGTACCTGGAGCTGAGAAAGGGGCTTGCCCCGTCCACTCCACGCATCGGCCCGGTATTGCAGTGCCGCTGGGAACGGTGCACCCTTCTCTTTGCCTTGTGGAATATGAAAAAACAAAGCGACAACTGCGTCAGACGACTTTGTTGCAGCTGCTATGGTGATTGGTGTAAAAGCACACCATGTAACGACCCAAAGTGAGTTTTGCCTTTGACTGGAAGACAAACATGACAACGCCCTATCGCAGTAGGTCCATATCGAACCTGGGAAAAGGGGGAAATGGGCGTGGACTGGCACCGGATATGCAGCAAGGCGAAGGAGGCTTACCGTGAACACGGTTCCTGGGAAGACGGGGGACTTTGGCTGCTGTTGAGGAGTGGGCTGTGCTTACTCTGGTTTCTCTTCATAACGTACAAGTCTTTCGCCTTTTACTAAAGACTTCCGTGGAGAGGAGCACCCATGAGTTAAACCTATTTTTGTCAGGCCCTGCAATTTGGCAGAGCCTCGTGCACTTGTGAAAAGCAAAAGAGCTGTCCTTGACGAGACGCGTGGCCTCACAGAGGAGAGACCCGGGGCGGAGCTGCTAAATCTCGGTTGTTGACGGAGCGGTTTTTGAAGCGAGTGCTCCACGACAAGTGACAACTCTGCACGGGAGGTGGCCCGGGGCAGCAGGCAGCAAGGGCTCATCGCTTCTCGGCCTTTTGGCTAAGATCAAGTGTAGTATCTGTTCTTATCAGTTTAATATCTGATACGTCCTCTATAAGGGGACTCCATATTAAACGGATTTTTAGTACCTGGAGCTGAGAAAGGGGCTTGCCCCGTCCACTCCACGCATCGGCCCGGTATTGCAGTGCCGCTGGGAACGGTGCACCCTTCTCTTTGCCTTGTGGAATATGAAAAAACAAAGCGACAACTGCGTCAGACGACTTTGTTACAGCTGCTATGGTGATTGGTGTAAAAGCACACCATGTAACGACCCAAAGTGAGTTTTGCCTTTGACTGGAAGACAAACATGACAACGCCCTATCGCAGTAGGTCCATATCGAACCTGGGAAAAAGGGGAAATGGGCGTGGACTGGCACCGGATATGCAGCAAGGCGAAGGAGGCTTACCGTGAACACGGTTCCTGGGAAGACGGGGGACTTTGGCTGCTGTTGAGGAGTGGGCTGTGCTTACTCTGGTTTCTCTTCATAACGTACAAGTCTTTCGCCTTTTACTAAAGACTTCCGTGGAGAGGAGCACCCATGAGTTAAACCTATTTTTGTCAGGCCCTGCAATTTGGCAGAGCCTCGTGCACTTGTGAAAAGCAAAAGAGCTGTCCTTGACGAGACGCGTGGCCTCACAGAGGAGAGACCCGGGGCGGAGCTGCTAAATCTCGGTTGTTGACGGAGCGGTTTTTGAAGCGAGTGCTCCACGACAAGTGACAACTCTGCACGGGAGGTGGCCCGGGGCAGCAGGCAGCAAGGGCTCATCGCTTCTCGGCCTTTTGGCTAAGATCAAGTGTAGTATCTGTTCTTATCAGTTTAATATCTGATACGTCCTCTATAAGGGGACTCCATATTAAACGGATTTTTAGTACCTGGAGCTGAGAAAGGGGCTTGCCCCGTCCACTCCACGCATCGGCCCGGTATTGCAGTGCCGCTGGGAACGGTGCACCCTTCTCTTTGCCTTGTGGAATATGAAAAAACAAAGCGACAACTGCGTCAGACGACTTTGTTACAGCTGCTATGGTGATTGGTGTAAAAGCACACCATGTAACGACCCAAAGTGAGTTTTGCCTTTGACTGGAAGACAAACATGACAACGCCCTATCGCAGTAGGTCCATATCGAACCTGGGAAAAAGGGGAAATGGGCGTGGACTGGCACCGGATATGCAGCAAGGCGAAGGAGGCTTACCGTGAACACGGTTCCTGGGAAGACGGGGGACTTTGGCTGCTGTTGAGGAGTGGGCTGTGCTTACTCTGGTTTCTCTTCATAACGTACAAGTCTTTCGCCTTTTACTAAAGACTTCCGTGGAGAGGAGCACCCATGAGTTAAACCTATTTTTGTCAGGCCCTGCAATTTGGCAGAGCCTCGTGCACTTGTGAAAAGCAAAAGAGCTGTCCTTGACGAGACGCGTGGCCTCACAGAGGAGAGACCCGGGGCGGAGCTGCTAAATCTCGGTTGTTGACGGAGCGGTTTTTGAAGCGAGTGCTCCACGACAAGTGACAACTCTGCACGGGAGGTGGCCCGGGGCAGCAGGCAGCAAGGGCTCATCGCTTCTCGGCCTTTTGGCTAAGATCAAGTGTAGTATCTGTTCTTATCAGTTTAATATCTGATACGTCCTCTATAAGGGGAATCCATATTAAACGGATTTTTAGTACCTGGAGCTGAGAAAGGGGCTTGCCCCGTCCACTCCACGCATCGGCCCGGTATTGCAGTGCCGCTGGGAACGGTGCACCCTTCTCTTTGCCTTGTGGAATATGAAAAAACAAAGCGACAACTGCGTCAGACGACTTTGTTACAGCTGCTATGGTGATTGGTGTAAAAGCACACCATGTAACGACCCAAAGTGAGTTTTGCCTTTGACTGGAAGACAAACATGACAACGCCCTATCGCAGTAGGTCCATATCGAACCTGGGAAAAGGGGGAAATGGGCGTGGACTGGCACCGGATATGCAGCAAGGCGAAGGAGGCTTACCGTGAACACGGTTCCTGGGAAGACGGGGGACTTTGGCTGCTGTTGAGGAGTGGGCTGTGCTTACTCTGGTTTCTCTTCATAACGTACAAGTCTTTCGCCTTTTACTAAAGACTTCCGTGGAGAGGAGCACCCATGAGTTAAACCTATTTTTGTCAGGCCCTGCAATTTGGCAGAGCCTCGTGCACTTGTGAAAAGCAAAAGAGCTGTCCTTGACGAGACGCGTGGCCTCACAGAGGAGAGACCCGGGGCGGAGCTGCTAAATCTCGGTTGTTGACGGAGCGGTTTTTGAAGCGAGTGCTCCACGACAAGTGACAACTCTGCACGGGAGGTGGCCCGGGGCAGCAGGCAGCAAGGGCTCATCGCTTCTCGGCCTTTTGGCTAAGATCAAGTGTAGTATCTGTTCTTATCAGTTTAATATCTGATACGTCCTCTATAAGGGGACTCCATATTAAACGGATTTTTAGTACCTGGAGCTGAGAAAGGGGCTTGCCCCGTCCACTCCACGCATCGGCCCGGTATTGCAGTGCCGCTGGGAACGGTGCACCCTTCTCTTTGCCTTGTGGAATATGAAAAAACAAAGCGACAACTGCGTCAGACGACTTTGTTACAGCTGCTATGGTGATTGGTGTAAAAGCACACCATGTAACGACCCAAAGTGAGTTTTGCCTTTGACTGGAAGACAAACATGACAACGCCCTATCGCAGTAGGTCCATATCGAACCTGGGAAAAGGGGGAAATGGGCGTGGACTGGCACCGGATATGCAGCAAGGCGAAGGAGGCTTACCGTGAACACGGTTCCTGGGAAGACGGGGGACTTTGGCTGCTGTTGAGGAGTGGGCTGTGCTTACTCTGGTTTCTCTTCATAACGTACAAGTCTTTCGCCTTTTACTAAAGACTTCCGTGGAGAGGAGCACCCATGAGTTAAACCTATTTTTGTCAGGCCCTGCAATTTGGCAGAGCCTCGTGCACTTGTGAAAAGCAAAAGAGCTGTCCTTGACGAGACGCGTGGCCTCACAGAGGAGAGACCCGGGGCGGAGCTGCTAAATCTCGGTTGTTGACGGAGCGGTTTTTGAAGCGAGTGCTCCACGACAAGTGACAACTCTGCACGGGAGGTGGCCCGGGGCAGCAGGCAGCAAGGGCTCATCGCTTCTCGGCCTTTTGGCTAAGATCAAGTGTAGTATCTGTTCTTATCAGTTTAATATCTGATACGTCCTCTATAAGGGGACTCCATATTAAACGGATTTTTAGTACCTGGAGCTGAGAAAGGGGCTTGCCCCGTCCACTCCACGCATCGGCCCGGTATTGCAGTGCCGCTGGGAACGGTGCACCCTTCTCTTTGCCTTGTGGAATATGAAAAAACAAAGCGACAACTGCGTCAGACGACTTTGTTACAGCTGCTATGGTGATTGGTGTAAAAGCACACCATGTAACGACCCAAAGTGAGTTTTGCCTTTGACTGGAAGACAAACATGACAACGCCCTATCGCAGTAGGTCCATATCGAACCTGGGAAAAAGGGGAAATGGGCGTGGACTGGCACCGGATATGCAGCAAGGCGAAGGAGGCTTACCGTGAACACGGTTCCTGGTAAGACGGGGGACTTTGGCTGCTGTTGAGGAGTGGGCTGTGCTTACTCTGGTTTCTCTTCATAACGTACAAGTCTTTCGCCTTTTACTAAAGACTTCCGTGGAGAGGAGCACCCATGAGTTAAACCTATTTTTGTCAGGCCCTGCAATTTGGCAGAGCCTCGTGCACTTGTGAAAAGCAAAAGAGCTGTCCTTGACGAGACGCGTGGCCTCACAGAGGAGAGACCCGGGGCGGAGCTGCTAAATCTCGGTTGTTGACGGAGCGGTTTTTGAAGCGAGTGCTCCACGACAAGTGACAACTCTGCACGGGAGGTGGCCCGGGGCAGCAGGCAGCAAGGGCTCATCGCTTCTCGGCCTTTTGGCTAAGATCAAGTGTAGTATCTGTTCTTATCAGTTTAATATCTGATACGTCCTCTATAAGGGGACTCCATATTAAACGGATTTTTAGTACCTGGAGCTGAGAAAGGGGCTTGCCCCGTCCACTCCACGCATCGGCCCGGTATTGCAGTGCCGCTGGGAACGGTGCACCCTTCTCTTTGCCTTGTGGAATATGAAAAAACAAAGCGACAACTGCGTCAGACGACTTTGTTACAGCTGCTATGGTGATTGGTGTAAAAGCACACCATGTAACGACCCAAAGTGAGTTTTGCCTTTGACTGGAAGACAAACATGACAACGCCCTATCGCAGTAGGTCCATATCGAACCTGGGAAAAAGGGGAAATGGGCGTGGACTGGCACCGGATATGCAGCAAGGCGAAGGAGGCTTACCGTGAACACGGTTCCTGGGAAGACGGGGGACTTTGGCTGCTGTTGAGGAGTGGGCTGTGCTTACTCTGGTTTCTCTTCATAACGTACAAGTCTTTCGCCTTTTACTAAAGACTTCCGTGGAGAGGAGCACCCATGAGTTAAACCTATTTTTGTCAGGCCCTGCAATTTGGCAGAGCCTCGTGCACTTGTGAAAAGCAAAAGAGCTGTCCTTGACGAGACGCGTGGCCTCACAGAGGAGAGACCCGGGGCGGAGCTGCTAAATCTCGGTTGTTGACGGAGCGGTTTTTGAAGCGAGTGCTCCACGACAAGTGACAACTCTGCACGGGAGGTGGCCCGGGGCAGCAGGCAGCAAGGGCTCATCGCTTCTCGGCCTTTTGGCTAAGATCAAGTGTAGTATCTGTTCTTATCAGTTTAATATCTGATACGTCCTCTATAAGGGGACTCCATATTAAACGGATTTTTAGTACCTGGAGCTGAGAAAGGGGCTTGCCCCGTCCACTCCACGCATCGGCCCGGTATTGCAGTGCCGCTGGGAACGGTGCACCCTTCTCTTTGCCTTGTGGAATATGAAAAAACAAAGCGACAACTGCGTCAGACGACTTTGTTACAGCTGCTATGGTGATTGGTGTAAAAGCACACCATGTAACGACCCAAAGTGAGTTTTGCCTTTGACTGGAAGACAAACATGACAACGCCCTATCGCAGTAGGTCCATATCGAACCTGGGAAAAAGGGGAAATGGGCGTGGACTGGCACCGGATATGCAGCAAGGCGAAGGAGGCTTACCGTGAACACGGTTCCTGGGAAGACGGGGGACTTTGGCTGCTGTTGAGGAGTGGGCTGTGCTTACTCTGGTTTCTCTTCATAACGTACAAGTCTTTCGCCTTTTACTAAAGACTTCCGTGGAGAGGAGCACCCATGAGTTAAACCTATTTTTGTCAGGCCCTGCAATTTGGCAGAGCCTCGTGCACTTGTGAAAAGCAAAAGAGCTGTCCTTGACGAGACGCGTGGCCTCACAGAGGAGAGACCCGGGGCGGAGCTGCTAAATCTCGGTTGTTGACGGAGCGGTTTTTGAAGCGAGTGCTCCACGACAAGTGACAACTCTGCACGGGAGGTGGCCCGGGGCAGCAGGCAGCAAGGGCTCATCGCTTCTCGGCCTTTTGGCTAAGATCAAGTGTAGTATCTGTTCTTATCAGTTTAATATCTGATACGTCCTCTATAAGGGGACTCCATATTAAACGGATTTTTAGTACCTGGAGCTGAGAAAGGGGCTTGCCCCGTCCACTCCACGCATCGGCCCGGTATTGCAGTGCCGCTGGGAACGGTGCACCCTTCTCTTTGCCTTGTGGAATATGAAAAAACAAAGCGACAACTGCGTCAGACGACTTTGTTACAGCTGCTATGGTGATTGGTGTAAAAGCACACCATGTAACGACCCAAAGTGAGTTTTGCCTTTGACTGGAAGACAAACATGACAACGCCCTATCGCAGTAGGTCCATATCGAACCTGGGAAAAGGGGGAAATGGGCGTGGACTGGCACCGGATATGCAGCAAGGCGAAGGAGGCTTACCGTGAACACGGTTCCTGGGAAGACGGGGGACTTTGGCTGCTGTTGAGGAGTGGGCTGTGCTTACTCTGGTTTCTCTTCATAACGTACAAGTCTTTCGCCTTTTACTAAAGACTTCCGTGGAGAGGAGCACCCATGAGTTAAACCTATTTTTGTCAGGCCCTGCAATTTGGCAGAGCCTCGTGCACTTGTGAAAAGCAAAAGAGCTGTCCTTGACGAGACGCGTGGCCTCACAGAGGAGAGACCCGGGGCGGAGCTGCTAAATCTCGGTTGTTGACGGAGCGGTTTTTGAAGCGAGTGCTCCACGACAAGTGACAACTCTGCACGGGAGGTGGCCCGGGGCAGCAGGCAGCAAGGGCTCATCGCTTCTCGGCCTTTTGGCTAAGATCAAGTGTAGTATCTGTTCTTATCAGTTTAATATCTGATACGTCCTCTATAAGGGGACTCCATATTAAACGGATTTTTAGTACCTGGAGCTGAGAAAGGGGCTTGCCCCGTCCACTCCACGCATCGGCCCGGTATTGCAGTGCCGCTGGGAACGGTGCACCCTTCTCTTTGCCTTGTGGAATATGAAAAAACAAAGCGACAACTGCGTCAGACGACTTTGTTACAGCTGCTATGGTGATTGGTGTAAAAGCACACCATGTAACGACCCAAAGTGAGTTTTGCCTTTGACTGGAAGACAAACATGACAACGCCCTATCGCAGTAGGTCCATATCGAACCTGGGAAAAGGGGGAAATGGGCGTGGACTGGCACCGGATATGCAGCAAGGCGAAGGAGGCTTACCGTGAACACGGTTCCTGGGAAGACGGGGGACTTTGGCTGCTGTTGAGGAGTGGGCTGTGCTTACTCTGGTTTCTCTTCATAACGTACAAGTCTTTCGCCTTTTACTAAAGACTTCCGTGGAGAGGAGCACCCATGAGTTAAACCTATTTTTGTCAGGCCCTGCAATTTGGCAGAGCCTCGTGCACTTGTGAAAAGCAAAAGAGCTGTCCTTGACGAGACGCGTGGCCTCACAGAGGAGAGACCCGGGGCGGAGCTGCTAAATCTCGGTTGTTGACGGAGCGGTTTTTGAAGCGAGTGCTCCACGACAAGTGACAACTCTGCACGGGAGGTGGCCCGGGGCAGCAGGCAGCAAGGGCTCATCGCTTCTCGGCCTTTTGGCTAAGATCAAGTGTAGTATCTGTTCTTATCAGTTTAATATCTGATACGTCCTCTATAAGGGGACTCCATATTAAACGGATTTTTAGTACCTGGAGCTGAGAAAGGGGCTTGCCCCGTCCACTCCACGCATCGGCCCGGTATTGCAGTGCCGCTGGGAACGGTGCACCCTTCTCTTTGCCTTGTGGAATATGAAAAAACAAAGCGACAACTGCGTCAGACGACTTTGTTACAGCTGCTATGGTGATTGGTGTAAAAGCACACCATGTAACGACCCAAAGTGAGTTTTGCCTTTGACTGGAAGACAAACATGACAACGCCCTATCGCAGTAGGTCCATATCGAACCTGGGAAAAGGGGGAAATGGGCGTGGACTGGCACCGGATATGCAGCAAGGCGAAGGAGGCTTACCGTGAACACGGTTCCTGGGAAGACGGGGGACTTTGGCTGCTGTTGAGGAGTGGGCTGTGCTTACTCTGGTTTCTCTTCATAACGTACAAGTCTTTCGCCTTTTACTAAAGACTTCCGTGGAGAGGAGCACCCATGAGTTAAACCTATTTTTGTCAGGCCCTGCAATTTGGCAGAGCCTCGTGCACTTGTGAAAAGCAAAAGAGCTGTCCTTGACGAGACGCGTGGCCTCACAGAGGAGAGACCCGGGGCGGAGCTGCTAAATCTCGGTTGTTGACGGAGCGGTTTTTGAAGCGAGTGCTCCACGACAAGTGACAACTCTGCACGGGAGGTGGCCCGGGGCAGCAGGCAGCAAGGGCTCATCGCTTCTCGGCCTTTTGGCTAAGATCAAGTGTAGTATCTGTTCTTATCAGTTTAATATCTGATACGTCCTCTATAAGGGGACTCCATATTAAACGGATTTTTAGTACCTGGAGCTGAGAAAGGGGCTTGCCCCGTCCACTCCACGCATCGGCCCGGTATTGCAGTGCCGCTGGGAACGGTGCACCCTTCTCTTTGCCTTGTGGAATATGAAAAAACAAAGCGACAACTGCGTCAGACGACTTTGTTACAGCTGCTATGGTGATTGGTGTAAAAGCACACCATGTAACGACCCAAAGTGAGTTTTGCCTTTGACTGGAAGACAAACATGACAACGCCCTATCGCAGTAGGTCCATATCGAACCTGGGAAAAGGGGGAAATGGGCGTGGACTGGCACCGGATATGCAGCAAGGCGAAGGAGGCTTACCGTGAACACGGTTCCTGGGAAGACGGGGGACTTTGGCTGCTGTTGAGGAGTGGGCTGTGCTTACTCTGGTTTCTCTTCATAACGTACAAGTCTTTCGCCTTTTACTAAAGACTTCCGTGGAGAGGAGCACCCATGAGTTAAACCTATTTTTGTCAGGCCCTGCAATTTGGCAGAGCCTCGTGCACTTGTGAAAAGCAAAAGAGCTGTCCTTGACGAGACGCGTGGCCTCACAGAGGAGAGACCCGGGGCGGAGCTGCTAAATCTCGGTTGTTGACGGAGCGGTTTTTGAAGCGAGTGCTCCACGACAAGTGACAACTCTGCACGGGAGGTGGCCCGGGGCAGCAGGCAGCAAGGGCTCATCGCTTCTCGGCCTTTTGGCTAAGATCAAGTGTAGTATCTGTTCTTATCAGTTTAATATCTGATACGTCCTCTATAAGGGGACTCCATATTAAACGGATTTTTAGTACCTGGAGCTGAGAAAGGGGCTTGCCCCGTCCACTCCACGCATCGGCCCGGTATTGCAGTGCCGCTGGGAACGGTGCACCCTTCTCTTTGCCTTGTGGAATATGAAAAAACAAAGCGACAACTGCGTCAGACGACTTTGTTACAGCTGCTATGGTGATTGGTGTAAAAGCACACCATGTAACGACCCAAAGTGAGTTTTGCCTTTGACTGGAAGACAAACATGACAACGCCCTATCGCAGTAGGTCCATATCGAACCTGGGAAAAGGGGGAAATGGGCGTGGACTGGCACCGGATATGCAGCAAGGCGAAGGAGGCTTACCGTGAACACGGTTCCTGGGAAGACGGGGGACTTTGGCTGCTGTTGAGGAGTGGGCTGTGCTTACTCTGGTTTCTCTTCATAACGTACAAGTCTTTCGCCTTTTACTAAAGACTTCCGTGGAGAGGAGCACCCATGAGTTAAACCTATTTTTGTCAGGCCCTGCAATTTGGCAGAGCCTCGTGCACTTGTGAAAAGCAAAAGAGCTGTCCTTGACGAGACGCGTGGCCTCACAGAGGAGAGACCCGGGGCGGAGCTGCTAAATCTCGGTTGTTGACGGAGCGGTTTTTGAAGCGAGTGCTCCACGACAAGTGACAACTCTGCACGGGAGGTGGCCCGGGGCAGCAGGCAGCAAGGGCTCATCGCTTCTCGGCCTTTTGGCTAAGATCAAGTGTAGTATCTGTTCTTATCAGTTTAATATCTGATACGTCCTCTATAAGGGGACTCCATATTAAACGGATTTTTAGTACCTGGAGCTGAGAAAGGGGCTTGCCCCGTCCACTCCACGCATCGGCCCGGTATTGCAGTGCCGCTGGGAACGGTGCACCCTTCTCTTTGCCTTGTGGAATATGAAAAAACAAAGCGACAACTGCGTCAGACGACTTTGTTACAGCTGCTATGGTGATTGGTGTAAAAGCACACCATGTAACGACCCAAAGTGAGTTTTGCCTTTGACTGGAAGACAAACATGACAACGCCCTATCGCAGTAGGTCCATATCGAACCTGGGAAAAGGGGGAAATGGGCGTGGACTGGCACCGGATATGCAGCAAGGCGAAGGAGGCTTACCGTGAACACGGTTCCTGGGAAGACGGGGGACTTTGGCTGCTGTTGAGGAGTGGGCTGTGCTTACTCTGGTTTCTCTTCATAACGTACAAGTCTTTCGCCTTTTACTAAAGACTTCCGTGGAGAGGAGCACCCATGAGTTAAACCTATTTTTGTCAGGCCCTGCAATTTGGCAGAGCCTCGTGCACTTGTGAAAAGCAAAAGAGCTGTCCTTGACGAGACGCGTGGCCTCACAGAGGAGAGACCCGGGGCGGAGCTGCTAAATCTCGGTTGTTGACGGAGCGGTTTTTGAAGCGAGTGCTCCACGACAAGTGACAACTCTGCACGGGAGGTGGCCCGGGGCAGCAGGCAGCAAGGGCTCATCGCTTCTCGGCCTTTTGGCTAAGATCAAGTGTAGTATCTGTTCTTATCAGTTTAATATCTGATACGTCCTCTATAAGGGGACTCCATATTAAACGGATTTTTAGTACCTGGAGCTGAGAAAGGGGCTTGCCCCGTCCACTCCACGCATCGGCCCGGTATTGCAGTGCCGCTGGGAACGGTGCACCCTTCTCTTTGCCTTGTGGAATATGAAAAAACAAAGCGACAACTGCGTCAGACGACTTTGTTACAGCTGCTATGGTGATTGGTGTAAAAGCACACCATGTAACGACCCAAAGTGAGTTTTGCCTTTGACTGGAAGACAAACATGACAACGCCCTATCGCAGTAGGTCCATATCGAACCTGGGAAAAGGGGGAAATGGGCGTGGACTGGCACCGGATATGCAGCAAGGCGAAGGAGGCTTACCGTGAACACGGTTCCTGGGAAGACGGGGGACTTTGGCTGCTGTTGAGGAGTGGGCTGTGCTTACTCTGGTTTCTCTTCATAACGTACAAGTCTTTCGCCTTTTACTAAAGACTTCCGTGGAGAGGAGCACCCATGAGTTAAACCTATTTTTGTCAGGCCCTGCAATTTGGCAGAGCCTCGTGCACTTGTGAAAAGCAAAAGAGCTGTCCTTGACGAGACGCGTGGCCTCACAGAGGAGAGACCCGGGGCGGAGCTGCTAAATCTCGGTTGTTGACGGAGCGGTTTTTGAAGCGAGTGCTCCACGACAAGTGACAACTCTGCACGGGAGGTGGCCCGGGGCAGCAGGCAGCAAGGGCTCATCGCTTCTCGGCCTTTTGGCTAAGATCAAGTGTAGTATCTGTTCTTATCAGTTTAATATCTGATACGTCCTCTATAAGGGGACTCCATATTAAACGGATTTTTAGTACCTGGAGCTGAGAAAGGGGCTTGCCCCGTCCACTCCACGCATCGGCCCGGTATTGCAGTGCCGCTGGGAACGGTGCACCCTTCTCTTTGCCTTGTGGAATATGAAAAAACAAAGCGACAACTGCGTCAGACGACTTTGTTACAGCTGCTATGGTGATTGGTGTAAAAGCACACCATGTAACGACCCAAAGTGAGTTTTGCCTTTGACTGGAAGACAAACATGACAACGCCCTATCGCAGTAGGTCCATATCGAACCTGGGAAAAGGGGGAAATGGGCGTGGACTGGCACCGGATATGCAGCAAGGCGAAGGAGGCTTACCGTGAACACGGTTCCTGGGAAGACGGGGGACTTTGGCTGCTGTTGAGGAGTGGGCTGTGCTTACTCTGGTTTCTCTTCATAACGTACAAGTCTTTCGCCTTTTACTAAAGACTTCCGTGGAGAGGAGCACCCATGAGTTAAACCTATTTTTGTCAGGCCCTGCAATTTGGCAGAGCCTCGTGCACTTGTGAAAAGCAAAAGAGCTGTCCTTGACGAGACGCGTGGCCTCACAGAGGAGAGACCCGGGGCGGAGCTGCTAAATCTCGGTTGTTGACGGAGCGGTTTTTGAAGCGAGTGCTCCACGACAAGTGACAACTCTGCACGGGAGGTGGCCCGGGGCAGCAGGCAGCAAGGGCTCATCGCTTCTCGGCCTTTTGGCTAAGATCAAGTGTAGTATCTGTTCTTATCAGTTTAATATCTGATACGTCCTCTATAAGGGGACTCCATATTAAACGGATTTTTAGTACCTGGAGCTGAGAAAGGGGCTTGCCCCGTCCACTCCACGCATCGGCCCGGTATTGCAGTGCCGCTGGGAACGGTGCACCCTTCTCTTTGCCTTGTGGAATATGAAAAAACAAAGCGACAACTGCGTCAGACGACTTTGTTACAGCTGCTATGGTGATTGGTGTAAAAGCACACCATGTAACGACCCAAAGTGAGTTTTGCCTTTGACTGGAAGACAAACATGACAACGCCCTATCGCAGTAGGTCCATATCGAACCTGGGAAAAGGGGGAAATGGGCGTGGACTGGCACCGGATATGCAGCAAGGCGAAGGAGGCTTACCGTGAACACGGTTCCTGGGAAGACGGGGGACTTTGGCTGCTGTTGAGGAGTGGGCTGTGCTTACTCTGGTTTCTCTTCATAACGTACAAGTCTTTCGCCTTTTACTAAAGACTTCCGTGGAGAGGAGCACCCATGAGTTAAACCTATTTTTGTCAGGCCCTGCAATTTGGCAGAGCCTCGTGCACTTGTGAAAAGCAAAAGAGCTGTCCTTGACGAGACGCGTGGCCTCACAGAGGAGAGACCCGGGGCGGAGCTGCTAAATCTCGGTTGTTGACGGAGCGGTTTTTGAAGCGAGTGCTCCACGACAAGTGACAACTCTGCACGGGAGGTGGCCCGGGGCAGCAGGCAGCAAGGGCTCATCGCTTCTCGGCCTTTTGGCTAAGATCAAGTGTAGTATCTGTTCTTATCAGTTTAATATCTGATACGTCCTCTATAAGGGGACTCCATATTAAACGGATTTTTAGTACCTGGAGCTGAGAAAGGGGCTTGCCCCGTCCACTCCACGCATCGGCCCGGTATTGCAGTGCCGCTGGGAACGGTGCACCCTTCTCTTTGCCTTGTGGAATATGAAAAAACAAAGCGACAACTGCGTCAGACGACTTTGTTACAGCTGCTATGGTGATTGGTGTAAAAGCACACCATGTAACGACCCAAAGTGAGTTTTGCCTTTGACTGGAAGACAAACATGACAACGCCCTATCGCAGTAGGTCCATATCGAACCTGGGAAAAGGGGGAAATGGGCGTGGACTGGCACCGGATATGCAGCAAGGCGAAGGAGGCTTACCGTGAACACGGTTCCTGGGAAGACGGGGGACTTTGGCTGCTGTTGAGGAGCGGGCTGTGCTTACTCTGGTTTCTCTTCATAACGTACAAGTCTTTCGCCTTTTACTAAAGACTTCCGTGGAGAGGAGCACCCATGAGTTAAACCTATTTTTGTCAGGCCCTGCAATTTGGCAGAGCCTCGTGCACTTGTGAAAAGCAAAAGAGCTGTCCTTGACGAGACGCGTGGCCTCACAGAGGAGAGACCCGGGGCGGAGCTGCTAAATCTCGGTTGTTGACGGAGCGGTTTTTGAAGCGAGTGCTCCACGACAAGTGACAACTCTGCACGGGAGGTGGCCCGGGGCAGCAGGCAGCAAGGGCTCATCGCTTCTCGGCCTTTTGGCTAAGATCAAGTGTAGTATCTGTTCTTATCAGTTTAATATCTGATACGTCCTCTATAAGGGGACTCCATATTAAACGGATTTTTAGTACCTGGAGCTGAGAAAGGGGCTTGCCCCGTCCACTCCACGCATCGGCCCGGTATTGCAGTGCCGCTGGGAACGGTGCACCCTTCTCTTTGCCTTGTGGAATATGAAAAAACAAAGCGACAACTGCGTCAGACGACTTTGTTACAGCTGCTATGGTGATTGGTGTAAAAGCACACCATGTAACGACCCAAAGTGAGTTTTGCCTTTGACTGGAAGACAAACATGACAACGCCCTATCGCAGTAGGTCCATATCGAACCTGGGAAAAGGGGGAAATGGGCGTGGACTGGCACCGGATATGCAGCAAGGCGAAGGAGGCTTACCGTGAACACGGTTCCTGGGAAGACGGGGGACTTTGGCTGCTGTTGAGGAGTGGGCTGTGCTTACTCTGGTTTCTCTTCATAACGTACAAGTCTTTCGCCTTTTACTAAAGACTTCCGTGGAGAGGAGCACCCATGAGTTAAACCTATTTTTGTCAGGCCCTGCAATTTGGCAGAGCCTCGTGCACTTGTGAAAAGCAAAAGAGCTGTCCTTGACGAGACGCGTGGCCTCACAGAGGAGAGACCCGGGGCGGAGCTGCTAAATCTCGGTTGTTGACGGAGCGGTTTTTGAAGCGAGTGCTCCACGACAAGTGACAACTCTGCACGGGAGGTGGCCCGGGGCAGCAGGCAGCAAGGGCTCATCGCTTCTCGGCCTTTTGGCTAAGATCAAGTGTAGTATCTGTTCTTATCAGTTTAATATCTGATACGTCCTCTATAAGGGGACTCCATATTAAACGGATTTTTAGTACCTGGAGCTGAGAAAGGGGCTTGCCCCGTCCACTCCACGCATCGGCCCGGTATTGCAGTGCCGCTGGGAACGGTGCACCCTTCTCTTTGCCTTGTGGAATATGAAAAAACAAAGCGACAACTGCGTCAGACGACTTTGTTACAGCTGCTATGGTGATTGGTGTAAAAGCACACCATGTAACGACCCAAAGTGAGTTTTGCCTTTGACTGGAAGACAAACATGACAATGCCCTATCGCAGTAGGTCCATATCGAACCTGGGAAAAGGGGGAAATGGGCGTGGACTGGCACCGGATATGCAGCAAGGCGAAGGAGGCTTACCGTGAACACGGTTCCTGGGAAGACGGGGGACTTTGGCTGCTGTTGAGGAGTGGGCTGTGCTTACTCTGGTTTCTCTTCATAACGTACAAGTCTTTCGCCTTTTACTAAAGACTTCCGTGGAGAGGAGCACCCATGAGTTAAACCTATTTTTGTCAGGCCCTGCAATTTGGCAGAGCCTCGTGCACTTGTGAAAAGCAAAAGAGCTGTCCTTGACGAGACGCGTGGCCTCACAGAGGAGAGACCCGGGGCGGAGCTGCTAAATCTCGGTTGTTGACGGAGCGGTTTTTGAAGCGAGTGCTCCACGACAAGTGACAACTCTGCACGGGAGGTGGCCCGGGGCAGCAGGCAGCAAGGGCTCATCGCTTCTCGGCCTTTTGGCTAAGATCAAGTGTAGTATCTGTTCTTATCAGTTTAATATCTGATACGTCCTCTATAAGGGGACTCCATATTAAACGGATTTTTAGTACCTGGAGCTGAGAAAGGGGCTTGCCCCGTCCACTCCACGCATCGGCCCGGTATTGCAGTGCCGCTGGGAACGGTGCACCCTTCTCTTTGCCTTGTGGAATATGAAAAAACAAAGCGACAACTGCGTCAGACGACTTTGTTACAGCTGCTATGGTGATTGGTGTAAAAGCACACCATGTAACGACCCAAAGTGAGTTTTGCCTTTGACTGGAAGACAAACATGACAACGCCCTATCGCAGTAGGTCCATATCGAACCTGGGAAAAGGGGGAAATGGGCGTGGACTGGCACCGGATATGCAGCAAGGCGAAGGAGGCTTACCGTGAACACGGTTCCTGGGAAGACGGGGGACTTTGGCTGCTGTTGAGGAGCGGGCTGTGCTTACTCTGGTTTCTCTTCATAACGTACAAGTCTTTCGCCTTTTACTAAAGACTTCCGTGGAGAGGAGCACCCATGAGTTAAACCTATTTTTGTCAGGCCCTGCAATTTGGCAGAGCCTCGTGCACTTGTGAAAAGCAAAAGAGCTGTCCTTGACGAGACGCGTGGCCTCACAGAGGAGAGACCCGGGGCGGAGCTGCTAAATCTCGGTTGTTGACGGAGCGGTTTTTGAAGCGAGTGCTCCACGACAAGTGACAACTCTGCACGGGAGGTGGCCCGGGGCAGCAGGCAGCAAGGGCTCATCGCTTCTCGGCCTTTTGGCTAAGATCAAGTGTAGTATCTGTTCTTATCAGTTTAATATCTGATACGTCCTCTATAAGGGGACTCCATATTAAACGGATTTTTAGTACCTGGAGCTGAGAAAGGGGCTTGCCCCGTCCACTCCACGCATCGGCCCGGTATTGCAGTGCCGCTGGGAACGGTGCACCCTTCTCTTTGCCTTGTGGAATATGAAAAAACAAAGCGACAACTGCGTCAGACGACTTTGTTACAGCTGCTATGGTGATTGGTGTAAAAGCACACCATGTAACGACCCAAAGTGAGTTTTGCCTTTGACTGGAAGACAAACATGACAACGCCCTATCGCAGTAGGTCCATATCGAACCTGGGAAAAGGGGGAAATGGGCGTGGACTGGCACCGGATATGCAGCAAGGCGAAGGAGGCTTACCGTGAACACGGTTCCTGGGAAGACGGGGGACTTTGGCTGCTGTTGAGGAGTGGGCTGTGCTTACTCTGGTTTCTCTTCATAACGTACAAGTCTTTCGCCTTTTACTAAAGACTTCCGTGGAGAGGAGCACCCATGAGTTAAACCTATTTTTGTCAGGCCCTGCAATTTGGCAGAGCCTCGTGCACTTGTGAAAAGCAAAAGAGCTGTCCTTGACGAGACGCGTGGCCTCACAGAGGAGAGACCCGGGGCGGAGCTGCTAAATCTCGGTTGTTGACGGAGCGGTTTTTGAAGCGAGTGCTCCACGACAAGTGACAACTCTGCACGGGAGGTGGCCCGGGGCAGCAGGCAGCAAGGGCTCATCGCTTCTCGGCCTTTTGGCTAAGATCAAGTGTAGTATCTGTTCTTATCAGTTTAATATCTGATACGTCCTCTATAAGGGGACTCCATATTAAACGGATTTTTAGTACCTGGAGCTGAGAAAGGGGCTTGCCCCGTCCACTCCACGCATCGGCCCGGTATTGCAGTGCCGCTGGGAACGGTGCACCCTTCTCTTTGCCTTGTGGAATATGAAAAAACAAAGCGACAACTGCGTCAGACGACTTTGTTACAGCTGCTATGGTGATTGGTGTAAAAGCACACCATGTAACGACCCAAAGTGAGTTTTGCCTTTGACTGGAAGACAAACATGACAACGCCCTATCGCAGTAGGTCCATATCGAACCTGGGAAAAGGGGGAAATGGGCGTGGACTGGCACCGGATATGCAGCAAGGCGAAGGAGGCTTACCGTGAACACGGTTCCTGGGAAGACGGGGGACTTTGGCTGCTGTTGAGGAGTGGGCTGTGCTTACTCTGGTTTCTCTTCATAACGTACAAGTCTTTCGCCTTTTACTAAAGACTTCCGTGGAGAGGAGCACCCATGAGTTAAACCTATTTTTGTCAGGCCCTGCAATTTGGCAGAGCCTCGTGCACTTGTGAAAAGCAAAAGAGCTGTCCTTGACGAGACGCGTGGCCTCACAGAGGAGAGACCCGGGGCGGAGCTGCTAAATCTCGGTTGTTGACGGAGCGGTTTTTGAAGCGAGTGCTCCACGACAAGTGACAACTCTGCACGGGAGGTGGCCCGGGGCAGCAGGCAGCAAGGGCTCATCGCTTCTCGGCCTTTTGGCTAAGATCAAGTGTAGTATCTGTTCTTATCAGTTTAATATCTGATACGTCCTCTATAAGGGGACTCCATATTAAACGGATTTTTAGTACCTGGAGCTGAGAAAGGGGCTTGCCCCGTCCACTCCACGCATCGGCCCGGTATTGCAGTGCCGCTGGGAACGGTGCACCCTTCTCTTTGCCTTGTGGAATATGAAAAAACAAAGCGACAACTGCGTCAGACGACTTTGTTACAGCTGCTATGGTGATTGGTGTAAAAGCACACCATGTAACGACCCAAAGTGAGTTTTGCCTTTGACTGGAAGACAAACATGACAACGCCCTATCGCAGTAGGTCCATATCGAACCTGGGAAAAGGGGGAAATGGGCGTGGACTGGCACCGGATATGCAGCAAGGCGAAGGAGGCTTACCGTGAACACGGTTCCTGGGAAGACGGGGGACTTTGGCTGCTGTTGAGGAGTGGGCTGTGCTTACTCTGGTTTCTCTTCATAACGTACAAGTCTTTCGCCTTTTACTAAAGACTTCCGTGGAGAGGAGCACCCATGAGTTAAACCTATTTTTGTCAGGCCCTGCAATTTGGCAGAGCCTCGTGCACTTGTGAAAAGCAAAAGAGCTGTCCTTGACGAGACGCGTGGCCTCACAGAGGAGAGACCCGGGGCGGAGCTGCTAAATCTCGGTTGTTGACGGAGCGGTTTTTGAAGCGAGTGCTCCACGACAAGTGACAACTCTGCACGGGAGGTGGCCCGGGGCAGCAGGCAGCAAGGGCTCATCGCTTCTCGGCCTTTTGGCTAAGATCAAGTGTAGTATCTGTTCTTATCAGTTTAATATCTGATACGTCCTCTATAAGGGGACTCCATATTAAACGGATTTTTAGTACCTGGAGCTGAGAAAGGGGCTTGCCCCGTCCACTCCACGCATCGGCCCGGTATTGCAGTGCCGCTGGGAACGGTGCACCCTTCTCTTTGCCTTGTGGAATATGAAAAAACAAAGCGACAACTGCGTCAGACGACTTTGTTACAGCTGCTATGGTGATTGGTGTAAAAGCACACCATGTAACGACCCAAAGTGAGTTTTGCCTTTGACTGGAAGACAAACATGACAACGCCCTATCGCAGTAGGTCCATATCGAACCTGGGAAAAGGGGGAAATGGGCGTGGACTGGCACCGGATATGCAGCAAGGCGAAGGAGGCTTACCGTGAACACGGTTCCTGGGAAGACGGGGGACTTTGGCTGCTGTTGAGGAGTGGGCTGTGCTTACTCTGGTTTCTCTTCATAACGTACAAGTCTTTCGCCTTTTACTAAAGACTTCCGTGGAGAGGAGCACCCATGAGTTAAACCTATTTTTGTCAGGCCCTGCAATTTGGCAGAGCCTCGTGCACTTGTGAAAAGCAAAAGAGCTGTCCTTGACGAGACGCGTGGCCTCACAGAGGAGAGACCCGGGGCGGAGCTGCTAAATCTCGGTTGTTGACGGAGCGGTTTTTGAAGCGAGTGCTCCACGACAAGTGACAACTCTGCACGGGAGGTGGCCCGGGGCAGCAGGCAGCAAGGGCTCATCGCTTCTCGGCCTTTTGGCTAAGATCAAGTGTAGTATCTGTTCTTATCAGTTTAATATCTGATACGTCCTCTATAAGGGGACTCCATATTAAACGGATTTTTAGTACCTGGAGCTGAGAAAGGGGCTTGCCCCGTCCACTCCACGCATCGGCCCGGTATTGCAGTGCCGCTGGGAACGGTGCACCCTTCTCTTTGCCTTGTGGAATATGAAAAAACAAAGCGACAACTGCGTCAGACGACTTTGTTACAGCTGCTATGGTGATTGGTGTAAAAGCACACCATGTAACGACCCAAAGTGAGTTTTGCCTTTGACTGGAAGACAAACATGACAACGCCCTATCGCAGTAGGTCCATATCGAACCTGGGAAAAGGGGGAAATGGGCGTGGACTGGCACCGGATATGCAGCAAGGCGAAGGAGGCTTACCGTGAACACGGTTCCTGGGAAGACGGGGGACTTTGGCTGCTGTTGAGGAGCGGGCTGTGCTTACTCTGGTTTCTCTTCATAACGTACAAGTCTTTCGCCTTTTACTAAAGACTTCCGTGGAGAGGAGCACCCATGAGTTAAACCTATTTTTGTCAGGCCCTGCAATTTGGCAGAGCCTCGTGCACTTGTGAAAAGCAAAAGAGCTGTCCTTGACGAGACGCGTGGCCTCACAGAGGAGAGACCCGGGGCGGAGCTGCTAAATCTCGGTTGTTGACGGAGCGGTTTTTGAAGCGAGTGCTCCACGACAAGTGACAACTCTGCACGGGAGGTGGCCCGGGGCAGCAGGCAGCAAGGGCTCATCGCTTCTCGGCCTTTTGGCTAAGATCAAGTGTAGTATCTGTTCTTATCAGTTTAATATCTGATACGTCCTCTATAAGGGGACTCCATATTAAACGGATTTTTAGTACCTGGAGCTGAGAAAGGGGCTTGCCCCGTCCACTCCACGCATCGGCCCGGTATTGCAGTGCCGCTGGGAACGGTGCACCCTTCTCTTTGCCTTGTGGAATATGAAAAAACAAAGCGACAACTGCGTCAGACGACTTTGTTACAGCTGCTATGGTGATTGGTGTAAAAGCACACCATGTAACGACCCAAAGTGAGTTTTGCCTTTGACTGGAAGACAAACATGACAACGCCCTATCGCAGTAGGTCCATATCGAACCTGGGAAAAGGGGGAAATGGGCGTGGACTGGCACCGGATATGCAGCAAGGCGAAGGAGGCTTACCGTGAACACGGTTCCTGGGAAGACGGGGGACTTTGGCTGCTGTTGAGGAGTGGGCTGTGCTTACTCTGGTTTCTCTTCATAACGTACAAGTCTTTCGCCTTTTACTAAAGACTTCCGTGGAGAGGAGCACCCATGAGTTAAACCTATTTTTGTCAGGCCCTGCAATTTGGCAGAGCCTCGTGCACTTGTGAAAAGCAAAAGAGCTGTCCTTGACGAGACGCGTGGCCTCACAGAGGAGAGACCCGGGGCGGAGCTGCTAAATCTCGGTTGTTGACGGAGCGGTTTTTGAAGCGAGTGCTCCACGACAAGTGACAACTCTGCACGGGAGGTGGCCCGGGGCAGCAGGCAGCAAGGGCTCATCGCTTCTCGGCCTTTTGGCTAAGATCAAGTGTAGTATCTGTTCTTATCAGTTTAATATCTGATACGTCCTCTATAAGGGGACTCCATATTAAACGGATTTTTAGTACCTGGAGCTGAGAAAGGGGCTTGCCCCGTCCACTCCACGCATCGGCCCGGTATTGCAGTGCCGCTGGGAACGGTGCACCCTTCTCTTTGCCTTGTGGAATATGAAAAAACAAAGCGACAACTGCGTCAGACGACTTTGTTACAGCTGCTATGGTGATTGGTGTAAAAGCACACCATGTAACGACCCAAAGTGAGTTTTGCCTTTGACTGGAAGACAAACATGACAATGCCCTATCGCAGTAGGTCCATATCGAACCTGGGAAAAGGGGGAAATGGGCGTGGACTGGCACCGGATATGCAGCAAGGCGAAGGAGGCTTACCGTGAACACGGTTCCTGGGAAGACGGGGGACTTTGGCTGCTGTTGAGGAGTGGGCTGTGCTTACTCTGGTTTCTCTTCATAACGTACAAGTCTTTCGCCTTTTACTAAAGACTTCCGTGGAGAGGAGCACCCATGAGTTAAACCTATTTTTGTCAGGCCCTGCAATTTGGCAGAGCCTCGTGCACTTGTGAAAAGCAAAAGAGCTGTCCTTGACGAGACGCGTGGCCTCACAGAGGAGAGACCCGGGGCGGAGCTGCTAAATCTCGGTTGTTGACGGAGCGGTTTTTGAAGCGAGTGCTCCACGACAAGTGACAACTCTGCACGGGAGGTGGCCCGGGGCAGCAGGCAGCAAGGGCTCATCGCTTCTCGGCCTTTTGGCTAAGATCAAGTGTAGTATCTGTTCTTATCAGTTTAATATCTGATACGTCCTCTATAAGGGGACTCCATATTAAACGGATTTTTAGTACCTGGAGCTGAGAAAGGGGCTTGCCCCGTCCACTCCACGCATCGGCCCGGTATTGCAGTGCCGCTGGGAACGGTGCACCCTTCTCTTTGCCTTGTGGAATATGAAAAAACAAAGCGACAACTGCGTCAGACGACTTTGTTACAGCTGCTATGGTGATTGGTGTAAAAGCACACCATGTAACGACCCAAAGTGAGTTTTGCCTTTGACTGGAAGACAAACATGACAACGCCCTATCGCAGTAGGTCCATATCGAACCTGGGAAAAGGGGGAAATGGGCGTGGACTGGCACCGGATATGCAGCAAGGCGAAGGAGGCTTACCGTGAACACGGTTCCTGGGAAGACGGGGGACTTTGGCTGCTGTTGAGGAGCGGGCTGTGCTTACTCTGGTTTCTCTTCATAACGTACAAGTCTTTCGCCTTTTACTAAAGACTTCCGTGGAGAGGAGCACCCATGAGTTAAACCTATTTTTGTCAGGCCCTGCAATTTGGCAGAGCCTCGTGCACTTGTGAAAAGCAAAAGAGCTGTCCTTGACGAGACGCGTGGCCTCACAGAGGAGAGACCCGGGGCGGAGCTGCTAAATCTCGGTTGTTGACGGAGCGGTTTTTGAAGCGAGTGCTCCACGACAAGTGACAACTCTGCACGGGAGGTGGCCCGGGGCAGCAGGCAGCAAGGGCTCATCGCTTCTCGGCCTTTTGGCTAAGATCAAGTGTAGTATCTGTTCTTATCAGTTTAATATCTGATACGTCCTCTATAAGGGGACTCCATATTAAACGGATTTTTAGTACCTGGAGCTGAGAAAGGGGCTTGCCCCGTCCACTCCACGCATCGGCCCGGTATTGCAGTGCCGCTGGGAACGGTGCACCCTTCTCTTTGCCTTGTGGAATATGAAAAAACAAAGCGACAACTGCGTCAGACGACTTTGTTACAGCTGCTATGGTGATTGGTGTAAAAGCACACCATGTAACGACCCAAAGTGAGTTTTGCCTTTGACTGGAAGACAAACATGACAACGCCCTATCGCAGTAGGTCCATATCGAACCTGGGAAAAGGGGGAAATGGGCGTGGACTGGCACCGGATATGCAGCAAGGCGAAGGAGGCTTACCGTGAACACGGTTCCTGGGAAGACGGGGGACTTTGGCTGCTGTTGAGGAGTGGGCTGTGCTTACTCTGGTTTCTCTTCATAACGTACAAGTCTTTCGCCTTTTACTAAAGACTTCCGTGGAGAGGAGCACCCATGAGTTAAACCTATTTTTGTCAGGCCCTGCAATTTGGCAGAGCCTCGTGCACTTGTGAAAAGCAAAAGAGCTGTCCTTGACGAGACGCGTGGCCTCACAGAGGAGAGACCCGGGGCGGAGCTGCTAAATCTCGGTTGTTGACGGAGCGGTTTTTGAAGCGAGTGCTCCACGACAAGTGACAACTCTGCACGGGAGGTGGCCCGGGGCAGCAGGCAGCAAGGGCTCATCGCTTCTCGGCCTTTTGGCTAAGATCAAGTGTAGTATCTGTTCTTATCAGTTTAATATCTGATACGTCCTCTATAAGGGGACTCCATATTAAACGGATTTTTAGTACCTGGAGCTGAGAAAGGGGCTTGCCCCGTCCACTCCACGCATCGGCCCGGTATTGCAGTGCCGCTGGGAACGGTGCACCCTTCTCTTTGCCTTGTGGAATATGAAAAAACAAAGCGACAACTGCGTCAGACGACTTTGTTACAGCTGCTATGGTGATTGGTGTAAAAGCACACCATGTAACGACCCAAAGTGAGTTTTGCCTTTGACTGGAAGACAAACATGACAATGCCCTATCGCAGTAGGTCCATATCGAACCTGGGAAAAGGGGGAAATGGGCGTGGACTGGCACCGGATATGCAGCAAGGCGAAGGAGGCTTACCGTGAACACGGTTCCTGGGAAGACGGGGGACTTTGGCTGCTGTTGAGGAGTGGGCTGTGCTTACTCTGGTTTCTCTTCATAACGTACAAGTCTTTCGCCTTTTACTAAAGACTTCCGTGGAGAGGAGCACCCATGAGTTAAACCTATTTTTGTCAGGCCCTGCAATTTGGCAGAGCCTCGTGCACTTGTGAAAAGCAAAAGAGCTGTCCTTGACGAGACGCGTGGCCTCACAGAGGAGAGACCCGGGGCGGAGCTGCTAAATCTCGGTTGTTGACGGAGCGGTTTTTGAAGCGAGTGCTCCACGACAAGTGACAACTCTGCACGGGAGGTGGCCCGGGGCAGCAGGCAGCAAGGGCTCATCGCTTCTCGGCCTTTTGGCTAAGATCAAGTGTAGTATCTGTTCTTATCAGTTTAATATCTGATACGTCCTCTATAAGGGGACTCCATATTAAACGGATTTTTAGTACCTGGAGCTGAGAAAGGGGCTTGCCCCGTCCACTCCACGCATCGGCCCGGTATTGCAGTGCCGCTGGGAACGGTGCACCCTTCTCTTTGCCTTGTGGAATATGAAAAAACAAAGCGACAACTGCGTCAGACGACTTTGTTACAGCTGCTATGGTGATTGGTGTAAAAGCACACCATGTAACGACCCAAAGTGAGTTTTGCCTTTGACTGGAAGACAAACATGACAACGCCCTATCGCAGTAGGTCCATATCGAACCTGGGAAAAGGGGGAAATGGGCGTGGACTGGCACCGGATATGCAGCAAGGCGAAGGAGGCTTACCGTGAACACGGTTCCTGGGAAGACGGGGGACTTTGGCTGCTGTTGAGGAGTGGGCTGTGCTTACTCTGGTTTCTCTTCATAACGTACAAGTCTTTCGTCTTTTACTAAAGACTTCCGTGGAGAGGAGCACCCATGAGTTAAACCTATTTTTGTCAGGCCCTGCAATTTGGCAGAGCCTCGTGCACTTGTGAAAAGCAAAAGAGCTGTCCTTGACGAGACGCGTGGCCTCACAGAGGAGAGACCCGGGGCGGAGCTGCTAAATCTAGGTTGTTGACGGAGCGGTTTTTGAAGCGAGTGCTCCATGACAAGTGACAACTCTGCACGGGAGGTGGCCCGGGGCAGCAGGCAGCAAGGGCTCATCGCTTCTCGGCCTTTTGGCTAAGATCAAGTGTAGTATCTGTTCTTATCAGTTTAATATCTGATACGTCCTCTATAAGGGGACTCCATATTAAACGGATTTTTAGTACCTGGAGCTGAGAAAGGGGCTTGCCCCGTCCACTCCACGCATCGGCCCGGTATTGCAGTGCCGCTGGGAACGGTGCACCCTTCTCTTTGCCTTGTGGAATATGAAAAAACAAAGCGACAACTGCGTCAGACGACTTTGTTACAGCTGCTATGGTGATTGGTGTAAAAGCACACCATGTAACGACCCAAAGTGAGTTTTGCCTTTGACTGGAAGACAAACATGACAACGCCCTATCGCAGTAGGTCCATATCGAACCTGGGAAAAAGGGGAAATGGGCGTGGACTGGCACCGGATATGCAGCAAGGCGAAGGAGGCTTACCGTGAACACGGTTCCTGGGAAGACGGGGGACTTTGGCTGCTGTTGAGGAGTGGGCTGTGCTTACTCTGGTTTCTCTTCATAACGTACAAGTCTTTCGCCTTTTACTAAAGACTTCCGTGGAGAGGAGCACCCATGAGTTAAACCTATTTTTGTCAGGCCCTGCAATTTGGCAGAGCCTCGTGCACTTGTGAAAAGCAAAAGAGCTGTCCTTGACGAGACGCGTGGCCTCACAGAGGAGAGACCCGGGGCGGAGCTGCTAAATCTCGGTTGTTGACGGAGCGGTTTTTGAAGCGAGTGCTCCACGACAAGTGACAACTCTGCACGGGAGGTGGCCCGGGGCAGCAGGCAGCAAGGGCTCATCGCTTCTCGGCCTTTTGGCTAAGATCAAGTGTAGTATCTGTTCTTATCAGTTTAATATCTGATACGTCCTCTATAAGGGGACTCCATATTAAACGGATTTTTAGTACCTGGAGCTGAGAAAGGGGCTTGCCCCGTCCACTCCACGCATCGGCCCGGTATTGCAGTGCCGCTGGGAACGGTGCACCCTTCTCTTTGCCTTGTGGAATATGAAAAAACAAAGCGACAACTGCGTCAGACGACTTTGTTACAGCTGCTATGGTGATTGGTGTAAAAGCACACCATGTAACGACCCAAAGTGAGTTTTGCCTTTGACTGGAAGACAAACATGACAACGCCCTATCGCAGTAGGTCCATATCGAACCTGGGAAAAGGGGGAAATGGGCGTGGACTGGCACCGGATATGCAGCAAGGCGAAGGAGGCTTACCGTGAACACGGTTCCTGGGAAGACGGGGGACTTTGGCTGCTGTTGAGGAGTGGGCTGTGCTTACTCTGGTTTCTCTTCATAACGTACAAGTCTTTCGCCTTTTACTAAAGACTTCCGTGGAGAGGAGCACCCATGAGTTAAACCTATTTTTGTCAGGCCCTGCAATTTGGCAGAGCCTCGTGCACTTGTGAAAAGCAAAAGAGCTGTCCTTGACGAGACGCGTGGCCTCACAGAGGAGAGACCCGGGGCGGAGCTGCTAAATCTCGGTTGTTGACGGAGCGGTTTTTGAAGCGAGTGCTCCACGACAAGTGACAACTCTGCACGGGAGGTGGCCCGGGGCAGCAGGCAGCAAGGGCTCATCGCTTCTCGGCCTTTTGGCTAAGATCAAGTGTAGTATCTGTTCTTATCAGTTTAATATCTGATACGTCCTCTATAAGGGGACTCCATATTAAACGGATTTTTAGTACCTGGAGCTGAGAAAGGGGCTTGCCCCGTCCACTCCACGCATCGGCCCGGTATTGCAGTGCCGCTGGGAACGGTGCACCCTTCTCTTTGCCTTGTGGAATATGAAAAAACAAAGCGACAACTGCGTCAGACGACTTTGTTACAGCTGCTATGGTGATTGGTGTAAAAGCACACCATGTAACGACCCAAAGTGAGTTTTGCCTTTGACTGGAAGACAAACATGACAACGCCCTATCGCAGTAGGTCCATATCGAACCTGGGAAAAGGGGGAAATGGGCGTGGACTGGCACCGGATATGCAGCAAGGCGAAGGAGGCTTACCGTGAACACGGTTCCTGGGAAGACGGGGGACTTTGGCTGCTGTTGAGGAGTGGGCTGTGCTTACTCTGGTTTCTCTTCATAACGTACAAGTCTTTCGCCTTTTACTAAAGACTTCCGTGGAGAGGAGCACCCATGAGTTAAACCTATTTTTGTCAGGCCCTGCAATTTGGCAGAGCCTCGTGCACTTGTGAAAAGCAAAAGAGCTGTCCTTGACGAGACGCGTGGCCTCACAGAGGAGAGACCCGGGGCGGAGCTGCTAAATCTCGGTTGTTGACGGAGCGGTTTTTGAAGCGAGTGCTCCACGACAAGTGACAACTCTGCACGGGAGGTGGCCCGGGGCAGCAGGCAGCAAGGGCTCATCGCTTCTCGGCCTTTTGGCTAAGATCAAGTGTAGTATCTGTTCTTATCAGTTTAATATCTGATACGTCCTCTATAAGGGGACTCCATATTAAACGGATTTTTAGTACCTGGAGCTGAGAAAGGGGCTTGCCCCGTCCACTCCACGCATCGGCCCGGTATTGCAGTGCCGCTGGGAACGGTGCACCCTTCTCTTTGCCTTGTGGAATATGAAAAAACAAAGCGACAACTGCGTCAGACGACTTTGTTACAGCTGCTATGGTGATTGGTGTAAAAGCACACCATGTAACGACCCAAAGTGAGTTTTGCCTTTGACTGGAAGACAAACATGACAACGCCCTATCGCAGTAGGTCCATATCGAACCTGGGAAAAAGGGGAAATGGGCGTGGACTGGCACCGGATATGCAGCAAGGCGAAGGAGGCTTACCGTGAACACGGTTCCTGGGAAGACGGGGGACTTTGGCTGCTGTTGAGGAGTGGGCTGTGCTTACTCTGGTTTCTCTTCATAACGTACAAGTCTTTCGCCTTTTACTAAAGACTTCCGTGGAGAGGAGCACCCATGAGTTAAACCTATTTTTGTCAGGCCCTGCAATTTGGCAGAGCCTCGTGCACTTGTGAAAAGCAAAAGAGCTGTCCTTGACGAGACGCGTGGCCTCACAGAGGAGAGACCCGGGGCGGAGCTGCTAAATCTCGGTTGTTGACGGAGCGGTTTTTGAAGCGAGTGCTCCACGACAAGTGACAACTCTGCACGGGAGGTGGCCCGGGGCAGCAGGCAGCAAGGGCTCATCGCTTCTCGGCCTTTTGGCTAAGATCAAGTGTAGTATCTGTTCTTATCAGTTTAATATCTGATACGTCCTCTATAAGGGGACTCCATATTAAACGGATTTTTAGTACCTGGAGCTGAGAAAGGGGCTTGCCCCGTCCACTCCACGCATCGGCCCGGTATTGCAGTGCCGCTGGGAAAGGTGCACCCTTCTCTTTGCCTTGTGGAATATGAAAAAACAAAGCGACAACTGCGTCAGACGACTTTGTTACAGCTGCTATGGTGATTGGTGTAAAAGCACACCATGTAACGACCCAAAGTGAGTTTTGCCTTTGACTGGAAGACAAACATGACAACGCCCTATCGCAGTAGGTCCATATCGAACCTGGGAAAAGGGGGAAATGGGCGTGGACTGGCACCGGATATGCAGCAAGGCGAAGGAGGCTTACCGTGAACACGGTTCCTGGGAAGACGGGGGACTTTGGCTGCTGTTGAGGAGTGGGCTGTGCTTACTCTGGTTTCTCTTCATAACGTACAAGTCTTTCGCCTTTTACTAAAGACTTCCGTGGAGAGGAGCACCCATGAGTTAAACCTATTTTTGTCAGGCCCTGCAATTTGGCAGAGCCTCGTGCACTTGTGAAAAGCAAAAGAGCTGTCCTTGACGAGACGCGTGGCCTCACAGAGGAGAGACCCGGGGCGGAGCTGCTAAATCTCGGTTGTTGACGGAGCGGTTTTTGAAGCGAGTGCTCCACGACAAGTGACAACTCTGCACGGGAGGTGGCCCGGGGCAGCAGGCAGCAAGGGCTCATCGCTTCTCGGCCTTTTGGCTAAGATCAAGTGTAGTATCTGTTCTTATCAGTTTAATATCTGATACGTCCTCTATAAGGGGACTCCATATTAAACGGATTTTTAGTACCTGGAGCTGAGAAAGGGGCTTGCCCCGTCCACTCCACGCATCGGCCCGGTATTGCAGTGCCGCTGGGAACGGTGCACCCTTCTCTTTGCCTTGTGGAATATGAAAAAACAAAGCGACAACTGCGTCAGACGACTTTGTTACAGCTGCTATGGTGATTGGTGTAAAAGCACACCATGTAACGACCCAAAGTGAGTTTTGCCTTTGACTGGAAGACAAACATGACAACGCCCTATCGCAGTAGGTCCATATCGAACCTGGGAAAAGGGGGAAATGGGCGTGGACTGGCACCGGATATGCAGCAAGGCGAAGGAGGCTTACCGTGAACACGGTTCCTGGGAAGACGGGGGACTTTGGCTGCTGTTGAGGAGTGGGCTGTGCTTACTCTGGTTTCTCTTCATAACGTACAAGTCTTTCGCCTTTTACTAAAGACTTCCGTGGAGAGGAGCACCCATGAGTTAAACCTATTTTTGTCAGGCCCTGCAATTTGGCAGAGCCTCGTGCACTTGTGAAAAGCAAAAGAGCTGTCCTTGACGAGACGCGTGGCCTCACAGAGGAGAGACCCGGGGCGGAGCTGCTAAATCTCGGTTGTTGACGGAGCGGTTTTTGAAGCGAGTGCTCCACGACAAGTGACAACTCTGCACGGGAGGTGGCCCGGGGCAGCAGGCAGCAAGGGCTCATCGCTTCTCGGCCTTTTGGCTAAGATCAAGTGTAGTATCTGTTCTTATCAGTTTAATATCTGATACGTCCTCTATAAGGGGACTCCATATTAAACGGATTTTTAGTACCTGGAGCTGAGAAAGGGGCTTGCCCCGTCCACTCCACGCATCGGCCCGGTATTGCAGTGCCGCTGGGAACGGTGCACCCTTCTCTTTGCCTTGTGGAATATGAAAAAACAAAGCGACAACTGCGTCAGACGACTTTGTTACAGCTGCTATGGTGATTGGTGTAAAAGCACACCATGTAACGACCCAAAGTGAGTTTTGCCTTTGACTGGAAGACAAACATGACAACGCCCTATCGCAGTAGGTCCATATCGAACCTGGGAAAAGGGGGAAATGGGCGTGGACTGGCACCGGATATGCAGCAAGGCGAAGGAGGCTTACCGTGAACACGGTTCCTGGGAAGACGGGGGACTTTGGCTGCTGTTGAGGAGTGGGCTGTGCTTACTCTGGTTTCTCTTCATAACGTACAAGTCTTTCGCCTTTTACTAAAGACTTCCGTGGAGAGGAGCACCCATGAGTTAAACCTATTTTTGTCAGGCCCTGCAATTTGGCAGAGCCTCGTGCACTTGTGAAAAGCAAAAGAGACCCGGGGCGGAGCTGCTAAATCTCGGTTGTTGACGGAGCGGTTTTTGAAGCGAGTGCTCCACGACAAGTGACAACTCTGCACGGGAGGTGGCCCGGGGCAGCAGGCAGCAAGGGCTCATCGCTTCTCGGCCTTTTGGCTAAGATCAAGTGTAGTATCTGTTCTTATCAGTTTAATATCTGATACGTCCTCTATAAGGGGACTCCATATTAAACGGATTTTTAGTACCTGGAGCTGAGAAAGGGGCTTGCCCCGTCCACTCCACGCATCGGCCCGGTATTGCAGTGCCGCTGGGAACGGTGCACCCTTCTCTTTGCCTTGTGGAATATGAAAAAACAAAGCGACAACTGCGTCAGACGACTTTGTTACAGCTGCTATGGTGATTGGTGTAAAAGCACACCATGTAACGACCCAAAGTGAGTTTTGCCTTTGACTGGAAGACAAACATGACAATGCCCTATCGCAGTAGGTCCATATCGAACCTGGGAAAAGGGGGAAATGGGCGTGGACTGGCACCGGATATGCAGCAAGGCGAAGGAGGCTTACCGTGAACACGGTTCCTGGGAAGACGGGGGACTTTGGCTGCTGTTGAGGAGTGGGCTGTGCTTACTCTGGTTTCTCTTCATAACGTACAAGTCTTTCGCCTTTTACTAAAGACTTCCGTGGAGAGGAGCACCCATGAGTTAAACCTATTTTTGTCAGGCCCTGCAATTTGGCAGAGCCTCGTGCACTTGTGAAAAGCAAAAGAGCTGTCCTTGACGAGACGCGTGGCCTCACAGAGGAGAGACCCGGGGCGGAGCTGCTAAATCTCGGTTGTTGACGGAGCGGTTTTTGAAGCGAGTGCTCCACGACAAGTGACAACTCTGCACGGGAGGTGGCCCGGGGCAGCAGGCAGCAAGGGCTCATCGCTTCTCGGCCTTTTGGCTAAGATCAAGTGTAGTATCTGTTCTTATCAGTTTAATATCTGATACATCCTCTATAAGGGGACTCCATATTAAACGGATTTTTAGTACCTGGAGCTGAGAAAGGGGCTTGCCCCGTCCACTCCACGCATCGGCCCGGTATTGCAGTGCCGCTGGGAACGGTGCACCCTTCTCTTTGCCTTGTGGAATATGAAAAAACAAAGCGACAACTGCGTCAGACGACTTTGTTACAGCTGCTATGGTGATTGGTGTAAAAGCACACCATGTAACGACCCAAAGTGAGTTTTGCCTTTGACTGGAAGACAAACATGACAATGCCCTATCGCAGTAGGTCCATATCGAACCTGGGAAAAGGGGGAAATGGGTGTGGACTGGCACCGGATATGCAGCAAGGCGAAGGAGGCTTACCGTGAACACGGTTCCTGGGAAGACGGGGGACTTTGGCTGCTGTTGAGGAGTGGGCTGTGCTTACTCTGGTTTCTCTTCATAACGTACAAGTCTTTCGCCTTTTACTAAAGACTTCCGTGGAGAGGAGCACCCATGAGTTAAACCTATTTTTGTCAGGCCCTGCAATTTGGCAGAGCCTCGTGCACTTGTGAAAAGCAAAAGAGCTGTCCTTGACGAGACGCGTGGCCTCACAGAGGAGAGACCCGGGGCGGAGCTGCTAAATCTCGGTTGTTGACGGAGCGGTTTTTGAAGCGAGTGCTCCACGACAAGTGACAACTCTGCACGGGAGGTGGCCCGGGGCAGCAGGCAGCAAGGGCTCATCGCTTCTCGGCCTTTTGGCTAAGATCAAGTGTAGTATCTGTTCTTATCAGTTTAATATCTGATACGTCCTCTATAAGGGGACTCCATATTAAACGGATTTTTAGTACCTGGAGCTGAGAAAGGGGCTTGCCCCGTCCACTCCACGCATCGGCCCGGTATTGCAGTGCCGCTGGGAACGGTGCACCCTTCTCTTTGCCTTGTGGAATATGAAAAAACAAAGCGACAACTGCGTCAGACGACTTTGTTACAGCTGCTATGGTGATTGGTGTAAAAGCACACCATGTAACGACCCAAAGTGAGTTTTGCCTTTGACTGGAAGACAAACATGACAACGCCCTATCGCAGTAGGTCCATATCGAACCTGGGAAAAGGGGGAAATGGGCGTGGACTGGCACCGGATATGCAGCAAGGCGAAGGAGGCTTACCGTGAACACGGTTCCTGGGAAGACGGGGGACTTTGGCTGCTGTTGAGGAGTGGGCTGTGCTTACTCTGGTTTCTCTTCATAACGTACAAGTCTTTCGCCTTTTACTAAAGACTTCCGTGGAGAGGAGCACCCATGAGTTAAACCTATTTTTGTCAGGCCCTGCAATTTGGCAGAGCCTCGTGCACTTGTGAAAAGCAAAAGAGCTGTCCTTGACGAGACGCGTGGCCTCACAGAGGAGAGACCCGGGGCGGAGCTGCTAAATCTCGGTTGTTGACGGAGCGGTTTTTGAAGCGAGTGCTCCACGACAAGTGACAACTCTGCACGGGAGGTGGCCCGGGGCAGCAGGCAGCAAGGGCTCATCGCTTCTCGGCCTTTTGGCTAAGATCAAGTGTAGTATCTGTTCTTATCAGTTTAATATCTGATACGTCCTCTATAAGGGGACTCCATATTAAACGGATTTTTAGTACCTGGAGCTGAGAAAGGGGCTTGCCCCGTCCACTCCACGCATCGGCCCGGTATTGCAGTGCCGCTGGGAAAGGTGCACCCTTCTCTTTGCCTTGTGGAATATGAAAAAACAAAGCGACAACTGCGTCAGACGACTTTGTTACAGCTGCTATGGTGATTGGTGTAAAAGCACACCATGTAACGACCCAAAGTGAGTTTTGCCTTTGACTGGAAGACAAACATGACAACGCCCTATCGCAGTAGGTCCATATCGAACCTGGGAAAAGGGGGAAATGGGCGTGGACTGGCACCGGATATGCAGCAAGGCGAAGGAGGCTTACCGTGAACACGGTTCCTGGGAAGACGGGGGACTTTGGCTGCTGTTGAGGAGTGGGCTGTGCTTACTCTGGTTTCTCTTCATAACGTACAAGTCTTTCGCCTTTTACTAAAGACTTCCGTGGAGAGAAGCACCCATGAGTTAAACCTATTTTTGTCAGGCCCTGCAATTTGGCAGAGCCTCGTGCACTTGTGAAAAGCAAAAGAGCTGTCCTTGACGAGACGCGTGGCCTCACAGAGGAGAGACCCGGGGCGGAGCTGCTAAATCTCGGTTGTTGACGGAGCGGTTTTTGAAGCGAGTGCTCCACGACAAGTGACAACTCTGCACGGGAGGTGGCCCGGGGCAGCAGGCAGCAAGGGCTCATCGCTTCTCGGCCTTTTGGCTAAGATCAAGTGTAGTATCTGTTCTTATCAGTTTAATATCTGATACGTCCTCTATAAGGGGACTCCATATTAAACAGATTTTTAGTACCTGGAGCTGAGAAAGGGGCTTGCCCCGTCCACTCCACGCATCGGCCCGGTATTGCAGTGCCGCTGGGAACGGTGCACCCTTCTCTTTGCCTTGTGGAATATGAAAAAACAAAGCGACAACTGCGTCAGACGACTTTGTTACAGCTGCTATGGTGATTGGTGTAAAAGCACACCATGTAACGACCCAAAGTGAGTTTTGCCTTTGACTGGAAGACAAAGATGACAACGCCCTATCGCAGTAGGTCCATATCGAACCTGGGAAAAGGGGGAAATGGGCGTGGACTGGCACCGGATATGCAGCAAGGCGAAGGAGGCTTACCGTGAACACGGTTCCTGGGAAGACGGGGGACTTTGGCTGCTGTTGAGGAGTGGGCTGTGCTTACTCTGGTTTCTCTTCATAACGTACAAGTCTTTCGCCTTTTACTAAAGACTTCCGTGGAGAGGAGCACCCATGAGTTAAACCTATTTTTGTCAGGCCCTGCAATTTGGCAGAGCCTCGTGCACTTGTGAAAAGCAAAAGAGCTGTCCTTGACGAGACGCGTGGCCTCACAGAGGAGAGACCCGGGGCGGAGCTGCTAAATCTCGGTTGTTGACGGAGCGGTTTTTGAAGCGAGTGCTCCACGACAAGTGACAACTCTGCACGGGAGGTGGCCCGGGGCAGCAGGCAGCAAGGGCTCATCGCTTCTCGGCCTTTTGGCTAAGATCAAGTGTAGTATCTGTTCTTATCAGTTTAATATCTGATACGTCCTCTATAAGGGGACTCCATATTAAACGGATTTTTAGTACCTGGAGCTGAGAAAGGGGCTTGCCCCGTCCACTCCACGCATCGGCCCGGTATTGCAGTGCCGCTGGGAACGGTGCACCCTTCTCTTTGCCTTGTGGAATATGAAAAAACAAAGCGACAACTGCGTCAGACGACTTTGTTACAGCTGCTATGGTGATTGGTGTAAAAGCACACCATGTAACGACCCAAAGTGAGTTTTGCCTTTGACTGGAAGACAAACATGACAACGCCCTATCGCAGTAGGTCCATATCGAACCTGGGAAAAGGGGGAAATGGGCGTGGACTGGCACCGGATATGCAGCAAGGCGAAGGAGGCTTACCGTGAACACGGTTCCTGGGAAGACGGGGGACTTTGGCTGCTGTTGAGGAGTGGGCTGTGCTTACTCTGGTTTCTCTTCATAACGTACAAGTCTTTCGCCTTTTACTAAAGACTTCCGTGGAGAGGAGCACCCATGAGTTAAACCTATTTTTGTCAGGCCCTGCAATTTGGCAGAGCCTCGTGCACTTGTGAAAAGCAAAAGAGCTGTCCTTGACGAGACGCGTGGCCTCACAGAGGAGAGACCCGGGGCGGAGCTGCTAAATCTCGGTTGTTGACGGAGCGGTTTTTGAAGCGAGTGCTCCACGACAAGTGACAACTCTGCACGGGAGGTGGCCCGGGGCAGCAGGCAGCAAGGGCTCATCGCTTCTCGGCCTTTTGGCTAAGACAGCGATCGCCTCCAGCTACTGGGAGAGTCGGTGCTTGTTTCTGTAGCATTGGTCTCTACTGGGTTTTGGAGGAGATTAGGTTTAGGTGCCTTTGTACAGTGATCAGTTGGGGTCGTGCGGTGTATGGGGCACAACTGATCACTGGTAGTTTTAGTGTAGTTTAGTGTTTTTAGCTTGGTGTAGCATCGTCTATTCTAGGCTATTTTTTTTACAGTTTTAAGTATTTATTTGTTTTTACTTGTAAATAGCGTTTGTTTCTTTTAGTAAACTGTTAGCCTACTGGCCCTGGTGGCCAGTAGGCTACCCCCTTTTATTTTGTCCTTTAGCTTAACTTGTTTCTCTCTCTTCACAACCAAAGAGAGTCTAGGTGGACACTGTCTCCATCATGTCAGCCACAAGTGCTGGCATGAGGAGACACCATAGTGTCCGCTTTCTTTTAAAAGAAAAAACATTGATTTCACGGTTAGACTTCTCTCGAAATTTGGTACAAAAGGTTCTTGGATTTAAGGCTGACGATTTGAATTGTATTCTTTCACTTCCCTTTAACAAGGGCTTTGACGTAAGTTTCGCAAATGCCCAAGGGTTAAGGAATTTCTGGACACGATATGAAAATGTAAAATCCCAATTCTCTGCATTTGACGTGGAGAAACTTACTGACAATGCTGCCAAGGTAGTCATTGTCAGAATGTTCAATGAAACAGTCAGTGCAGCAGATATTGAAGTATGGTTGGGAAGATTCTGCACAGTCAAAGGACAGGCTACCAAGGTAAGGGATGTGGACGGCATTTGGAATTGCAGCTGGAGGGTCCCCATTGTCCAATGGCAGGACCCCCAGGGCTTCCAAGGCCTGAAACACCTGCCCTCGATGATAGTCCTGGGACAGAACAGAGGCTACATACATTACCAGGGCCAGCCCAAGCTCTGCCACAAGTGTGGGGAGCATGGGCATTTGGCCGAAGCGTGCCAGAAAATCATATGTGGGAAGTGTAGAGAAGTTGGGCACACTTTTGAGCAGTGTCCCAATGGCAGGAAGTGTAATCTTTGTGGAGAAACAACACATCTCTTCAGAGATTGCCCCAGATCCTTTGCCAACATGGTCAAGTCAAGGGCAGCCAGAGAACAAAAAGAAAATGTACCTGAAGAGCAAAAAGAAAAAGAACAGCCAAAAGTACCAGCGGTGACACGAGAGGGGGAGCCCAATTCCCCCCCTCCGGGGAGTATGGCATCCTCTCAAGAGAGTGCTGACTCCCCACAGGAAGGCGAGGAGGTGGCTGTGCTGGCAGAGGAGGGGGGAGATGGGTCCATGGCCGAGTCTTGCTCCACCGGCAGTCTGGTTACTGTCGGGGAGGGAGAGCAGCTAATGGACTCTGACAACAGTTCCCCTCTCCCCAATGGCCAGTCGACTAAGAGGCCAGCATCAGAACTGTCTTCGGAATCTCTAGTATTAGAGAAGAGGGGTAGAGCTGGGTCTCAATCAGACAGTTCATCTGTGGATGAGCCCAGAGTCTTCCCCTCCAGTTCACCCAATGAGGTCTCATTTCTTCAGATTGCTCTCCAATCAACCCCGAAAATCTCAAACACTTTCAACAAAAGGATGCAGGAAAGGCCACCTGCCAGAGCCCGACGGGGGAATGAAGCTCAACCCTGTAACTCCCCCCCCCTTGGAGTAAAGGAAGAGCTTCATTCACATGAGATCAACCGTGAGAGTTCATAGGCCTTTTTAAAAAATGGGTTTACATGGTCTACCTGTTGGTTTTAAACATACTCATGGCACTCACCTTCTCAACCGTCAATGTGAGAAGTGTGAAGTCGAGAGTTAGAGCTCAGAGTGTTTTAGATGCCCTTCGTTCCTTTAAATCAGATGTGTTTTTAATACAAGAATGTAGCCTACCGTTTTTAAAGCACTACAGTCAATGGGAGGATATGTGGGGAAAACAATCAATATGGAGTGGATCAAATCAAAATAAATGTGATGGGGTGGCGATTTTAATAAATAATCCACACGTGCTGGTGAAGGGGAGCACTGTGGTGAGAGACGGTAGGGCTTTGGTGGCACGTTTGACTTTTATGGGACAGGATTTTAACCTCTTAAATGTTTATGGTTTTAATGAAAAAAATGACAGGTACGACCTTTTAGAAGACCTGCAGCCCCACATGTTAGGTAGGGCACCTTTAGTTGTAGGGGGGGATTTTAACTGCGTTTTTAACAGGCAGGATAGGAGAGGGGCAGGGGAGGATTTTAAAGTTGACAAAACATCGGTTTTATTACGGGATATATGCAGGGATTTTAAGCTTCAAGACTGTTTTAAGACCATGCATCCCGGAGAGGAGGGCTTCACCTGGTTCAGTGGTGATGGCACCAGAGCCTCTCGCATAGATTTTGTTTTTACAAGGGACTGTCCACCGACCGATGCTAGATTAACCCCTGTCTTCTTCTCTGATCACCTGATGCTCTCGTGCACCCTTTCACTCCCTTCGGATGTGACAGCAGGAAGTGGTCTGTGGAAACTCAACTGCTCCCTTTTAGAGGATAGGGAGTTAGTTAGTCAGTACAGGGAGCAGTATAAAGAATGGCAGACCCTTCAAGACCTTTACAATACACGTGCACATTGGTGGGAAATGGTGAAGGTGAAGACGCAGACTTTCTTTAGACAGGCAGGTAGAAAGAAAAAAGGTAGGGAGACCAGACACATGTTGGGGCTGCAGAAGCGTTTACAGCGCTATTTTATTTTAAACCAACGGGGAATGGATTTTAATGATGAGATTAAAGAAATAAAATTACAAATGTCGGTTTTAGCAGAAATAAAAAGCAGGGGTGTGATTTTAAGGAGTAGAGAACGGGAAATGGAGGAAGGGGAAAAATGTACTCGCTACTTTTTCAAAAAAATTATGAATAAAGGGGGGAGCATAATAAAACTAAAGAAAGACAATGGGGATTCAACAGAAACAACAGAAGAAATGAAACAGACAGTAGAAGAGTATTTTAATGATCTCTATAAAGAAAGACCCATAAAAAATCACACCTTGATGAAAGTTTTAGAGTCTTTTAATAACACGGTAAGCGACAGCGTGCTTTTAGAAAAAGATTTTAACATCAACGAAATGACCAGATGCCTGACGGTTTTTAAGAAAGGGAAGTCCCCAGGACAGGACGGACTTCCCTTGGAATTTTATTTGACATTCTGGGACATTTTAGCACCTGACCTACTTGCTGTTTTTATGGACTTTGACCGACTAGATCGACTCCCCGACAGTTTTAGAGTAGGGATAGTGACTCTCCTATATAAAAGTAAGGACAAGACTGACTTGAAAAACTGGAGACCTATCACCCTTTTAAATGTAGACTGCAAACTTTTTAGCAAACTTTTAGCCACAAGGATGTCCTTGTTTTTAGATGAACTGATCCACCCGGATCAAGCCTGTGCCATTCCGGGGAGGAAGATCACCGACAGCCTCGTACTGATCAGAGACACCATCTGTTATGCGAGAGACAGAAACATCCGACTAGTAGTCCTAAATTTAGACTTTGAAAAGGCCTTTGATCGGATCTCGCATCAGTACCTCTTCCAGGTACTGCAAAAAGTGGGTCTGCCTGAAAGGTTTAGAGTGTGGGTGGGGCTGCTATACCGGGATATAAGCAGTAAATTCGTTGTTAACGGGCATCTGACAAAAGCCGTCGATATTAACGGCGGTGTCCGTCAGGGTTGTCCGTTATCTGCCCTCCTCTACGTTCTATGTATCGAACCATTGGCACAGCTCTTGAGAAGGGATAAATGGATCAAGGGGGTCCAAATTCCTGGGAGCGGGGGTTTGGATTCAAAGTGCATTTTATATATGGACGACGTGAACATTTTATGCACTGACCTTTTATCCATTGACAGGACACTGGACTTAACAGACTGGTTTGGACAGGCCTCTGGGTCCAAACTCAACCGGAGCAAGACCCAAGCCCAATTTTATGGACCATGGACAAAGACAGAGACGACTGGACTCCCCCTGACTATGACTCAGACGTACCAAAAAATACTGGGCATACAATTTGATAGGGATGGGGGAGGGAAAACAAATTGGGCTGAAGTGGTAGGGAAAGCTAGGCAGCGACTGGGATACTGGGGACTTAGAGGACTAACCCTTGAAGGCAAGGTTTTAATCATTAAGGCGATGATTTTACCCTTGTTTTTACTGATTGGTTCTGTTTTTATTCCTCCTAGGAGAGTGCTTTTAGAAGTGGAGAAGGCCATTTTCTATTTCCTGTGGGGGTCCAAGTGGGAGAGACTGAGGCGGGACGTCATGAAGCTCCCAAAGGAAAAAGGAGGAAAAGGCGTCCCAGACCTCCACATGTTTTTAGCCACTCGATACACTGCACTCCATTTTAAGTACGCCACAGCCCCATCCAAAGACCACAAAACCACAGCAATGACACGCTTCTGGATGGGGTCCTACCTGCGCCGGTTACACATTTTATCCAGTGACCTGAGAACACCAGTGTCTTTTAGACTACCACCACCATATGCTTTTATTCAAGATTTTTTAAAACGTTTTAACTTGGAAAAAGAGGAGTTGCATGTTTTAACTAACCACCGCTCTCTGATTGCTGTTGTGCAGGAGCGGGAACCAGTGAGTCCAGTGCGCGGGCTCGCAGTCGGCGAGCCCACAACAGTTTGGCGCAACGTGAACCATCCTGCTCTCCCGAACAGACTCCGAGACCTGTCGTGGATGGTCGCTCACGAGATCCTCCCAGTCAGGTCCGTCATGCACTCCCGGGGCATGTCCACGGTTTCAACCTGCCCCCGACCTGGTTGTGGCGCGCCAGAGTCGGTGAGGCATCTGCTCTGGGAGTGCAGCGCTGCTGAGGACCAGTGGGCAATGGCCGGCTCCTTAAAATTCCCGTACTTGCCAGCAAGGGAGGTCCTCACAGCACAGAAAGTGCTATATGGGGTGAGCCCGGGAACAACATCGAAAAAAGAGTTTGCAGACGAGTGGCTCACCCTAGCCGCCATCAAAGACGCCATATGGACCTCCAGAAACTTGCTGGTAAGAAGGCACATGCAGATCCCCCCCGTGGCTGTGATCCGAATGGCTGCAGCAACGGCCAAAGCGGCCAGAGCTGCAGGCGGCAAGCCTAGGACACAGCCACAACGAAGAATCGCCTCTGTGCCCATTCGGAGGAAGGAGCCGGAGCCACACGGGAAAAGGTCACAGCAGCGGCGGCCTGGCTCTCCGGGTGAGGCAGGTGGGAAGGAGCTCCAGGGTGAGGATCTCGTCTGAGCGACAGGATGCAGAGCGGCAGGCCCTCGAGAGACCTAATGTTTGGGGGAGCGGGATGAGTTACTCTTGTTGGGGACTCGCTGCGCTCCTGTACAAACACAAGGAGATCCGGACAAAGAACATTTTAACAGATGCACTCCCTTTTAAAGGTTTTAAATGGACACTGTTTTTCCTTTTATCTTTTTTACCCTATTACCAATTGCGATTGTTTTATCTGTAATGTCTTTTTAAATGCTCTTATTGTTTTAAAATAAGACTCTTACAGAATACATGGTTATTTTAAGTAATTGGTCTTGAAAAAAGCAAAGTGGTAAATGTATGAAAACATGTGCCAATAAACTTTTTCGAAAGAAAAAATCTGTTCTTATCAGTTTAATATCTGATACGTCCTCTATAAGGGGACTCCATATTAAACGGATTTTTAGTACCTGGAGCTGAGAAAGGGGCTTGCCCCGTCCACTCCACGCATCGGCCCGGTATTGCAGTGCCGCTGGGAAAGGTGCACCCTTCTCTTTGCCTTGTGGAATATGAAAAAACAAAGCGACAACTGCGTCAGACGACTTTGTTACAGCTGCTATGGTGATTGGTGTAAAAGCACACCATGTAACGACCCAAAGTGAGTTTTGCCTTTGACTGGAAGACAAAGATGACAACGCCCTATCGCAGTAGGTCCATATCGAACCTGGGAAAAGGGGGAAATGGGCGTGGACTGGCACCGGATATGCAGCAAGGCGAAGGAGGCTTACCGTGAACACGGTTCCTGGGAAGACGGGGGACTTTGGCTGCTGTTGAGGAGTGGGCTGTGCTTACTCTGGTTTCTCTTCATAACGTACAAGTCTTTCGCCTTTTACTAAAGACTTCCGTGGAGAGGAGCACCCATGAGTTAAACCTATTTTTGTCAGGCCCTGCAATTTGGCAGAGCCTCGTGCACTTGTGAAAAGCAAAAGAGCTGTCCTTGACGAGACGCGTGGCCTCACAGAGGAGAGACCCGGGGCGGAGCTGCTAAATCTCGGTTGTTGACGGAGCGGTTTTTGAAGCGAGTGCTCCACGACAAGTGACAACTCTGCACGGGAGGTGGCCCGGGGCAGCAGGCAGCAAGGGCTCATCGCTTCTCGGCCTTTTGGCTAAGATCAAGTGTAGTATCTGTTCTTATCAGTTTAATATCTGATACGTCCTCTATAAGGGGACTCCATATTAAACGGATTTTTAGTACCTGGAGCTGAGAAAGGGGCTTGCCCCGTCCACTCCACGCATCGGCCCGGTATTGCAGTGCCGCTGGGAACGGTGCACCCTTCTCTTTGCCTTGTGGAATATGAAAAAACAAAGCGACAACTGCGTCAGACGACTTTGTTACAGCTGCTATGGTGATTGGTGTAAAAGCACACCATGTAACGACCCAAAGTGAGTTTTGCCTTTGACTGGAAGACAAACATGACAACGCCCTATCGCAGTAGGTCCATATCGAACCTGGGAAAAGGGGGAAATGGGCGTGGACTGGCACCGGATATGCAGCAAGGCGAAGGAGGCTTACCGTGAACACGGTTCCTGGGAAGACGGGGGACTTTGGCTGCTGTTGAGGAGTGGGCTGTGCTTACTCTGGTTTCTCTTCATAACGTACAAGTCTTTCGCCTTTTACTAAAGACTTCCGTGGAGAGGAGCACCCATGAGTTAAACCTATTTTTGTCAGGCCCTGCAATTTGGCAGAGCCTCGTGCACTTGTGAAAAGCAAAAGAGCTGTCCTTGACGAGACGCGTGGCCTCACAGAGGAGAGACCCGGGGCGGAGCTGCTAAATCTCGGTTGTTGACGGAGCGGTTTTTGAAGCGAGTGCTCCACGACAAGTGACAACTCTGCACGGGAGGTGGCCCGGGGCAGCAGGCAGCAAGGGCTCATCGCTTCTCGGCCTTTTGGCTAAGATCAAGTGTAGTATCTGTTCTTATCAGTTTAATATCTGATACGTCCTCTATAAGGGGACTCCATATTAAACGGATTTTTAGTACCTGGAGCTGAGAAAGGGGCTTGCCCCGTCCACTCCACTCATCGGCCCGGTATTGCAGTGCCGCTGGGAACGGTGCACCCTTCTCTTTGCCTTGTGGAATATGAAAAAACAAAGCGACAACTGCGTCAGACGACTTTGTTACAGCTGCTATGGTGATTGGTGTAAAAGCACACCATGTAACGACCCAAAGTGAGTTTTGCCTTTGACTGGAAGACAAACATGACAACGCCCTATCGCAGTAGGTCCATATCGAACCTGGGAAAAGGGGGAAATGGGCGTGGACTGGCACCGGATATGCAGCAAGGCGAAGGAGGCTTACCGTGAACACGGTTCCTGGGAAGACGGGGGACTTTGGCTGCTGTTGAGGAGTGGGCTGTGCTTACTCTGGTTTCTCTTCATAACGTACAAGTCTTTCGCCTTTTACTAAAGACTTCCGTGGAGAGGAGCACCCATGAGTTAAACCTATTTTTGTCAGGCCCTGCAATTTGGCAGAGCCTCGTGCACTTGTGAAAAGCAAAAGAGCTGTCCTTGACGAGACGCGTGGCCTCACAGAGGAGAGACCCGGGGCGGAGCTGCTAAATCTCGGTTGTTGACGGAGCGGTTTTTGAAGCGAGTGCTCCACGACAAGTGACAACTCTGCACGGGAGGTGGCCCGGGGCAGCAGGCAGCAAGGGCTCATCGCTTCTCGGCCTTTTGGCTAAGATCAAGTGTAGTATCTGTTCTTATCAGTTTAATATCTGATACGTCCTCTATAAGGGGACTCCATATTAAACGGATTTTTAGTACCTGGAGCTGAGAAAGGGGCTTGCCCCGTCCACTCCACGCATCGGCCCGGTATTGCAGTGCCGCTGGGAACGGTGCACCCTTCTCTTTGCCTTGTGGAATATGAAAAAACAAAGCGACAACTGCGTCAGACGACTTTGTTACAGCTGCTATGGTGATTGGTGTAAAAGCACACCATGTAACGACCCAAAGTGAGTTTTGCCTTTGACTGGAAGACAAACATGACAACGCCCTATCGCAGTAGGTCCATATCGAACCTGGGAAAAGGGGGAAATGGGCGTGGACTGGCACCGGATATGCAGCAAGGCGAAGGAGGCTTACCGTGAACACGGTTCCTGGGAAGACGGGGGACTTTGGCTGCTGTTGAGGAGTGGGCTGTGCTTACTCTGGTTTCTCTTCATAACGTACAAGTCTTTCGCCTTTTACTAAAGACTTCCGTGGAGAGGAGCACCCATGAGTTAAACCTATTTTTGTCAGGCCCTGCAATTTGGCAGAGCCTCGTGCACTTGTGAAAAGCAAAAGAGCTGTCCTTGACGAGACGCGTGGCCTCACAGAGGAGAGACCCGGGGCGGAGCTGCTAAATCTCGGTTGTTGACGGAGCGGTTTTTGAAGCGAGTGCTCCACGACAAGTGACAACTCTGCACGGGAGGTGGCCCGGGGCAGCAGGCAGCAAGGGCTCATCGCTTCTCGGCCTTTTGGCTAAGATCAAGTGTAGTATCTGTTCTTATCAGTTTAATATCTGATACGTCCTCTATAAGGGGACTCCATATTAAACGGATTTTTAGTACCTGGAGCTGAGAAAGGGGCTTGCCCCGTCCACTCCACGCATCGGCCCGGTATTGCAGTGCCGCTGGGAAAGGTGCACCCTTCTCTTTGCCTTGTGGAATATGAAAAAACAAAGCGACAACTGCGTCAGACGACTTTGTTACAGCTGCTATGGTGATTGGTGTAAAAGCACACCATGTAACGACCCAAAGTGAGTTTTGCCTTTGACTGGAAGACAAAGATGACAACGCCCTATCGCAGTAGGTCCATATCGAACCTGGGAAAAGGGGGAAATGGGCGTGGACTGGCACCGGATATGCAGCAAGGCGAAGGAGGCTTACCGTGAACACGGTTCCTGGGAAGACGGGGGACTTTGGCTGCTGTTGAGGAGTGGGCTGTGCTTACTCTGGTTTTTCTTCATAACGTACAAGTCTTTCGCCTTTTACTAAAGACTTCCGTGGAGAGGAGCACCCATGAGTTAAACCTATTTTTGTCAGGCCCTGCAATTTGGCAGAGCCTCGTGCACTTGTGAAAAGCAAAAGAGCTGTCCTTGACGAGACGCGTGGCCTCACAGAGGAGAGACCCGGGGCGGAGCTGCTAAATCTCGGTTGTTGACGGAGCGGTTTTTGAAGCGAGTGCTCCACGACAAGTGACAACTCTGCACGGGAGGTGGCCCGGGGCAGCAGGCAGCAAGGGCTCATCGCTTCTCGGCCTTTTGGCTAAGATCAAGTGTAGTATCTGTTCTTATCAGTTTAATATCTGATACGTCCTCTATAAGGGGACTCCATATTAAACGGATTTTTAGTACCTGGAGCTGAGAAAGGGGCTTGCCCCGTCCACTCCACGCATCGGCCCGGTATTGCAGTGCCGCTGGGAACGGTGCACCCTTCTCTTTGCCTTGTGGAATATGAAAAAACAAAGCGACAACTGCGTCAGACGACTTTGTTACAGCTGCTATGGTGATTGGTGTAAAAGCACACCATGTAACGACCCAAAGTGAGTTTTGCCTTTGACTGGAAGACAAACATGACAACGCCCTATCGCAGTAGGTCCATATCGAACCTGGGAAAAGGGGGAAATGGGCGTGGACTGGCACCGGATATGCAGCAAGGCGAAGGAGGCTTACCGTGAACACGGTTCCTGGGAAGACGGGGGACTTTGGCTGCTGTTGAGGAGTGGGCTGTGCTTACTCTGGTTTCTCTTCATAACGTACAAGTCTTTCGCCTTTTACTAAAGACTTCCGTGGAGAGGAGCACCCATGAGTTAAACCTATTTTTGTCAGGCCCTGCAATTTGGCAGAGCCTCGTGCACTTGTGAAAAGCAAAAGAGCTGTCCTTGACGAGACGCGTGGCCTCACAGAGGAGAGACCCGGGGCGGAGCTGCTAAATCTCGGTTGTTGACGGAGCGGTTTTTGAAGCGAGTGCTCCACGACAAGTGACAACTCTGCACGGGAGGTGGCCCGGGGCAGCAGGCAGCAAGGGCTCATCGCTTCTCGGCCTTTTGGCTAAGATCAAGTGTAGTATCTGTTCTTATCAGTTTAATATCTGATACGTCCTCTATAAGGGGACTCCATATTAAACGGATTTTTAGTACCTGGAGCTGAGAAAGGGGCTTGCCCCGTCCACTCCACTCATCGGCCCGGTATTGCAGTGCCGCTGGGAACGGTGCACCCTTCTCTTTGCCTTGTGGAATATGAAAAAACAAAGCGACAACTGCGTCAGACGACTTTGTTACAGCTGCTATGGTGATTGGTGTAAAAGCACACCATGTAACGACCCAAAGTGAGTTTTGCCTTTGACTGGAAGACAAACATGACAACGCCCTATCGCAGTAGGTCCATATCGAACCTGGGAAAAGGGGGAAATGGGCGTGGACTGGCACCGGATATGCAGCAAGGCGAAGGAGGCTTACCGTGAACACGGTTCCTGGGAAGACGGGGGACTTTGGCTGCTGTTGAGGAGTGGGCTGTGCTTACTCTGGTTTCTCTTCATAACGTACAAGTCTTTCGCCTTTTACTAAAGACTTCCGTGGAGAGGAGCACCCATGAGTTAAACCTATTTTTGTCAGGCCCTGCAATTTGGCAGAGCCTCGTGCACTTGTGAAAAGCAAAAGAGCTGTCCTTGACGAGACGCGTGGCCTCACAGAGGAGAGACCCGGGGCGGAGCTGCTAAATCTCGGTTGTTGACGGAGCGGTTTTTGAAGCGAGTGCTCCACGACAAGTGACAACTCTGCACGGGAGGTGGCCCGGGGCAGCAGGCAGCAAGGGCTCATCGCTTCTCGGCCTTTTGGCTAAGACAGCGATCGCCTCCAGCTACTGGGAGAGTCGGTGCTTGTTTCTGTAGCATTGGTCTCTACTGGGTTTTGGAGGAGATTAGGTTTAGGTGCCTTTGTACAGTGATCAGTTGGGGTCGTGCGGTGTATGGGGCACAACTGATCACTGGTAGTTTTAGTGTAGTTTAGTGTTTTTAGCTTGGTGTAGCACCGTCTATTCTAGGCTATTTTTTTACAGTTTTAAGTATTTATTTGTTTTTACTTGTAAATAGCGTTTGTTTCTTTTAGTAAACTGTTAGCCTACTGGCCCTGGTGGCCAGTAGGCTACCCCCTTTTATTTTGTCCTTTAGCTTAACTTGTTTCTCTCTCTTCACAACCAAAGAGAGTCTAGGTGGACACTGTCTCCATCATGTCAGCCACAAGTGCTGGCATGAGGAGACACCATAGTGTCCGCTTTCTTTTAAAAGAAAAAACATTGATTTCACGGTTAGACTTCTCTCGAAATTTGGTACAAAAGGTTCTTGGATTTAAGGCTGACGATTTGAATTGTATTCTTTCACTTCCCTTTAACAAGGGCTTTGACGTAAGTTTCGCAAATGCCCAAGGGTTAAGGAATTTCTGGACACGATATGAAAATGTAAAATCCCAATTCTCTGCATTTGACGTGGAGAAACTTACTGACAATGCTGCCAAGGTAGTCATTGTCAGAATGTTCAATGAAACAGTCAGTGCAGCAGATATTGAAGTATGGTTGGGAAGATTCTGCACAGTCAAAGGACAGGCTACCAAGGTAAGGGATGTGGACGGCATTTGGAATTGCAGCTGGAGGGTCCCCATTGTCCAATGGCAGGACCCCCAGGGCTTCCAAGGCCTGAAACACCTGCCCTCGATGATAGTCCTGGGACAGAACAGAGGCTACATACATTACCAGGGCCAGCCCAAGCTCTGCCACAAGTGTGGGGAGCATGGGCATTTGGCCGAAGCGTGCCAGAAAATCATATGTGGGAAGTGTAGAGAAGTTGGGCACACTTTTGAGCAGTGTCCCAATGGCAGGAAGTGTAATCTTTGTGGAGAAACAACACATCTCTTCAGAGATTGCCCCAGATCCTTTGCCAACATGGTCAAGTCAAGGGCAGCCAGAGAACAAAAAGAAAATGTACCTGAAGAGCAAAAAGAAAAAGAACAGCCAAAAGTACCAGCGGTGACACGAGAGGGGGAGCCCAATTCCCCCCCTCCGGGGAGTATGGCATCCTCTCAAGAGGGTGCTGACTCCCCACAGGAAGGCGAGGAGGTGGCTGTGCTGGCAGAGGAGGGGGGAGATGGGTCCATGGCCGAGTCTTGCTCCACCGGCAGTCTGGTTACTGTCGGGGAGGAAGAGCAGCCAATGGACTCTGACAACAGTTCCCCTCTCCCCAATGGCCAGTCGACTAAGAGGCCAGCATCAGAACTGTCTTCGGAATCTCTAGTATTAGAGAAGAGGGGTAGAGCTGGGTCTCAATCAGACAGTTCATCTGTGGATGAGCCCAGAGTCTTCCCCTCCAGTTCACCCAATGAGGTCTCATTTCTTCAGATTGCTCTCCAATCAACCCCGAAAATCTCAAACACTTTCAACAAAAGGATGCAGGAAAGGCCACCTGCCAGAGCCCGACGGGGGAATGAAGCTCAACCCTGTAACTCCCCCCCCCTTGGAGTAAAGGAAGAGCTTCATTCACATGAGATCAACCGTGAGAGTTCATAGGCCTTTTTAAAAAAATGGGTTTACATGGTCTACCTGTTGGTTTTAAACATACTCATGGCACTCACCTTCTCAACCGTCAATGTGAGAAGTGTGAAGTCGAGAGTTAGAGCTCAGAGTGTTTTAGATGCCCTTCGTTCCTTTAAATCAGATGTGTTTTTAATACAAGAATGTAGCCTACCGTTTTTAAAGCACTACAGTCAATGGGAGGATATGTGGGGAAAACAATCAATATGGAGTGGATCAAATCAAAATAAATGTGATGGGGTGGCGATTTTAATAAATAATCCACACGTGCTGGTGAAGGGGAGCACTGTGGTGAGAGACGGTAGGGCTTTGGTGGCACGTTTGACTTTTATGGGACAGGATTTTAACCTCTTAAATGTTTATGGTTTTAATGAAAAAAATGACAGGTACGACCTTTTAGAAGACCTGCAGCCCCACATGTTAGGTAGGGCACCTTTAGTTGTAGGGGGGGATTTTAACTGCGTTTTTAACAGGCAGGATAGGAGAGGGGCAGGGGAGGATTTTAAAGTTGACAAAACATCGGTTTTATTACGGGATATATGCAGGGATTTTAAGCTTCAAGACTGTTTTAAGACCATGCATCCCGGAGAGGAGGGCTTCACCTGGTTCAGTGGTGATGGCACCAGAGCCTCTCGCATAGATTTTGTTTTTACAAGGGACTGTCCACCGACCGATGCTAGATTAACCCCTGTCTTCTTCTCTGATCACCTGATGCTCTCGTGCACCCTTTCACTCCCTTCGGATGTGACAGCAGGAAGTGGTCTGTGGAAACTCAACTGCTCCCTTTTAGAGGATAGGGAGTTAGTTAGTCAGTACAGGGAGCAGTATAAAGAATGGCAGACCCTTCAAGACCTTTACAATACACGTGCACATTGGTGGGAAATGGTGAAGGTGAAGACGCAGACTTTCTTTAGACAGGCAGGTAGAAAGAAAAAAGGTAGGGAGACCAGACACATGTTGGGGCTGCAGAAGCGTTTACAGCGCTATTTTATTTTAAACCAACGGGGAATGGATTTTAATGATGAGATTAAAGAAATAAAATTACAAATGTCGGTTTTAGCAGAAATAAAAAGCAGGGGTGTGATTTTAAGGAGTAGAGAACGGGAAATGGAGGAAGGGGAAAAATGTACTCGCTACTTTTTCAAAAAAATTATGAATAAAGGGGGGAGCATAATAAAACTAAAGAAAGACAATGGGGATTCAACAGAAACAACAGAAGAAATGAAACAGACAGTAGAAGAGTATTTTAAGGATCTCTATAAAGAAAGACCCATAAAAAATCACACCTTGATGAAAGTTTTAGAGTCTTTTAATAACACGGTAAGCGACAGCGTGCTTTTAGAAAAAGATTTTAACATCAACGAAATGACCAGATGCCTGACTGTTTTTAAGAAAGGGAAGTCCCCAGGACAGGACGGACTTCCCTTGGAATTTTATTTGACATTCTGGGACATTTTAGCACCTGACCTACTTGCTGTTTTTATGGACTTTGACCGACTAGATCGACTCCCCGACAGTTTTAGAGTAGGGATAGTGACTCTCCTATATAAAAGTAAGGACAAGACTGACTTGAAAAACTGGAGACCTATCACCCTTTTAAATGTAGACTGCAAACTTTTTAGCAAACTTTTAGCCACAAGGATGTCCTTGTTTTTAGATGAACTGATCCACCCGGATCAAGCCTGTGCCATTCCGGGGAGGAAGATCACCGACAGCCTCGTACTGATCAGAGACACCATCTGTTATGCGAGAGACAGAAACATCCGACTAGTAGTCCTAAATTTAGACTTTGAAAAGGCCTTTGATCGGATCTCGCATCAGTACCTCTTCCAGGTACTGCAAAAAGTGGGTCTGCCTGAAAGGTTTAGAGTGTGGGTGGGGCTGCTATACCGGGATATAAGCAGTAAATTCGTTGTTAACGGGCATCTGACAAAAGCCGTCGATATTAACGGCGGTGTCCGTCAGGGTTGTCCGTTATCTGCCCTCCTCTACGTTCTATGTATCGAACCATTGGCACAGCTCTTGAGAAGGGATAAATGGATCAAGGGGGTCCAAATTCCTGGGAGCGGGGGTTTGGATTCAAAGTGCATTTTATATATGGACGACGTGAACATTTTATGCACTGACCTTTTATCCATTGACAGGACACTGGACTTAACAGACTGGTTTGGACAGGCCTCTGGGTCGAAACTGAACCGGAGCAAGACCCAAGCCCAATTTTATGGACCATGGACAAAGACAGAGACGACTGGACTCCCCCTGACTATGACTCAGACGTACCAAAAAATACTGGGCATACAATTTGATAGGGATGGGGGAGGGAAAACAAATTGGGCTGAAGTGGTAGGGAAAGCTAGGCAGCGACTGGGATACTGGGGACTTAGAGGACTAACCCTTGAAGGCAAGGTTTTAATCATTAAGGCGATGATTTTACCCTTGTTTTTACTGATTGGTTCTGTTTTTATTCCTCCTAGGAGAGTGCTTTTAGAAGTGGAGAAGGCCATTTTCTATTTCCTGTGGGGGTCCAAGTGGGAGAGACTGAGGCGGGACGTCATGAAGCTCCCAAAGGAAAAAGGAGGAAAAGGCGTCCCAGACCTCCACATGTTTTTAGCCACTCGATACACTGCACTCCATTTTAAGTACGCCACAGCCCCATCCAAAGACCACAAAACCACAGCAATGACACGCTTCTGGATGGGGTCCTACCTGCGCCGGTTACAGATTTTATCCAGTGACCTGAGAACACCAGTGTCTTTTAGACTACCACCACCATATGCTTTTATTCAAGATTTTTTAAAACGTTTTAACTTGGAAAAAGAGGAGTTGTATGTTTTAACTAACCACCGCTCTCTGATTGCTGTTGTGCAGGAGCGGGAACCAGTGAGTCCAGTGCGCGGGCTCGCAGTCGGCGAGCCCACAACAGTTTGGCACAACGTGAACCATCCTGCTCTCCCGAACAGACTCCGAGACCTGTCGTGGATGGTCGCTCACGAGATCCTCCCAGTCAGGTCCGTCATGCACTCCCGGGGCATGTCCACGGTTTCAACCTGCCCCCGACCTGGTTGTGGCGCGCCAGAGTCGGTGAGGCATCTGCTCTGGGAGTGCAGCGCTGCTGAGGACCAGTGGGCAATGGCCGGCTCCTTAAAATTCCCGTACTTGCCAGCAAGGGAGGTCCTCACAGCACAGAAAGTGCTATATGGGGTGAGCCCGGGAACAACATCGAAAAAAGAGTTTGCAGACGAGTGGCTCACCCTAGCCGCCATCAAAGACGCCATATGGACCTCCAGAAACTTGCTGGTAAGAAGGCACATGCAGATCCCCCCCGTGGCTGTGATCCGAATGGCTGCAGCAACGGCCAAAGCGGCCAGAGCTGCAGGCGGCAAGCCTAGGACACAGCCACAACGAAGAATCGCCTCTGTGCCCATTCGGAGGAAGGAGCCGGAGCCACACGGGAAAAGGTCACAGCAGCGGCGGCCTGGCTCTCCGGGTGAGGCAGGTGGGAAGGAGCTCCAGGGTGAGGATCTCGTCTGAGCGACAGGATGCAGAGCGGCAGGCCCTCGAGAGACCGAATGTTTGGGGGAGCGGGATGAGTTACTCTCGTTGGGGACTCGCTGCGCTCCTGCACAAACACAAGGAGATCCGGACAAAGAACATTTTAACAGATGCACTCCCTTTTAAAGGTTTTAAATGGACACTGTTTTTCCTTTTATCTTTTTTACCCTATTACCAATTGCGATTGTTTTATCTGTAATGTCTTTTTAAATGCTCTTATTGTTTTAAAATAAGACTCTTACAGAATACATGGTTATTTTAAGCAATTGGTCTTGAAAAAAGCAAAGTGGTAAATGTATGAAAACATGTGCCAATAAACTTTTTCGAAAGAAAAAAAAAATCTGTTCTTATCAGTTTAATATCTGATACGTCCTCTATAAGGGGACTCCATATTAAACGGATTTTTAGTACCTGGAGCTGAGAAAGGGGCTTGCCCCGTCCACTCCACGCATCGGCCCGGTATTGCAGTGCCGCTGGGAACGGTGCACCCTTCTCTTTGCCTTGTGGAATATGAAAAAACAAAGCGACAACTGCGTCAGACGACTTTGTTACAGCTGCTATGGTGATTGGTGTAAAAGCACACCATGTAACGACCCAAAGTGAGTTTTGCCTTTGACTGGAAGACAAACATGACAACGCCCTATCGCAGTAGGTCCATATCGAACCTGGGAAAAGGGGGAAATGGGCGTGGACTGGCACCGGATATGCAGCAAGGCGAAGGAGGCTTACCGTGAACACGGTTCCTGGGAAGACGGGGGACTTTGGCTGCTGTTGAGGAGTGGGCTGTGCTTACTCTGGTTTCTCTTCATAACGTACAAGTCTTTCGCCTTTTACTAAAGACTTCCGTGGAGAGGAGCACCCATGAGTTAAACCTATTTTTGTCAGGCCCTGCAATTTGGCAGAGCCTCGTGCACTTGTGAAAAGCAAAAGAGCTGTCCTTGACGAGACGCGTGGCCTCACAGAGGAGAGACCCGGGGCGGAGCTGCTAAATCTCGGTTGTTGACGGAGCGGTTTTTGAAGCGAGTGCTCCACGACAAGTGACAACTCTGCACGGGAGGTGGCCCGGGGCAGCAGGCAGCAAGGGCTCATCGCTTCTCGGCCTTTTGGCTAAGATCAAGTGTAGTATCTGTTCTTATCAGTTTAATATCTGATACGTCCTCTATAAGGGGACTCCATATTAAACGGATTTTTAGTACCTGGAGCTGAGAAAGGGGCTTGCCCCGTCCACTCCACGCATCGGCCCGGTATTGCAGTGCCGCTGGGAACGGTGCACCCTTCTCTTTGCCTTGTGGAATATGAAAAAACAAAGCGACAACTGCGTCAGACGACTTTGTTACAGCTGCTATGGTGATTGGTGTAAAAGCACACCATGTAACGACCCAAAGTGAGTTTTGCCTTTGACTGGAAGACAAACATGACAACGCCCTATCGCAGTAGGTCCATATCGAACCTGGGAAAAGGGGGAAATGGGCGTGGACTGGCACCGGATATGCAGCAAGGCGAAGGAGGCTTACCGTGAACACGGTTCCTGGGAAGACGGGGGACTTTGGCTGCTGTTGAGGAGTGGGCTGTGCTTACTCTGGTTTCTCTTCATAACGTACAAGTCTTTCGCCTTTTACTAAAGACTTCCGTGGAGAGGAGCACCCATGAGTTAAACCTATTTTTGTCAGGCCCTGCAATTTGGCAGAGCCTCGTGCACTTGTGAAAAGCAAAAGAGCTGTCCTTGACGAGACGCGTGGCCTCACAGAGGAGAGACCCGGGGCGGAGCTGCTAAATCTCGGTTGTTGACGGAGCGGTTTTTGAAGCGAGTGCTCCACGACAAGTGACAACTCTGCACGGGAGGTGGCCCGGGGCAGCAGGCAGCAAGGGCTCATCGCTTCTCGGCCTTTTGGCTAAGATCAAGTGTAGTATCTGTTCTTATCAGTTTAATATCTGATACGTCCTCTATAAGGGGACTCCATATTAAACGGATTTTTAGTACCTGGAGCTGAGAAAGGGGCTTGCCCCGTCCACTCCACGCATCGGCCCGGTATTGCAGTGCCGCTGGGAACGGTGCACCCTTCTCTTTGCCTTGTGGAATATGAAAAAACAAAGCGACAACTGCGTCAGACGACTTTGTTACAGCTGCTATGGTGATTGGTGTAAAAGCACACCATGTAACGACCCAAAGTGAGTTTTGCCTTTGACTGGAAGACAAACATGACAACGCCCTATCGCAGTAGGTCCATATCGAACCTGGGAAAAGGGGGAAATGGGCGTGGACTGGCACCGGATATGCAGCAAGGCGAAGGAGGCTTACCGTGAACACGGTTCCTGGGAAGACGGGGGACTTTGGCTGCTGTTGAGGAGTGGGCTGTGCTTACTCTGGTTTCTCTTCATAACGTACAAGTCTTTCGCCTTTTACTAAAGACTTCCGTGGAGAGGAGCACCCATGAGTTAAACCTATTTTTGTCAGGCCCTGCAATTTGGCAGAGCCTCGTGCACTTGTGAAAAGCAAAAGAGCTGTCCTTGACGAGACGCGTGGCCTCACAGAGGAGAGACCCGGGGCGGAGCTGCTAAATCTCGGTTGTTGACGGAGCGGTTTTTGAAGCGAGTGCTCCACGACAAGTGACAACTCTGCACGGGAGGTGGCCCGGGGCAGCAGGCAGCAAGGGCTCATCGCTTCTCGGCCTTTTGGCTAAGATCAAGTGTAGTATCTGTTCTTATCAGTTTAATATCTGATACGTCCTCTATAAGGGGACTCCATATTAAACGGATTTTTAGTACCTGGAGCTGAGAAAGGGGCTTGCCCCGTCCACTCCACGCATCGGCCCGGTATTGCAGTGCCGCTGGGAACGGTGCACCCTTCTCTTTGCCTTGTGGAATATGAAAAAACAAAGCGACAACTGCGTCAGACGACTTTGTTACAGCTGCTATGGTGATTGGTGTAAAAGCACACCATGGAACGACCCAAAGTGAGTTTTGCCTTTGACTGGAAGACAAACATGACAACGCCCTATCGCAGTAGGTCCATATCGAACCTGGGAAAAGGGGGAAATGGGCGTGGACTGGCACCGGATATGCAGCAAGGCGAAGGAGGCTTACCGTGAACACGGTTCCTGGGAAGACGGGGGACTTTGGCTGCTGTTGAGGAGTGGGCTGTGCTTACTCTGGTTTCTCTTCATAACGTACAAGTCTTTCGCCTTTTACTAAAGACTTCCGTGGAGAGGAGCACCCATGAGTTAAACCTATTTTTGTCAGGCCCTGCAATTTGGCAGAGCCTCGTGCACTTGTGAAAAGCAAAAGAGCTGTCCTTGACGAGACGCGTGGCCTCACAGAGGAGAGACCCGGGGCGGAGCTGCTAAATCTCGGTTGTTGACGGAGCGGTTTTTGAAGCGAGTGCTCCACGACAAGTGACAACTCTGCACGGGAGGTGGCCCGGGGCAGCAGGCAGCAAGGGCTCATCGCTTCTCGGCCTTTTGGCTAAGATCAAGTGTAGTATCTGTTCTTATCAGTTTAATATCTGATACGTCCTCTATAAGGGGACTCCATATTAAACGGATTTTTAGTACCTGGAGCTGAGAAAGGGGCTTGCCCCGTCCACTCCACGCATCGGCCCGGTATTGCAGTGCCGCTGGGAACGGTGCACCCTTCTCTTTGCCTTGTGGAATATGAAAAAACAAAGCGACAACTGCGTCAGACGACTTTGTTACAGCTGCTATGGTGATTGGTGTAAAAGCACACCATGTAACGACCCAAAGTGAGTTTTGCCTTTGACTGGAAGACAAACATGACAACGCCCTATCGCAGTAGGTCCATATCGAACCTGGGAAAAGGGGGAAATGGGCGTGGACTGGCACCGGATATGCAGCAAGGCGAAGGAGGCTTACCGTGAACACGGTTCCTGGGAAGACGGGGGACTTTGGCTGCTGTTGAGGAGTGGGCTGTGCTTACTCTGGTTTCTCTTCATAACGTACAAGTCTTTCGCCTTTTACTAAAGACTTCCGTGGAGAGGAGCACCCATGAGTTAAACCTATTTTTGTCAGGCCCTGCAATTTGGCAGAGCCTCGTGCACTTGTGAAAAGCAAAAGAGCTGTCCTTGACGAGACGCGTGGCCTCACAGAGGAGAGACCCGGGGCGGAGCTGCTAAATCTCGGTTGTTGACGGAGCGGTTTTTGAAGCGAGTGCTCCACGACAAGTGACAACTCTGCACGGGAGGTGGCCCGGGGCAGCAGGCAGCAAGGGCTCATCGCTTCTCGGCCTTTTGGCTAAGATCAAGTGTAGTATCTGTTCTTATCAGTTTAATATCTGATACGTCCTCTATAAGGGGACTCCATATTAAACGGATTTTTAGTACCTGGAGCTGAGAAAGGGGCTTGCCCCGTCCACTCCACGCATCGGCCCGGTATTGCAGTGCCGCTGGGAACGGTGCACCCTTCTCTTTGCCTTGTGGAATATGAAAAAACAAAGCGACAACTGCGTCAGACGACTTTGTTACAGCTGCTATGGTGATTGGTGTAAAAGCACACCATGTAACGACCCAAAGTGAGTTTTGCCTTTGACTGGAAGACAAACATGACAACGCCCTATCGCAGTAGGTCCATATCGAACCTGGGAAAAGGGGGAAATGGGCGTGGACTGGCACCGGATATGCAGCAAGGCGAAGGAGGCTTACCGTGAACACGGTTCCTGGGAAGACGGGGGACTTTGGCTGCTGTTGAGGAGTGGGCTGTGCTTACTCTGGTTTCTCTTCATAACGTACAAGTCTTTCGCCTTTTACTAAAGACTTCCGTGGAGAGAAGCACCCATGAGTTAAACCTATTTTTGTCAGGCCCTGCAATTTGGCAGAGCCTCGTGCACTTGTGAAAAGCAAAAGAGCTGTCCTTGACGAGACGCGTGGCCTCACAGAGGAGAGACCCGGGGCGGAGCTGCTAAATCTCGGTTGTTGACGGAGCGGTTTTTGAAGCGAGTGCTCCACGACAAGTGACAACTCTGCACGGGAGGTGGCCCGGGGCAGCAGGCAGCAAGGGCTCATCGCTTCTCGGCCTTTTGGCTAAGATCAAGTGTAGTATCTGTTCTTATCAGTTTAATATCTGATACGTCCTCTATAAGGGGACTCCATATTAAACGGATTTTTAGTACCTGGAGCTGAGAAAGGGGCTTGCCCCGTCCACTCCACGCATCGGCCCGGTATTGCAGTGCCGCTGGGAACGGTGCACCCTTCTCTTTGCCTTGTGGAATATGAAAAAACAAAGCGACAACTGCGTCAGACGACTTTGTTACAGCTGCTATGGTGATTGGTGTAAAAGCACACCATGTAACGACCCAAAGTGAGTTTTGCCTTTGACTGGAAGACAAACATGACAACGCCCTATCGCAGTAGGTCCATATCGAACCTGGGAAAAGGGGGAAATGGGCGTGGACTGGCACCGGATATGCAGCAAGGCGAAGGAGGCTTACCGTGAACACGGTTCCTGGGAAGACGGGGGACTTTGGCTGCTGTTGAGGAGTGGGCTGTGCTTACTCTGGTTTCTCTTCATAACGTACAAGTCTTTCGCCTTTTACTAAAGACTTCCGTGGAGAGGAGCACCCATGAGTTAAACCTATTTTTGTCAGGCCCTGCAATTTGGCAGAGCCTCGTGCACTTGTGAAAAGCAAAAGAGCTGTCCTTGACGAGACGCGTGGCCTCACAGAGGAGAGACCCGGGGCGGAGCTGCTAAATCTCGGTTGTTGACGGAGCGGTTTTTGAAGCGAGTGCTCCACGACAAGTGACAACTCTGCACGGGAGGTGGCCCGGGGCAGCAGGCAGCAAGGGCTCATCGCTTCTCGGCCTTTTGGCTAAGATCAAGTGTAGTATCTGTTCTTATCAGTTTAATATCTGATACGTCCTCTATAAGGGGACTCCATATTAAACGGATTTTTAGTACCTGGAGCTGAGAAAGGGGCTTGCCCCGTCCACTCCACGCATCGGCCCGGTATTGCAGTGCCGCTGGGAACGGTGCACCCTTCTCTTTGCCTTGTGGAATATGAAAAAACAAAGCGACAACTGCGTCAGACGACTTTGTTACAGCTGCTATGGTGATTGGTGTAAAAGCACACCATGTAACGACCCAAAGTGAGTTTTGCCTTTGACTGGAAGACAAACATGACAACGCCCTATCGCAGTAGGTCCATATCGAACCTGGGAAAAGGGGGAAATGGGCGTGGACTGGCACCGGATATGCAGCAAGGCGAAGGAGGCTTACCGTGAACACGGTTCCTGGGAAGACGGGGGACTTTGGCTGCTGTTGAGGAGTGGGCTGTGCTTACTCTGGTTTCTCTTCATAACGTACAAGTCTTTCGCCTTTTACTAAAGACTTCCGTGGAGAGGAGCACCCATGAGTTAAACCTATTTTTGTCAGGCCCTGCAATTTGGCAGAGCCTCGTGCACTTGTGAAAAGCAAAAGAGCTGTCCTTGACGAGACGCGTGGCCTCACAGAGGAGAGACCCGGGGCGGAGCTGCTAAATCTCGGTTGTTGACGGAGCGGTTTTTGAAGCGAGTGCTCCACGACAAGTGACAACTCTGCACGGGAGGTGGCCCGGGGCAGCAGGCAGCAAGGGCTCATCGCTTCTCGGCCTTTTGGCTAAGATCAAGTGTAGTATCTGTTCTTATCAGTTTAATATCTGATACGTCCTCTATAAGGGGACTCCATATTAAACGGATTTTTAGTACCTGGAGCTGAGAAAGGGGCTTGCCCCGTCCACTCCACGCATCGGCCCGGTATTGCAGTGCCGCTGGGAACGGTGCACCCTTCTCTTTGCCTTGTGGAATATGAAAAAACAAAGCGACAACTGCGTCAGACGACTTTGTTACAGCTGCTATGGTGATTGGTGTAAAAGCACACCATGTAACGACCCAAAGTGAGTTTTGCCTTTGACTGGAAGACAAACATGACAACGCCCTATCGCAGTAGGTCCATATCGAACCTGGGAAAAGGGGGAAATGGGCGTGGACTGGCACCGGATATGCAGCAAGGCGAAGGAGGCTTACCGTGAACACGGTTCCTGGGAAGACGGGGGACTTTGGCTGCTGTTGAGGAGTGGGCTGTGCTTACTCTGGTTTCTCTTCATAACGTACAAGTCTTTCGCCTTTTACTAAAGACTTCCGTGGAGAGGAGCACCCATGAGTTAAACCTATTTTTGTCAGGCCCTGCAATTTGGCAGAGCCTCGTGCACTTGTGAAAAGCAAAAGAGCTGTCCTTGACGAGACGCGTGGCCTCACAGAGGAGAGACCCGGGGCGGAGCTGCTAAATCTCGGTTGTTGACGGAGCGGTTTTTGAAGCGAGTGCTCCACGACAAGTGACAACTCTGCACGGGAGGTGGCCCGGGGCAGCAGGCAGCAAGGGCTCATCGCTTCTCGGCCTTTTGGCTAAGATCAAGTGTAGTATCTGTTCTTATCAGTTTAATATCTGATACGTCCTCTATAAGGGGACTCCATATTAAACGGATTTTTAGTACCTGGAGCTGAGAAAGGGGCTTGCCCCGTCCACTCCACGCATCGGCCCGGTATTGCAGTGCCGCTGGGAACGGTGCACCCTTCTCTTTGCCTTGTGGAATATGAAAAAACAAAGCGACAACTGCGTCAGACGACTTTGTTACAGCTGCTATGGTGATTGGTGTAAAAGCACACCATGTAACGACCCAAAGTGAGTTTTGCCTTTGACTGGAAGACAAACATGACAACGCCCTATCGCAGTAGGTCCATATCGAACCTGGGAAAAGGGGGAAATGGGCGTGGACTGGCACCGGATATGCAGCAAGGCGAAGGAGGCTTACCGTGAACACGGTTCCTGGGAAGACGGGGGACTTTGGCTGCTGTTGAGGAGTGGGCTGTGCTTACTCTGGTTTCTCTTCATAACGTACAAGTCTTTCGCCTTTTACTAAAGACTTCCGTGGAGAGGAGCACCCATGAGTTAAACCTATTTTTGTCAGGCCCTGCAATTTGGCAGAGCCTCGTGCACTTGTGAAAAGCAAAAGAGCTGTCCTTGACGAGACGCGTGGCCTCACAGAGGAGAGACCCGGGGCGGAGCTGCTAAATCTCGGTTGTTGACGGAGCGGTTTTTGAAGCGAGTGCTCCACGACAAGTGACAACTCTGCACGGGAGGTGGCCCGGGGCAGCAGGCAGCAAGGGCTCATCGCTTCTCGGCCTTTTGGCTAAGATCAAGTGTAGTATCTGTTCTTATCAGTTTAATATCTGATACGTCCTCTATAAGGGGACTCCATATTAAACGGATTTTTAGTACCTGGAGCTGAGAAAGGGGCTTGCCCCGTCCACTCCACGCATCGGCCCGGTATTGCAGTGCCGCTGGGAACGGTGCACCCTTCTCTTTGCCTTGTGGAATATGAAAAAACAAAGCGACAACTGCGTCAGACGACTTTGTTACAGCTGCTATGGTGATTGGTGTAAAAGCACACCATGTAACGACCCAAAGTGAGTTTTGCCTTTGACTGGAAGACAAACATGACAACGCCCTATCGCAGTAGGTCCATATCGAACCTGGGAAAAGGGGGAAATGGGCGTGGACTGGCACCGGATATGCAGCAAGGCGAAGGAGGCTTACCGTGAACACGGTTCCTGGGAAGACGGGGGACTTTGGCTGCTGTTGAGGAGTGGGCTGTGCTTACTCTGGTTTCTCTTCATAACGTACAAGTCTTTCGCCTTTTACTAAAGACTTCCGTGGAGAAGAGCACCCATGAGTTAAACCTGTTTTTGTCAGGCCCTGCAATTTGGCAGAGCCTCGTGCACTTGTGAAAAGCAAAAGAGCTGTCCTTGACGAGACGCGTGGCCTCACAGAGGAGAGACCCGGGGCGGAGCTGCTAAATCTCGGTTGTTGACGGAGCGGTTTTTGAAGCGAGTGCTCCACGACAAGTGACAACTCTGCACGGGAGGTGGCCCGGGGCAGCAGGCAGCAAGGGCTCATCGCTTCTCGGCCTTTTGGCTAAGATCAAGTGTAGTATCTGTTCTTATCAGTTTAATATCTGATACGTCCTCTACAAGGGGACTCCATATTAAACGGATTTTTAGTACCTGGAGCTGAGAAAGGGGCTTGCCCCGTCCACTCCACGCATCGGCCCGGTATTGCAGTGCCGCTGGGAACGGTGCACCCTTCTCTTTGCCTTGTGGAATATGAAAAAACAAAGCGACAACTGCGTCAGACGACTTTGTTACAGCTGCTATGGTGATTGGTGTAAAAGCACACCATGTAACGACCCAAAGTGAGTTTTGCCTTTGACTGGAAGACAAAGATGACAACGCCCTATCGCAGTAGGTCCATATCGAACCTGGGAAAAGGGGGAAATGGGCGTGGACTGGCACCGGATATGCAGCAAGGCGAAGGAGGCTTACCGTGAACACGGTTCCTGGGAAGACGGGGGACTTTGGCTGCTGTTGAGGAGTGGGCTGTGCTTACTCTGGTTTCTCTTCATAACGTACAAGTCTTTCGCCTTTTACTAAAGACTTCCGTGGAGAGGAGCACCCATGAGTTAAACCTATTTTTGTCAGGCCCTGCAATTTGGCAGAGCCTCGTGCACTTGTGAAAAGCAAAAGAGCTGTCCTTGACGAGACGCGTGGCCTCACAGAGGAGAGACCCGGGGCGGAGCTGCTAAATCTCGGTTGTTGACGGAGCGGTTTTTGAAGCGAGTGCTCCACGACAAGTGACAACTCTGCACGGGAGGTGGCCCGGGGCAGCAGGCAGCAAGGGCTCATCGCTTCTCGGCCTTTTGGCTAAGATCAAGTGTAGTATCTGTTCTTATCAGTTTAATATCTGATACGTCCTCTATAAGGGGACTCCATATTAAATGGATTTTTAGTACCTGGAGCTGAGAAAGGGGCTTGCCCCGTCCACTCCACGCATCGGCCCGGTATTGCAGTGCCGCTGGGAACGGTGCACCCTTCTCTTTGCCTTGTGGAATATGAAAAAACAAAGCGACAACTGCGTCAGACGACTTTGTTACAGCTGCTATGGTGATTGGTGTAAAAGCACACCATGTAACGACCCAAAGTGAGTTTTGCCTTTGACTGGAAGACAAACATGACAACGCCCTATCGCAGTAGGTCCATATCGAACCTGGGAAAAGGGGGAAATGGGCGTGGACTGGCACCGGATATGCAGCAAGGCGAAGGAGGCTTACCGTGAACACGGTTCCTGGGAAGACGGGGGACTTTGGCTGCTGTTGAGGAGTGGGCTGTGCTTACTCTGGTTTCTCTTCATAACGTACAAGTCTTTCGCCTTTTACTAAAGACTTCCGTGGAGAGGAGCACCCATGAGTTAAACCTATTTTTGTCAGGCCCTGCAATTTGGCAGAGCCTCGTGCACTTGTGAAAAGCAAAAGAGCTGTCCTTGACGAGACGCGTGGCCTCACAGAGGAGAGACCCGGGGCGGAGCTGCTAAATCTCGGTTGTTGACGGAGCGGTTTTTGAAGCGAGTGCTCCACGACAAGTGACAACTCTGCACGGGAGGTGGCCCGGGGCAGCAGGCAGCAAGGGCTCATCGCTTCTCGGCCTTTTGGCTAAGATCAAGTGTAGTATCTGTTCTTATCAGTTTAATATCTGATACGTCCTCTATAAGGGGACTCCATATTAAACGGATTTTTAGTACCTGGAGCTGAGAAAGGGGCTTGCCCCGTCCACTCCACGCATCGGCCCGGTATTGCAGTGCCGCTGGGAACGGTGCACCCTTCTCTTTGCCTTGTGGAATATGAAAAAACAAAGCGACAACTGCGTCAGACGACTTTGTTACAGCTGCTATGGTGATTGGTGTAAAAGCACACCATGTAACGACCCAAAGTGAGTTTTGCCTTTGACTGGAAGACAAACATGACAACGCCCTATCGCAGTAGGTCCATATCGAACCTGGGAAAAGGGGGAAATGGGCGTGGACTGGCACCGGATATGCAGCAAGGCGAAGGAGGCTTACCGTGAACACGGTTCCTGGGAAGACGGGGGACTTTGGCTGCTGTTGAGGAGTGGGCTGTGCTTACTCTGGTTTCTCTTCATAACGTACAAGTCTTTCGCCTTTTACTAAAGACTTCCGTGGAGAAGAGCACCCATGAGTTAAACCTGTTTTTGTCAGGCCCTGCAATTTGGCAGAGCCTCGTGCACTTGTGAAAAGCAAAAGAGCTGTCCTTGACGAGACGCGTGGCCTCACAGAGGAGAGACCCGGGGCGGAGCTGCTAAATCTCGGTTGTTGACGGAGCGGTTTTTGAAGCGAGTGCTCCACGACAAGTGACAACTCTGCACGGGAGGTGGCCCGGGGCAGCAGGCAGCAAGGGCTCATCGCTTCTCGGCCTTTTGGCTAAGATCAAGTGTAGTATCTGTCCTTATCAGTTTAATATCTGATACGTCCTCTATAAGGGGACTCCATATTAAACGGATTTTTAGTACCTGGAGCTGAGAAAGGGGCTTGCCCCGTCCACTCCACGCATCGGCCCGGTATTGCAGTGCCGCTGGGAACGGTGCACCCTTCTCTTTGCCTTGTGGAATATGAAAAAACAAAGCGACAACTGCGTCAGACGACTTTGTTACAGCTGCTATGGTGATTGGTGTAAAAGCACACCATGTAACGACCCAAAGTGAGTTTTGCCTTTGACTGGAAGACAAACATGACAACGCCCTATCGCAGTAGGTCCATATCGAACCTGGGAAAAGGGGGAAATGGGCGTGGACTGGCACCGGATATGCAGCAAGGCGAAGGAGGCTTACCGTGAACACGGTTCCTGGGAAGACGGGGGACTTTGGCTGCTGTTGAGGAGTGGGCTGTGCTTACTCTGGTTTCTCTTCATAACGTACAAGTCTTTCGCCTTTTACTAAAGACTTCCGCGGAGAGGAGCACCCATGAGTTAAACCTATTTTTGTCAGGCCCTGCAATTTGGCAGAGCCTCGTGCACTTGTGAAAAGCAAAAGAGCTGTCCTTGACGAGACGCGTGGCCTCACAGAGGAGAGACCCGGGGCGGAGCTGCTAAATCTCGGTTGTTGACGGAGCGGTTTTTGAAGCGAGTGCTCCACGACAAGTGACAACTCTGCACGGGAGGTGGCCCGGGGCAGCAGGCAGCAAGGGCTCATCGCTTCTCGGCCTTTTGGCTAAGACAGCGATCGCCTCCAGCTACTGGGAGAGTCGGTGCTTGTTTCTGTAGCATTGGTCTCTACTGGGTTTTGGAGGAGATTAGGTTTAGGTGCCTTTGTACAGTGATCAGTTGGGGTCGTGCGGTGTATGGGGCACAACTGATCACTGGTAGTTTTAGTGTAGTTTAGTGTTTTTAGCTTGGTGTAGCATCGTCTATTCTAGGCTATTTTTTTTACAGTTTTAAGTATTTATTTGTTTTTACTTGTAAATAGCGTTTGTTTCTTTTAGTAAACTGTTAGCCTACTGGCCCTGGTGGCCAGTAGGCTACCCCCTTTTATTTTGTCCTTTAGCTTAACTTGTTTCTCTCTCTTCACAACCAAAGAGAGTCGAGGTGGACACTGTCTCCATCATGTCAGCCACAAGTGCTGGCATGAGGAGACACCATAGTGTCCGCTTTCTTTTAAAAGAAAAAACATTGATTTCACGGTTAGACTTCTCTCGAAATTTGGTACAAAAGGTTCTTGGATTTAAGGCTGACGATTTGAATTGTATTCTTTCACTTCCCTTTAACAAGGGCTTTGACGTAAGTTTCGCAAATGCCCAAGGGTTAAGGAATTTCTGGACACGATATGAAAATGTAAAATCCCAATTCTCTGCATTTGACGTGGAGAAACTTACTGACAATGCTGCCAAGGTAGTCATTGTCAGAATGTTCAATGAAACAGTCAGTGCAGCAGATATTGAAGTATGGTTGGGAAGATTCTGCACAGTCAAAGGACAGGCTACCAAGGTAAGGGATGTGGACGGCATTTGGAATTGCAGCTGGAGGGTCCCCATTGTCCAATGGCAGGACCCCCAGGGCTTCCAAGGCCTGAAACACCTGCCCTCGATGATAGTCCTGGGACAGAACAGAGGCTACATACATTACCAGGGCCAGCCCAAGCTCTGCCACAAGTGTGGGGAGCATGGGCATTTGGCCGAAGCGTGCCAGAAAATCATATGTGGGAAGTGTAGAGAAGTTGGGCACACTTTTGAGCAGTGTCCCAATGGCAGGAAGTGTAATCTTTGTGGAGAAACAACACATCTCTTCAGAGATTGCCCCAGATCCTTTGCCAACATGGTCAAGTCAAGGGCAGCCAGAGAACAAAAAGAAAATGTACCTGAAGAGCAAAAAGAAAAAGAACAGCCAAAAGTACCAGCGGTGACACGAGAGGGGGAGCCCAATTCCCCCCCTCCGGGGAGTATGGCATCCTCTCAAGAGGGTGCTGACTCCCCACAGGAAGGCGAGGAGGTGGCTGTGCTGGCAGAGGAGGGGGGAGATGGGTCCATGGCCGAGTCTTGCTCCACCGGCAGTCTGGTTACTGTCGGGGAGGGAGAGCAGCCAATGGACTCTGACAACAGTTCCCCTCTCCCCAATGGCCAGTCGACTAAGAGGCCAGCATCAGAACTGTCTTCGGAATCTCTAGTATTAGAGAAGAGGGGTAGAGCTGGGTCTCAATCAGACAGTTCATCTGTGGATGAGCCCAGAGTCTTCCCCTCCAGTTCACCCAATGAGGTCTCATTTCTTCAGATTGCTCTCCAATCAACCCCGAAAATCTCAAACACTTTCAACAAAAGGATGCAGGAAAGGCCACCTGCCAGAGCCCGACGGGGGAATGAAGCTCAACCCTGTAACTCCCCCCCCCTTGGAGTAAAGGAAGAGCTTCATTCACATGAGATCAACCGTGAGAGTTCATAGGCCTTTTTAAAAAATGGGTTTACATGGTCTACCTGTTGGTTTTAAACATACTCATGGCACTCACCTTCTCAACCGTCAATGTGAGAAGTGTGAAGTCGAGAGTTAGAGCTCAGAGTGTTTTAGATGCCCTTCGTTCCTTTAAATCAGATGTGTTTTTAATACAAGAATGTAGCCTACCGTTTTTAAAGCACTACAGTCAATGGGAGGATATGTGGGGAAAACAATCAATATGGAGTGGATCAAATCAAAATAAATGTGATGGGGTGGCGATTTTAATAAATAATCCACACGTGCTGGTGAAGGGGAGCACTGTGGTGAGAGACGGTAGGGCTTTGGTGGCACGTTTGACTTTTATGGGACAGGATTTTAACCTCTTAAATGTTTATGGTTTTAATGAAAAAAATGACAGGTACGACCTTTTAGAAGACCTGCAGCCCCACATGTTAGGTAGGGCACCTTTAGTTGTAGGGGGGGATTTTAACTGCGTTTTTAACAGGCAGGATAGGAGAGGGGCAGGGGAGGATTTTAAAGTTGACAAAACATCGGTTTTATTACGGGATATATGCAGGGATTTTAAGCTTCAAGACTGTTTTAAGACCATGCATCCCGGAGAGGAGGGCTTCACCTGGTTCAGTGGTGATGGCACCAGAGCCTCTCGCATAGATTTTGTTTTTACAAGGGACTGTCCACCGACCGATGCTAGATTAACCCCTGTCTTCTTCTCTGATCACCTGATGCTCTCGTGCACCCTTTCACTCCCTTCGGATGTGACAGCAGGAAGTGGTCTGTGGAAACTCAACTGCTCCCTTTTAGAGGATAGGGAGTTAGTTAGTCAGTACAGGGAGCAGTATAAAGAATGGCAGACCCTTCAAGACCTTTACAATACACGTGCACATTGGTGGGAAATGGTGAAGGTGAAGACGCAGACTTTCTTTAGACAGGCAGGTAGAAAGAAAAAAGGTAGGGAGACCAGACACATGTTGGGGCTGCAGAAGCGTTTACAGCGCTATTTTATTTTAAACCAACGGGGAATGGATTTTAATGATGAGATTAAAGAAATAAAATTACAAATGTCGGTTTTAGCAGAAATAAAAAGCAGGGGTGTGATTTTAAGGAGTAGAGAACGGGAAATGGAGGAAGGGGAAAAATGTACTCGCTACTTTTTCAAAAAAATTATGAATAAAGGGGGGAGCATAATAAAACTAAAGAAAGACAATGGGGATTCAACAGAAACAACAGAAGAAATGAAACAGACAGTAGAAGAGTATTTTAAGGATCTCTATAAAGAAAGACCCATAAAAAATCACACCTTGATGAAAGTTTTAGAGTCTTTTAATAACACGGTAAGCGACAGCGTGCTTTTAGAAAAAGATTTTAACATCAACGAAATGACCAGATGCCTGACTGTTTTTAAGAAAGGGAAGTCCCCAGGACAGGACGGACTTCCCTTGGAATTTTATTTGACATTCTGGGACATTTTAGCACCTGACCTACTTGCTGTTTTTATGGACTTTGACCGACTAGATCGACTCCCCGACAGTTTTAGAGTAGGGATAGTGACTCTCCTATATAAAAGTAAGGACAAGACTGACTTGAAAAACTGGAGACCTATCACCCTTTTAAATGTAGACTGCAAACTTTTTAGCAAACTTTTAGCCACAAGGATGTCCTTGTTTTTAGATGAACTGATCCACCCGGATCAAGCCTGTGCCATTCCGGGGAGGAAGATCACCGACAGCCTCGTACTGATCAGAGACACCATCTGTTATGCGAGAGACAGAAACATCCGACTAGTAGTCCTAAATTTAGACTTTGAAAAGGCCTTTGATCGGATCTCGCATCAGTACCTCTTCCAGGTACTGCAAAAAGTGGGTCTGCCTGAAAGGTTTAGAGCGTGGGTGGGGCTGCTATACCGGGATATAAGCAGTAAATTCGTTGTTAACGGGCATCTGACAAAAGCCGTCGATATTAACGGCGGTGTCCGTCAGGGTTGTCCGTTATCTGCCCTCCTCTACGTTCTATGTATCGAACCATTGGCACAGCTCTTGAGAAGGGATAAATGGATCAAGGGGGTCCAAATTCCTGGGAGCGGGGGTTTGGATTCAAAGTGCATTTTATATATGGACGACGTGAACATTTTATGCACTGACCTTTTATCCATTGACAGGACACTGGACTTAACAGACTGGTTTGGACAGGCCTCTGGGTCCAAACTGAACCGGAGCAAGACCCAAGCCCAATTTTATGGACCATGGACAAAGACAGAGACGACTGGACTCCCCCTGACTATGACTCAGACGTACCAAAAAATACTGGGCATACAATTTGATAGGGATGGGGGAGGGAAAACAAATTGGGCTGAAGTGGTAGGGAAAGCTAGGCAGCGACTGGGATACTGGGGACTTAGAGGACTAACCCTTGAAGGCAAGGTTTTAATCATTAAGGCGATGATTTTACCCTTGTTTTTACTGATTGGTTCTGTTTTTATTCCTCCTAGGAGAGTGCTTTTAGAAGTGGAGAAGGCCATTTTCTATTTCCTGTGGGGGTCCAAGTGGGAGAGACTGAGGCGGGACGTCATGAAGCTCCCAAAGGAAAAAGGAGGAAAAGGCGTCCCAGACCTCCACGTGTTTTTAGCCACTCGATACACTGCACTCCATTTTAAGTACGCCACAGCCCCATCCAAAGACCACAAAACCACAGCAATGACACGCTTCTGGATGGGGTCCTACCTGCGCCGGTTACACATTTTATCCAGTGACCTGAGAACACCAGTGTCTTTTAGACTACCACCACCATATGCTTTTATTCAAGATTTTTTAAAACGTTTTAACTTGGAAAAAGAGGAGTTGCATGTTTTAACTAACCACCGCTCTCTGATTGCTGTTGTGCAGGAGCGGGAACCAGTGAGTCCAGTGCGCGGGCTCGCAGTCGGCGAGCCCACAACAGTTTGGCGCAACGTGAACCATCCTGCTCTCCCGAACAGACTCCGAGACCTGTCGTGGATGGTCGCTCACGAGATCCTCCCAGTCAGGTCCGTCATGCACTCCCGGGGCATGTCCACGGTTTCAACCTGCCCCCGACCTGGTTGTGGCGCGCCAGAGTCGGTGAGGCATCTGCTCTGGGAGTGCAGCGCTGCTGAGGACCAGTGGGCAATGGCCGGCTCCTTAAAATTCCCGTACTTGCCAGCAAGGGAGGTCCTCACAGCACAGAAAGTGCTATATGGGGTGAGCCCGGGAACAACATCGAAAAAAGAGTTTGCAGACGAGTGGCTCACCCTAGCCGCCATCAAAGACGCCATATGGACCTCCAGAAACTTGCTGGTAAGAAGGCACATGCAGATCCCCCCCGTGGCTGTGATCCGAATGGCTGCAGCAACGGCCAAAGCGGCCAGAGCTGCAGGCGGCAAGCCTAGGACACAGCCACAACGAAGAATCGCCTCTGTGCCCATTCGGAGGAAGGAGCCGGAGCCACACGGGAAAAGGTCACAGCAGCGGCGGCCTGGCTCTCCGGGTGAGGCAGGTGGGAAGGAGCTCCAGGGTGAGGATCTCGTCTGAGCGACAGGATGCAGAGCGGCAGGCCCTCGAGAGACCGAATGTTTGGGGGAGCGGGATGAGTTACTCTCGTTGGGGACTCGCTGCGCTCCTGCACAAACACAAGGAGATCCGGACAAAGAACATTTTAACAGATGCACTCCCTTTTAAAGGTTTTAAATGGACACTGTTTTTCCTTTTATCTTTTTTACCCTATTACCAATTGCGATTGTTTTATCTGTAATGTCTTTTTAAATGCTCTTATTGTTTTAAAATAAGACTCTTACAGAATACATGGTTATTTTAAGCAATTGGTCTTGAAAAAAGCAAAGTGGTAAATGTATGAAAACATGTGCCAATAAACTTTTTCGAAAAAAAAAAAAATCTGTTCTTATCAGTTTAATATCTGATACGTCCTCTATAAGGGGACTCCATATTAAACGGATTTTTAGTACCTGGAGCTGAGAAAGGGGCTTGCCCCGTCCACTCCACGCATCGGCCCGGTATTGCAGTGCCGCTGGGAACGGTGCACCCTTCTCTTTGCCTTGTGGAATATGAAAAAACAAAGCGACAACTGCGTCAGACGACTTTGTTACAGCTGCTATGGTGATTGGTGTAAAAGCACACCATGTAACGACCCAAAGTGAGTTTTGCCTTTGACTGGAAGACAAACATGACAACGCCCTATCGCAGTAGGTCCATATCGAACCTGGGAAAAGGGGGAAATGGGCGTGGACTGGCACCGGATATGCAGCAAGGCGAAGGAGGCTTACCGTGAACACGGTTCCTGGGAAGACGGGGGACTTTGGCTGCTGTTGAGGAGTGGGCTGTGCTTACTCTGGTTTCTCTTCATAACGTACAAGTCTTTCGCCTTTTACTAAAGACTTCCGTGGAGAAGAGCACCCATGAGTTAAACCTGTTTTTGTCAGGCCCTGCAATTTGGCAGAGCCTCGTGCACTTGTGAAAAGCAAAAGAGCTGTCCTTGACGAGACGCGTGGCCTCACAGAGGAGAGACCCGGGGCGGAGCTGCTAAATCTCGGTTGTTGACTGAGCGGTTTTTGAAGCGAGTGCTCCACGACAAGTGACAACTCTGCACGGGAGGTGGCCCGGGGCAGCAGGCAGCAAGGGCTCATCGCTTCTCGGCCTTTTGGCTAAGATCAAGTGTAGTATCTGTTCTTATCAGTTTAATATCTGATACGTCCTCTATAAGGGGACTCCATATTAAACGGATTTTTAGTACCTGGAGCTGAGAAAGGGGCTTGCCCCGTCCACTCCACGCATCGGCCCGGTATTGCAGTGCCGCTGGGAACGGTGCACCCTTCTCTTTGCCTTGTGGAATATGAAAAAACAAAGCGACAACTGCGTCAGACGACTTTGTTACAGCTGCTATGGTGATTGGTGTAAAAGCACACCATGTAACGACCCAAAGTGAGTTTTGCCTTTGACTGGAAGACAAACATGACAACGCCCTATCGCAGTAGGTCCATATCGAACCTGGGAAAAGGGGGAAATGGGCGTGGACTGGCACCGGATATGCAGCAAGGCGAAGGAGGCTTACCGTGAACACGGTTCCTGGGAAGACGGGGGACTTTGGCTGCTGTTGAGGAGTGGGCTGTGCTTACTCTGGTTTCTCTTCATAACGTACAAGTCTTTCGCCTTTTACTAAAGACTTCCGTGGAGAAGAGCACCCATGAGTTAAACCTGTTTTTGTCAGGCCCTGCAATTTGGCAGAGCCTCGTGCACTTGTGAAAAGCAAAAGAGCTGTCCTTGACGAGACGCGTGGCCTCACAGAGGAGAGACCCGGGGCGGAGCTGCTAAATCTCGGTTGTTGACTGAGCGGTTTTTGAAGCGAGTGCTCCACGACAAGTGACAACTCTGCACGGGAGGTGGCCCGGGGCAGCAGGCAGCAAGGGCTCATCGCTTCTCGGCCTTTTGGCTAAGATCAAGTGTAGTATCTGTTCTTATCAGTTTAATATCTGATACGTCCTCTATAAGGGGACTCCATATTAAACGGATTTTTAGTACCTGGAGCTGAGAAAGGGGCTTGCCCCGTCCACTCCACGCATCGGCCCGGTATTGCAGTGCCGCTGGGAACGGTGCACCCTTCTCTTTGCCTTGTGGAATATGAAAAAACAAAGCGACAACTGCGTCAGACGACTTTGTTACAGCTGCTATGGTGATTGGTGTAAAAGCACACCATGTAACGACCCAAAGTGAGTTTTGCCTTTGACTGGAAGACAAACATGACAACGCCCTATCGCAGTAGGTCCATATCGAACCTGGGAAAAGGGGGAAATGGGCGTGGACTGGCACCGGATATGCAGCAAGGCGAAGGAGGCTTACCGTGAACACGGTTCCTGGGAAGACGGGGGACTTTGGCTGCTGTTGAGGAGTGGGCTGTGCTTACTCTGGTTTCTCTTCATAACGTACAAGTCTTTCGCCTTTTACTAAAGACTTCCGTGGAGAGGAGCACCCATGAGTTAAACCTATTTTTGTCAGGCCCTGCAATTTGGCAGAGCCTCGTGCACTTGTGAAAAGCAAAAGAGCTGTCCTTGACGAGACGCGTGGCCTCACAGAGGAGAGACCCGGGGCGGAGCTGCTAAATCTCGGTTGTTGACGGAGCGGTTTTTGAAGCGAGTGCTCCACGACAAGTGACAACTCTGCACGGGAGGTGGCCCGGGGCAGCAGGCAGCAAGGGCTCATCGCTTCTCGGCCTTTTGGCTAAGATCAAGTGTAGTATCTGTTCTTATCAGTTTAATATCTGATACGTCCTCTATAAGGGGACTCCATATTAAACGGATTTTTAGTACCTGGAGCTGAGAAAGGGGCTTGCCCCGTCCACTCCACGCATCGGCCCGGTATTGCAGTGCCGCTGGGAACGGTGCACCCTTCTCTTTGCCTTGTGGAATATGAAAAAACAAAGCGACAACTGCGTCAGACGACTTTGTTACAGCTGCTATGGTGATTGGTGTAAAAGCACACCATGTAACGACCCAAAGTGAGTTTTGCCTTTGACTGGAAGACAAACATGACAACGCCCTATCGCAGTAGGTCCATATCGAACCTGGGAAAAGGGGGAAATGGGCGTGGACTGGCACCGGATATGCAGCAAGGCGAAGGAGGCTTACCGTGAACACGGTTCCTGGGAAGACGGGGGACTTTGGCTGCTGTTGAGGAGTGGGCTGTGCTTACTCTGGTTTCTCTTCATAACGTACAAGTCTTTCGCCTTTTACTAAAGACTTCCGTGGAGAGGAGCACCCATGAGTTAAACCTATTTTTGTCAGGCCCTGCAATTTGGCAGAGCCTCGTGCACTTGTGAAAAGCAAAAGAGCTGTCCTTGACGAGACGCGTGGCCTCACAGAGGAGAGACCCGGGGCGGAGCTGCTAAATCTCGGTTGTTGACGGAGCGGTTTTTGAAGCGAGTGCTCCACGACAAGTGACAACTCTGCACGGGAGGTGGCCCGGGGCAGCAGGCAGCAAGGGCTCATCGCTTCTCGGCCTTTTGGCTAAGATCAAGTGTAGTATCTGTTCTTATCAGTTTAATATCTGATACGTCCTCTATAAGGGGACTCCATATTAAACGGATTTTTAGTACCTGGAGCTGAGAAAGGGGCTTGCCCCGTCCACTCCACGCATCGGCCCGGTATTGCAGTGCCGCTGGGAACGGTGCACCCTTCTCTTTGCCTTGTGGAATATGAAAAAACAAAGCGACAACTGCGTCAGACGACTTTGTTACAGCTGCTATGGTGATTGGTGTAAAAGCACACCATGTAACGACCCAAAGTGAGTTTTGCCTTTGACTGGAAGACAAACATGACAACGCCCTATCGCAGTAGGTCCATATCGAACCTGGGAAAAGGGGGAAATGGGCGTGGACTGGCACCGGATATGCAGCAAGGCGAAGGAGGCTTACCGTGAACACGGTTCCTGGGAAGACGGGGGACTTTGGCTGCTGTTGAGGAGTGGGCTGTGCTTACTCTGGTTTCTCTTCATAACGTACAAGTCTTTCGCCTTTTACTAAAGACTTCCGTGGAGAGGAGCACCCATGAGTTAAACCTATTTTTGTCAGGCCCTGCAATTTGGCAGAGCCTCGTGCACTTGTGAAAAGCAAAAGAGCTGTCCTTGACGAGACGCGTGGCCTCACAGAGGAGAGACCCGGGGCGGAGCTGCTAAATCTCGGTTGTTGACGGAGCGGTTTTTGAAGCGAGTGCTCCACGACAAGTGACAACTCTGCACGGGAGGTGGCCCGGGGCAGCAGGCAGCAAGGGCTCATCGCTTCTCGGCCTTTTGGCTAAGATCAAGTGTAGTATCTGTTCTTATCAGTTTAATATCTGATACGTCCTCTATAAGGGGACTCCATATTAAACGGATTTTTAGTACCTGGAGCTGAGAAAGGGGCTTGCCCCGTCCACTCCACGCATCGGCCCGGTATTGCAGTGCCGCTGGGAACGGTGCACCCTTCTCTTTGCCTTGTGGAATATGAAAAAACAAAGCGACAACTGCGTCAGACGACTTTGTTACAGCTGCTATGGTGATTGGTGTAAAAGCACACCATGTAACGACCCAAAGTGAGTTTTGCCTTTGACTGGAAGACAAACATGACAACGCCCTATCGCAGTAGGTCCATATCGAACCTGGGAAAAAGGGGAAATGGGCGTGGACTGGCACCGGATATGCAGCAAGGCGAAGGAGGCTTACCGTGAACACGGTTCCTGGGAAGACGGGGGACTTTGGCTGCTGTTGAGGAGTGGGCTGTGCTTACTCTGGTTTCTCTTCATAACGTACAAGTCTTTCGCCTTTTACTAAAGACTTCCGTGGAGAGGAGCACCCATGAGTTAAACCTATTTTTGTCAGGCCCTGCAATTTGGCAGAGCCTCGTGCACTTGTGAAAAGCAAAAGAGCTGTCCTTGACGAGACGCATGGCCTCACAGAGGAGAGACCCGGGGCGGAGCTGCTAAATCTCGGTTGTTGACGGAGCGGTTTTTGAAGCGAGTGCTCCACGACAAGTGACAACTCTGCACGGGAGGTGGCCCGGGGCAGCAGGCAGCAAGGGCTCATCGCTTCTCGGCCTTTTGGCTAAGATCAAGTGTAGTATCTGTTCTTATCAGTTTAATATCTGATACGTCCTCTATAAGGGGACTCCATATTAAACGGATTTTTAGTACCTGGAGCTGAGAAAGGGGCTTGCCCCGTCCACTCCACGCATCGGCCCGGTATTGCAGTGCCGCTGGGAACGGTGCACCCTTCTCTTTGCCTTGTGGAATATGAAAAAACAAAGCGACAACTGCGTCAGACGACTTTGTTACAGCTGCTATGGTGATTGGTGTAAAAGCACACCATGTAACGACCCAAAGTGAGTTTTGCCTTTGACTGGAAGACAAACATGACAACGCCCTATCGCAGTAGGTCCATATCGAACCTGGGAAAAGGGGGAAATGGGCGTGGACTGGCACCGGATATGCAGCAAGGCGAAGGAGGCTTACCGTGAACACGGTTCCTGGGAAGACGGGGGACTTTGGCTGCTGTTGAGGAGTGGGCTGTGCTTACTCTGGTTTCTCTTCATAACGTACAAGTCTTTCGCCTTTTACTAAAGACTTCCGTGGAGAAGAGCACCCATGAGTTAAACCTGTTTTTGTCAGGCCCTGCAATTTGGCAGAGCCTCGTGCACTTGTGAAAAGCAAAAGAGCTGTCCTTGACGAGACGCGTGGCCTCACAGAGGAGAGACCCGGGGCGGAGCTGCTAAATCTCGGTTGTTGACGGAGCGGTTTTTGAAGCGAGTGCTCCACGACAAGTGACAACTCTGCACGGGAGGTGGCCCGGGGCAGCAGGCAGCAAGGGCTCATCGCTTCTCGGCCTTTTGGCTAAGATCAAGTGTAGTATCTGTTCTTATCAGTTTAATATCTGATACGTCCTCTATAAGGGGACTCCATATTAAACGGATTTTTAGTACCTGGAGCTGAGAAAGGGGCTTGCCCCGTCCACTCCACGCATCGGCCCGGTATTGCAGTGCCGCTGGGAACGGTGCACCCTTCTCTTTGCCTTGTGGAATATGAAAAAACAAAGCGACAACTGCGTCAGACGACTTTGTTACAGCTGCTATGGTGATTGGTGTAAAAGCACACCATGTAACGACCCAAAGTGAGTTTTGCCTTTGACTGGAAGACAAACATGACAACGCCCTATCGCAGTAGGTCCATATCGAACCTGGGAAAAGGGGGAAATGGGCGTGGACTGGCACCGGATATGCAGCAAGGCGAAGGAGGCTTACCGTGAACACGGTTCCTGGGAAGACGGGGGACTTTGGCTGCTGTTGAGGAGTGGGCTGTGCTTACTCTGGTTTCTCTTCATAACGTACAAGTCTTTCGCCTTTTACTAAAGACTTCCGCGGAGAGGAGCACCCATGAGTTAAACCTATTTTTGTCAGGCCCTGCAATTTGGCAGAGCCTCGTGCACTTGTGAAAAGCAAAAGAGCTGTCCTTGACGAGACGCGTGGCCTCACAGAGGAGAGACCCGGGGCGGAGCTGCTAAATCTCGGTTGTTGACGGAGCGGTTTTTGAAGCGAGTGCTCCACGACAAGTGACAACTCTGCACGGGAGGTGGCCCGGGGCAGCAGGCAGCAAGGGCTCATCGCTTCTCGGCCTTTTGGCTAAGATCAAGTGTAGTATCTGTTCTTATCAGTTTAATATCTGATACGTCCTCTATAAGGGGACTCCATATTAAACGGATTTTTAGTACCTGGAGCTGAGAAAGGGGCTTGCCCCGTCCACTCCACGCATCGGCCCGGTATTGCAGTGCCGCTGGGAACGGTGCACCCTTCTCTTTGCCTTGTGGAATATGAAAAAACAAAGCGACAACTGCGTCAGACGACTTTGTTACAGCTGCTATGGTGATTGGTGTAAAAGCACACCATGTAACGACCCAAAGTGAGTTTTGCCTTTGACTGGAAGACAAACATGACAACGCCCTATCGCAGTAGGTCCATATCGAACCTGGGAAAAGGGGGAAATGGGCGTGGACTGGCACCGGATATGCAGCAAGGCGAAGGAGGCTTACCGTGAACACGGTTCCTGGGAAGACGGGGGACTTTGGCTGCTGTTGAGGAGTGGGCTGTGCTTACTCTGGTTTCTCTTCATAACGTACAAGTCTTTCGCCTTTTACTAAAGACTTCCGTGGAGAAGAGCACCCATGAGTTAAACCTGTTTTTGTCAGGCCCTGCAATTTGGCAGAGCCTCGTGCACTTGTGAAAAGCAAAAGAGCTGTCCTTGACGAGACGCGTGGCCTCACAGAGGAGAGACCCGGGGCGGAGCTGCTAAATCTCGGTTGTTGACTGAGCGGTTTTTGAAGCGAGTGCTCCACGACAAGTGACAACTCTGCACGGGAGGTGGCCCGGGGCAGCAGGCAGCAAGGGCTCATCGCTTCTCGGCCTTTTGGCTAAGATCAAGTGTAGTATCTGTTCTTATCAGTTTAATATCTGATACGTCCTCTATAAGGGGACTCCATATTAAACGGATTTTTAGTACCTGGAGCTGAGAAAGGGGCTTGCCCCGTCCACTCCACGCATCGGCCCGGTATTGCAGTGCCGCTGGGAACGGTGCACCCTTCTCTTTGCCTTGTGGAATATGAAAAAACAAAGCGACAACTGCGTCAGACGACTTTGTTACAGCTGCTATGGTGATTGGTGTAAAAGCACACCATGTAACGACCCAAAGTGAGTTTTGCCTTTGACTGGAAGACAAACATGACAACGCCCTATCGCAGTAGGTCCATATCGAACCTGGGAAAAGGGGGAAATGGGCGTGGACTGGCACCGGATATGCAGCAAGGCGAAGGAGGCTTACCGTGAACACGGTTCCTGGGAAGACGGGGGACTTTGGCTGCTGTTGAGGAGTGGGCTGTGCTTACTCTGGTTTCTCTTCATAACGTACAAGTCTTTCGCCTTTTACTAAAGACTTCCGTGGAGAGGAGCACCCATGAGTTAAACCTATTTTTGTCAGGCCCTGCAATTTGGCAGAGCCTCGTGCACTTGTGAAAAGCAAAAGAGCTGTCCTTGACGAGACGCGTGGCCTCACAGAGGAGAGACCCGGGGCGGAGCTGCTAAATCTCGGTTGTTGACGGAGCGGTTTTTGAAGCGAGTGCTCCACGACAAGTGACAACTCTGCACGGGAGGTGGCCCGGGGCAGCAGGCAGCAAGGGCTCATCGCTTCTCGGCCTTTTGGCTAAGATCAAGTGTAGTATCTGTTCTTATCAGTTTAATATCTGATACGTCCTCTATAAGGGGACTCCATATTAAACGGATTTTTAGTACCTGGAGCTGAGAAAGGGGCTTGCCCCGTCCACTCCACGCATCGGCCCGGTATTGCAGTGCCGCTGGGAACGGTGCACCCTTCTCTTTGCCTTGTGGAATATGAAAAAACAAAGCGACAACTGCGTCAGACGACTTTGTTACAGCTGCTATGGTGATTGGTGTAAAAGCACACCATGTAACGACCCAAAGTGAGTTTTGCCTTTGACTGGAAGACAAACATGACAACGCCCTATCGCAGTAGGTCCATATCGAACCTGGGAAAAGGGGGAAATGGGCGTGGACTGGCACCGGATATGCAGCAAGGCGAAGGAGGCTTACCGTGAACACGGTTCCTGGGAAGACGGGGGACTTTGGCTGCTGTTGAGGAGTGGGCTGTGCTTACTCTGGTTTCTCTTCATAACGTACAAGTCTTTCGCCTTTTACTAAAGACTTCCGTGGAGAGGAGCACCCATGAGTTAAACCTATTTTTGTCAGGCCCTGCAATTTGGCAGAGCCTCGTGCACTTGTGAAAAGCAAAAGAGCTGTCCTTGACGAGACGCGTGGCCTCACAGAGGAGAGACCCGGGGCGGAGCTGCTAAATCTCGGTTGTTGACGGAGCGGTTTTTGAAGCGAGTGCTCCACGACAAGTGACAACTCTGCACGGGAGGTGGCCCGGGGCAGCAGGCAGCAAGGGCTCATCGCTTCTCGGCCTTTTGGCTAAGATCAAGTGTAGTATCTGTTCTTATCAGTTTAATATCTGATACGTCCTCTATAAGGGGACTCCATATTAAACGGATTTTTAGTACCTGGAGCTGAGAAAGGGGCTTGCCCCGTCCACTCCACGCATCGGCCCGGTATTGCAGTGCCGCTGGGAACGGTGCACCCTTCTCTTTGCCTTGTGGAATATGAAAAAACAAAGCGACAACTGCGTCAGACGACTTTGTTACAGCTGCTATGGTGATTGGTGTAAAAGCACACCATGTAACGACCCAAAGTGAGTTTTGCCTTTGACTGGAAGACAAACATGACAACGCCCTATCGCAGTAGGTCCATATCGAACCTGGGAAAAGGGGGAAATGGGCGTGGACTGGCACCGGATATGCAGCAAGGCGAAGGAGGCTTACCGTGAACACGGTTCCTGGGAAGACGGGGGACTTTGGCTGCTGTTGAGGAGTGGGCTGTGCTTACTCTGGTTTCTCTTCATAACGTACAAGTCTTTCGCCTTTTACTAAAGACTTCCGTGGAGAGGAGCACCCATGAGTTAAACCTATTTTTGTCAGGCCCTGCAATTTGGCAGAGCCTCGTGCACTTGTGAAAAGCAAAAGAGCTGTCCTTGACGAGACGCGTGGCCTCACAGAGGAGAGACCCGGGGCGGAGCTGCTAAATCTCGGTTGTTGACGGAGCGGTTTTTGAAGCGAGTGCTCCACGACAAGTGACAACTCTGCACGGGAGGTGGCCCGGGGCAGCAGGCAGCAAGGGCTCATCGCTTCTCGGCCTTTTGGCTAAGATCAAGTGTAGTATCTGTTCTTATCAGTTTAATATCTGATACGTCCTCTATAAGGGGACTCCATATTAAACGGATTTTTAGTACCTGGAGCTGAGAAAGGGGCTTGCCCCGTCCACTCCACGCATCGGCCCGGTATTGCAGTGCCGCTGGGAACGGTGCACCCTTCTCTTTGCCTTGTGGAATATGAAAAAACAAAGCGACAACTGCGTCAGACGACTTTGTTACAGCTGCTATGGTGATTGGTGTAAAAGCACACCATGTAACGACCCAAAGTGAGTTTTGCCTTTGACTGGAAGACAAACATGACAACGCCCTATCGCAGTAGGTCCATATCGAACCTGGGAAAAGGGGGAAATGGGCGTGGACTGGCACCGGATATGCAGCAAGGCGAAGGAGGCTTACCGTGAACACGGTTCCTGGGAAGACGGGGGACTTTGGCTGCTGTTGAGGAGTGGGCTGTGCTTACTCTGGTTTCTCTTCATAACGTACAAGTCTTTCGCCTTTTACTAAAGACTTCCGTGGAGAGGAGCACCCATGAGTTAAACCTATTTTTGTCAGGCCCTGCAATTTGGCAGAGCCTCGTGCACTTGTGAAAAGCAAAAGAGCTGTCCTTGACGAGACGCGTGGCCTCACAGAGGAGAGACCCGGGGCGGAGCTGCTAAATCTCGGTTGTTGACGGAGCGGTTTTTGAAGCGAGTGCTCCACGACAAGTGACAACTCTGCACGGGAGGTGGCCCGGGGCAGCAGGCAGCAAGGGCTCATCGCTTCTCGGCCTTTTGGCTAAGATCAAGTGTAGTATCTGTTCTTATCAGTTTAATATCTGATACGTCCTCTATAAGGGGACTCCATATTAAACGGATTTTTAGTACCTGGAGCTGAGAAAGGGGCTTGCCCCGTCCACTCCACGCATCGGCCCGGTATTGCAGTGCCGCTGGGAACGGTGCACCCTTCTCTTTGCCTTGTGGAATATGAAAAAACAAAGCGACAACTGCGTCAGACGACTTTGTTACAGCTGCTATGGTGATTGGTGTAAAAGCACACCATGTAACGACCCAAAGTGAGTTTTGCCTTTGACTGGAAGACAAACATGACAACGCCCTATCGCAGTAGGTCCATATCGAACCTGGGAAAAGGGGGAAATGGGCGTGGACTGGCACCGGATATGCAGCAAGGCGAAGGAGGCTTACCGTGAACACGGTTCCTGGGAAGACGGGGGACTTTGGCTGCTGTTGAGGAGTGGGCTGTGCTTACTCTGGTTTCTCTTCATAACGTACAAGTCTTTCGCCTTTTACTAAAGACTTCCGTGGAGAGGAGCACCCATGAGTTAAACCTATTTTTGTCAGGCCCTGCAATTTGGCAGAGCCTCGTGCACTTGTGAAAAGCAAAAGAGCTGTCCTTGACGAGACGCGTGGCCTCACAGAGGAGAGACCCGGGGCGGAGCTGCTAAATCTCGGTTGTTGACGGAGCGGTTTTTGAAGCGAGTGCTCCACGACAAGTGACAACTCTGCACGGGAGGTGGCCCGGGGCAGCAGGCAGCAAGGGCTCATCGCTTCTCGGCCTTTTGGCTAAGATCAAGTGTAGTATCTGTTCTTATCAGTTTAATATCTGATACGTCCTCTATAAGGGGACTCCATATTAAACGGATTTTTAGTACCTGGAGCTGAGAAAGGGGCTTGCCCCGTCCACTCCACGCATCGGCCCGGTATTGCAGTGCCGCTGGGAACGGTGCACCCTTCTCTTTGCCTTGTGGAATATGAAAAAACAAAGCGACAACTGCGTCAGACGACTTTGTTACAGCTGCTATGGTGATTGGTGTAAAAGCACACCATGTAACGACCCAAAGTGAGTTTTGCCTTTGACTGGAAGACAAACATGACAACGCCCTATCGCAGTAGGTCCATATCGAACCTGGGAAAAAGGGGAAATGGGCGTGGACTGGCACCGGATATGCAGCAAGGCGAAGGAGGCTTACCGTGAACACGGTTCCTGGGAAGACGGGGGACTTTGGCTGCTGTTGAGGAGTGGGCTGTGCTTACTCTGGTTTCTCTTCATAACGTACAAGTCTTTCGCCTTTTACTAAAGACTTCCGTGGAGAGGAGCACCCATGAGTTAAACCTATTTTTGTCAGGCCCTGCAATTTGGCAGAGCCTCGTGCACTTGTGAAAAGCAAAAGAGCTGTCCTTGACGAGACGCGTGGCCTCACAGAGGAGAGACCCGGGGCGGAGCTGCTAAATCTCGGTTGTTGACGGAGCGGTTTTTGAAGCGAGTGCTCCACGACAAGTGACAACTCTGCACGGGAGGTGGCCCGGGGCAGCAGGCAGCAAGGGCTCATCGCTTCTCGGCCTTTTGGCTAAGATCAAGTGTAGTATCTGTTCTTATCAGTTTAATATCTGATGCGTCCTCTATAAGGGGACTCCATATTAAACGGATTTTTAGTACCTGGAGCTGAGAAAGGGGCTTGCCCCGTCCACTCCACGCATCGGCCCGGTATTGCAGTGCCGCTGGGAACGGTGCACCCTTCTCTTTGCCTTGTGGAATATGAAAAAACAAAGCGACAACTGCGTCAGACGACTTTGTTACAGCTGCTATGGTGATTGGTGTAAAAGCACACCATGTAACGACCCAAAGTGAGTTTTGCCTTTGACTGGAAGACAAACATGACAACGCCCTATCGCAGTAGGTCCATATCGAACCTGGGAAAAGGGGGAAATGGGCGTGGACTGGCACCGGATATGCAGCAAGGCGAAGGAGGCTTACCGTGAACACGGTTCCTGGGAAGACGGGGGACTTTGGCTGCTGTTGAGGAGTGGGCTGTGCTTACTCTGGTTTCTCTTCATAACGTACAAGTCTTTCGCCTTTTACTAAAGACTTCCGTGGAGAGGAGCACCCATGAGTTAAACCTATTTTTGTCAGGCCCTGCAATTTGGCAGAGCCTCGTGCACTTGTGAAAAGCAAAAGAGCTGTCCTTGACGAGACGCGTGGCCTCACAGAGGAGAGACCCGGGGCGGAGCTGCTAAATCTCGGTTGTTGACGGAGCGGTTTTTGAAGCGAGTGCTCCACGACAAGTGACAACTCTGCACGGGAGGTGGCCCGGGGCAGCAGGCAGCAAGGGCTCATCGCTTCTCGGCCTTTTGGCTAAGATCAAGTGTAGTATCTGTTCTTATCAGTTTAATATCTGATACGTCCTCTATAAGGGGACTCCATATTAAACGGATTTTTAGTACCTGGAGCTGAGAAAGGGGCTTGCCCCGTCCACTCCACGCATCGGCCCGGTATTGCAGTGCCGCTGGGAACGGTGCACCCTTCTCTTTGCCTTGTGGAATATGAAAAAACAAAGCGACAACTGCGTCAGACGACTTTGTTACAGCTGCTATGGTGATTGGTGTAAAAGCACACCATGTAACGACCCAAAGTGAGTTTTGCCTTTGACTGGAAGACAAACATGACAACGCCCTATCGCAGTAGGTCCATATCGAACCTGGGAAAAGGGGGAAATGGGCGTGGACTGGCACCGGATATGCAGCAAGGCGAAGGAGGCTTACCGTGAACACGGTTCCTGGGAAGACGGGGGACTTTGGCTGCTGTTGAGGAGTGGGCTGTGCTTACTCTGGTTTCTCTTCATAACGTACAAGTCTTTCGCCTTTTACTAAAGACTTCCGTGGAGAGGAGCACCCATGAGTTAAACCTATTTTTGTCAGGCCCTGCAATTTGGCAGAGCCTCGTGCACTTGTGAAAAGCAAAAGAGCTGTCCTTGACGAGACGCGTGGCCTCACAGAGGAGAGACCCGGGGCGGAGCTGCTAAATCTCGGTTGTTGACGGAGCGGTTTTTGAAGCGAGTGCTCCACGACAAGTGACAACTCTGCACGGGAGGTGGCCCGGGGCAGCAGGCAGCAAGGGCTCATCGCTTCTCGGCCTTTTGGCTAAGATCAAGTGTAGTATCTGTTCTTATCAGTTTAATATCTGATACGTCCTCTATAAGGGGACTCCATATTAAACGGATTTTTAGTACCTGGAGCTGAGAAAGGGGCTTGCCCCGTCCACTCCACGCATCGGCCCGGTATTGCAGTGCCGCTGGGAACGGTGCACCCTTCTCTTTGCCTTGTGGAATATGAAAAAACAAAGCGACAACTGCGTCAGACGACTTTGTTACAGCTGCTATGGTGATTGGTGTAAAAGCACACCATGTAACGACCCAAAGTGAGTTTTGCCTTTGACTGGAAGACAAACATGACAACGCCCTATCGCAGTAGGTCCATATCGAACCTGGGAAAAGGGGGAAATGGGCGTGGACTGGCACCGGATATGCAGCAAGGCGAAGGAGGCTTACCGTGAACACGGTTCCTGGGAAGACGGGGGACTTTGGCTGCTGTTGAGGAGTGGGCTGTGCTTACTCTGGTTTCTCTTCATAACGTACAAGTCTTTCGCCTTTTACTAAAGACTTCCGTGGAGAAGAGCACCCATGAGTTAAACCTGTTTTTGTCAGGCCCTGCAATTTGGCAGAGCCTCGTGCACTTGTGAAAAGCAAAAGAGCTGTCCTTGACGAGACGCGTGGCCTCACAGAGGAGAGACCCGGGGCGGAGCTGCTAAATCTCGGTTGTTGACGGAGCGGTTTTTGAAGCGAGTGCTCCACGACAAGTGACAACTCTGCACGGGAGGTGGCCCGGGGCAGCAGGCAGCAAGGGCTCATCGCTTCTCGGCCTTTTGGCTAAGATCAAGTGTAGTATCTGTTCTTATCAGTTTAATATCTGATACGTCCTCTATAAGGGGACTCCATATTAAACGGATTTTTAGTACCTGGAGCTGAGAAAGGGGCTTGCCCCGTCCACTCCACGCATCGGCCCGGTATTGCAGTGCCGCTGGGAACGGTGCACCCTTCTCTTTGCCTTGTGGAATATGAAAAAACAAAGCGACAACTGCGTCAGACGACTTTGTTACAGCTGCTATGGTGATTGGTGTAAAAGCACACCATGTAACGACCCAAAGTGAGTTTTGCCTTTGACTGGAAGACAAAGATGACAACGCCCTATCGCAGTAGGTCCATATCGAACCTGGGAAAAGGGGGAAATGGGCGTGGACTGGCACCGGATATGCAGCAAGGCGAAGGAGGCTTACCGTGAACACGGTTCCTGGGAAGACGGGGGACTTTGGCTGCTGTTGAGGAGTGGGCTGTGCTTACTCTGGTTTCTCTTCATAACGTACAAGTCTTTCGCCTTTTACTAAAGACTTCCGTGGAGAGGAGCACCCATGAGTTAAACCTATTTTTGTCAGGCCCTGCAATTTGGCAGAGCCTCGTGCACTTGTGAAAAGCAAAAGAGCTGTCCTTGACGAGACGCGTGGCCTCACAGAGGAGAGACCCGGGGCGGAGCTGCTAAATCTCGGTTGTTGACGGAGCGGTTTTTGAAGCGAGTGCTCCACGACAAGTGACAACTCTGCACGGGAGGTGGCCCGGGGCAGCAGGCAGCAAGGGCTCATCGCTTCTCGGCCTTTTGGCTAAGATCAAGTGTAGTATCTGTTCTTATCAGTTTAATATCTGATACGTCCTCTATAAGGGGACTCCATATTAAATGGATTTTTAGTACCTGGAGCTGAGAAAGGGGCTTGCCCCGTCCACTCCACGCATCGGCCCGGTATTGCAGTGCCGCTGGGAACGGTGCACCCTTCTCTTTGCCTTGTGGAATATGAAAAAACAAAGCGACAACTGCGTCAGACGACTTTGTTACAGCTGCTATGGTGATTGGTGTAAAAGCACACCATGTAACGACCCAAAGTGAGTTTTGCCTTTGACTGGAAGACAAACATGACAACGCCCTATCGCAGTAGGTCCATATCGAACCTGGGAAAAGGGGGAAATGGGCGTGGACTGGCACCGGATATGCAGCAAGGCGAAGGAGGCTTACCGTGAACACGGTTCCTGGGAAGACGGGGGACTTTGGCTGCTGTTGAGGAGTGGGCTGTGCTTACTCTGGTTTCTCTTCATAACGTACAAGTCTTTCGCCTTTTACTAAAGACTTCCGTGGAGAGGAGCACCCATGAGTTAAACCTATTTTTGTCAGGCCCTGCAATTTGGCAGAGCCTCGTGCACTTGTGAAAAGCAAAAGAGCTGTCCTTGACGAGACGCGTGGCCTCACAGAGGAGAGACCCGGGGCGGAGCTGCTAAATCTCGGTTGTTGACGGAGCGGTTTTTGAAGCGAGTGCTCCACGACAAGTGACAACTCTGCACGGGAGGTGGCCCGGGGCAGCAGGCAGCAAGGGCTCATCGCTTCTCGGCCTTTTGGCTAAGATCAAGTGTAGTATCTGTTCTTATCAGTTTAATATCTGATACGTCCTCTATAAGGGGACTCCATATTAAACGGATTTTTAGTACCTGGAGCTGAGAAAGGGGCTTGCCCCGTCCACTCCACGCATCGGCCCGGTATTGCAGTGCCGCTGGGAACGGTGCACCCTTCTCTTTGCCTTGTGGAATATGAAAAAACAAAGCGACAACTGCGTCAGACGACTTTGTTACAGCTGCTATGGTGATTGGTGTAAAAGCACACCATGTAACGACCCAAAGTGAGTTTTGCCTTTGACTGGAAGACAAACATGACAACGCCCTATCGCAGTAGGTCCATATCGAACCTGGGAAAAGGGGGAAATGGGCGTGGACTGGCACCGGATATGCAGCAAGGCGAAGGAGGCTTACCGTGAACACGGTTCCTGGGAAGACGGGGGACTTTGGCTGCTGTTGAGGAGTGGGCTGTGCTTACTCTGGTTTCTCTTCATAACGTACAAGTCTTTCGCCTTTTACTAAAGACTTCCGTGGAGAAGAGCACCCATGAGTTAAACCTGTTTTTGTCAGGCCCTGCAATTTGGCAGAGCCTCGTGCACTTGTGAAAAGCAAAAGAGCTGTCCTTGACGAGACGCGTGGCCTCACAGAGGAGAGACCCGGGGCGGAGCTGCTAAATCTCGGTTGTTGACGGAGCGGTTTTTGAAGCGAGTGCTCCACGACAAGTGACAACTCTGCACGGGAGGTGGCCCGGGGCAGCAGGCAGCAAGGGCTCATCGCTTCTCGGCCTTTTGGCTAAGATCAAGTGTAGTATCTGTTCTTATCAGTTTAATATCTGATACGTCCTCTATAAGGGGACTCCATATTAAACGGATTTTTAGTACCTGGAGCTGAGAAAGGGGCTTGCCCCGTCCACTCCACGCATCGGCCCGGTATTGCAGTGCCGCTGGGAACGGTGCACCCTTCTCTTTGCCTTGTGGAATATGAAAAAACAAAGCGACAACTGCGTCAGACGACTTTGTTACAGCTGCTATGGTGATTGGTGTAAAAGCACACCATGTAACGACCCAAAGTGAGTTTTGCCTTTGACTGGAAGACAAACATGACAACGCCCTATCGCAGTAGGTCCATATCGAACCTGGGAAAAGGGGGAAATGGGCGTGGACTGGCACCGGATATGCAGCAAGGCGAAGGAGGCTTACCGTGAACACGGTTCCTGGGAAGACGGGGGACTTTGGCTGCTGTTGAGGAGTGGGCTGTGCTTACTCTGGTTTCTCTTCATAACGTACAAGTCTTTCGCCTTTTACTAAAGACTTCCGTGGAGAGGAGCACCCATGAGTTAAACCTATTTTTGTCAGGCCCTGCAATTTGGCAGAGCCTCGTGCACTTGTGAAAAGCAAAAGAGCTGTCCTTGACGAGACGCGTGGCCTCACAGAGGAGAGACCCGGGGCGGAGCTGCTAAATCTCGGTTGTTGACGGAGCGGTTTTTGAAGCGAGTGCTCCACGACAAGTGACAACTCTGCACGGGAGGTGGCCCGGGGCAGCAGGCAGCAAGGGCTCATCGCTTCTCGGCCTTTTGGCTAAGATCAAGTGTAGTATCTGTTCTTATCAGTTTAATATCTGATACGTCCTCTATAAGGGGACTCCATATTAAACGGATTTTTAGTACCTGGAGCTGAGAAAGGGGCTTGCCCCGTCCACTCCACGCATCGGCCCGGTATTGCAGTGCCGCTGGGAACGGTGCACCCTTCTCTTTGCCTTGTGGAATATGAAAAAACAAAGCGACAACTGCGTCAGACGACTTTGTTACAGCTGCTATGGTGATTGGTGTAAAAGCACACCATGTAACGACCCAAAGTGAGTTTTGCCTTTGACTGGAAGACAAACATGACAACGCCCTATCGCAGTAGGTCCATATCGAACCTGGGAAAAGGGGGAAATGGGCGTGGACTGGCACCGGATATGCAGCAAGGCGAAGGAGGCTTACCGTGAACACGGTTCCTGGGAAGACGGGGGACTTTGGCTGCTGTTGAGGAGTGGGCTGTGCTTACTCTGGTTTCTCTTCATAACGTACAAGTCTTTCGCCTTTTACTAAAGACTTCCGTGGAGAGGAGCACCCATGAGTTAAACCTATTTTTGTCAGGCCCTGCAATTTGGCAGAGCCTCGTGCACTTGTGAAAAGCAAAAGAGCTGTCCTTGACGAGACGCGTGGCCTCACAGAGGAGAGACCCGGGGCGGAGCTGCTAAATCTCGGTTGTTGACGGAGCGGTTTTTGAAGCGAGTGCTCCACGACAAGTGACAACTCTGCACGGGAGGTGGCCCGGGGCAGCAGGCAGCAAGGGCTCATCGCTTCTCGGCCTTTTGGCTAAGATCAAGTGTAGTATCTGTTCTTATCAGTTTAATATCTGATACGTCCTCTATAAGGGGACTCCATATTAAACGGATTTTTAGTACCTGGAGCTGAGAAAGGGGCTTGCCCCGTCCACTCCACGCATCGGCCCGGTATTGCAGTGCCGCTGGGAACGGTGCACCCTTCTCTTTGCCTTGTGGAATATGAAAAAACAAAGCGACAACTGCGTCAGACGACTTTGTTACAGCTGCTATGGTGATTGGTGTAAAAGCACACCATGTAACGACCCAAAGTGAGTTTTGCCTTTGACTGGAAGACAAACATGACAACGCCCTATCGCAGTAGGTCCATATCGAACCTGGGAAAAGGGGGAAATGGGCGTGGACTGGCACCGGATATGCAGCAAGGCGAAGGAGGCTTACCGTGAACACGGTTCCTGGGAAGACGGGGGACTTTGGCTGCTGTTGAGGAGTGGGCTGTGCTTACTCTGGTTTCTCTTCATAACGTACAAGTCTTTCGCCTTTTACTAAAGACTTCCGTGGAGAGGAGCACCCATGAGTTAAACCTATTTTTGTCAGGCCCTGCAATTTGGCAGAGCCTCGTGCACTTGTGAAAAGCAAAAGAGCTGTCCTTGACGAGACGCGTGGCCTCACAGAGGAGAGACCCGGGGCGGAGCTGCTAAATCTCGGTTGTTGACGGAGCGGTTTTTGAAGCGAGTGCTCCACGACAAGTGACAACTCTGCACGGGAGGTGGCCCGGGGCAGCAGGCAGCAAGGGCTCATCGCTTCTCTGCCTTTTGGCTAAGATCAAGTGTAGTATCTGTTCTTATCAGTTTAATATCTGATACGTCCTCTATAAGGGGACTCCATATTAAACGGATTTTTAGTACCTGGAGCTGAGAAAGGGGCTTGCCCCGTCCACTCCACGCATCGGCCCGGTATTGCAGTGCCGCTGGGAACGGTGCACCCTTCTCTTTGCCTTGTGGAATATGAAAAAACAAAGCGACAACTGCGTCAGACGACTTTGTTACAGCTGCTATGGTGATTGGTGTAAAAGCACACCATGTAACGACCCAAAGTGAGTTTTGCCTTTGACTGGAAGACAAACATGACAACGCCCTATCGCAGTAGGTCCATATCGAACCTGGGAAAAGGGGGAAATGGGCGTGGACTGGCACCGGATATGCAGCAAGGCGAAGGAGGCTTACCGTGAACACGGTTCCTGGGAAGACGGGGGACTTTGGCTGCTGTTGAGGAGTGGGCTGTGCTTACTCTGGTTTCTCTTCATAACGTACAAGTCTTTCGCCTTTTACTAAAGACTTACGTGGAGAGGAGCACCCATGAGTTAAACCTATTTTTGTCAGGCCCTGCAATTTGGCAGAGCCTCGTGCACTTGTGAAAAGCAAAAGAGCTGTCCTTGACGAGACGCGTGGCCTCACAGAGGAGAGACCCGGGGCGGAGCTGCTAAATCTCGGTTGTTGACGGAGCGGTTTTTGAAGCGAGTGCTCCACGACAAGTGACAACTCTGCACGGGAGGTGGCCCGGGGCAGCAGGCAGCAAGGGCTCATCGCTTCTCGGCCTTTTGGCTAAGATCAAGTGTAGTATCTGTTCTTATCAGTTTAATATCTGATACGTCCTCTATAAGGGGACTCCATATTAAACGGATTTTTAGTACCTGGAGCTGAGAAAGGGGCTTGCCCCGTCCACTCCACGCATCGGCCCGGTATTGCAGTGCCGCTGGGAACGGTGCACCCTTCTCTTTGCCTTGTGGAATATGAAAAAACAAAGCGACAACTGCGTCAGACGACTTTGTTACAGCTGCTATGGTGATTGGTGTAAAAGCACACCATGTAACGACCCAAAGTGAGTTTTGCCTTTGACTGGAAGACAAACATGACAACGCCCTATCGCAGTAGGTCCATATCGAACCTGGGAAAAGGGGGAAATGGGCGTGGACTGGCACCGGATATGCAGCAAGGCGAAGGAGGCTTACCGTGAACACGGTTCCTGGGAAGACGGGGGACTTTGGCTGCTGTTGAGGAGTGGGCTGTGCTTACTCTGGTTTCTCTTCATAACGTACAAGTCTTTCGCCTTTTACTAAAGACTTCCGTGGAGAGCAGCACCCATGAGTTAAACCTATTTTTGTCAGGCCCTGCAATTTGGCAGAGCCTCGTGCACTTGTGAAAAGCAAAAGAGCTGTCCTTGACGAGACGCGTGGCCTCACAGAGGAGAGACCCGGGGCGGAGCTGCTAAATCTCGGTTGTTGACGGAGCGGTTTTTGAAGCGAGTGCTCCACGACAAGTGACAACTCTGCACGGGAGGTGGCCCGGGGCAGCAGGCAGCAAGGGCTCATCGCTTCTCGGCCTTTTGGCTAAGATCAAGTGTAGTATCTGTTCTTATCAGTTTAATATCTGATACGTCCTCTATAAGGGGACTCCATATTAAATGGATTTTTAGTACCTGGAGCTGAGAAAGGGGCTTGCCCCGTCCACTCCACGCATCGGCCCGGTATTGCAGTGCCGCTGGGAACGGTGCACCCTTCTCTTTGCCTTGTGGAATATGAAAAAACAAAGCGACAACTGCGTCAGACGACTTTGTTACAGCTGCTATGGTGATTGGTGTAAAAGCACACCATGTAACGACCCAAAGTGAGTTTTGCCTTTGACTGGAAGACAAACATGACAACGCCCTATCGCAGTAGGTCCATATCGAACCTGGGAAAAGGGGGAAATGGGCGTGGACTGGCACCGGATATGCAGCAAGGCGAAGGAGGCTTACCGTGAACACGGTTCCTGGGAAGACGGGGGACTTTGGCTGCTGTTGAGGAGTGGGCTGTGCTTACTCTGGTTTCTCTTCATAACGTACAAGTCTTTCGCCTTTTACTAAAGACTTCCGTGGAGAGGAGCACCCATGAGTTAAACCTATTTTTGTCAGGCCCTGCAATTTGGCAGAGCCTCGTGCACTTGTGAAAAGCAAAAGAGCTGTCCTTGACGAGACGCGTGGCCTCACAGAGGAGAGACCCGGGGCGGAGCTGCTAAATCTCGGTTGTTGACGGAGCGGTTTTTGAAGCGAGTGCTCCACGACAAGTGACAACTCTGCACGGGAGGTGGCCCGGGGCAGCAGGCAGCAAGGGCTCATCGCTTCTCGGCCTTTTGGCTAAGATCAAGTGTAGTATCTGTTCTTATCAGTTTAATATCTGATACGTCCTCTATAAGGGGACTCCATATTAAACGGATTTTTAGTACCTGGAGCTGAGAAAGGGGCTTGCCCCGTCCACTCCACGCATCGGCCCGGTATTGCAGTGCCGCTGGGAACGGTGCACCCTTCTCTTTGCCTTGTGGAATATGAAAAAACAAAGCGACAACTGCGTCAGACGACTTTGTTACAGCTGCTATGGTGATTGGTGTAAAAGCACACCATGTAACGACCCAAAGTGAGTTTTGCCTTTGACTGGAAGACAAACATGACAACGCCCTATCGCAGTAGGTCCATATCGAACCTGGGAAAAGGGGGAAATGGGCGTGGACTGGCACCGGATATGCAGCAAGGCGAAGGAGGCTTACCGTGAACACGGTTCCTGGGAAGACGGGGGACTTTGGCTGCTGTTGAGGAGTGGGCTGTGCTTACTCTGGTTTCTCTTCATAACGTACAAGTCTTTCGCCTTTTACTAAAGACTTCCGTGGAGAAGAGCACCCATGAGTTAAACCTGTTTTTGTCAGGCCCTGCAATTTGGCAGAGCCTCGTGCACTTGTGAAAAGCAAAAGAGCTGTCCTTGACGAGACGCGTGGCCTCACAGAGGAGAGACCCGGGGCGGAGCTGCTAAATCTCGGTTGTTGACGGAGCGGTTTTTGAAGCGAGTGCTCCACGACAAGTGACAACTCTGCACGGGAGGTGGCCCGGGGCAGCAGGCAGCAAGGGCTCATCGCTTCTCGGCCTTTTGGCTAAGATCAAGTGTAGTATCTGTTCTTATCAGTTTAATATCTGATACGTCCTCTATAAGGGGACTCCATATTAAACGGATTTTTAGTACCTGGAGCTGAGAAAGGGGCTTGCCCCGTCCACTCCACGCATCGGCCCGGTATTGCAGTGCCGCTGGGAACGGTGCACCCTTCTCTTTGCCTTGTGGAATATGAAAAAACAAAGCGACAACTGCGTCAGACGACTTTGTTACAGCTGCTATGGTGATTGGTGTAAAAGCACACCATGTAACGACCCAAAGTGAGTTTTGCCTTTGACTGGAAGACAAACATGACAACGCCCTATCGCAGTAGGTCCATATCGAACCTGGGAAAAGGGGGAAATGGGCGTGGACTGGCACCGGATATGCAGCAAGGCGAAGGAGGCTTACCGTGAACACGGTTCCTGGGAAGACGGGGGACTTTGGCTGCTGTTGAGGAGTGGGCTGTGCTTACTCTGGTTTCTCTTCATAACGTACAAGTCTTTCGCCTTTTACTAAAGACTTCCGTGGAGAGGAGCACCCATGAGTTAAACCTATTTTTGTCAGGCCCTGCAATTTGGCAGAGCCTCGTGCACTTGTGAAAAGCAAAAGAGCTGTCCTTGACGAGACGCGTGGCCTCACAGAGGAGAGACCCGGGGCGGAGCTGCTAAATCTCGGTTGTTGACGGAGCGGTTTTTGAAGCGAGTGCTCCACGACAAGTGACAACTCTGCACGGGAGGTGGCCCGGGGCAGCAGGCAGCAAGGGCTCATCGCTTCTCGGCCTTTTGGCTAAGATCAAGTGTAGTATCTGTTCTTATCAGTTTAATATCTGATACGTCCTCTATAAGGGGACTCCATATTAAACGGATTTTTAGTACCTGGAGCTGAGAAAGGGGCTTGCCCCGTCCACTCCACGCATCGGCCCGGTATTGCAGTGCCGCTGGGAACGGTGCACCCTTCTCTTTGCCTTGTGGAATATGAAAAAACAAAGCGACAACTGCGTCAGACGACTTTGTTACAGCTGCTATGGTGATTGGTGTAAAAGCACACCATGTAACGACCCAAAGTGAGTTTTGCCTTTGACTGGAAGACAAACATGACAACGCCCTATCGCAGTAGGTCCATATCGAACCTGGGAAAAGGGGGAAATGGGCGTGGACTGGCACCGGATATGCAGCAAGGCGAAGGAGGCTTACCGTGAACACGGTTCCTGGGAAGACGGGGGACTTTGGCTGCTGTTGAGGAGTGGGCTGTGCTTACTCTGGTTTCTCTTCATAACGTACAAGTCTTTCGCCTTTTACTAAAGACTTCCGTGGAGAGGAGCACCCATGAGTTAAACCTATTTTTGTCAGGCCCTGCAATTTGGCAGAGCCTCGTGCACTTGTGAAAAGCAAAAGAGCTGTCCTTGACGAGACGCGTGGCCTCACAGAGGAGAGACCCGGGGCGGAGCTGCTAAATCTCGGTTGTTGACGGAGCGGTTTTTGAAGCGAGTGCTCCACGACAAGTGACAACTCTGCACGGGAGGTGGCCCGGGGCAGCAGGCAGCAAGGGCTCATCGCTTCTCGGCCTTTTGGCTAAGATCAAGTGTAGTATCTGTTCTTATCAGTTTAATATCTGATACGTCCTCTATAAGGGGACTCCATATTAAACGGATTTTTAGTACCTGGAGCTGAGAAAGGGGCTTGCCCCGTCCACTCCACGCATCGGCCCGGTATTGCAGTGCCGCTGGGAACGGTGCACCCTTCTCTTTGCCTTGTGGAATATGAAAAAACAAAGCGACAACTGCGTCAGACGACTTTGTTACAGCTGCTATGGTGATTGGTGTAAAAGCACACCATGTAACGACCCAAAGTGAGTTTTGCCTTTGACTGGAAGACAAACATGACAACGCCCTATCGCAGTAGGTCCATATCGAACCTGGGAAAAGGGGGAAATGGGCGTGGACTGGCACCGGATATGCAGCAAGGCGAAGGAGGCTTACCGTGAACACGGTTCCTGGGAAGACGGGGGACTTTGGCTGCTGTTGAGGAGTGGGCTGTGCTTACTCTGGTTTCTCTTCATAACGTACAAGTCTTTCGCCTTTTACTAAAGACTTCCGTGGAGAGGAGCACCCATGAGTTAAACCTATTTTTGTCAGGCCCTGCAATTTGGCAGAGCCTCGTGCACTTGTGAAAAGCAAAAGAGCTGTCCTTGACGAGACGCGTGGCCTCACAGAGGAGAGACCCGGGGCGGAGCTGCTAAATCTCGGTTGTTGACGGAGCGGTTTTTGAAGCGAGTGCTCCACGACAAGTGACAACTCTGCACGGGAGGTGGCCCGGGGCAGCAGGCAGCAAGGGCTCATCGCTTCTCTGCCTTTTGGCTAAGATCAAGTGTAGTATCTGTTCTTATCAGTTTAATATCTGATACGTCCTCTATAAGGGGACTCCATATTAAACGGATTTTTAGTACCTGGAGCTGAGAAAGGGGCTTGCCCCGTCCACTCCACGCATCGGCCCGGTATTGCAGTGCCGCTGGGAACGGTGCACCCTTCTCTTTGCCTTGTGGAATATGAAAAAACAAAGCGACAACTGCGTCAGACGACTTTGTTACAGCTGCTATGGTGATTGGTGTAAAAGCACACCATGTAACGACCCAAAGTGAGTTTTGCCTTTGACTGGAAGACAAACATGACAACGCCCTATCGCAGTAGGTCCATATCGAACCTGGGAAAAGGGGGAAATGGGCGTGGACTGGCACCGGATATGCAGCAAGGCGAAGGAGGCTTACCGTGAACACGGTTCCTGGGAAGACGGGGGACTTTGGCTGCTGTTGAGGAGTGGGCTGTGCTTACTCTGGTTTCTCTTCATAACGTACAAGTCTTTCGCCTTTTACTAAAGACTTACGTGGAGAGGAGCACCCATGAGTTAAACCTATTTTTGTCAGGCCCTGCAATTTGGCAGAGCCTCGTGCACTTGTGAAAAGCAAAAGAGCTGTCCTTGACGAGACGCGTGGCCTCACAGAGGAGAGACCCGGGGCGGAGCTGCTAAATCTCGGTTGTTGACGGAGCGGTTTTTGAAGCGAGTGCTCCACGACAAGTGACAACTCTGCACGGGAGGTGGCCCGGGGCAGCAGGCAGCAAGGGCTCATCGCTTCTCGGCCTTTTGGCTAAGATCAAGTGTAGTATCTGTTCTTATCAGTTTAATATCTGATACGTCCTCTATAAGGGGACTCCATATTAAACGGATTTTTAGTACCTGGAGCTGAGAAAGGGGCTTGCCCCGTCCACTCCACGCATCGGCCCGGTATTGCAGTGCCGCTGGGAACGGTGCACCCTTCTCTTTGCCTTGTGGAATATGAAAAAACAAAGCGACAACTGCGTCAGACGACTTTGTTACAGCTGCTATGGTGATTGGTGTAAAAGCACACCATGTAACGACCCAAAGTGAGTTTTGCCTTTGACTGGAAGACAAACATGACAACGCCCTATCGCAGTAGGTCCATATCGAACCTGGGAAAAGGGGGAAATGGGCGTGGACTGGCACCGGATATGCAGCAAGGCGAAGGAGGCTTACCGTGAACACGGTTCCTGGGAAGACGGGGGACTTTGGCTGCTGTTGAGGAGTGGGCTGTGCTTACTCTGGTTTCTCTTCATAACGTACAAGTCTTTCGCCTTTTACTAAAGACTTCCGTGGAGAGCAGCACCCATGAGTTAAACCTATTTTTGTCAGGCCCTGCAATTTGGCAGAGCCTCGTGCACTTGTGAAAAGCAAAAGAGCTGTCCTTGACGAGACGCGTGGCCTCACAGAGGAGAGACCCGGGGCGGAGCTGCTAAATCTCGGTTGTTGACGGAGCGGTTTTTGAAGCGAGTGCTCCACGACAAGTGACAACTCTGCACGGGAGGTGGCCCGGGGCAGCAGGCAGCAAGGGCTCATCGCTTCTCGGCCTTTTGGCTAAGATCAAGTGTAGTATCTGTTCTTATCAGTTTAATATCTGATACGTCCTCTATAAGGGGACTCCATATTAAACGGATTTTTAGTACCTGGAGCTGAGAAAGGGGCTTGCCCCGTCCACTCCACGCATCGGCCCGGTATTGCAGTGCTGCTGGGAACGGTGCACCCTTCTCTTTGCCTTGTGGAATATGAAAAAACAAAGCGACAACTGCGTCAGACGACTTTGTTACAGCTGCTATGGTGATTGGTGTAAAAGCACACCATGTAACGACCCAAAGTGAGTTTTGCCTTTGACTGGAAGACAAACATGACAACGCCCTATCGCAGTAGGTCCATATCGAACCTGGGAAAAGGGGGAAATGGGCGTGGACTGGCACCGGATATGCAGCAAGGCGAAGGAGGCTTACCGTGAACACGGTTCCTGGGAAGACGGGGGACTTTGGCTGCTGTTGAGGAGTGGGCTGTGCTTACTCTGGTTTCTCTTCATAACGTACAAGTCTTTCGCCTTTTACTAAAGACTTCCGTGGAGAGGAGCACCCATGAGTTAAACCTATTTTTGTCAGGCCCTGCAATTTGGCAGAGCCTCGTGCACTTGTGAAAAGCAAAAGAGCTGTCCTTGACGGGACGCGTGGCCTCACAGAGGAGAGACCCGGGGCGTAGCTGCTAAATCTCGGTTGTTGACGGAGCGGTTTTTGAAGCGAGTGCTCCACGACAAGTGACAACTCTGCACGGGAGGTGGCCCGGGGCAGCAGGCAGCAAGGGCTCATCGCTTCTCGGCCTTTTGGCTAAGATCAAGTGTAGTATCTGTTCTTATCAGTTTAATATCTGATACGTCCTCTATAAGGGGACTCCATATTAAACAGATTTTTAGTACCTGGAGCTGAGAAAGGGGCTTGCCCCGTCCACTCCACGCATCGGCCCGGTATTGCAGTGCCGCTGGGAACGGTGCACCCTTCTCTTTGCCTTGTGGAATATGAAAAAACAAAGCGACAACTGCGTCAGACGACTTTGTTACAGCTGCTATGGTGATTGGTGTAAAAGCACACCATGTAACGATCCAAAGTGAGTTTTGCCTTTGACTGGAAGACAAAGATGACAACGCCCTATCGCAGTAGGTCCATATCGAACCTGGGAAAAGGGGGAAATGGGCGTGGACTGGCACCGGATATGCAGCAAGGCGAAGGAGGCTTACCGTGAACACGGTTCCTGGGAAGACGGGGGACTTTGGCTGCTGTTGAGGAGTGGGCTGTGCTTACTCTGGTTTCTCTTCATAACGTACAAGTCTTTCGCCTTTTACTAAAGACTTCCGTGGAGAGGAGCACCCATGAGTTAAACCTATTTTTGTCAGGCCCTGCAATTTGGCAGAGCCTCGTGCACTTGTGAAAAGCAAAAGAGCTGTCCTTGACGAGACGCGTGGCCTCACAGAGGAGAGACCCGGGGCGGAGCTGCTAAATCTCGGTTGTTGACGGAGCGGTTTTTGAAGCGAGTGCTCCACGACAAGTGACAACTCTGCACGGGAGGTGGCCCGGGGCAGCAGGCAGCAAGGGCTCATCGCTTCTCGGCCTTTTGGCTAAGATCAAGTGTAGTATCTGTTCTTATCAGTTTAATATCTGATACGTCCTCTATAAGGGGACTCCATATTAAACGGATTTTTAGTACCTGGAGCTGAGAAAGGGGCTTGCCCCGTCCACTCCACGCATCGGCCCGGTATTGCAGTGCCGCTGGGAACGGTGCACCCTTCTCTTTGCCTTGTGGAATATGAAAAAACAAAGCGACAACTGCGTCAGACGACTTTGTTACAGCTGCTATGGTGATTGGTGTAAAAGCACACCATGTAACGACCCAAAGTGAGTTTTGCCTTTGACTGGAAGACAAACATGACAACGCCCTATCGCAGTAGGTCCATATCGAACCTGGGAAAAGGGGGAAATGGGCGTGGACTGGCACCGGATATGCAGCAAGGCGAAGGAGGCTTACCGTGAACACGGTTCCTGGGAAGACGGGGGACTTTGGCTGCTGTTGAGGAGTGGGCTGTGCTTACTCTGGTTTCTCTTCATAACGTACAAGTCTTTCGCCTTTTACTAAAGACTTCCGTGGAGAGGAGCACCCATGAGTTAAACCTATTTTTGTCAGGCCCTGCAATTTGGCAGAGCCTCGTGCACTTGTGAAAAGCAAAAGAGCTGTCCTTGACGAGACGCGTGGCCTCACAGAGGAGAGACCCGGGGCGGAGCTGCTAAATCTCGGTTGTTGACGGAGCGTTTTTTGAAGCGAGTGCTCCACGACAAGTGACAACTCTGCACGGGAGGTGGCCCGGGGCAGCAGGCAGCAAGGGCTCATCGCTTCTCGGCCTTTTGGCTAAGATCAAGTGTAGTATCTGTTCTTATCAGTTTAATATCTGATACGTCCTCTATAAGGGGACTCCATATTAAACGGATTTTTAGTACCTGGAGCTGAGAAAGGGGCTTGCCCCGTCCACTCCACGCATCGGCCCGGTATTGCAGTGCCGCTGGGAACGGTGCACCCTTCTCTTTGCCTTGTGGAATATGAAAAAACAAAGCGACAACTGCGTCAGACGACTTTGTTACAGCTGCTATGGTGATTGGTGTAAAAGCACACCATGTAACGACCCAAAGTGAGTTTTGCCTTTGACTGGAAGACAAACATGACAACGCCCTATCGCAGTAGGTCCATATCGAACCTGGGAAAAGGGGGAAATGGGCGTGGACTGGCACCGGATATGCAGCAAGGCGAAGGAGGCTTACCGTGAACACGGTTCCTGGGAAGACGGGGGACTTTGGCTGCTGTTGAGGAGTGGGCTGTGCTTACTCTGGTTTCTCTTCATAACGTACAAGTCTTTCGCCTTTTACTAAAGACTTCCGTGGAGAGGAGCACCCATGAGTTAAACCTATTTTTGTCAGGCCCTGCAATTTGGCAGAGCCTCGTGCACTTGTGAAAAGCAAAAGAGCTGTCCTTGACGAGACGCGTGGCCTCACAGAGGAGAGACCCGGGGCGGAGCTGCTAAATCTCGGTTGTTGACGGAGCGGTTTTTGAAGCGAGTGCTCCACGACAAGTGACAACTCTGCACGGGAGTTGGCCCGGGGCAGCAGGCAGCAAGGGCTCATCGCTTCTCGGCCTTTTGGCTAAGATCAAGTGTAGTATCTGTTCTTATCAGTTTAATATCTGATACGTCCTCTATAAGGGGACTCCATATTAAACGGATTTTTAGTACCTGGAGCTGAGAAAGGGGCTTGCCCCGTCCACTCCACGCATCGGCCCGGTATTGCAGTGCCGCTGGGAACGGTGCACCCTTCTCTTTGCCTTGTGGAATATGAAAAAACAAAGCGACAACTGCGTCAGACGACTTTGTTACAGCTGCTATGGTGATTGGTGTAAAAGCACACCATGTAACGACCCAAAGTGAGTTTTGCCTTTGACTGGAAGACAAACATGACAACGCCCTATCGCAGTAGGTCCATATCGAACCTGGGAAAAGGGGGAAATGGGCGTGGACTGGCACCGGATATGCAGCAAGGCGAAGGAGGCTTACCGTGAACACGGTTCCTGGGAAGACGGGGGACTTTGGCTGCTGTTGAGGAGTGGGCTGTGCTTACTCTGGTTTCTCTTCATAACGTACAAGTCTTTCGCCTTTTACTAAAGACTTCCGTGGAGAGGAGCACCCATGAGTTAAACCTATTTTTGTCAGGCCCTGCAATTTGGCAGAGCCTCGTGCACTTGTGAAAAGCAAAAGAGCTGTCCTTGACGAGACGCGTGGCCTCACAGAGGAGAGACCCGGGGCGGAGCTGCTAAATCTCGGTTGTTGACGGAGCGGTTTTTGAAGCGAGTGCTCCACGACAAGTGACAACTCTGCACGGGAGGTGGCCCGGGGCAGCAGGCAGCAAGGGCTCATCGCTTCTCGGCCTTTTGGCTAAGATCAAGTGTAGTATCTGTTCTTATCAGTTTAATATCTGATACGTCCTCTATAAGGGGACTCCATATTAAACGGATTTTTAGTACCTGGAGCTGAGAAAGGGGCTTGCCCCGTCCACTCCACGCATCGGCCCGGTATTGCAGTGCCGCTGTGAACGGTGCACCCTTCTCTTTGCCTTGTGGAATATGAAAAAACAAAGCGACAACTGCGTCAGACGACTTTGTTACAGCTGCTATGGTGATTGGTGTAAAAGCACACCATGTAACGACCCAAAGTGAGTTTTGCCTTTGACTGGAAGACAAACATGACAACGCCCTATCGCAGTAGGTCCATATCGAACCTGGGAAAAGGGGGAAATGGGCGTGGACTAGCACCGGATATGCAGCAAGGCGAAGGAGGCTTACCGTGAACACGGTTCCTGGGAAGACGGGGGACTTTGGCTGCTGTTGAGGAGTGGGCTGTGCTTACTCTGGTTTCTCTTCATAACGTACAAGTCTTTCGCCTTTTACTAAAGACTTCCGTGGAGAGGAGCACCCATGAGTTAAACCTATTTTTGTCAGGCCCTGCAATTTGGCAGAGCCTCGTGCACTTGTGAAAAGCAAAAGAGCTGTCCTTGACGAGACGCGTGGCCTCACAGAGGAGAGACCCGGGGCGGAGCTGCTAAATCTCGGTTGTTGACGGAGCGGTTTTTGAAGCGAGTGCTCCACGACAAGTGACAACTCTGCACGGGAGGTGGCCCGGGGCAGCAGGCAGCAAGGGCTCATCGCTTCTCGGCCTTTTGGCTAAGATCAAGTGTAGTATCTGTTCTTATCAGTTTAATATCTGATACGTTCTCTATAAGGGGACTCCATATTAAACGGATTTTTAGTACCTGGAGCTGAGAAAGGGGCTTGCCCCGTCCACTCCACGCATCGGCCCGGTATTGCAGTGCCACTGGGAAAGGTGCACCCTTCTCTTTGCCTTGTGGAATATGAAAAAACAAAGCGACAACTGCGTCAGACGACTTTGTTACAGCTGCTATGGTGATTGGTGTAAAAGCACACCATGTAACGACCCAAAGTGAGTTTTGCCTTTGACTGGAAGACAAAGATGACAACGCCCTATCGCAGTAGGTCCATATCGAACCTGGGAAAAGGGGGAAATGGGCGTGGACTGGCACCGGATATGCAGCAAGGCGAAGGAGGCTTACCGTGAACACGGTTCCTGGGAAGACGGGGGACTTTGGCTGCTGTTGAGGAGTGGGCTGTGCTTACTCTGGTTTCTCTTCATAACGTACAAGTCTTTCGCCTTTTACTAAAGACTTCCGTGGAGAGAAGCACCCATGAGTTAAACCTATTTTTGTCAGGCCCTGCAATTTGGCAGAGCCTCGTGCACTTGTGAAAAGCAAAAGAGCTGTCCTTGACGAGACGCGTGGCCTCACAGAGGAGAGACCCGGGCGGAGCTGCTAAATCTCGGTTGTTGACGGAGCGGTTTTTGAAGCGAGTGCTCCACGACAAGTGACAACTCTGCACGGGAGGTGGCCCGGGGCAGCAGGCAGCAAGGGCTCATCGCTTCTCGGCCTTTTGGCTAAGATCAAGTGTAGTATCTGTTCTTATCAGTTTAATATCTGATACGTCCTCTATAAGGGGACTCCATATTAAACAGATTTTTAGTACCTGGAGCTGAGAAAGGGGCTTGCCCCGTCCACTCCACGCATCGGCCCGGTATTGCAGTGCCGCTGGGAACGGTGCACCCTTCTCTTTGCCTTGTGGAATATGAAAAAACAAAGCGACAACTGCGTCAGACGACTTTGTTACAGCTGCTATGGTGATTGGTGTAAAAGCACACCATGTAACGATCCAAAGTGAGTTTTGCCTTTGACTGGAAGACAAAGATGACAACGCCCTATCGCAGTAGGTCCATATCGAACCTGGGAAAAGGGGGAAATGGGCGTGGACTGGCACCGGATATGCAGCAAGGCGAAGGAGGCTTACCGTGAACACGGTTCCTGGGAAGACGGGGGACTTTGGCTGCTGTTGAGGAGTGGGCTGTGCTTACTCTGGTTTCTCTTCATAACGTACAAGTCTTTCGCCTTTTACTAAAGACTTCCGTGGAGAGGAGCACCCATGAGTTAAACCTATTTTTGTCAGGCCCTGCAATTTGGCAGAGCCTCGTGCACTTGTGAAAAGCAAAAGAGCTGTCCTTGACGAGACGCGTGGCCTCACAGAGGAGAGACCCGGGGCGGAGCTGCTAAATCTCGGTTGTTGACGGAGCGGTTTTTGAAGCGAGTGCTCCACGACAAGTGACAACTCTGCACGGGAGGTGGCCCGGGGCAGCAGGCAGCAAGGGCTCATCGCTTCTCGGCCTTTTGGCTAAGACAGCGATCGCCTCCAGCTACTGGGAGAGTCGGTGCTTGTTTCTGTAGCATTGGTCTCTACTGGGTTTTGGAGGAGATTAGGTGTAGGTGCCTTTGTACAGTGATCAGTTGGGGTCGTGCGGTGTATGGGGCACAACTGATCACTGGTAGTTTTAGTGTAGTTTAGTGTTTTTAGCTTGGTATAGCATCGTCTATTCTAGGCTATTTTTTTACAGTTTTAAGTATTTATTTGTTTTTACTTGTAAATACCGTTTGTTTCTTTTAGTAAACTGTTAGCCTACTGGCCCTGGTGGCCAGTAGGCTACCCCCTTTTATTTTGTCCTTTAGCTTAACTTGTTTCTCTCTCTTCACAACCAAAGAGAGTCTAGGTGGACACTGTCTCCATCATGTCAGCCACAAGTGCTGGCATGAGGAGACACCATAGTGTCCGCTTTCTTTTAAAAGAAAAAACATTGATTTCACGGTTAGACTTCTCTCGAAATTTGGTACAAAAGGTTCTTGGATTTAAGGCTGACGATTTGAATTGTATTCTTTCACTTCCCTTTAACAAGGGCTTTGATGTAAGTTTCGCAAATGCCCAAGGGTTAAGGAATTTCTGGACACGATATGAAAATGTAAAATCCCAATTCTCTGCATTTGACGTGGAGAAACTTACTGACAATGCTGCCAAGGTAGTCATTGTCAGAATGTTCAATGAAACAGTCAGTGCAGCAGATATTGAAGTATGGTTGGGAAGATTCTGCACAGTCAAAGGACAGGCTACCAAGGTAAGGGATGTGGACGGCATTTGGAATTGCAGCTGGAGGGTCCCCATTGTCCAATGGCAGGACCCCCAGGGCTTCCAAGGCCTGAAACACCTGCCCTCGATGATAGTCCTGGGACAGAACAGAGGCTACATACATTACCAGGGCCAGCCCAAGCTCTGCCACAAGTGTGGGGAGCATGGGCATTTGGCCGAAGCGTGCCAGAAAATCATATGTGGGAAGTGTAGAGAAGTTGGGCACACTTTTGAGCAGTGTCCCAATGGCAGGAAGTGTAATCTTTGTGGAGAAACAACACATCTCTTCAGAGATTGCCCCAGATCCTTTGCCAACATGGTCAAGTCAAGGGCAGCCAGAGAACAAAAAGAAAATGTACCTGAAGAGCAAAAAGAAAAAGAACAGCCAAAAGTACCAGCGGTGACACGAGAGGGGGAGCCCAATTCCCCCCCTCCGGGGAGTATGGCATCCTCTCATGAGGGTGCTGACTCCCCACAGGAAGGCGAGGAGGTGGCTGTGCTGGCAGAGGAGGGGGGAGATGGGTCCATGGCCGAGTCTTGCTCCACCGGCAGTCTGGTTACTGTCGGGGAGGGAGAGCAGCCAATGGACTCTGACAACAGTTCCCCTCTCCCCAATGGCCAGTCGACTAAGAGGCCAGCATCAGAACTGTCTTCGGAATCTCTAGTATTAGAGAAGAGGGGTAGAGCTGGGTCTCAATCAGACAGTTCATCTGTGGATGAGCCCAGAGTCTTCCCCTCCAGTTCACCCAATGAGGTCTCATTTCTTCAGATTGCTCTCCAATCAACCCCGAAAATCTCAAACACTTTCAACAAAAGGATGCAGGAAAGGCCACCTGCCAGAGCCCGACGGGGGAATGAAGCTCAACCCTGTAACTCCCCCCCCCTTGGAGTAAAGGAAGAGCTTCATTCACATGAGATCAACCGTGAGAGTTCATAGGCCTTTTTAAAAAATGGTTTTACATGGTCTACCTGTTGGTTTTAAACATACTCATGGCACTCACCTTCTCAACCGTCAATGTGAGAAGTGTGAAGTCGAGAGTTAGAGCTCAGAGTGTTTTAGATGCCCTTCGTTCCTTTAAATCAGATGTGTTTTTAATACAAGAATGTAGCCTACCGTTTTTAAAGCACTACAGTCAATGGGAGGATATGTGGGGAAAACAATCAATATGGAGTGGATCAAATCAAAATAAATGTGATGGGGTGGCGATTTTAATAAATAATCCACACGTGCTGGTGAAGGGGAGCACTGTGGTGAGAGACGGTAGGGCTTTGGTGGCACGTTTGACTTTTATGGGACAGGATTTTAACCTCTTAAATGTTTATGGTTTTAATGAAAAAAATGACAGGTACGACCTTTTAGAAGACCTGCAGCCCCACATGTTAGGTAGGGCACCTTTAGTTGTAGGGGGGGATTTTAACTGCGTTTTTAACAGGCAGGATAGGAGAGGGGCAGGGGAGGATTTTAAAATTGACAAAACATCGGTTTTATTACGGGATATATGCAAGGATTTTAAGCTTCAAGACTGTTTTAAGACCATGCATCCCGGAGAGGAGGGCTTCACCTGGTTCAGTGGTGATGGCACCAGAGCCTCTCGCATAGATTTTGTTTTTACAAGGGACTGTCCACCGACCGATGCTAGATTAACCCCTGTCTTCTTCTCTGATCACCAGATGCTCTCGTGCACCCTCTCACTCCCTTCGGATGTGACAGCAGGAAGTGGTCTGTGGAAACTCAACTGCTCCCTTTTAGAGGATAGGGAGTTAGTTAGTCAGTACAGGGAGCAGTATAAAGAATGGCAGACCCTTCAAGACCTTTACAATACACGTGCACATTGGTGGGAAATGGTGAAGGTGAAGACGCAGACTTTCTTTAGACAGGCAGGTAGAAAGAAAAAAGGTAGGGAGACCAGACACATGTTGGGGCTGCAGAAGCGTTTACAGCGCTATTTTATTTTAAACCAACGGGGAATGGATTTTAATGATGAGATTAAAGAAATAAAATTACAAATGTCGGTTTTAGCAGAAATAAAAAGCAGGGGTGTGATTTTAAGGAGTAGAGAACGGGAAATGGAGGAAGGGGAAAAATGTACTCGCTACTTTTTCAAAAAAATTATGAATAAAGGGGGGAGCATAATAAAACTAAAGAAAGACAATGGGGATTCAACAGAAACAACAGAAGAAATGAAACAGACAGTAGAAGAGTATTTTAATGATCTCTATAAAGAAAGACCCATAAAAAATCAAACCTTGATGAAAGTTTTAGAGTCTTTTAATAACACGGTAAGCGACAGCGTGCTTTTAGAAAAAGATTTTAACATCAACGAAATGACCAGATGCCTGACTGTTTTTAAGAAAGGGAAGTCCCCAGGACAGGACGGACTTCCCTTGGAATTTTATTTGACATTCTGGGACATTTTAGCACCTGACCTACTTGCTGTTTTTATGGACTTTGACCGACTAGATCGACTCCCCGACAGTTTTAGAGTAGGGATAGTGACTCTCCTATATAAAAGTAAGGACAAGACTGACTTGAAAAACTGGAGACCTATCACCCTTTTAAATGTAGACTGCAAACTTTTTAGCAAACTTTTAGCCACAAGGATGTCCTTGTTTTTAGATGAACTGATCCACCCGGATCAAGCCTGTGCCATTCCGGGGAGGAAGATCACCGACAGCCTCGTACTGATCAGAGACACCATCTGTTATGCGAGAGACAGAAACATCCGACTAGTAGTCCTAAATTTAGACTTTGAAAAGGCCTTTGATCGGATCTCGCATCAGTACCTCTTCCAGGTACTGCAAAAAGTGGGTCTGCCTGAACGGTTTAGAGCGTGGGTGGGGCTGCTATACCGGGATATAAGCAGTAAATTCGTTGTTAACGGGCATCTGACAAAAGCCGTCGATATTAACGGCGGTGTCCGTCAGGGTTGTCCGTTATCTGCCCTCCTCTACGTTCTATGTATCGAACCATTGGCACAGCTCTTGAGAAGGGATAAATGGATCAAGGGGGTCCAAATTCCTGGGAGCGGGGGTTTGGTTTCAAAGTGCATTTTATATATGGACGACGTGAACATTTTATGCACTGACCTTTTATCCATTGACAGGACACTGGACTTAACAGACTGGTTTGGACAGGCCTCTGGGTCGAAACTCAACCGGAGCAAGACCCAAGCCCAATTTTATGGACCATGGACAAAGACAGAGACGACTGGACTCCCCCTGACTATGACTCAGACGTACCAAAAAATACTGGGCATACAATTTGATAGGGATGGGGGAGGGAAAACAAATTGGGCTGAAGTGGTAGGGAAAGCTAGGCAGCGACTGGGATACTGGGGACTTAGAGGACTAACCTTTGAAGGCAAGGTTTTAATCATTAAGGCGATGATTTTACCCTTGTTTTTACTGATTGGTTCTGTTTTTATTCCTCCTAGGAGAGTGCTTTTAGAAGTGGAGAAGGCCATTTTCTATTTCCTGTGGGGGTCCAAGTGGGAGAGACTGAGGCGGGACGTCATGAAGCTCCCAAAGGAAAAAGGAGGAAAAGGCGTCCCAGACCTCCACATGTTTTTAGCCACTCGATACACTGCACTCCATTTTAAGTACGCCACAGCCCCATCCAAAGACCACAAAACCACAGCAATGACACGCTTCTGGATGGGGTCCTACCTGCGCCGGTTACACATTTTATCCAGTGACCTGAGAACACCAGTGTCTTTTAGACTACCACCACCATATGCTTTTATTCAAGATTTTTTAAAACGTTTTAACTTGGAAAAAGAGGAGTTGCATGTTTTAACTAACCACCGCTCTCTGATTGCTGTTGTGCAGGAGCGGGAACCAGTGAGTCCAGTGCGCGGGCTCGCAGTCGGCGAGCCCACAACAGTTTGGCGCAACGTGAACCATCCTGCTCTCCCGAACAGACTCCGAGACCTGTCGTGGATGGTCGCTCACGAGATCCTCCCAGTCAGGTCCGTCATGCACTCCCGGGGCATGTCCACGGTTTCAACCTGCCCCCGACCTGGTTGTGGCGCGCCAGAGTCGGTGAGGCATCTGCTCTGGGAGTGCAGCGCTGCTGAGGACCAGTGGGCAATGGCCGGCTCCTTAAAATTCCCGTACTTGCCAGCAAGGGAGGTCCTCACAGCACAGAAAGTGCTATATGGGGTGAGCCCGGGAACAACATCGAAAAAAGAGTTTGCAGACGAGTGGCTCACCCTAGCCGCCATCAAAGACGCCATATGGACCTCCAGAAACTTGCTGGTAAGAAGGCACATGCAGATCCCCCCCGTGGCTGTGATCCGAATGGCTGCAGCAACGGCCAAAGCGGCCAGAGCTGCAGGCGGCAAGCCTAGGACACAGCCACAACGAAGAATCGCCTCTGTGCCCATTCGGAGGAAGGAGCCGGAGCCACACGGGAAAAGGTCACAGCAGCGGCGGCCTGGCTCTCCGGGTGAGGCAGGTGGGAAGGAGCTCCAGGGTGAGGATCTCGTCTGAGCGACAGGATGCAGAGCGGCAGGCCCTCGAGAGACCGAATGTTTGGGGGAGCGGGATGAGTTACTCTCGTTGGGGACTCGCTGCGCTCCTGCACAAACACAAGGAGATCCGGACAAAGAACATTTTAACAGATGCACTCCCTTTTAAAGGTTTTAAATGGACACTGTTTTTCCTTTTATCTTTTTTACCCTATTACCAATTGCGATTGTTTTATCTGTAATGTCTTTTTAAATGCTCTTATTGTTTTAAAATAAGACTCTTACAGAATACATGGTTATTTTAAGCAATTGGTCTTGAAAAAAGCAAAGTGGTAAATGTATGAAAACATGTGCCAATAAACTTTTTCGAAAGAAAAATCTGTTCTTATCAGTTTAATATCTGATACGTCCTCTATAAGGGGACTCCATATTAAACGGATTTTTAGTACCTGGAGCTGAGAAAGGGGCTTGCCCCGTCCACTCCACGCATCGGCCCGGTATTGCAGTGCCGCTGGGAACGGTGCACCCTTCTCTTTGCCTTGTGGAATATGAAAAAACAAAGCGACAACTGCGTCAGACGACTTTGTTACAGCTGCTATGGTGATTGGTGTAAAAGCACACCATGTAACGACCCAAAGTGAGTTTTGCCTTTGACTGGAAGACAAACATGACAACGCCCTATCGCAGTAGGTCCATATCGAACCTGGGAAAAGGGGGAAATGGGCGTGGACTGGCACCGGATATGCAGCAAGGCGAAGGAGGCTTACCGTGAACACGGTTCCTGGGAAGACGGGGGACTTTGGCTGCTGTTGAGGAGTGGGCTGTGCTTACTCTGGTTTCTCTTCATAACGTACAAGTCTTTCGCCTTTTACTAAAGACTTCCGTGGAGAGGAGCACCCATGAGTTAAACCTATTTTTGTCAGGCCCTGCAATTTGGCAGAGCCTCGTGCACTTGTGAAAAGCAAAAGAGCTGTCCTTGACGAGACGCGTGGCCTCACAGAGGAGAGACCCGGGGCGGAGCTGCTAAATCTCGGTTGTTGACGGAGCGGTTTTTGAAGCGAGTGCTCCACGACAAGTGACAACTCTGCACGGGAGGTGGCCCGGGGCAGCAGGCAGCAAGGGCTCATCGCTTCTCGGCCTTTTGGCTAAGATCAAGTGTAGTATCTGTTCTTATCAGTTTAATATCTGATACGTCCTCTATAAGGGGACTCCATATTAAACGGATTTTTAGTACCTGGAGCTGAGAAAGGGGCTTGCCCCGTCCACTCCACGCATCGGCCCGGTATTGCAGTGCCGCTGGGAACGGTGCACCCTTCTCTTTGCCTTGTGGAATATGAAAAAACAAAGCGACAACTGCGTCAGACGACTTTGTTACAGCTGCTATGGTGATTGGTGTAAAAGCACACCATGTAACGACCCAAAGTGAGTTTTGCCTTTGACTGGAAGACAAACATGACAACGCCCTATCGCAGTAGGTCCATATCGAACCTGGGAAAAGGGGGAAATGGGCGTGGACTGGCACCGGATATGCAGCAAGGCGAAGGAGGCTTACCGTGAACACGGTTCCTGGGAAGACGGGGGACTTTGGCTGCTGTTGAGGAGTGGGCTGTGCTTACTCTGGTTTCTCTTCATAACGTACAAGTCTTTCGCCTTTTACTAAAGACTTCCGTGGAGAGGAGCACCCATGAGTTAAACCTATTTTTGTCAGGCCCTGCAATTTGGCAGAGCCTCGTGCACTTGTGAAAAGCAAAAGAGCTGTCCTTGACGAGACGCGTGGCCTCACAGAGGAGAGACCCGGGGCGGAGCTGCTAAATCTCGGTTGTTGACGGAGCGGTTTTTGAAGCGAGTGCTCCACGACAAGTGACAACTCTGCACGGGAGGTGGCCCGGGGCAGCAGGCAGCAAGGGCTCATCGCTTCTCGGCCTTTTGGCTAAGATCAAGTGTAGTATCTGTTCTTATCAGTTTAATATCTGATACGTCCTCTATAAGGGGACTCCATATTAAACGGATTTTTAGTACCTGGAGCTGAGAAAGGGGCTTGCCCCGTCCACTCCACGCATCGGCCCGGTATTGCAGTGCCGCTGGGAACGGTGCACCCTTCTCTTTGCCTTGTGGAATATGAAAAAACAAAGCGACAACTGCGTCAGACGACTTTGTTACAGCTGCTATGGTGATTGGTGTAAAAGCACACCATGTAACGACCCAAAGTGAGTTTTGCCTTTGACTGGAAGACAAACATGACAACGCCCTATCGCAGTAGGTCCATATCGAACCTGGGAAAAGGGGGAAATGGGCGTGGACTGGCACCGGATATGCAGCAAGGCGAAGGAGGCTTACCGTGAACACGGTTCCTGGGAAGACGGGGGACTTTGGCTGCTGTTGAGGAGTGGGCTGTGCTTACTCTGGTTTCTCTTCATAACGTACAAGTCTTTCGCCTTTTACTAAAGACTTCCGTGGAGAGGAGCACCCATGAGTTAAACCTATTTTTGTCAGGCCCTGCAATTTGGCAGAGCCTCGTGCACTTGTGAAAAGCAAAAGAGCTGTCCTTGACGAGACGCGTGGCCTCACAGAGGAGAGACCCGGGGCGGAGCTGCTAAATCTCGGTTGTTGACGGAGCGGTTTTTGAAGCGAGTGCTCCACGACAAGTGACAACTCTGCACGGGAGGTGGCCCGGGGCAGCAGGCAGCAAGGGCTCATCGCTTCTCGGCCTTTTGGCTAAGATCAAGTGTAGTATCTGTTCTTATCAGTTTAATATCTGATACGTCCTCTATAAGGGGACTCCATATTAAACGGATTTTTAGTACCTGGAGCTGAGAAAGGGGCTTGCCCCGTCCACTCCACGCATCGGCCCGGTATTGCAGTGCCGCTGGGAACGGTGCACCCTTCTCTTTGCCTTGTGGAATATGAAAAAACAAAGCGACAACTGCGTCAGACGACTTTGTTACAGCTGCTATGGTGATTGGTGTAAAAGCACACCATGTAACGACCCAAAGTGAGTTTTGCCTTTGACTGGAAGACAAACATGACAACGCCCTATCGCAGTAGGTCCATATCGAACCTGGGAAAAGGGGGAAATGGGCGTGGACTGGCACCGGATATGCAGCAAGGCGAAGGAGGCTTACCGTGAACACGGTTCCTGGGAAGACGGGGGACTTTGGCTGCTGTTGAGGAGTGGGCTGTGCTTACTCTGGTTTCTCTTCATAACGTACAAGTCTTTCGCCTTTTACTAAAGACTTCCGTGGAGAGGAGCACCCATGAGTTAAACCTATTTTTGTCAGGCCCTGCAATTTGGCAGAGCCTCGTGCACTTGTGAAAAGCAAAAGAGCTGTCCTTGACGAGACGCGTGGCCTCACAGAGGAGAGACCCGGGGCGGAGCTGCTAAATCTCGGTTGTTGACGGAGCGGTTTTTGAAGCGAGTGCTCCACGACAAGTGACAACTCTGCACGGGAGGTGGCCCGGGGCAGCAGGCAGCAAGGGCTCATCGCTTCTCGGCCTTTTGGCTAAGATCAAGTGTAGTATCTGTTCTTATCAGTTTAATATCTGATACGTCCTCTATAAGGGGACTCCATATTAAACGGATTTTTAGTACCTGGAGCTGAGAAAGGGGCTTGCCCCGTCCACTCCACGCATCGGCCCGGTATTGCAGTGCCGCTGGGAACGGTGCACCCTTCTCTTTGCCTTGTGGAATATGAAAAAACAAAGCGACAACTGCGTCAGACGACTTTGTTACAGCTGCTATGGTGATTGGTGTAAAAGCACACCATGTAACGACCCAAAGTGAGTTTTGCCTTTGACTGGAAGACAAACATGACAACGCCCTATCGCAGTAGGTCCATATCGAACCTGGGAAAAAGGGGAAATGGGCGTGGACTGGCACCGGATATGCAGCAAGGCGAAGGAGGCTTACCGTGAACACGGTTCCTGGGAAGACGGGGGACTTTGGCTGCTGTTGAGGAGTGGGCTGTGCTTACTCTGGTTTCTCTTCATAACGTACAAGTCTTTCGCCTTTTACTAAAGACTTCCGTGGAGAGGAGCACCCATGAGTTAAACCTATTTTTGTCAGGCCCTGCAATTTGGCAGAGCCTCGTGCACTTGTGAAAAGCAAAAGAGCTGTCCTTGACGAGACGCGTGGCCTCACAGAGGAGAGACCCGGGGCGGAGCTGCTAAATCTCGGTTGTTGACGGAGCGGTTTTTGAAGCGAGTGCTCCACGACAAGTGACAACTCTGCACGGGAGGTGGCCCGGGGCAGCAGGCAGCAAGGGCTCATCGCTTCTCGGCCTTTTGGCTAAGATCAAGTGTAGTATCTGTTCTTATCAGTTTAATATCTGATACGTCCTCTATAAGGGGACTCCATATTAAACGGATTTTTAGTACCTGGAGCTGAGAAAGGGGCTTGCCCCGTCCACTCCACGCATCGGCCCGGTATTGCAGTGCCGCTGGGAACGGTGCACCCTTCTCTTTGCCTTGTGGAATATGAAAAAACAAAGCGACAACTGCGTCAGACGACTTTGTTACAGCTGCTATGGTGATTGGTGTAAAAGCACACCATGTAACGACCCAAAGTGAGTTTTGCCTTTGACTGGAAGACAAACATGACAACGCCCTATCGCAGTAGGTCCATATCGAACCTTGGAAAAGGGGGAAATGGGCGTGGACTGGCACCGGATATGCAGCAAGGCGAAGGAGGCTTACCGTGAACACGGTTCCTGGGAAGACGGGGTACTTTGGCTGCTGTTGAGGAGTGGGCTGTGCTTACTCTGGTTTCTCTTCATAACGTACAAGTCTTTCGCCTTTTACTAAAGACTTCCGTGGAGAGGAGCACCCATGAGTTAAACCTATTTTTGTCAGGCCCTGCAATTTGGCAGAGCCTCGTGCACTTGTGAAAAGCAAAAGAGCTGTCCTTGACGAGACGCGTGGCCTCACAGAGGAGAGACCCGGGGCGGAGCTGCTAAATCTCGGTTGTTGACGGAGCGGTTTTTGAAGCGAGTGCTCCACGACAAGTGACAACTCTGCACGGGAGGTGGCCCGGGGCAGCAGGCAGCAAGGGCTCATCGCTTCTCGGCCTTTTGGCTAAGATCAAGTGTAGTATCTGTTCTTATCAGTTTAATATCTGATACGTCCTCTATAAGGGGACTCCATATTAAACGGATTTTTAGTACCTGGAGCTGAGAAAGGGGCTTGCCCCGTCCACTCCACGCATCGGCCCGGTATTGCAGTGCCGCTGGGAACGGTGCACCCTTCTCTTTGCCTTGTGGAATATGAAAAAACAAAGCGACAACTGCGTCAGACGACTTTGTTACAGCTGCTATGGTGATTGGTGTAAAAGCACACCATGTAACGACCCAAAGTGAGTTTTGCCTTTGACTGGAAGACAAACATGACAACGCCCTATCGCAGTAGGTCCATATCGAACCTGGGAAAAGGGGGAAATGGGCGTGGACTGGCACCGGATATGCAGCAAGGCGAAGGAGGCTTACCGTGAACACGGTTCCTGGGAAGACGGGGGACTTTGGCTGCTGTTGAGGAGTGGGCTGTGCTTACTCTGGTTTCTCTTCATAACGTACAAGTCTTTCGCCTTTTACTAAAGACTTCCGTGGAGAGGAGCACCCATGAGTTAAACCTATTTTTGTCAGGCCCTGCAATTTGGCAGAGCCTCGTGCACTTGTGAAAAGCAAAAGAGCTGTCCTTGACGAGACGCGTGGCCTCACAGAGGAGAGACCCGGGGCGGAGCTGCTAAATCTCGGTTGTTGACGGAGCGGTTTTTGAAGCGAGTGCTCCACGACAAGTGACAACTCTGCACGGGAGGTGGCCCGGGGCAGCAGGCAGCAAGGGCTCATCGCTTCTCGGCCTTTTGGCTAAGATCAAGTGTAGTATCTGTTCTTATCAGTTTAATATCTGATACGTCCTCTATAAGGGGACTCCATATTAAACGGATTTTTAGTACCTGGAGCTGAGAAAGGGGCTTGCCCCGTCCACTCCACGCATCGGCCCGGTATTGCAGTGCCGCTGGGAACGGTGCACCCTTCTCTTTGCCTTGTGGAATATGAAAAAACAAAGCGACAACTGCGTCAGACGACTTTGTTACAGCTGCTATGGTGATTGGTGTAAAAGCACACCATGTAACGACCCAAAGTGAGTTTTGCCTTTGACTGGAAGACAAACATGACAACGCCCTATCGCAGTAGGTCCATATCGAACCTGGGAAAAGGGGGAAATGGGCGTGGACTGGCACCGGATATGCAGCAAGGCGAAGGAGGCTTACCGTGAACACGGTTCCTGGGAAGACGGGGGACTTTGGCTGCTGTTGAGGAGTGGGCTGTGCTTACTCTGGTTTCTCTTCATAACGTACAAGTCTTTCGCCTTTTACTAAAGACTTCCGTGGAGAGGAGCACCCATGAGTTAAACCTATTTTTGTCAGGCCCTGCAATTTGGCAGAGCCTCGTGCACTTGTGAAAAGCAAAAGAGCTGTCCTTGACGAGACGCGTGGCCTCACAGAGGAGAGACCCGGGGCGGAGCTGCTAAATCTCGGTTGTTGACGGAGCGGTTTTTGAAGCGAGTGCTCCACGACAAGTGACAACTCTGCACGGGAGGTGGCCCGGGGCAGCAGGCAGCAAGGGCTCATCGCTTCTCGGCCTTTTGGCTAAGATCAAGTGTAGTATCTGTTCTTATCAGTTTAATATCTGATACGTCCTCTATAAGGGGACTCCATATTAAACGGATTTTTAGTACCTGGAGCTGAGAAAGGGGCTTGCCCCGTCCACTCCACGCATCGGCCCGGTATTGCAGTGCCGCTGGGAACGGTGCACCCTTCTCTTTGCCTTGTGGAATATGAAAAAACAAAGCGACAACTGCGTCAGACGACTTTGTTACAGCTGCTATGGTGATTGGTGTAAAAGCACACCATGTAACGACCCAAAGTGAGTTTTGCCTTTGACTGGAAGACAAACATGACAACGCCCTATCGCAGTAGGTCCATATCGAACCTGGGAAAAGGGGGAAATGGGCGTGGACTGGCACCGGATATGCAGCAAGGCGAAGGAGGCTTACCGTGAACACGGTTCCTGGGAAGACGGGGGACTTTGGCTGCTGTTGAGGAGTGGGCTGTGCTTACTCTGGTTTCTCTTCATAACGTACAAGTCTTTCGCCTTTTACTAAAGACTTCCGTGGAGAGGAGCACCCATGAGTTAAACCTATTTTTGTCAGGCCCTGCAATTTGGCAGAGCCTCGTGCACTTGTGAAAAGCAAAAGAGCTGTCCTTGACGAGACGCGTGGCCTCACAGAGGAGAGACCCGGGGCGGAGCTGCTAAATCTCGGTTGTTGACGGAGCGGTTTTTGAAGCGAGTGCTCCACGACAAGTGACAACTCTGCACGGGAGGTGGCCCGGGGCAGCAGGCAGCAAGGGCTCATCGCTTCTCGGCCTTTTGGCTAAGATCAAGTGTAGTATCTGTTCTTATCAGTTTAATATCTGATACGTCCTCTATAAGGGGACTCCATATTAAACGGATTTTTAGTACCTGGAGCTGAGAAAGGGGCTTGCCCCGTCCACTCCACGCATCGGCCCGGTATTGCAGTGCCGCTGGGAACGGTGCACCCTTCTCTTTGCCTTGTGGAATATGAAAAAACAAAGCGACAACTGCGTCAGACGACTTTGTTACAGCTGCTATGGTGATTGGTGTAAAAGCACACCATGTAACGACCCAAAGTGAGTTTTGCCTTTGACTGGAAGACAAACATGACAACGCCCTATCGCAGTAGGTCCATATCGAACCTGGGAAAAGGGGGAAATGGGCGTGGACTGGCACCGGATATGCAGCAAGGCGAAGGAGGCTTACCGTGAACACGGTTCCTGGGAAGACGGGGGACTTTGGCTGCTGTTGAGGAGTGGGCTGTGCTTACTCTGGTTTCTCTTCATAACGTACAAGTCTTTCGCCTTTTACTAAAGACTTCCGTGGAGAGGAGCACCCATGAGTTAAACCTATTTTTGTCAGGCCCTGCAATTTGGCAGAGCCTCGTGCACTTGTGAAAAGCAAAAGAGCTGTCCTTGACGAGACGCGTGGCCTCACAGAGGAGAGACCCGGGGCGGAGCTGCTAAATCTCGGTTGTTGACGGAGCGGTTTTTGAAGCGAGTGCTCCACGACAAGTGACAACTCTGCACGGGAGGTGGCCCGGGGCAGCAGGCAGCAAGGGCTCATCGCTTCTCGGCCTTTTGGCTAAGATCAAGTGTAGTATCTGTTCTTATCAGTTTAATATCTGATACGTCCTCTATAAGGGGACTCCATATTAAACGGATTTTTAGTACCTGGAGCTGAGAAAGGGGCTTGCCCCGTCCACTCCACGCATCGGCCCGGTATTGCAGTGCCGCTGGGAACGGTGCACCCTTCTCTTTGCCTTGTGGAATATGAAAAAACAAAGCGACAACTGCGTCAGACGACTTTGTTACAGCTGCTATGGTGATTGGTGTAAAAGCACACCATGTAACGACCCAAAGTGAGTTTTGCCTTTGACTGGAAGACAAACATGACAACGCCCTATCGCAGTAGGTCCATATCGAACCTGGGAAAAGGGGGAAATGGGCGTGGACTGGCACCGGATATGCAGCAAGGCGAAGGAGGCTTACCGTGAACACGGTTCCTGGGAAGACGGGGGACTTTGGCTGCTGTTGAGGAGTGGGCTGTGCTTACTCTGGTTTCTCTTCATAACGTACAAGTCTTTCGCCTTTTACTAAAGACTTCCGTGGAGAGGAGCACCCATGAGTTAAACCTATTTTTGTCAGGCCCTGCAATTTGGCAGAGCCTCGTGCACTTGTGAAAAGCAAAAGAGCTGTCCTTGACGAGACGCGTGGCCTCACAGAGGAGAGACCCGGGGCGGAGCTGCTAAATCTCGGTTGTTGACGGAGCGGTTTTTGAAGCGAGTGCTCCACGACAAGTGACAACTCTGCACGGGAGGTGGCCCGGGGCAGCAGGCAGCAAGGGCTCATCGCTTCTCGGCCTTTTGGCTAAGATCAAGTGTAGTATCTGTTCTTATCAGTTTAATATCTGATACGTCCTCTATAAGGGGACTCCATATTAAACGGATTTTTAGTACCTGGAGCTGAGAAAGGGGCTTGCCCCGTCCACTCCACGCATCGGCCCGGTATTGCAGTGCCGCTGGGAACGGTGCACCCTTCTCTTTGCCTTGTGGAATATGAAAAAACAAAGCGACAACTGCGTCAGACGACTTTGTTACAGCTGCTATGGTGATTGGTGTAAAAGCACACCATGTAACGACCCAAAGTGAGTTTTGCCTTTGACTGGAAGACAAACATGACAACGCCCTATCGCAGTAGGTCCATATCGAACCTGGGAAAAGGGGGAAATGGGCGTGGACTGGCACCGGATATGCAGCAAGGCGAAGGAGGCTTACCGTGAACACGGTTCCTGGGAAGACGGGGGACTTTGGCTGCTGTTGAGGAGTGGGCTGTGCTTACTCTGGTTTCTCTTCATAACGTACAAGTCTTTCGCCTTTTACTAAAGACTTCCGTGGAGAGGAGCACCCATGAGTTAAACCTATTTTTGTCAGGCCCTGCAATTTGGCAGAGCCTCGTGCACTTGTGAAAAGCAAAAGAGCTGTCCTTGACGAGACGCGTGGCCTCACAGAGGAGAGACCCGGGGCGGAGCTGCTAAATCTCGGTTGTTGACGGAGCGGTTTTTGAAGCGAGTGCTCCACGACAAGTGACAACTCTGCACGGGAGGTGGCCCGGGGCAGCAGGCAGCAAGGGCTCATCGCTTCTCGGCCTTTTGGCTAAGATCAAGTGTAGTATCTGTTCTTATCAGTTTAATATCTGATACGTCCTCTATAAGGGGACTCCATATTAAACGGATTTTTAGTACCTGGAGCTGAGAAAGGGGCTTGCCCCGTCCACTCCACGCATCGGCCCGGTATTGCAGTGCCGCTGGGAACGGTGCACCCTTCTCTTTGCCTTGTGGAATATGAAAAAACAAAGCGACAACTGCGTCAGACGACTTTGTTACAGCTGCTATGGTGATTGGTGTAAAAGCACACCATGTAACGACCCAAAGTGAGTTTTGCCTTTGACTGGAAGACAAACATGACAACGCCCTATCGCAGTAGGTCCATATCGAACCTGGGAAAAGGGGGAAATGGGCGTGGACTGGCACCGGATATGCAGCAAGGCGAAGGAGGCTTACCGTGAACACGGTTCCTGGGAAGACGGGGGACTTTGGCTGCTGTTGAGGAGTGGGCTGTGCTTACTCTGGTTTCTCTTCATAACGTACAAGTCTTTCGCCTTTTACTAAAGACTTCCGTGGAGAGGAGCACCCATGAGTTAAACCTATTTTTGTCAGGCCCTGCAATTTGGCAGAGCCTCGTGCACTTGTGAAAAGCAAAAGAGCTGTCCTTGACGAGACGCGTGGCCTCACAGAGGAGAGACCCGGGGCGGAGCTGCTAAATCTCGGTTGTTGACAGAGCGGTTTTTGAAGCGAGTGCTCCACGACAAGTGACAACTCTGCACGGGAGGTGGCCCGGGGCAGCAGGCAGCAAGGGCTCATCGCTTCTCGGCCTTTTGGCTAAGATCAAGTGTAGTATCTGTTCTTATCAGTTTAATATCTGATACGTCCTCTATAAGGGGACTCCATATTAAACGGATTTTTAGTACCTGGAGCTGAGAAAGGGGCTTGCCCCGTCCACTCCACGCATCGGCCCGGTATTGCAGTGCCGCTGGGAACGGTGCACCCTTCTCTTTGCCTTGTGGAATATGAAAAAACAAAGCGACAACTGCGTCAGACGACTTTGTTACAGCTGCTATGGTGATTGGTGTAAAAGCACACCATGTAACGACCCAAAGTGAGTTTTGCCTTTGACTGGAAGACAAACATGACAACGCCCTATCGCAGTAGGTCCATATCGAACCTGGGAAAAGGGGGAAATGGGCGTGGACTGGCACCGGATATGCAGCAAGGCGAAGGAGGCTTACCGTGAACACGGTTCCTGGGAAGACGGGGGACTTTGGCTGCTGTTGAGGAGTGGGCTGTGCTTACTCTGGTTTCTCTTCATAACGTACAAGTCTTTCGCCTTTTACTAAAGACTTCCGTGGAGAGGAGCACCCATGAGTTAAACCTATTTTTGTCAGGCCCTGCAATTTGGCAGAGCCTCGTGCACTTGTGAAAAGCAAAAGAGCTGTCCTTGACGAGACGCGTGGCCTCACAGAGGAGAGACCCGGGGCGGAGCTGCTAAATCTCGGTTGTTGACGGAGCGGTTTTTGAAGCGAGTGCTCCACGACAAGTGACAACTCTGCACGGGAGGTGGCCCGGGGCAGCAGGCAGCAAGGGCTCATCGCTTCTCGGCCTTTTGGCTAAGATCAAGTGTAGTATCTGTTCTTATCAGTTTAATATCTGATACGTTCTCTATAAGGGGACTCCATATTAAACGGATTTTTAGTACCTGGAGCTGAGAAAGGGGCTTGCCCCGTCCACTCCACGCATCGGCCCGGTATTGCAGTGCCGCTGGGAAAGGTGCACCCTTCTCTTTGCCTTGTGGAATATGAAAAAACAAAGCGACAACTGCGTCAGACGACTTTGTTACAGCTGCTATGGTGATTGGTGTAAAAGCACACCATGTAACGACCCAAAGTGAGTTTTGCCTTTGACTGGAAGACAAAGATGACAACGCCCTATCGCAGTAGGTCCATATCGAACCTGGGAAAAGGGGGAAATGGGCGTGGACTGGCACCGGATATGCAGCAAGGCGAAGGAGGCTTACCGTGAACACGGTTCCTGGGAAGACGGGGGACTTTGGCTGCTGTTGAGGAGTGGGCTGTGCTTACTCTGGTTTCTCTTCATAACGTACAAGTCTTTCGCCTTTTACTAAAGACTTCCGTGGAGAGAAGCACCCATGAGTTAAACCTATTTTTGTCAGGCCCTGCAATTTGGCAGAGCCTCGTGCACTTGTGAAAAGCAAAAGAGCTGTCCTTGACGAGATGCGTGGCCTCACAGAGGAGAGACCCGGGCGGAGCTGCTAAATCTCGGTTGTTGACGGAGCGGTTTTTGAAGCGAGTGCTCCACGACAAGTGACAACTCTGCACGGGAGGTGGCCCGGGGCAGCAGGCAGCAAGGGCTCATCGCTTCTCGGCCTTTTGGCTAAGATCAAGTGTAGTATCTGTTCTTATCAGTTTAATATCTGATACGTCCTCTATAAGGGGACTCCATATTAAACAGATTTTTAGTACCTGGAGCTGAGAAAGGGGCTTGCCCCGTCCACTCCACGCATCGGCCCGGTATTGCAGTGCCGCTGGGAACGGTGCACCCTTCTCTTTGCCTTGTGGAATATGAAAAAACAAAGCGACAACTGCGTCAGACGACTTTGTTACAGCTGCTATGGTGATTGGTGTAAAAGCACACCATGTAACGATCCAAAGTGAGTTTTGCCTTTGACTGGAAGACAAAGATGACAACGCCCTATCGCAGTAGGTCCATATCGAACCTGGGAAAAGGGGGAAATGGGCGTGGACTGGCACCGGATATGCAGCAAGGCGAAGGAGGCTTACCGTGAACATGGTTCCTGGGAAGACGGGGGACTTTGGCTGCTGTTGAGGAGTGGGCTGTGCTTACTCTGGTTTCTCTTCATAACGTACAAGTCTTTCGCCTTTTACTAAAGACTTCCGTGGAGAGGAGCACCCATGAGTTAAACCTATTTTTGTCAGGCCCTGCAATTTGGCAGAGCCTCGTGCACTTGTGAAAAGCAAAAGAGCTGTCCTTGACGAGACGCGTGGCCTCACAGAGGAGATACCCGGGGCGGAGCTGCTAAATCTCGGTTGTTGACGGAGCGGTTTTTGAAGCGAGTGCTCCACGACAAGTGACAACTCTGCACGGGAGGTGGCCCGGGGCAGCAGGCAGCAAGGGCTCATCGCTTCTCGGCCTTTTGGCTAAGATCAAGTGTAGTATCTGTTCTTATCAGTTTAATATCTGATACGTCCTCTATAAGGGGACTCCATATTAAACGGATTTTTAGTACCTGGAGCTGAGAAAGGGGCTTGCCCCGTCCACTCCACGCATCGGCCCGGTATTGCAGTGCCGCTGGGAACGGTGCACCCTTCTCTTTGCCTTGTGGAATATGAAAAAACAAAGCGACAACTGCGTCAGACGACTTTGTTACAGCTGCTATGGTGATTGGTGTAAAAGCACACCATGTAACGACCCAAAGTGAGTTTTGCCTTTGACTGGAAGACAAAGATGACAACGCCCTATCGCAGTAGGTCCATATCGAACCTGGGAAAAGGGGGAAATGGGCGTGGACTGGCACCGGATATGCAGCAAGGCGAAGGAGGCTTACCGTGAACACGGTTCCTGGGAAGACGGGGGACTTTGGCTGCTGTTGAGGAGTGGGCTGTGCTTACTCTGGTTTCTCTTCATAACGTACAAATCTTTCGCCTTTTACTAAAGACTTCCGTGGAGAGAAGCACCCATGAGTTAAACCTATTTTTGTCAGGCCCTGCAATTTGGCAGAGCCTCGTGCACTTGTGAAAAGCAAAAGAGCTGTCCTTGACGAGATGCGTGGCCTCACAGAGGAGAGACCCGGGCGGAGCTGCTAAATCTCGGTTGTTGACGGAGCGGTTTTTGAAGCGAGTGCTCCACGACAAGTGACAACTCTGCACGGGAGGTGGCCCGGGGCAGCAGGCAGCAAGGGCTCATCGCTTCTCGGCCTTTTGGCTAAGATCAAGTGTAGTATCTGTTCTTATCAGTTTAATATCTGATACGTCCTCTATAAGGGGACTCCATATTAAACAGATTTTTAGTACCTGGAGCTGAGAAAGGGGCTTGCCCCGTCCACTCCACGCATCGGCCCGGTATTGCAGTGCCGCTGGGAACGGTGCACCCTTCTCTTTGCCTTGTGGAATATGAAAAAACAAAGCGACAACTGCGTCAGACGACTTTGTTACAGCTGCTATGGTGATTGGTGTAAAAGCACACCATGTAACGATCCAAAGTGAGTTTTGCCTTTGACTGGAAGACAAAGATGACAACGCCCTATCGCAGTAGGTCCATATCGAACCTGGGAAAAGGGGGAAATGGGCGTGGACTGGCACCGGATATGCAGCAAGGCGAAGGAGGCTTACCGTGAACACGGTTCCTGGGAAGACGGGGGACTTTGGCTGCTGTTGAGGAGTGGGCTGTGCTTACTCTGGTTTCTCTTCATAACGTACAAGTCTTTCGCCTTTTACTAAAGACTTCCGTGGAGAGGAGCACCCATGAGTTAAACCTATTTTTGTCAGGCCCTGCAATTTGGCAGAGCCTCGTGCACTTGTGAAAAGCAAAAGAGCTGTCCTTGACGAGACGCGTGGCCTCACAGAGGAGAGACCCGGGGCGGAGCTGCTAAATCTCGGTTGTTGACGGAGCGGTTTTTGAAGCGAGTGCTCCACGACAAGTGACAACTCTGCACGGGAGGTGGCCCGGGGCAGCAGGCAGCAAGGGCTCATCGCTTCTCGGCCTTTTGGCTAAGATCAAGTGTAGTATCTGTTCTTATCAGTTTAATATCTGATACGTCCTCTATAAGGGGACTCCATATTAAACGGATTTTTAGTACCTGGAGCTGAGAAAGGGGCTTGCCCCGTCCACTCCACGCATCGGCCCGGTATTGCAGTGCCGCTGGGAACGGTGCACCCTTCTCTTTGCCTTGTGGAATATGAAAAAACAAAGCGACAACTGCGTCAGACGACTTTGTTACAGCTGCTATGGTGATTGGTGTAAAAGCACACCATGTAACGACCCAAAGTGAGTTTTGCCTTTGACTGGAAGACAAACATGACAACGCCCTATCGCAGTAGGTCCATATCGAACCTGGGAAAAGGGGGAAATGGGCGTGGACTGGCACCGGATATGCAGCAAGGCGAAGGAGGCTTACCGTGAACACGGTTCCTGGGAAGACGGGGGACTTTGGCTGCTGTTGAGGAGTGGGCTGTGCTTACTCTGGTTTCTCTTCATAACGTACAAGTCTTTCGCCTTTTACTAAAGACTTCCGTGGAGAGGAGCACCCATGAGTTAAACCTATTTTTGTCAGGCCCTGCAATTTGGCAGAGCCTCGTGCACTTGTGAAAAGCAAAAGAGCTGTCCTTGACGAGACGCGTGGCCTCACAGAGGAGAGACCCGGGGCGGAGCTGCTAAATCTCGGTTGTTGACGGAGCGTTTTTTGAAGCGAGTGCTCCACGACAAGTGACAACTCTGCACGGGAGGTGGCCCGGGGCAGCAGGCAGCAAGGGCTCATCGCTTCTCGGCCTTTTGGCTAAGATCAAGTGTAGTATCTGTTCTTATCAGTTTAATATCTGATACGTCCTCTATAAGGGGACTCCATATTAAACGGATTTTTAGTACCTGGAGCTGAGAAAGGGGCTTGCCCCGTCCACTCCACGCATCGGCCCGGTATTGCAGTGCCGCTGGGAACGGTGCACCCTTCTCTTTGCCTTGTGGAATATGAAAAAACAAAGCGACAACTGCGTCAGACGACTTTGTTACAGCTGCTATGGTGATTGGTGTAAAAGCACACCATGTAACGACCCAAAGTGAGTTTTGCCTTTGACTGGAAGACAAACATGACAACGCCCTATCGCAGTAGGTCCATATCGAACCTGGGAAAAGGGGGAAATGGGCGTGGACTGGCACCGGATATGCAGCAAGGCGAAGGAGGCTTACCGTGAACACGGTTCCTGGGAAGACGGGGGACTTTGGCTGCTGTTGAGGAGTGGGCTGTGCTTACTCTGGTTTCTCTTCATAACGTACAAGTCTTTCGCCTTTTACTAAAGACTTCCGTGGAGAGGAGCACCCATGAGTTAAACCTATTTTTGTCAGGCCCTGCAATTTGGCAGAGCCTCGTGCACTTGTGAAAAGCAAAAGAGCTGTCCTTGACGAGACGCGTGGCCTCACAGAGGAGAGACCCGGGGCGGAGCTGCTAAATCTCGGTTGTTGACGGAGCGGTTTTTGAAGCGAGTGCTCCACGACAAGTGACAACTCTGCACGGGAGGTGGCCCGGGGCAGCAGGCAGCAAGGGCTCATCGCTTCTCGGCCTTTTGGCTAAGATCAAGTGTAGTATCTGTTCTTATCAGTTTAATATCTGATACGTCCTCTATAAGGGGACTCCATATTAAACGGATTTTTAGTACCTGGAGCTGAGAAAGGGGCTTGCCCCGTCCACTCCACGCATCGGCCCGGTATTGCAGTGCCGCTGGGAACGGTGCACCCTTCTCTTTGCCTTGTGGAATATGAAAAAACAAAGCGACAACTGCGTCAGACGACTTTGTTACAGCTGCTATGGTGATTGGTGTAAAAGCACACCATGTAACGACCCAAAGTGAGTTTTGCCTTTGACTGGAAGACAAACATGACAACGCCCTATCGCAGTAGGTCCATATCGAACCTGGGAAAAGGGGGAAATGGGCGTGGACTGGCACCGGATATGCAGCAAGGCGAAGGAGGCTTACCGTGAACACGGTTCCTGGGAAGACGGGGGACTTTGGCTGCTGTTGAGGAGTGGGCTGTGCTTACTCTGGTTTCTCTTCATAACGTACAAGTCTTTCGCCTTTTACTAAAGACTTCCGTGGAGAGGAGCACCCATGAGTTAAACCTATTTTTGTCAGGCCCTGCAATTTGGCAGAGCCTCGTGCACTTGTGAAAAGCAAAAGAGCTGTCCTTGACGAGACGCGTGGCCTCACAGAGGAGAGACCCGGGGCGGAGCTGCTAAATCTCGGTTGTTGACGGAGCGGTTTTTGAAGCGAGTGCTCCACGACAAGTGACAACTCTGCACGGGAGGTGGCCCGGGGCAGCAGGCAGCAAGGGCTCATCGCTTCTCGGCCTTTTGGCTAAGATCAAGTGTAGTATCTGTTCTTATCAGTTTAATATCTGATACGTCCTCTATAAGGGGACTCCATATTAAACGGATTTTTAGTACCTGGAGCTGAGAAAGGGGCTTGCCCCGTCCACTCCACGCATCGGCCCGGTATTGCAGTGCCGCTGGGAACGGTGCACCCTTCTCTTTGCCTTGTGGAATATGAAAAAACAAAGCGACAACTGCGTCAGACGACTTTGTTACAGCTGCTATGGTGATTGGTGTAAAAGCACACCATGTAACGACCCAAAGTGAGTTTTGCCTTTGACTGGAAGACAAACATGACAACGCCCTATCGCAGTAGGTCCATATCGAACCTGGGAAAAGGGGGAAATGGGCGTGGACTGGCACCGGATATGCAGCAAGGCGAAGGAGGCTTACCGTGAACACGGTTCCTGGGAAGACGGGGGACTTTGGCTGCTGTTGAGGAGTGGGCTGTGCTTACTCTGGTTTCTCTTCATAACGTACAAGTCTTTCGCCTTTTACTAAAGACTTCCGTGGAGAGGAGCACCCATGAGTTAAACCTATTTTTGTCAGGCCCTGCAATTTGGCAGAGCCTCGTGCACTTGTGAAAAGCAAAAGAGCTGTCCTTGACGAGACGCGTGGCCTCACAGAGGAGAGACCCGGGGCGGAGCTGCTAAATCTCGGTTGTTGACGGAGCGGTTTTTGAAGCGAGTGCTCCACGACAAGTGACAACTCTGCACGGGAGGTGGCCCGGGGCAGCAGGCAGCAAGGGCTCATCGCTTCTCGGCCTTTTGGCTAAGATCAAGTGTAGTATCTGTTCTTATCAGTTTAATATCTGATACGTCCTCTATAAGGGGACTCCATATTAAACGGATTTTTAGTACCTGGAGCTGAGAAAGGGGCTTGCCCCGTCCACTCCACGCATCGGCCCGGTATTGCAGTGCCGCTGGGAACGGTGCACCCTTCTCTTTGCCTTGTGGAATATGAAAAAACAAAGCGACAACTGCGTCAGACGACTTTGTTACAGCTGCTATGGTGATTGGTGTAAAAGCACACCATGTAACGACCCAAAGTGAGTTTTGCCTTTGACTGGAAGACAAACATGACAACGCCCTATCGCAGTAGGTCCATATCGAACCTGGGAAAAAGGGGAAATGGGCGTGGACTGGCACCGGATATGCAGCAAGGCGAAGGAGGCTTACCGTGAACACGGTTCCTGGGAAGACGGGGGACTTTGGCTGCTGTTGAGGAGTGGGCTGTGCTTACTCTGGTTTCTCTTCATAACGTACAAGTCTTTCGCCTTTTACTAAAGACTTCCGTGGAGAGGAGCACCCATGAGTTAAACCTATTTTTGTCAGGCCCTGCAATTTGGCAGAGCCTCGTGCACTTGTGAAAAGCAAAAGAGCTGTCCTTGACGAGACGCGTGGCCTCACAGAGGAGAGACCCGGGGCGGAGCTGCTAAATCTCGGTTGTTGACGGAGCGGTTTTTGAAGCGAGTGCTCCACGACAAGTGACAACTCTGCACGGGAGGTGGCCCGGGGCAGCAGGCAGCAAGGGCTCATCGCTTCTCGGCCTTTTGGCTAAGATCAAGTGTAGTATCTGTTCTTATCAGTTTAATATCTGATACGTCCTCTATAAGGGGACTCCATATTAAACGGATTTTTAGTACCTGGAGCTGAGAAAGGGGCTTGCCCCGTCCACTCCACGCATCGGCCCGGTATTGCAGTGCCGCTGGGAACGGTGCACCCTTCTCTTTGCCTTGTGGAATATGAAAAAACAAAGCGACAACTGCGTCAGACGACTTTGTTACAGCTGCTATGGTGATTGGTGTAAAAGCACACCATGTAACGACCCAAAGTGAGTTTTGCCTTTGACTGGAAGACAAACATGACAACGCCCTATCGCAGTAGGTCCATATCGAACCTTGGAAAAGGGGGAAATGGGCGTGGACTGGCACCGGATATGCAGCAAGGCGAAGGAGGCTTACCGTGAACACGGTTCCTGGGAAGACGGGGTACTTTGGCTGCTGTTGAGGAGTGGGCTGTGCTTACTCTGGTTTCTCTTCATAACGTACAAGTCTTTCGCCTTTTACTAAAGACTTCCGTGGAGAGGAGCACCCATGAGTTAAACCTATTTTTGTCAGGCCCTGCAATTTGGCAGAGCCTCGTGCACTTGTGAAAAGCAAAAGAGCTGTCCTTGACGAGACGCGTGGCCTCACAGAGGAGAGACCCGGGGCGGAGCTGCTAAATCTCGGTTGTTGACGGAGCGGTTTTTGAAGCGAGTGCTCCACGACAAGTGACAACTCTGCACGGGAGGTGGCCCGGGGCAGCAGGCAGCAAGGGCTCATCGCTTCTCGGCCTTTTGGCTAAGATCAAGTGTAGTATCTGTTCTTATCAGTTTAATATCTGATACGTCCTCTATAAGGGGACTCCATATTAAACGGATTTTTAGTACCTGGAGCTGAGAAAGGGGCTTGCCCCGTCCACTCCACGCATCGGCCCGGTATTGCAGTGCCGCTGGGAACGGTGCACCCTTCTCTTTGCCTTGTGGAATATGAAAAAACAAAGCGACAACTGCGTCAGACGACTTTGTTACAGCTGCTATGGTGATTGGTGTAAAAGCACACCATGTAACGACCCAAAGTGAGTTTTGCCTTTGACTGGAAGACAAACATGACAACGCCCTATCGCAGTAGGTCCATATCGAACCTGGGAAAAGGGGGAAATGGGCGTGGACTGGCACCGGATATGCAGCAAGGCGAAGGAGGCTTACCGTGAACACGGTTCCTGGGAAGACGGGGGACTTTGGCTGCTGTTGAGGAGTGGGCTGTGCTTACTCTGGTTTCTCTTCATAACGTACAAGTCTTTCGCCTTTTACTAAAGACTTCCGTGGAGAGGAGCACCCATGAGTTAAACCTATTTTTGTCAGGCCCTGCAATTTGGCAGAGCCTCGTGCACTTGTGAAAAGCAAAAGAGCTGTCCTTGACGAGACGCGTGGCCTCACAGAGGAGAGACCCGGGGCGGAGCTGCTAAATCTCGGTTGTTGACGGAGCGTTTTTTGAAGCGAGTGCTCCACGACAAGTGACAACTCTGCACGGGAGGTGGCCCGGGGCAGCAGGCAGCAAGGGCTCATCGCTTCTCGGCCTTTTGGCTAAGATCAAGTGTAGTATCTGTTCTTATCAGTTTAATATCTGATACGTCCTCTATAAGGGGACTCCATATTAAACGGATTTTTAGTACCTGGAGCTGAGAAAGGGGCTTGCCCCGTCCACTCCACGCATCGGCCCGGTATTGCAGTGCCGCTGGGAACGGTGCACCCTTCTCTTTGCCTTGTGGAATATGAAAAAACAAAGCGACAACTGCGTCAGACGACTTTGTTACAGCTGCTATGGTGATTGGTGTAAAAGCACACCATGTAACGACCCAAAGTGAGTTTTGCCTTTGACTGGAAGACAAACATGACAACGCCCTATCGCAGTAGGTCCATATCGAACCTGGGAAAAGGGGGAAATGGGCGTGGACTGGCACCGGATATGCAGCAAGGCGAAGGAGGCTTACCGTGAACACGGTTCCTGGGAAGACGGGGTACTTTGGCTGCTGTTGAGGAGTGGGCTGTGCTTACTCTGGTTTCTCTTCATAACGTACAAGTCTTTCGCCTTTTACTAAAGACTTCCGTGGAGAGGAGCACCCATGAGTTAAACCTATTTTTGTCAGGCCCTGCAATTTGGCAGAGCCTCGTGCACTTGTGAAAAGCAAAAGAGCTGTCCTTGACGAGACGCGTGGCCTCACAGAGGAGAGACCCGGGGCGGAGCTGCTAAATCTCGGTTGTTGACGGAGCGGTTTTTGAAGCGAGTGCTCCACGACAAGTGACAACTCTGCACGGGAGGTGGCCCGGGGCAGCAGGCAGCAAGGGCTCATCGCTTCTCGGCCTTTTGGCTAAGATCAAGTGTAGTATCTGTTCTTATCAGTTTAATATCTGATACGTCCTCTATAAGGGGACTCCATATTAAACGGATTTTTAGTACCTGGAGCTGAGAAAGGGGCTTGCCCCGTCCACTCCACGCATCGGCCCGGTATTGCAGTGCCGCTGGGAACGGTGCACCCTTCTCTTTGCCTTGTGGAATATGAAAAAACAAAGCGACAACTGCGTCAGACGACTTTGTTACAGCTGCTATGGTGATTGGTGTAAAAGCACACCATGTAACGACCCAAAGTGAGTTTTGCCTTTGACTGGAAGACAAACATGACAACGCCCTATCGCAGTAGGTCCATATCGAACCTGGGAAAAGGGGGAAATGGGCGTGGACTGGCACCGGATATGCAGCAAGGCGAAGGAGGCTTACCGTGAACACGGTTCCTGGGAAGACGGGGGACTTTGGCTGCTGTTGAGGAGTGGGCTGTGCTTACTCTGGTTTCTCTTCATAACGTACAAGTCTTTCGCCTTTTACTAAAGACTTCCGTGGAGAGGAGCACCCATGAGTTAAACCTATTTTTGTCAGGCCCTGCAATTTGGCAGAGCCTCGTGCACTTGTGAAAAGCAAAAGAGCTGTCCTTGACGAGACGCGTGGCCTCACAGAGGAGAGACCCGGGGCGGAGCTGCTAAATCTCGGTTGTTGACGGAGCGGTTTTTGAAGCGAGTGCTCCACGACAAGTGACAACTCTGCACGGGAGGTGGCCCGGGGCAGCAGGCAGCAAGGGCTCATCGCTTCTCGGCCTTTTGGCTAAGATCAAGTGTAGTATCTGTTCTTATCAGTTTAATATCTGATACGTCCTCTATAAGGGGACTCCATATTAAACGGATTTTTAGTACCTGGAGCTGAGAAAGGGGCTTGCCCCGTCCACTCCACGCATCGGCCCGGTATTGCAGTGCCGCTGGGAACGGTGCACCCTTCTCTTTGCCTTGTGGAATATGAAAAAACAAAGCGACAACTGCGTCAGACGACTTTGTTACAGCTGCTATGGTGATTGGTGTAAAAGCACACCATGTAACGACCCAAAGTGAGTTTTGCCTTTGACTGGAAGACAAACATGACAACGCCCTATCGCAGTAGGTCCATATCGAACCTGGGAAAAGGGGGAAATGGGCGTGGACTGGCACCGGATATGCAGCAAGGCGAAGGAGGCTTACCGTGAACACGGTTCCTGGGAAGACGGGGGACTTTGGCTGCTGTTGAGGAGTGGGCTGTGCTTACTCTGGTTTCTCTTCATAACGTACAAGTCTTTCGCCTTTTACTAAAGACTTCCGTGGAGAGGAGCACCCATGAGTTAAACCTATTTTTGTCAGGCCCTGCAATTTGGCAGAGCCTCGTGCACTTGTGAAAAGCAAAAGAGCTGTCCTTGACGAGACGCGTGGCCTCACAGAGGAGAGACCCGGGGCGGAGCTGCTAAATCTCGGTTGTTGACGGAGCGGTTTTTGAAGCGAGTGCTCCACGACAAGTGACAACTCTGCACGGGAGGTGGCCCGGGGCAGCAGGCAGCAAGGGCTCATCGCTTCTCGGCCTTTTGGCTAAGATCAAGTGTAGTATCTGTTCTTATCAGTTTAATATCTGATACGTCCTCTATAAGGGGACTCCATATTAAACGGATTTTTAGTACCTGGAGCTGAGAAAGGGGCTTGCCCCGTCCACTCCACGCATCGGCCCGGTATTGCAGTGCCGCTGGGAACGGTGCACCCTTCTCTTTGCCTTGTGGAATATGAAAAAACAAAGCGACAACTGCGTCAGACGACTTTGTTACAGCTGCTATGGTGATTGGTGTAAAAGCACACCATGTAACGACCCAAAGTGAGTTTTGCCTTTGACTGGAAGACAAACATGACAACGCCCTATCGCAGTAGGTCCATATCGAACCTGGGAAAAGGGGGAAATGGGCGTGGACTGGCACCGGATATGCAGCAAGGCGAAGGAGGCTTACCGTGAACACGGTTCCTGGGAAGACGGGGGACTTTGGCTGCTGTTGAGGAGTGGGCTGTGCTTACTCTGGTTTCTCTTCATAACGTACAAGTCTTTCGCCTTTTACTAAAGACTTCCGTGGAGAGGAGCACCCATGAGTTAAACCTATTTTTGTCAGGCCCTGCAATTTGGCAGAGCCTCGTGCACTTGTGAAAAGCAAAAGAGCTGTCCTTGACGAGACGCGTGGCCTCACAGAGGAGAGACCCGGGGCGGAGCTGCTAAATCTCGGTTGTTGACGGAGCGGTTTTTGAAGCGAGTGCTCCACGACAAGTGACAACTCTGCACGGGAGGTGGCCCGGGGCAGCAGGCAGCAAGGGCTCATCGCTTCTCGGCCTTTTGGCTAAGATCAAGTGTAGTATCTGTTCTTATCAGTTTAATATCTGATACGTCCTCTATAAGGGGACTCCATATTAAACGGATTTTTAGTACCTGGAGCTGAGAAAGGGGCTTGCCCCGTCCACTCCACGCATCGGCCCGGTATTGCAGTGCCGCTGGGAACGGTGCACCCTTCTCTTTGCCTTGTGGAATATGAAAAAACAAAGCGACAACTGCGTCAGACGACTTTGTTACAGCTGCTATGGTGATTGGTGTAAAAGCACACCATGTAACGACCCAAAGTGAGTTTTGCCTTTGACTGGAAGACAAACATGACAACGCCCTATCGCAGTAGGTCCATATCGAACCTGGGAAAAGGGGGAAATGGGCGTGGACTGGCACCGGATATGCAGCAAGGCGAAGGAGGCTTACCGTGAACACGGTTCCTGGGAAGACGGGGGACTTTGGCTGCTGTTGAGGAGTGGGCTGTGCTTACTCTGGTTTCTCTTCATAACGTACAAGTCTTTCGCCTTTTACTAAAGACTTCCGTGGAGAGGAGCACCCATGAGTTAAACCTATTTTTGTCAGGCCCTGCAATTTGGCAGAGCCTCGTGCACTTGTGAAAAGCAAAAGAGCTGTCCTTGACGAGACGCGTGGCCTCACAGAGGAGAGACCCGGGGCGGAGCTGCTAAATCTCGGTTGTTGACGGAGCGGTTTTTGAAGCGAGTGCTCCACGACAAGTGACAACTCTGCACGGGAGGTGGCCCGGGGCAGCAGGCAGCAAGGGCTCATCGCTTCTCGGCCTTTTGGCTAAGATCAAGTGTAGTATCTGTTCTTATCAGTTTAATATCTGATACGTCCTCTATAAGGGGACTCCATATTAAACGGATTTTTAGTACCTGGAGCTGAGAAAGGGGCTTGCCCCGTCCACTCCACGCATCGGCCCGGTATTGCAGTGCCGCTGGGAACGGTGCACCCTTCTCTTTGCCTTGTGGAATATGAAAAAACAAAGCGACAACTGCGTCAGACGACTTTGTTACAGCTGCTATGGTGATTGGTGTAAAAGCACACCATGTAACGACCCAAAGTGAGTTTTGCCTTTGACTGGAAGACAAACATGACAACGCCCTATCGCAGTAGGTCCATATCGAACCTGGGAAAAGGGGGAAATGGGCGTGGACTGGCACCGGATATGCAGCAAGGCGAAGGAGGCTTACCGTGAACACGGTTCCTGGGAAGACGGGGGACTTTGGCTGCTGTTGAGGAGTGGGCTGTGCTTACTCTGGTTTCTCTTCATAACGTACAAGTCTTTCGCCTTTTACTAAAGACTTCCGTGGAGAGGAGCACCCATGAGTTAAACCTATTTTTGTCAGGCCCTGCAATTTGGCAGAGCCTCGTGCACTTGTGAAAAGCAAAAGAGCTGTCCTTGACGAGACGCGTGGCCTCACAGAGGAGAGACCCGGGGCGGAGCTGCTAAATCTCGGTTGTTGACGGAGCGGTTTTTGAAGCGAGTGCTCCACGACAAGTGACAACTCTGCACGGGAGGTGGCCCGGGGCAGCAGGCAGCAAGGGCTCATCGCTTCTCGGCCTTTTGGCTAAGATCAAGTGTAGTATCTGTTCTTATCAGTTTAATATCTGATACGTCCTCTATAAGGGGACTCCATATTAAACGGATTTTTAGTACCTGGAGCTGAGAAAGGGGCTTGCCCCGTCCACTCCACGCATCGGCCCGGTATTGCAGTGCCGCTGGGAACGGTGCACCCTTCTCTTTGCCTTGTGGAATATGAAAAAACAAAGCGACAACTGCGTCAGACGACTTTGTTACAGCTGCTATGGTGATTGGTGTAAAAGCACACCATGTAACGACCCAAAGTGAGTTTTGCCTTTGACTGGAAGACAAACATGACAACGCCCTATCGCAGTAGGTCCATATCGAACCTGGGAAAAGGGGGAAATGGGCGTGGACTGGCACCGGATATGCAGCAAGGCGAAGGAGGCTTACCGTGAACACGGTTCCTGGGAAGACGGGGGACTTTGGCTGCTGTTGAGGAGTGGGCTGTGCTTACTCTGGTTTCTCTTCATAACGTACAAGTCTTTCGCCTTTTACTAAAGACTTCCGTGGAGAGGAGCACCCATGAGTTAAACCTATTTTTGTCAGGCCCTGCAATTTGGCAGAGCCTCGTGCACTTGTGAAAAGCAAAAGAGCTGTCCTTGACGAGACGCGTGGCCTCACAGAGGAGAGACCCGGGGCGGAGCTGCTAAATCTCGGTTGTTGACGGAGCGGTTTTTGAAGCGAGTGCTCCACGACAAGTGACAACTCTGCACGGGAGGTGGCCCGGGGCAGCAGGCAGCAAGGGCTCATCGCTTCTCGGCCTTTTGGCTAAGATCAAGTGTAGTATCTGTTCTTATCAGTTTAATATCTGATACGTCCTCTATAAGGGGACTCCATATTAAACGGATTTTTAGTACCTGGAGCTGAGAAAGGGGCTTGCCCCGTCCACTCCACGCATCGGCCCGGTATTGCAGTGCCGCTGGGAACGGTGCACCCTTCTCTTTGCCTTGTGGAATATGAAAAAACAAAGCGACAACTGCGTCAGACGACTTTGTTACAGCTGCTATGGTGATTGGTGTAAAAGCACACCATGTAACGACCCAAAGTGAGTTTTGCCTTTGACTGGAAGACAAACATGACAACGCCCTATCGCAGTAGGTCCATATCGAACCTGGGAAAAGGGGGAAATGGGCGTGGACTGGCACCGGATATGCAGCAAGGCGAAGGAGGCTTACCGTGAACACGGTTCCTGGGAAGACGGGGGACTTTGGCTGCTGTTGAGGAGTGGGCTGTGCTTACTCTGGTTTCTCTTCATAACGTACAAGTCTTTCGCCTTTTACTAAAGACTTCCGTGGAGAGGAGCACCCATGAGTTAAACCTATTTTTGTCAGGCCCTGCAATTTGGCAGAGCCTCGTGCACTTGTGAAAAGCAAAAGAGCTGTCCTTGACGAGACGCGTGGCCTCACAGAGGAGAGACCCGGGGCGGAGCTGCTAAATCTCGGTTGTTGACGGAGCGGTTTTTGAAGCGAGTGCTCCACGACAAGTGACAACTCTGCACGGGAGGTGGCCCGGGGCAGCAGGCAGCAAGGGCTCATCGCTTCTCGGCCTTTTGGCTAAGATCAAGTGTAGTATCTGTTCTTATCAGTTTAATATCTGATACGTCCTCTATAAGGGGACTCCATATTAAACGGATTTTTAGTACCTGGAGCTGAGAAAGGGGCTTGCCCCGTCCACTCCACGCATCGGCCCGGTATTGCAGTGCCGCTGGGAACGGTGCACCCTTCTCTTTGCCTTGTGGAATATGAAAAAACAAAGCGACAACTGCGTCAGACGACTTTGTTACAGCTGCTATGGTGATTGGTGTAAAAGCACACCATGTAACGACCCAAAGTGAGTTTTGCCTTTGACTGGAAGACAAACATGACAACGCCCTATCGCAGTAGGTCCATATCGAACCTGGGAAAAGGGGGAAATGGGCGTGGACTGGCACCGGATATGCAGCAAGGCGAAGGAGGCTTACCGTGAACACGGTTCCTGGGAAGACGGGGGACTTTGGCTGCTGTTGAGGAGTGGGCTGTGCTTACTCTGGTTTCTCTTCATAACGTACAAGTCTTTCGCCTTTTACTAAAGACTTCCGTGGAGAGGAGCACCCATGAGTTAAACCTATTTTTGTCAGGCCCTGCAATTTGGCAGAGCCTCGTGCACTTGTGAAAAGCAAAAGAGCTGTCCTTGACGAGACGCGTGGCCTCACAGAGGAGAGACCCGGGGCGGAGCTGCTAAATCTCGGTTGTTGACGGAGCGGTTTTTGAAGCGAGTGCTCCACGACAAGTGACAACTCTGCACGGGAGGTGGCCCGGGGCAGCAGGCAGCAAGGGCTCATCGCTTCTCGGCCTTTTGGCTAAGATCAAGTGTAGTATCTGTTCTTATCAGTTTAATATCTGATACGTCCTCTATAAGGGGACTCCATATTAAACGGATTTTTAGTACCTGGAGCTGAGAAAGGGGCTTGCCCCGTCCACTCCACGCATCGGCCCGGTATTGCAGTGCCGCTGGGAACGGTGCACCCTTCTCTTTGCCTTGTGGAATATGAAAAAACAAAGCGACAACTGCGTCAGACGACTTTGTTACAGCTGCTATGGTGATTGGTGTAAAAGCACACCATGTAACGACCCAAAGTGAGTTTTGCCTTTGACTGGAAGACAAACATGACAACGCCCTATCGCAGTAGGTCCATATCGAACCTGGGAAAAGGGGGAAATGGGCGTGGACTGGCACCGGATATGCAGCAAGGCGAAGGAGGCTTACCGTGAACACGGTTCCTGGGAAGACGGGGGACTTTGGCTGCTGTTGAGGAGTGGGCTGTGCTTACTCTGGTTTCTCTTCATAACGTACAAGTCTTTCGCCTTTTACTAAAGACTTCCGTGGAGAGGAGCACCCATGAGTTAAACCTATTTTTGTCAGGCCCTGCAATTTGGCAGAGCCTCGTGCACTTGTGAAAAGCAAAAGAGCTGTCCTTGACGAGACGCGTGGCCTCACAGAGGAGAGACCCGGGGCGGAGCTGCTAAATCTCGGTTGTTGACGGAGCGGTTTTTGAAGCGAGTGCTCCACGACAAGTGACAACTCTGCACGGGAGGTGGCCCGGGGCAGCAGGCAGCAAGGGCTCATCGCTTCTCGGCCTTTTGGCTAAGATCAAGTGTAGTATCTGTTCTTATCAGTTTAATATCTGATACGTCCTCTATAAGGGGACTCCATATTAAACGGATTTTTAGTACCTGGAGCTGAGAAAGGGGCTTGCCCCGTCCACTCCACGCATCGGCCCGGTATTGCAGTGCCGCTGGGAACGGTGCACCCTTCTCTTTGCCTTGTGGAATATGAAAAAACAAAGCGACAACTGCGTCAGACGACTTTGTTACAGCTGCTATGGTGATTGGTGTAAAAGCACACCATGTAACGACCCAAAGTGAGTTTTGCCTTTGACTGGAAGACAAACATGACAACGCCCTATCGCAGTAGGTCCATATCGAACCTGGGAAAAGGGGGAAATGGGCGTGGACTGGCACCGGATATGCAGCAAGGCGAAGGAGGCTTACCGTGAACACGGTTCCTGGGAAGACGGGGGACTTTGGCTGCTGTTGAGGAGTGGGCTGTGCTTACTCTGGTTTCTCTTCATAACGTACAAGTCTTTCGCCTTTTACTAAAGACTTCCGTGGAGAGGAGCACCCATGAGTTAAACCTATTTTTGTCAGGCCCTGCAATTTGGCAGAGCCTCGTGCACTTGTGAAAAGCAAAAGAGCTGTCCTTGACGAGACGCGTGGCCTCACAGAGGAGAGACCCGGGGCGGAGCTGCTAAATCTCGGTTGTTGACGGAGCGGTTTTTGAAGCGAGTGCTCCACGACAAGTGACAACTCTGCACGGGAGGTGGCCCGGGGCAGCAGGCAGCAAGGGCTCATCGCTTCTCGGCCTTTTGGCTAAGATCAAGTGTAGTATCTGTTCTTATCAGTTTAATATCTGATACGTCCTCTATAAGGGGACTCCATATTAAACAGATTTTTAGTACCTGGAGCTGAGAAAGGGGCTTGCCCCGTCCACTCCACGCATCGGCCCGGTATTGCAGTGCCGCTGGGAACGGTGCACCCTTCTCTTTGCCTTGTGGAATATGAAAAAACAAAGCGACAACTGCGTCAGACGACTTTGTTACAGCTGCTATGGTGATTGGTGTAAAAGCACACCATGTAACGATCCAAAGTGAGTTTTGCCTTTGACTGGAAGACAAAGATGACAACGCCCTATCGCAGTAGGTCCATATCGAACCTGGGAAAAGGGGGAAATGGGCGTGGACTGGCACCGGATATGCAGCAAGGCGAAGGAGGCTTACCGTGAACATGGTTCCTGGGAAGACGGGGGACTTTGGCTGCTGTTGAGGAGTGGGCTGTGCTTACTCTGGTTTCTCTTCATAACGTACAAGTCTTTCGCCTTTTACTAAAGACTTCCGTGGAGAGGAGCACCCATGAGTTAAACCTATTTTTGTCAGGCCCTGCAATTTGGCAGAGCCTCGTGCACTTGTGAAAAGCAAAAGAGCTGTCCTTGACGAGACGCGTGGCCTCACAGAGGAGATACCCGGGGCGGAGCTGCTAAATCTCGGTTGTTGACGGAGCGGTTTTTGAAGCGAGTGCTCCACGACAAGTGACAACTCTGCACGGGAGGTGGCCCGGGGCAGCAGGCAGCAAGGGCTCATCGCTTCTCGGCCTTTTGGCTAAGATCAAGTGTAGTATCTGTTCTTATCAGTTTAATATCTGATACGTCCTCTATAAGGGGACTCCATATTAAACGGATTTTTAGTACCTGGAGCTGAGAAAGGGGCTTGCCCCGTCCACTCCACGCATCGGCCCGGTATTGCAGTGCCGCTGGGAACGGTGCACCCTTCTCTTTGCCTTGTGGAATATGAAAAAACAAAGCGACAACTGCGTCAGACGACTTTGTTACAGCTGCTATGGTGATTGGTGTAAAAGCACACCATGTAACGACCCAAAGTGAGTTTTGCCTTTGACTGGAAGACAAAGATGACAACGCCCTATCGCAGTAGGTCCATATCGAACCTGGGAAAAGGGGGAAATGGGCGTGGACTGGCACCGGATATGCAGCAAGGCGAAGGAGGCTTACCGTGAACACGGTTCCTGGGAAGACGGGGGACTTTGGCTGCTGTTGAGGAGTGGGCTGTGCTTACTCTGGTTTCTCTTCATAACGTACAAATCTTTCGCCTTTTACTAAAGACTTCCGTGGAGAGAAGCACCCATGAGTTAAACCTATTTTTGTCAGGCCCTGCAATTTGGCAGAGCCTCGTGCACTTGTGAAAAGCAAAAGAGCTGTCCTTGACGAGATGCGTGGCCTCACAGAGGAGAGACCCGGGCGGAGCTGCTAAATCTCGGTTGTTGACGGAGCGGTTTTTGAAGCGAGTGCTCCACGACAAGTGACAACTCTGCACGGGAGGTGGCCCGGGGCAGCAGGCAGCAAGGGCTCATCGCTTCTCGGCCTTTTGGCTAAGATCAAGTGTAGTATCTGTTCTTATCAGTTTAATATCTGATACGTCCTCTATAAGGGGACTCCATATTAAACAGATTTTTAGTACCTGGAGCTGAGAAAGGGGCTTGCCCCGTCCACTCCACGCATCGGCCCGGTATTGCAGTGCCGCTGGGAACGGTGCACCCTTCTCTTTGCCTTGTGGAATATGAAAAAACAAAGCGACAACTGCGTCAGACGACTTTGTTACAGCTGCTATGGTGATTGGTGTAAAAGCACACCATGTAACGATCCAAAGTGAGTTTTGCCTTTGACTGGAAGACAAAGATGACAACGCCCTATCGCAGTAGGTCCATATCGAACCTGGGAAAAGGGGGAAATGGGCGTGGACTGGCACCGGATATGCAGCAAGGCGAAGGAGGCTTACCGTGAACATGGTTCCTGGGAAGACGGGGGACTTTGGCTGCTGTTGAGGAGTGGGCTGTGCTTACTCTGGTTTCTCTTCATAACGTACAAGTCTTTCGCCTTTTACTAAAGACTTCCGTGGAGAGGAGCACCCATGAGTTAAACCTATTTTTGTCAGGCCCTGCAATTTGGCAGAGCCTCGTGCACTTGTGAAAAGCAAAAGAGCTGTCCTTGACGAGACGCGTGGCCTCACAGAGGAGATACCCGGGGCGGAGCTGCTAAATCTCGGTTGTTGACGGAGCGGTTTTTGAAGCGAGTGCTCCACGACAAGTGACAACTCTGCACGGGAGGTGGCCCGGGGCAGCAGGCAGCAAGGGCTCATCGCTTCTCGGCCTTTTGGCTAAGATCAAGTGTAGTATCTGTTCTTATCAGTTTAATATCTGATACGTCCTCTATAAGGGGACTCCATATTAAACGGATTTTTAGTACCTGGAGCTGAGAAAGGGGCTTGCCCCGTCCACTCCACGCATCGGCCCGGTATTGCAGTGCCGCTGGGAACGGTGCACCCTTCTCTTTGCCTTGTGGAATATGAAAAAACAAAGCGACAACTGCGTCAGACGACTTTGTTACAGCTGCTATGGTGATTGGTGTAAAAGCACACCATGTAACGACCCAAAGTGAGTTTTGCCTTTGACTGGAAGACAAACATGACAACGCCCTATCGCAGTAGGTCCATATCGAACCTGGGAAAAGGGGGAAATGGGCGTGGACTGGCACCGGATATGCAGCAAGGCGAAGGAGGCTTACCGTGAACACGGTTCCTGGGAAGACGGGGGACTTTGGCTGCTGTTGAGGAGTGGGCTGTGCTTACTCTGGTTTCTCTTCATAACGTACAAGTCTTTCGCCTTTTACTAAAGACTTCCGTGGAGAGGAGCACCCATGAGTTAAACCTATTTTTGTCAGGCCCTGCAATTTGGCAGAGCCTCGTGCACTTGTGAAAAGCAAAAGAGCTGTCCTTGACGAGACGCGTGGCCTCACAGAGGAGAGACCCGGGGCGGAGCTGCTAAATCTCGGTTGTTGACGGAGCGTTTTTTGAAGCGAGTGCTCCACGACAAGTGACAACTCTGCACGGGAGGTGGCCCGGGGCAGCAGGCAGCAAGGGCTCATCGCTTCTCGGCCTTTTGGCTAAGATCAAGTGTAGTATCTGTTCTTATCAGTTTAATATCTGATACGTCCTCTATAAGGGGACTCCATATTAAACGGATTTTTAGTACCTGGAGCTGAGAAAGGGGCTTGCCCCGTCCACTCCACGCATCGGCCCGGTATTGCAGTGCCGCTGGGAACGGTGCACCCTTCTCTTTGCCTTGTGGAATATGAAAAAACAAAGCGACAACTGCGTCAGACGACTTTGTTACAGCTGCTATGGTGATTGGTGTAAAAGCACACCATGTAACGACCCAAAGTGAGTTTTGCCTTTGACTGGAAGACAAACATGACAACGCCCTTTCGCAGTAGGTCCATATCGAACCTGGGAAAAGGGGGAAATGGGCGTGGACTGGCACCGGATATGCAGCAAGGCGAAGGAGGCTTACCGTGAACACGGTTCCTGGGAAGACGGGGGACTTTGGCTGCTGTTGAGGAGTGGGCTGTGCTTACTCTGGTTTCTCTTCATAACGTACAAGTCTTTCGCCTTTTACTAAAGACTTCCGTGGAGAGGAGCACCCATGAGTTAAACCTATTTTTGTCAGGCCCTGCAATTTGGCAGAGCCTCGTGCACTTGTGAAAAGCAAAAGAGCTGTCCTTGACGAGACGCGTGGCCTCACAAAGGAGAGACCCGGGGCGGAGCTGCTAAATCTCGGTTGTTGACGGAGCGGTTTTTGAAGCGAGTGCTCCACGACAAGTGACAACTCTGCACGGGAGGTGGCCCGGGGCAGCAGGCAGCAAGGGCTCATCGCTTCTCGGCCTTTTGGCTAAGATCAAGTGTAGTATCTGTTCTTATCAGTTTAATATCTGATACGTCCTCTATAAGGGGACTCCATATTAAACGGATTTTTAGTACCTGGAGCTGAGAAAGGGGCTTGCCCCGTCCACTCCACGCATCGGCCCGGTATTGCAGTGCCGCTGGGAAAGGTGCACCCTTCTCTTTGCCTTGTGGAATATGAAAAAACAAAGCGACAACTGCGTCAGACGACTTTGTTACAGCTGCTATGGTGATTGGTGTAAAAGCACACCATGTAACGACCCAAAGTGAGTTTTGCCTTTGACTGGAAGACAAAGATGACAACGCCCTATCGCAGTAGGTCCATATCGAACCTGGGAAAAGGGGGAAATGGGCGTGGACTGGCACCGGATATGCAGCAAGGCGAAGGAGGCTTACCGTGAACACGGTTCCTGGGAAGACGGGGGACTTTGGCTGCTGTTGAGGAGTGGGCTGTGCTTACTCTGGTTTCTCTTCATAACGTACAAGTCTTTCGCCTTTTACTAAAGACTTCCGTGGAGAGAAGCACCCATGAGTTAAACCTATTTTTGTCAGGCCCTGCAATTTGGCAGAGCCTCGTGCACTTGTGAAAAGCAAAAGAGCTGTCCTTGACGAGATGCGTGGCCTCACAGAGGAGAGACCCGGGCGGAGCTGCTAAATCTCGGTTGTTGACGGAGCGGTTTTTGAAGCGAGTGCTCCACGACAAGTGACAACTCTGCACGGGAGGTGGCCCGGGGCAGCAGGCAGCAAGGGCTCATCGCTTCTCGGCCTTTTGGCTAAGATCAAGTGTAGTATCTGTTCTTATCAGTTTAATATCTGATACGTCCTCTATAAGGGGACTCCATATTAAACGGATTTTTAGTACCTGGAGCTGAGAAAGGGGCTTGCCCCGTCCACTCCACGCATCGGCCCGGTATTGCAGTGCCGCTGGGAACGGTGCACCCTTCTCTTTGCCTTGTGGAATATGAAAAAACAAAGCGACAACTGCGTCAGACGACTTTGTTACAGCTGCTATGGTGATTGGTGTAAAAGCACACCATGTAACGACCCAAAGTGAGTTTTGCCTTTGACTGGAAGACAAACATGACAACGCCCTATCGCAGTAGGTCCATATCGAACCTGGGAAAAGGGGGAAATGGGCGTGGACTGGCACCGGATATGCAGCAAGGCGAAGGAGGCTTACCGTGAACACGGTTCCTGGGAAGACGGGGGACTTTGGCTGCTGTTGAGGAGTGGGCTGTGCTTACTCTGGTTTCTCTTCATAACGTACAAGTCTTTCGCCTTTTACTAAAGACTTCCGTGGAGAGGAGCACCCATGAGTTAAACCTATTTTTGTCAGGCCCTGCAATTTGGCAGAGCCTCGTGCACTTGTGAAAAGCAAAAGAGCTGTCCTTGACGAGACGCGTGGCCTCACAGAGGAGAGACCCGGGGCGGAGCTGCTAAATCTCGGTTGTTGACGGAGCGTTTTTTGAAGCGAGTGCTCCACGACAAGTGACAACTCTGCACGGGAGGTGGCCCGGGGCAGCAGGCAGCAAGGGCTCATCGCTTCTCGGCCTTTTGGCTAAGATCAAGTGTAGTATCTGTTCTTATCAGTTTAATATCTGATACGTCCTCTATAAGGGGACTCCATATTAAACAGATTTTTAGTACCTGGAGCTGAGAAAGGGGCTTGCCCCGTCCACTCCACGCATCGGCCCGGTATTGCAGTGCCGCTGGGAACGGTGCACCCTTCTCTTTGCCTTGTGGAATATGAAAAAACAAAGCGACAACTGCGTCAGACGACTTTGTTACAGCTGCTATGGTGATTGGTGTAAAAGCACACCATGTAACGACCCAAAGTGAGTTTTGCCTTTGACTGGAAGACAAACATGACAACGCCCTATCGCAGTAGGTCCATATCGAACCTGGGAAAAGGGGGAAATGGGCGTGGACTGGCACCGGATATGCAGCAAGGCGAAGGAGGCTTACCGTGAACACGGTTCCTGGGAAGACGGGGGACTTTGGCTGCTGTTGAGGAGTGGGCTGTGCTTACTCTGGTTTCTCTTCATAACGTACAAGTCTTTCGCCTTTTACTAAAGACTTCCGTGGAGAGGAGCACCCATGAGTTAAACCTATTTTTGTCAGGCCCTGCAATTTGGCAGAGCCTCGTGCACTTGTGAAAAGCAAAAGAGCTGTCCTTGACGAGACGCGTGGCCTCACAGAGGAGAGACCCGGGGCGGAGCTGCTAAATCTCGGTTGTTGACGGAGCGGTTTTTGAAGCGAGTGCTCCACGACAAGTGACAACTCTGCACGGGAGGTGGCCCGGGGCAGCAGGCAGCAAGGGCTCATCGCTTCTCGGCCTTTTGGCTAAGATCAAGTGTAGTATCTGTTCTTATCAGTTTAATATCTGATACGTCCTCTATAAGGGGACTCCATATTAAACGGATTTTTAGTACCTGGAGCTGAGAAAGGGGCTTGCCCCGTCCACTCCACGCATCGGCCCGGTATTGCAGTGCCGCTGGGAACGGTGCACCCTTCTCTTTGCCTTGTGGAATATGAAAAAACAAAGCGACAACTGCGTCAGACGACTTTGTTACAGCTGCTATGGTGATTGGTGTAAAAGCACACCATGTAACGACCCAAAGTGAGTTTTGCCTTTGACTGGAAGACAAACATGACAACGCCCTATCGCAGTAGGTCCATATCGAACCTGGGAAAAGGGGGAAATGGGCGTGGACTGGCACCGGATATGCAGCAAGGCGAAGGAGGCTTACCGTGAACACGGTTCCTGGGAAGACGGGGGACTTTGGCTGCTGTTGAGGAGTGGGCTGTGCTTACTCTGGTTTCTCTTCATAACGTACAAGTCTTTCGCCTTTTACTAAAGACTTCCGTGGAGAGGAGCACCCATGAGTTAAACCTATTTTTGTCAGGCCCTGCAATTTGGCAGAGCCTCGTGCACTTGTGAAAAGCAAAAGAGCTGTCCTTGACGAGACGCGTGGCCTCACAGAGGAGAGACCCGGGGCGGAGCTGCTAAATCTCGGTTGTTGACGGAGCGGTTTTTGAAGCGAGTGCTCCACGACAAGTGACAACTCTGCACGGGAGGTGGCCCGGGGCAGCAGGCAGCAAGGGCTCATCGCTTCTCGGCCTTTTGGCTAAGATCAAGTGTAGTATCTGTTCTTATCAGTTTAATATCTGATACGTCCTCTATAAGGGGACTCCATATTAAACAGATTTTTAGTACCTGGAGCTGAGAAAGGGGCTTGCCCCGTCCACTCCACGCATCGGCCCGGTATTGCAGTGCCGCTGGGAACGGTGCACCCTTCTCTTTGCCTTGTGGAATATGAAAAAACAAAGCGACAACTGCGTCAGACGACTTTGTTACAGCTGCTATGGTGATTGGTGTAAAAGCACACCATGTAACGATCCAAAGTGAGTTTTGCCTTTGACTGGAAGACAAAGATGACAACGCCCTATCGCAGTAGGTCCATATCGAACCTGGGAAAAGGGGAAAATGGGCGTGGACTGGCACCGGATATGCAGCAAGGCGAAGGAGGCTTACCGTGAACACGGTTCCTGGGAAGACGGGGGACTTTGGCTGCTGTTGAGGAGTGGGCTGTGCTTACTCTGGTTTCTCTTCATAACGTACAAGTCTTTCGCCTTTTACTAAAGACTTCCGTGGAGAGGAGCACCCATGAGTTAAACCTATTTTTGTCAGGCCCTGCAATTTGGCAGAGCCTCGTGCACTTGTGAAAAGCAAAAGAGCTGTCCTTGACGAGACGCGTGGCCTCACAGAGGAGAGACCCGGGGCGGAGCTGCTAAATCTCGGTTGTTGACGGAGCGGTTTTTGAAGCGAGTGCTCCACGACAAGTGACAACTCTGCACGGGAGGTGGCCCGGGGCAGCAGGCAGCAAGGGCTCATCGCTTCTCGGCCTTTTGGCTAAGATCAAGTGTAGTATCTGTTCTTATCAGTTTAATATCTGATACGTCCTCTATAAGGGGACTCCATATTAAACGGATTTTTAGTACCTGGAGCTGAGAAAGGGGCTTGCCCCGTCCACTCCACGCATCGGCCCGGTATTGCAGTGCCGCTGGGAACGGTGCACCCTTCTCTTTGCCTTGTGGAATATGAAAAAACAAAGCGACAACTGCGTCAGACGACTTTGTTACAGCTGCTATGGTGATTGGTGTAAAAGCACACCATGTAACGACCCAAAGTGAGTTTTGCCTTTGACTGGAAGACAAACATGACAACGCCCTATCGCAGTAGGTCCATATCGAACCTGGGAAAAGGGGGAAATGGGCGTGGACTGGCACCGGATATGCAGCAAGGCGAAGGAGGCTTACCGTGAACACGGTTCCTGGGAAGACGGGGGACTTTGGCTGCTGTTGAGGAGTGGGCTGTGCTTACTCTGGTTTCTCTTCATAACGTACAAGTCTTTCGCCTTTTACTAAAGACTTCCGTGGAGAGGAGCACCCATGAGTTAAACCTATTTTTGTCAGGCCCTGCAATTTGGCAGAGCCTCGTGCACTTGTGAAAAGCAAAAGAGCTGTCCTTGACGAGACGCGTGGCCTCACAGAGGAGAGACCCGGGGCGGAGCTGCTAAATCTCGGTTGTTGACGGAGCGGTTTTTGAAGCGAGTGCTCCACGACAAGTGACAACTCTGCACGGGAGGTGGCCCGGGGCAGCAGGCAGCAAGGGCTCATCGCTTCTCGGCCTTTTGGCTAAGATCAAGTGTAGTATCTGTTCTTATCAGTTTAATATCTGATACGTCCTCTATAAGGGGACTCCATATTAAACGGATTTTTAGTACCTGGAGCTGAGAAAGGGGCTTGCCCCGTCCACTCCACGCATCGGCCCGGTATTGCAGTGCCGCTGGGAACGGTGCACCCTTCTCTTTGCCTTGTGGAATATGAAAAAACAAAGCGACAACTGCGTCAGACGACTTTGTTACAGCTGCTATGGTGATTGGTGTAAAAGCACACCATGTAACGACCCAAAGTGAGTTTTGCCTTTGACTGGAAGACAAACATGACAACGCCCTATCGCAGTAGGTCCATATCGAACCTGGGAAAAAGGGGAAATGGGCGTGGACTGGCACCGGATATGCAGCAAGGCGAAGGAGGCTTACCGTGAACACGGTTCCTGGGAAGACGGGGGACTTTGGCTGCTGTTGAGGAGTGGGCTGTGCTTACTCTGGTTTCTCTTCATAACGTACAAGTCTTTCGCCTTTTACTAAAGACTTCCGTGGAGAGGAGCACCCATGAGTTAAACCTATTTTTGTCAGGCCCTGCAATTTGGCAGAGCCTCGTGCACTTGTGAAAAGCAAAAGAGCTGTCCTTGACGAGACGCGTGGCCTCACAGAGGAGAGACCCGGGGCGGAGCTGCTAAATCTCGGTTGTTGACGGAGCGGTTTTTGAAGCGAGTGCTCCACGACAAGTGACAACTCTGCACGGGAGGTGGCCCGGGGCAGCAGGCAGCAAGGGCTCATCGCTTCTCGGCCTTTTGGCTAAGATCAAGTGTAGTATCTGTTCTTATCAGTTTAATATCTGATACGTCCTCTATAAGGGGACTCCATATTAAACGGATTTTTAGTACCTGGAGCTGAGAAAGGGGCTTGCCCCGTCCACTCCACGCATCGGCCCGGTATTGCAGTGCCGCTGGGAACGGTGCACCCTTCTCTTTGCCTTGTGGAATATGAAAAAACAAAGCGACAACTGCGTCAGACGACTTTGTTACAGCTGCTATGGTGATTGGTGTAAAAGCACACCATGTAACGACCCAAAGTGAGTTTTGCCTTTGACTGGAAGACAAACATGACAACGCCCTATCGCAGTAGGTCCATATCGAACCTGGGAAAAGGGGGAAATGGGCGTGGACTGGCACCGGATATGCAGCAAGGCGAAGGAGGCTTACCGTGAACACGGTTCCTGGGAAGACGGGGGACTTTGGCTGCTGTTGAGGAGTGGGCTGTGCTTACTCTGGTTTCTCTTCATAACGTACAAGTCTTTCGCCTTTTACTAAAGACTTCCGTGGAGAGGAGCACCCATGAGTTAAACCTATTTTTGTCAGGCCCTGCAATTTGGCAGAGCCTCGTGCACTTGTGAAAAGCAAAAGAGCTGTCCTTGACGAGACGCGTGGCCTCACAGAGGAGAGACCCGGGGCGGAGCTGCTAAATCTCGGTTGTTGACGGAGCGTTTTTTGAAGCGAGTGCTCCACGACAAGTGACAACTCTGCACGGGAGGTGGCCCGGGGCAGCAGGCAGCAAGGGCTCATCGCTTCTCGGCCTTTTGGCTAAGATCAAGTGTAGTATCTGTTCTTATCAGTTTAATATCTGATACGTCCTCTATAAGGGGACTCCATATTAAACGGATTTTTAGTACCTGGAGCTGAGAAAGGGGCTTGCCCCGTCCACTCCACGCATCGGCCCGGTATTGCAGTGCCGCTGGGAACGGTGCACCCTTCTCTTTGCCTTGTGGAATATGAAAAAACAAAGCGACAACTGCGTCAGACGACTTTGTTACAGCTGCTATGGTGATTGGTGTAAAAGCACACCATGTAACGACCCAAAGTGAGTTTTGCCTTTGACTGGAAGACAAACATGACAACGCCCTATCGCAGTAGGTCCATATCGAACCTGGGAAAAGGGGGAAATGGGCGTGGACTGGCACCGGATATGCAGCAAGGCGAAGGAGGCTTACCGTGAACACGGTTCCTGGGAAGACGGGGGACTTTGGCTGCTGTTGAGGAGTGGGCTGTGCTTACTCTGGTTTCTCTTCATAACGTACAAGTCTTTCGCCTTTTACTAAAGACTTCCGTGGAGAGGAGCACCCATGAGTTAAACCTATTTTTGTCAGGCCCTGCAATTTGGCAGAGCCTCGTGCACTTGTGAAAAGCAAAAGAGCTGTCCTTGACGAGACGCGTGGCCTCACAGAGGAGAGACCCGGGGCGGAGCTGCTAAATCTCGGTTGTTGACGGAGCGGTTTTTGAAGCGAGTGCTCCACGACAAGTGACAACTCTGCACGGGAGGTGGCCCGGGGCAGCAGGCAGCAAGGGCTCATCGCTTCTCGGCCTTTTGGCTAAGATCAAGTGTAGTATCTGTTCTTATCAGTTTAATATCTGATACGTCCTCTATAAGGGGACTCCATATTAAACGGATTTTTAGTACCTGGAGCTGAGAAAGGGGCTTGCCCCGTCCACTCCACGCATCGGCCCGGTATTGCAGTGCCGCTGGGAACGGTGCACCCTTCTCTTTGCCTTGTGGAATATGAAAAAACAAAGCGACAACTGCGTCAGACGACTTTGTTATAGCTGCTATGGTGATTGGTGTAAAAGCACACCATGTAACGACCCAAAGTGAGTTTTGCCTTTGACTGGAAGACAAACATGACAACGCCCTATCGCAGTAGGTCCATATCGAACCTGGGAAAAGGGGGAAATGGGCGTGGACTGGCACCGGATATGCAGCAAGGCGAAGGAGGCTTACCGTGAACACGGTTCCTGGGAAGACGGGGGACTTTGGCTGCTGTTGAGGAGTGGGCTGTGCTTACTCTGGTTTCTCTTCATAACGTACAAGTCTTTCGCCTTTTACTAAAGACTTCCGTGGAGAGGAGCACCCATGAGTTAAACCTATTTTTGTCAGGCCCTGCAATTTGGCAGAGCCTCGTGCACTTGTGAAAAGCAAAAGAGCTGTCCTTGGCGAGACGCGTGGCCTCACAGAGGAGAGACCCGGGGCGGAGCTGCTAAATCTCGGTTGTTGACGGAGCGGTTTTTGAAGCGAGTGCTCCACGACAAGTGACAACTCTGCACGGGAGGTGGCCCGGGGCAGCAGGCAGCAAGGGCTCATCGCTTCTCGGCCTTTTGGCTAAGATCAAGTGTAGTATCTGTTCTTATCAGTTTAATATCTGATACGTCCTCTATAAGGGGACTCCATATTAAACGGATTTTTAGTACCTGGAGCTGAGAAAGGGGCTTGCCCCGTCCACTCCACGCATTGGCCCGGTATTGCAGTGCCGCTGGGAACGGTGCACCCTTCTCTTTGCCTTGTGGAATATGAAAAAACAAAGCGACAACTGCGTCAGACGACTTTGTTACAGCTGCTATGGTGATTGGTGTAAAAGCACACCATGTAACGACCCAAAGTGAGTTTTGCCTTTGACTGGAAGACAAACATGACAACGCCCTATCGCAGTAGGTCCATATCGAACCTGGGAAAAAGGGGAAATGGGCGTGGACTGGCACCGGATATGCAGCAAGGCGAAGGAGGCTTACCGTGAACACGGTTCCTGGGAAGACGGGGGACTTTGGCTGCTGTTGAGGAGTGGGCTGTGCTTACTCTGGTTTCTCTTCATAACGTACAAGTCTTTCGCCTTTTACTAAAGACTTCCGTGGAGAGGAGCACCCATGAGTTAAACCTATTTTTGTCAGGCCCTGCAATTTGGCAGAGCCTCGTGCACTTGTGAAAAGCAAAAGAGCTGTCCTTGACGAGACGCGTGGCCTCACAGAGGAGAGACCCGGGGCGGAGCTGCTAAATCTCGGTTGTTGACGGAGCGGTTTTTGAAGCGAGTGCTCCACGACAAGTGACAACTCTGCACGGGAGGTGGCCCGGGGCAGCAGGCAGCAAGGGCTCATCGCTTCTCGGCCTTTTGGCTAAGATCAAGTGTAGTATCTGTTCTTATCAGTTTAATATCTGATACGTCCTCTATAAGGGGACTCCATATTAAACGGATTTTTAGTACCTGGAGCTGAGAAAGGGGCTTGCCCCGTCCACTCCACGCATCGGCCCGGTATTGCAGTGCCGCTGGGAACGGTGCACCCTTCTCTTTGCCTTGTGGAATATGAAAAAACAAAGCGACAACTGCGTCAGACGACTTTGTTACAGCTGCTATGGTGATTGGTGTAAAAGCACACCATGTAACGACCCAAAGTGAGTTTTGCCTTTGACTGGAAGACAAACATGACAACGCCCTATCGCAGTAGGTCCATATCGAACCTGGGAAAAGGGGGAAATGGGCGTGGACTGGCACCGGATATGCAGCAAGGCGAAGGAGGCTTACCGTGAACACGGTTCCTGGGAAGACGGGGGACTTTGGCTGCTGTTGAGGAGTGGGCTGTGCTTACTCTGGTTTCTCTTCATAACGTACAAGTCTTTCGCCTTTTACTAAAGACTTCCGTGGAGAGGAGCACCCATGAGTTAAACCTATTTTTGTCAGGCCCTGCAATTTGGCAGAGCCTCGTGCACTTGTGAAAAGCAAAAGAGCTGTCCTTGACGAGACGCGTGGCCTCACAGAGGAGAGACCCGGGGCGGAGCTGCTAAATCTCGGTTGTTGACGGAGCGGTTTTTGAAGCGAGTGCTCCACGACAAGTGACAACTCTGCACGGGAGGTGGCCCGGGGCAGCAGGCAGCAAGGGCTCATCGCTTCTCGGCCTTTTGGCTAAGATCAAGTGTAGTATCTGTTCTTATCAGTTTAATATCTGATACGTCCTCTATAAGGGGACTCCATATTAAACGGATTTTTAGTACCTGGAGCTGAGAAAGGGGCTTGCCCCGTCCACTCCACGCATCGGCCCGGTATTGCAGTGCCGCTGGGAACGGTGCACCCTTCTCTTTGCCTTGTGGAATATGAAAAAACAAAGCGACAACTGCGTCAGACGACTTTGTTACAGCTGCTATGGTGATTGGTGTAAAAGCACACCATGTAACGACCCAAAGTGAGTTTTGCCTTTGACTGGAAGACAAACATGACAACGCCCTATCGCAGTAGGTCCATATCGAACCTGGGAAAAAGGGGAAATGGGCGTGGACTGGCACCGGATATGCAGCAAGGCGAAGGAGGCTTACCGTGAACACGGTTCCTGGGAAGACGGGGGACTTTGGCTGCTGTTGAGGAGTGGGCTGTGCTTACTCTGGTTTCTCTTCATAACGTACAAGTCTTTCGCCTTTTACTAAAGACTTCCGTGGAGAGGAGCACCCATGAGTTAAACCTATTTTTGTCAGGCCCTGCAATTTGGCAGAGCCTCGTGCACTTGTGAAAAGCAAAAGAGCTGTCCTTGACGAGACGCGTGGCCTCACAGAGGAGAGACCCGGGGCGGAGCTGCTAAATCTCGGTTGTTGACGGAGCGGTTTTTGAAGCGAGTGCTCCACGACAAGTGACAACTCTGCACGGGAGGTGGCCCGGGGCAGCAGGCAGCAAGGGCTCATCGCTTCTCGGCCTTTTGGCTAAGATCAAGTGTAGTATCTGTTCTTATCAGTTTAATATCTGATACGTCCTCTATAAGGGGACTCCATATTAAACGGATTTTTAGTACCTGGAGCTGAGAAAGGGGCTTGCCCCGTCCACTCCACGCATCGGCCCGGTATTGCAGTGCCGCTGGGAACGGTGCACCCTTCTCTTTGCCTTGTGGAATATGAAAAAACAAAGCGACAACTGCGTCAGACGACTTTGTTACAGCTGCTATGGTGATTGGTGTAAAAGCACACCATGTAACGACCCAAAGTGAGTTTTGCCTTTGACTGGAAGACAAACATGACAACGCCCTATCGCAGTAGGTCCATATCGAACCTGGGAAAAGGGGGAAATGGGCGTGGACTGGCACCGGATATGCAGCAAGGCGAAGGAGGCTTACCGTGAACACGGTTCCTGGGAAGACGGGGGACTTTGGCTGCTGTTGAGGAGTGGGCTGTGCTTACTCTGGTTTCTCTTCATAACGTACAAGTCTTTCGCCTTTTACTAAAGACTTCCGTGGAGAGGAGCACCCATGAGTTAAACCTATTTTTGTCAGGCCCTGCAATTTGGCAGAGCCTCGTGCACTTGTGAAAAGCAAAAGAGCTGTCCTTGACGAGACGCGTGGCCTCACAGAGGAGAGACCCGGGGCGGAGCTGCTAAATCTCGGTTGTTGACGGAGCGGTTTTTGAAGCGAGTGCTCCACGACAAGTGACAACTCTGCACGGGAGGTGGCCCGGGGCAGCAGGCAGCAAGGGCTCATCGCTTCTCGGCCTTTTGGCTAAGATCAAGTGTAGTATCTGTTCTTATCAGTTTAATATCTGATACGTCCTCTATAAGGGGACTCCATATTAAACGGATTTTTAGTACCTGGAGCTGAGAAAGGGGCTTGCCCCGTCCACTCCACGCATCGGCCCGGTATTGCAGTGCCGCTGGGAACGGTGCACCCTTCTCTTTGCCTTGTGGAATATGAAAAAACAAAGCGACAACTGCGTCAGACGACTTTGTTACAGCTGCTATGGTGATTGGTGTAAAAGCACACCATGTAACGACCCAAAGTGAGTTTTGCCTTTGACTGGAAGACAAACATGACAACGCCCTATCGCAGTAGGTCCATATCGAACCTGGGAAAAAGGGGAAATGGGCGTGGACTGGCACCGGATATGCAGCAAGGCGAAGGAGGCTTACCGTGAACACGGTTCCTGGGAAGACGGGGGACTTTGGCTGCTGTTGAGGAGTGGGCTGTGCTTACTCTGGTTTCTCTTCATAACGTACAAGTCTTTCGCCTTTTACTAAAGACTTCCGTGGAGAGGAGCACCCATGAGTTAAACCTATTTTTGTCAGGCCCTGCAATTTGGCAGAGCCTCGTGCACTTGTGAAAAGCAAAAGAGCTGTCCTTGACGAGACGCGTGGCCTCACAGAGGAGAGACCCGGGGCGGAGCTGCTAAATCTCGGTTGTTGACGGAGCGGTTTTTGAAGCGAGTGCTCCACGACAAGTGACAACTCTGCACGGGAGGTGGCCCGGGGCAGCAGGCAGCAAGGGCTCATCGCTTCTCGGCCTTTTGGCTAAGATCAAGTGTAGTATCTGTTCTTATCAGTTTAATATCTGATACGTCCTCTATAAGGGGACTCCATATTAAACGGATTTTTAGTACCTGGAGCTGAGAAAGGGGCTTGCCCCGTCCACTCCACGCATCGGCCCGGTATTGCAGTGCCGCTGGGAAAGGTGCACCCTTCTCTTTGCCTTGTGGAATATGAAAAAACAAAGCGACAACTGCGTCAGACGACTTTGTTACAGCTGCTATGGTGATTGGTGTAAAAGCACACCATGTAACGACCCAAAGTGAGTTTTGCCTTTGACTGGAAGACAAACATGACAACGCCCTATCGCAGTAGGTCCATATCGAACCTGGGAAAAGGGGGAAATGGGCGTGGACTGGCACCGGATATGCAGCAAGGCGAAGGAGGCTTACCGTGAACACGGTTCCTGGGAAGACGGGGGACTTTGGCTGCTGTTGAGGAGTGGGCTGTGCTTACTCTGGTTTCTCTTCATAACGTACAAGTCTTTCGCCTTTTACTAAAGACTTCCGTGGAGAGAAGCACCCATGAGTTAAACCTATTTTTGTCAGGCCCTGCAATTTGGCAGAGCCTCGTGCACTTGTGAAAAGCAAAAGAGCTGTCCTTGACGAGACGCGTGGCCTCACAGAGGAGAGACCCGGGGCGGAGCTGCTAAATCTCGGTTGTTGACGGAGCGGTTTTTGAAGCGAGTGCTCCACGACAAGTGACAACTCTGCACGGGAGGTGGCCCGGGGCAGCAGGCAGCAAGGGCTCATCGCTTCTCGGCCTTTTGGCTAAGATCAAGTGTAGTATCTGTTCTTATCAGTTTAATATCTGATACGTCCTCTATAAGGGGACTCCATATTAAACAGATTTTTAGTACCTGGAGCTGAGAAAGGGGCTTGCCCCGTCCACTCCACGCATCGGCCCGGTATTGCAGTGCCGCTGGGAACGGTGCACCCTTCTCTTTGCCTTGTGGAATATGAAAAAACAAAGCGACAACTGCGTCAGACGACTTTGTTACAGCTGCTATGGTGATTGGTGTAAAAGCACACCATGTAACGACCCAAAGTGAGTTTTGCCTTTGACTGGAAGACAAAGATGACAACGCCCTATCGCAGTAGGTCCATATCGAACCTGGGAAAAGGGGGAAATGGGCGTGGACTGGCACCGGATATGCAGCAAGGCGAAGGAGGCTTACCGTGAACACGGTTCCTGGGAAGACGGGGGACTTTGGCTGCTGTTGAGGAGTGGGCTGTGCTTACTCTGGTTTCTCTTCATAACGTACAAGTCTTTCGCCTTTTACTAAAGACTTCCGTGGAGAGGAGCACCCATGAGTTAAACCTATTTTTGTCAGGCCCTGCAATTTGGCAGAGCCTCGTGCACTTGTGAAAAGCAAAAGAGCTGTCCTTGACGAGACGCGTGGCCTCACAGAGGAGAGACCCGGGGCGGAGCTGCTAAATCTCGGTTGTTGACGGAGCGGTTTTTGAAGCGAGTGCTCCACGACAAGTGACAACTCTGCACGGGAGGTGGCCCGGGGCAGCAGGCAGCAAGGGCTCATCGCTTCTCGGCCTTTTGGCTAAGATCAAGTGTAGTATCTGTTCTTATCAGTTTAATATCTGATACGTCCTCTATAAGGGGACTCCATATTAAACGGATTTTTAGTACCTGGAGCTGAGAAAGGGGCTTGCCCCGTCCACTCCACGCATCGGCCCGGTATTGCAGTGCCGCTGGGAACGGTGCACCCTTCTCTTTGCCTTGTGGAATATGAAAAAACAAAGCGACAACTGCGTCAGACGACTTTGTTACAGCTGCTATGGTGATTGGTGTAAAAGCACACCATGTAACGACCCAAAGTGAGTTTTGCCTTTGACTGGAAGACAAACATGACAACGCCCTATCGCAGTAGGTCCATATCGAACCTGGGAAAAGGGGGAAATGGGCGTGGACTGGCACCGGATATGCAGCAAGGCGAAGGAGGCTTACCGTGAACACGGTTCCTGGGAAGACGGGGGACTTTGGCTGCTGTTGAGGAGTGGGCTGTGCTTACTCTGGTTTCTCTTCATAACGTACAAGTCTTTCGCCTTTTACTAAAGACTTCCGTGGAGAGGAGCACCCATGAGTTAAACCTATTTTTGTCAGGCCCTGCAATTTGGCAGAGCCTCGTGCACTTGTGAAAAGCAAAAGAGCTGTCCTTGACGAGACGCGTGGCCTCACAGAGGAGAGACCCGGGGCGGAGCTGCTAAATCTCGGTTGTTGACGGAGCGGTTTTTGAAGCGAGTGCTCCACGACAAGTGACAACTCTGCACGGGAGGTGGCCCGGGGCAGCAGGCAGCAAGGGCTCATCGCTTCTCGGCCTTTTGGCTAAGATCAAGTGTAGTATCTGTTCTTATCAGTTTAATATCTGATACGTCCTCTATAAGGGGACTCCATATTAAACGGATTTTTAGTACCTGGAGCTGAGAAAGGGGCTTGCCCCGTCCACTCCACGCATCGGCCCGGTATTGCAGTGCCGCTGGGAACGGTGCACCCTTCTCTTTGCCTTGTGGAATATGAAAAAACAAAGCGACAACTGCGTCAGACGACTTTGTTACAGCTGCTATGGTGATTGGTGTAAAAGCACACCATGTAACGACCCAAAGTGAGTTTTGCCTTTGACTGGAAGACAAACATGACAACGCCCTATCGCAGTAGGTCCATATCGAACCTGGGAAAAGGGGGAAATGGGCGTAGACTGGCACCGGATATGCAGCAAGGCGAAGGAGGCTTACCGTGAACACGGTTCCTGGGAAGACGGGGGACTTTGGCTGCTGTTGAGGAGTGGGCTGTGCTTAATCTGGTTTCTCTTCATAACGTACAAGTCTTTCGCCTTTTACTAAAGACTTCCGTGGAGAGGAGCACCCATGAGTTAAACCTATTTTTGTCAGGCCCTGCAATTTGGCAGAGCCTCGTGCACTTGTGAAAAGCAAAAGAGCTGTCCTTGACGAGACGCGTGGCCTCACAGAGGAGAGACCCGGGGCGGAGCTGCTAAATCTTGGTTGTTGACGGAGCGGTTTTTGAAGCGAGTGCTCCACGACAAGTGACAACTCTGCACGGGAGGTGGCCCGGGGCAGCAGGCAGCAAGGGCTCATCGCTTCTCGGCCTTTTGGCTAAGATCAAGTGTAGTATCTGTTCTTATCAGTTTAATATCTGATACGTCCTCTATAAGGGGACTCCATATTAAACGGATTTTTAGTACCTGGAGCTGAGAAAGGGGCTTGCCCCGTCCACTCCACGCATCGGCCCGGTATTGCAGTGCCGCTGGGAACGGTGCACCCTTCTCTTTGCCTTGTGGAATATGAAAAAACAAAGCGACAACTGCGTCAGACGACTTTGTTACAGCTGCTATGGTGATTGGTGTAAAAGCACACCATGTAACGACCCAAAGTGAGTTTTGCCTTTGACTGGAAGACAAAGATGACAACGCCCTATCGCAGTAGGTCCATATCGAACCTGGGAAAAGGGGGAAATGGGCGTGGACTGGCACCGGATATGCAGCAAGGCGAAGGAGGCTTACCGTGAACACGGTTCCTGGGAAGACGGGGGACTTTGGCTGCTGTTGAGGAGTGGGCTGTGCTTACTCTGGTTTCTCTTCATAACGTACAAGTCTTTCGCCTTTTACTAAAGACTTCCGTGGAGAGGAGCACCCATGAGTTAAACCTATTTTTGTCAGGCCCTGCAATTTGGCAGAGCCTCGTGCACTTGTGAAAAGCAAAAGAGCTGTCCTTGACGAGACGCGTGGCCTCACAGAGGAGAGACCCGGGGCGGAGCTGCTAAATCTCGGTTGTTGACGGAGCGGTTTTTGAAGCGAGTGCTCCACGACAAGTGACAACTCTGCACGGGAGGTGGCCCGGGGCAGCAGGCAGCAAGGGCTCATCGCTTCTCGGCCTTTTGGCTAAGATCAAGTGTAGTATCTGTTCTTATCAGTTTAATATCTGATACGTCCTCTATAAGGGGACTCCATATTAAACGGATTTTTAGTACCTGGAGCTGAGAAAGGGGCTTGCCCCGTCCACTCCACGCATCGGCCCGGTATTGCAGTGCCGCTGGGAACGGTGCACCCTTCTCTTTGCCTTGTGGAATATGAAAAAACAAAGCGACAACTGCGTCAGACGACTTTGTTACAGCTGCTATGGTGATTGGTGTAAAAGCACACCATGTAACGACCCAAAGTGAGTTTTGCCTTTGACTGGAAGACAAACATGACAACGCCCTATCGCAGTAGGTCCATATCGAACCTGGGAAAAAGGGGAAATGGGCGTGGACTGGCACCGGATATGCAGCAAGGCGAAGGAGGCTTACCGTGAACACGGTTCCTGGGAAGACGGGGGACTTTGGCTGCTGTTGAGGAGTGGGCTGTGCTTACTCTGGTTTCTCTTCATAACGTACAAGTCTTTCGCCTTTTACTAAAGACTTCCGTGGAGAGGAGCACCCATGAGTTAAACCTATTTTTGTCAGGCCCTGCAATTTGGCAGAGCCTCGTGCACTTGTGAAAAGCAAAAGAGCTGTCCTTGACGAGACGCGTGGCCTCACAGAGGAGAGACCCGGGGCGGAGCTGCTAAATCTCGGTTGTTGACGGAGCGGTTTTTGAAGCGAGTGCTCCACGACAAGTGACAACTCTGCACGGGAGGTGGCCCGGGGCAGCAGGCAGCAAGGGCTCATCGCTTCTCGGCCTTTTGGCTAAGATCAAGTGTAGTATCTGTTCTTATCAGTTTAATATCTGATACGTCCTCTATAAGGGGACTCCATATTAAACGGATTTTTAGTACCTGGAGCTGAGAAAGGGGCTTGCCCCGTCCACTCCACGCATCGGCCCGGTATTGCAGTGCCGCTGGGAACGGTGCACCCTTCTCTTTGCCTTGTGGAATATGAAAAAACAAAGCGACAACTGCGTCAGACGACTTTGTTACAGCTGCTATGGTGATTGGTGTAAAAGCACACCATGTAACGACCCAAAGTGAGTTTTGCCTTTGACTGGAAGACAAACATGACAACGCCCTATCGCAGTAGGTCCATATCGAACCTGGGAAAAGGGGGAAATGGGCGTGGACTGGCACCGGATATGCAGCAAGGCGAAGGAGGCTTACCGTGAACACGGTTCCTGGGAAGACGGGGGACTTTGGCTGCTGTTGAGGAGTGGGCTGTGCTTACTCTGGTTTCTCTTCATAACGTACAAGTCTTTCGCCTTTTACTAAAGACTTCCGTGGAGAGGAGCACCCATGAGTTAAACCTATTTTTGTCAGGCCCTGCAATTTGGCAGAGCCTCGTGCACTTGTGAAAAGCAAAAGAGCTGTCCTTGACGAGACGCGTGGCCTCACAGAGGAGAGACCCGGGGCGGAGCTGCTAAATCTCGGTTGTTGACGGAGCGGTTTTTGAAGCGAGTGCTCCACGACAAGTGACAACTCTGCACGGGAGGTGGCCCGGGGCAGCAGGCAGCAAGGGCTCATCGCTTCTCGGCCTTTTGGCTAAGATCAAGTGTAGTATCTGTTCTTATCAGTTTAATATCTGATACGTCCTCTATAAGGGGACTCCATATTAAACGGATTTTTAGTACCTGGAGCTGAGAAAGGGGCTTGCCCCGTCCACTCCACGCATCGGCCCGGTATTGCAGTGCCGCTGGGAAAGGTGCACCCTTCTCTTTGCCTTGTGGAATATGAAAAAACAAAGCGACAACTGCGTCAGACGACTTTGTTACAGCTGCTATGGTGATTGGTGTAAAAGCACACCATGTAACGACCCAAAGTGAGTTTTGCCTTTGACTGGAAGACAAACATGACAACGCCCTATCGCAGTAGGTCCATATCGAACCTGGGAAAAGGGGGAAATGGGCGTGGACTGGCACCGGATATGCAGCAAGGCGAAGGAGGCTTACCGTGAACACGGTTCCTGGGAAGACGGGGGACTTTGGCTGCTGTTGAGGAGTGGGCTGTGCTTACTCTGGTTTCTCTTCATAACGTACAAGTCTTTCGCCTTTTACTAAAGACTTCCGTGGAGAGGAGCACCCATGAGTTAAACCTATTTTTGTCAGGCCCTGCAATTTGGCAGAGCCTCGTGCACTTGTGAAAAGCAAAAGAGCTGTCCTTGACGAGACGCGTGGCCTCACAGAGGAGAGACCCGGGGCGGAGCTGCTAAATCTCGGTTGTTGACGGAGCGGTTTTTGAAGCGAGTGCTCCACGACAAGTGACAACTCTGCACGGGAGGTGGCCCGGGGCAGCAGGCAGCAAGGGCTCATCGCTTCTCGGCCTTTTGGCTAAGATCAAGTGTAGTATCTGTTCTTATCAGTTTAATATCTGATACGTCCTCTATAAGGGGACTCCATATTAAACGGATTTTTAGTACCTGGAGCTGAGAAAGGGGCTTGCCCCGTCCACTCCACGCATCGGCCCGGTATTGCAGTGCCGCTGGGAACGGTGCACCCTTCTCTTTGCCTTGTGGAATATGAAAAAACAAAGCGACAACTGCGTCAGACGACTTTGTTACAGCTGCTATGGTGATTGGTGTAAAAGCACACCATGTAACGACCCAAAGTGAGTTTTGCCTTTGACTGGAAGACAAACATGACAACGCCCTATCGCAGTAGGTCCATATCGAACCTGGGAAAAGGGGGAAATGGGCGTAGACTGGCACCGGATATGCAGCAAGGCGAAGGAGGCTTACCGTGAACACGGTTCCTGGGAAGACGGGGGACTTTGGCTGCTGTTGAGGAGTGGGCTGTGCTTACTCTGGTTTCTCTTCATAACGTACAAGTCTTTCGCCTTTTACTAAAGACTTCCGTGGAGAGGAGCACCCATGAGTTAAACCTATTTTTGTCAGGCCCTGCAATTTGGCAGAGCCTCGTGCACTTGTGAAAAGCAAAAGAGCTGTCCTTGACGAGACGCGTGGCCTCACAGAGGAGAGACCCGGGGCGGAGCTGCTAAATCTCGGTTGTTGACGGAGCGGTTTTTGAAGCGAGTGCTCCACGACAAGTGACAACTCTGCACGGGAGGTGGCCCGGGGCAGCAGGCAGCAAGGGCTCATCGCTTCTCGGCCTTTTGGCTAAGATCAAGTGTAGTATCTGTTCTTATCAGTTTAATATCTGATACGTCCTCTATAAGGGGACTCCATATTAAACGGATTTTTAGTACCTGGAGCTGAGAAAGGGGCTTGCCCCGTCCACTCCACGCATCGGCCCGGTATTGCAGTGCCGCTGGGAACGGTGCACCCTTCTCTTTGCCTTGTGGAATATGAAAAAACAAAGCGACAACTGCGTCAGACGACTTTGTTACAGCTGCTATGGTGATTGGTGTAAAAGCACACCATGTAACGACCCAAAGTGAGTTTTGCCTTTGACTGGAAGACAAAGATGACAACGCCCTATCGCAGTAGGTCCATATCGAACCTGGGAAAAGGGGGAAATGGGCGTGGACTGGCACCGGATATGCAGCAAGGCGAAGGAGGCTTACCGTGAACACGGTTCCTGGGAAGACGGGGGACTTTGGCTGCTGTTGAGGAGTGGGCTGTGCTTACTCTGGTTTCTCTTCATAACGTACAAGTCTTTCGCCTTTTACTAAAGACTTCCGTGGAGAGGAGCACCCATGAGTTAAACCTATTTTTGTCAGGCCCTGCAATTTGGCAGAGCCTCGTGCACTTGTGAAAAGCAAAAGAGCTGTCCTTGACGAGACGCGTGGCCTCACAGAGGAGAGACCCGGGGCGGAGCTGCTAAATCTCGGTTGTTGACGGAGCGGTTTTTGAAGCGAGTGCTCCACGACAAGTGACAACTCTGCACGGGAGGTGGCCCGGGGCAGCAGGCAGCAAGGGCTCATCGCTTCTCGGCCTTTTGGCTAAGATCAAGTGTAGTATCTGTTCTTATCAGTTTAATATCTGATACGTCCTCTATAAGGGGACTCCATATTAAACGGATTTTTAGTACCTGGAGCTGAGAAAGGGGCTTGCCCCGTCCACTCCACGCATCGGCCCGGTATTGCAGTGCCGCTGGGAACGGTGCACCCTTCTCTTTGCCTTGTGGAATATGAAAAAACAAAGCGACAACTGCGTCAGACGACTTTGTTACAGCTGCTATGGTGATTGGTGTAAAAGCACACCATGTAACGACCCAAAGTGAGTTTTGCCTTTGACTGGAAGACAAACATGACAACGCCCTATCGCAGTAGGTCCATATCGAACCTGGGAAAAGGGGGAAATGGGCGTAGACTGGCACCGGATATGCAGCAAGGCGAAGGAGGCTTACCGTGAACACGGTTCCTGGGAAGACGGGGGACTTTGGCTGCTGTTGAGGAGTGGGCTGTGCTTACTCTGGTTTCTCTTCATAACGTACAAGTCTTTCGCCTTTTACTAAAGACTTCCGTGGAGAGGAGCACCCATGAGTTAAACCTATTTTTGTCAGGCCCTGCAATTTGGCAGAGCCTCGTGCACTTGTGAAAAGCAAAAGAGCTGTCCTTGACGAGACGCGTGGCCTCACAGAGGAGAGACCCGGGGCGGAGCTGCTAAATCTTGGTTGTTGACGGAGCGGTTTTTGAAGCGAGTGCTCCACGACAAGTGACAACTCTGCACGGGAGGTGGCCCGGGGCAGCAGGCAGCAAGGGCTCATCGCTTCTCGGCCTTTTGGCTAAGATCAAGTGTAGTATCTGTTCTTATCAGTTTAATATCTGATACGTCCTCTATAAGGGGACTCCATATTAAACGGATTTTTAGTACCTGGAGCTGAGAAAGGGGCTTGCCCCGTCCACTCCACGCATCGGCCCGGTATTGCAGTGCCGCTGGGAACGGTGCACCCTTCTCTTTGCCTTGTGGAATATGAAAAAACAAAGCGACAACTGCGTCAGACGACTTTGTTACAGCTGCTATGGTGATTGGTGTAAAAGCACACCATGTAACGACCCAAAGTGAGTTTTGCCTTTGACTGGAAGACAAACATGACAACGCCCTATCGCAGTAGGTCCATATCGAACCTGGGAAAAAGGGGAAATGGGCGTGGACTGGCACCGGATATGCAGCAAGGCGAAGGAGGCTTACCGTGAACACGGTTCCTGGGAAGACGGGGGACTTTGGCTGCTGTTGAGGAGTGGGCTGTGCTTACTCTGGTTTCTCTTCATAACGTACAAGTCTTTCGCCTTTTACTAAAGACTTCCGTGGAGAGGAGCACCCATGAGTTAAACCTATTTTTGTCAGGCCCTGCAATTTGGCAGAGCCTCGTGCACTTGTGAAAAGCAAAAGAGCTGTCCTTGACGAGACGCGTGGCCTCACAGAGGAGAGACCCGGGGCGGAGCTGCTAAATCTCGGTTGTTGACGGAGCGGTTTTTGAAGCGAGTGCTCCACGACAAGTGACAACTCTGCACGGGAGGTGGCCCGGGGCAGCAGGCAGCAAGGGCTCATCGCTTCTCGGCCTTTTGGCTAAGATCAAGTGTAGTATCTGTTCTTATCAGTTTAATATCTGATACGTCCTCTATAAGGGGACTCCATATTAAACGGATTTTTAGTACCTGGAGCTGAGAAAGGGGCTTGCCCCGTCCACTCCACGCATCGGCCCGGTATTGCAGTGCCGCTGGGAAAGGTGCACCCTTCTCTTTGCCTTGTGGAATATGAAAAAACAAAGCGACAACTGCGTCAGACGACTTTGTTACAGCTGCTATGGTGATTGGTGTAAAAGCACACCATGTAACGACCCAAAGTGAGTTTTGCCTTTGACTGGAAGACAAAGATGACAACGCCCTATCGCAGTAGGTCCATATCGAACCTGGGAAAAGGGGGAAATGGGCGTGGACTGGCACCGGATATGCAGCAAGGCGAAGGAGGCTTACCGTGAACACGGTTCCTGGGAAGACGGGGGACTTTGGCTGCTGTTGAGGAGTGGGCTGTGCTTACTCTGGTTTCTCTTCATAACGTACAAGTCTTTCGCCTTTTACTAAAGACTTCCGTGGAGAGGAGCACCCATGAGTTAAACCTATTTTTGTCAGGCCCTGCAATTTGGCAGAGCCTCGTGCACTTGTGAAAAGCAAAAGAGCTGTCCTTGACGAGACGCGTGGCCTCACAGAGGAGAGACCCGGGGCGGAGCTGCTAAATCTCGGTTGTTGACGGAGCGGTTTTTGAAGCGAGTGCTCCACGACAAGTGACAACTCTGCACGGGAGGTGGCCCGGGGCAGCAGGCAGCAAGGGCTCATCGCTTCTCGGCCTTTTGGCTAAGATCAAGTGTAGTATCTGTTCTTATCAGTTTAATATCTGATACGTCCTCTATAAGGGGACTCCATATTAAACGGATTTTTAGTACCTGGAGCTGAGAAAGGGGCTTGCCCCGTCCACTCCACGCATCGGCCCGGTATTGCAGTGCCGCTGGGAACGGTGCACCCTTCTCTTTGCCTTGTGGAATATGAAAAAACAAAGCGACAACTGCGTCAGACGACTTTGTTACAGCTGCTATGGTGATTGGTGTAAAAGCACACCATGTAACGACCCAAAGTGAGTTTTGCCTTTGACTGGAAGACAAACATGACAACGCCCTATCGCAGTAGGTCCATATCGAACCTGGGAAAAGGGGGAAATGGGCGTGGACTGGCACCGGATATGCAGCAAGGCGAAGGAGGCTTACCGTGAACACGGTTCCTGGGAAGACGGGGGACTTTGGCTGCTGTTGAGGAGTGGGCTGTGCTTACTCTGGTTTCTCTTCATAACGTACAAGTCTTTCGCCTTTTACTAAAGACTTCCGTGGAGAGGAGCACCCATGAGTTAAACCTATTTTTGTCAGGCCCTGCAATTTGGCAGAGCCTCGTGCACTTGTGAAAAGCAAAAGAGCTGTCCTTGACGAGACGCGTGGCCTCACAGAGGAGAGACCCGGGGCGGAGCTGCTAAATCTTGGTTGTTGACGGAGCGGTTTTTGAAGCGAGTGCTCCACGACAAGTGACAACTCTGCACGGGAGGTGGCCCGGGGCAGCAGGCAGCAAGGGCTCATCGCTTCTCGGCCTTTTGGCTAAGATCAAGTGTAGTATCTGTTCTTATCAGTTTAATATCTGATACGTCCTCTATAAGGGGACTCCATATTAAACGGATTTTTAGTACCTGGAGCTGAGAAAGGGGCTTGCCCCGTCCACTCCACGCATCGGCCCGGTATTGCAGTGCCGCTGGGAACGGTGCACCCTTCTCTTTGCCTTGTGGAATATGAAAAAACAAAGCGACAACTGCGTCAGACGACTTTGTTACAGCTGCTATGGTGATTGGTGTAAAAGCACACCATGTAACGACCCAAAGTGAGTTTTGCCTTTGACTGGAAGACAAACATGACAACGCCCTATCGCAGTAGGTCCATATCGAACCTGGGAAAAAGGGGAAATGGGCGTGGACTGGCACCGGATATGCAGCAAGGCGAAGGAGGCTTACCGTGAACACGGTTCCTGGGAAGACGGGGGACTTTGGCTGCTGTTGAGGAGTGGGCTGTGCTTACTCTGGTTTCTCTTCATAACGTACAAGTCTTTCGCCTTTTACTAAAGACTTCCGTGGAGAGGAGCACCCATGAGTTAAACCTATTTTTGTCAGGCCCTGCAATTTGGCAGAGCCTCGTGCACTTGTGAAAAGCAAAAGAGCTGTCCTTGACGAGACGCGTGGCCTCACAGAGGAGAGACCCGGGGCGGAGCTGCTAAATCTCGGTTGTTGACGGAGCGGTTTTTGAAGCGAGTGCTCCACGACAAGTGACAACTCTGCACGGGAGGTGGCCCGGGGCAGCAGGCAGCAAGGGCTCATCGCTTCTCGGCCTTTTGGCTAAGATCAAGTGTAGTATCTGTTCTTATCAGTTTAATATCTGATACGTCCTCTATAAGGGGACTCCATATTAAACGGATTTTTAGTACCTGGAGCTGAGAAAGGGGCTTGCCCCGTCCACTCCACGCATCGGCCCGGTATTGCAGTGCCGCTGGGAACGGTGCACCCTTCTCTTTGCCTTGTGGAATATGAAAAAACAAAGCGACAACTGCGTCAGACGACTTTGTTACAGCTGCTATGGTGATTGGTGTAAAAGCACACCATGTAACGACCCAAAGTGAGTTTTGCCTTTGACTGGAAGACAAACATGACAACGCCCTATCGCAGTAGGTCCATATCGAACCTGGGAAAAAGGGGAAATGGGCGTGGACTGGCACCGGATATGCAGCAAGGCGAAGGAGGCTTACCGTGAACACGGTTCCTGGGAAGACGGGGGACTTTGGCTGCTGTTGAGGAGTGGGCTGTGCTTACTCTGGTTTCTCTTCATAACGTACAAGTCTTTCGCCTTTTACTAAAGACTTCCGTGGAGAGGAGCACCCATGAGTTAAACCTATTTTTGTCAGGCCCTGCAATTTGGCAGAGCCTCGTGCACTTGTGAAAAGCAAAAGAGCTGTCCTTGACGAGACGCGTGGCCTCACAGAGGAGAGACCCGGGGCGGAGCTGCTAAATCTCGGTTGTTGACGGAGCGGTTTTTGAAGCGAGTGCTCCACGACAAGTGACAACTCTGCACGGGAGGTGGCCCGGGGCAGCAGGCAGCAAGGGCTCATCGCTTCTCGGCCTTTTGGCTAAGATCAAGTGTAGTATCTGTTCTTATCAGTTTAATATCTGATACGTCCTCTATAAGGGGACTCCATATTAAACGGATTTTTAGTACCTGGAGCTGAGAAAGGGGCTTGCCCCGTCCACTCCACGCATCGGCCCGGTATTGCAGTGCCGCTGGGAAAGGTGCACCCTTCTCTTTGCCTTGTGGAATATGAAAAAACAAAGCGACAACTGCGTCAGACGACTTTGTTACAGCTGCTATGGTGATTGGTGTAAAAGCACACCATGTAACGACCCAAAGTGAGTTTTGCCTTTGACTGGAAGACAAACATGACAACGCCCTATCGCAGTAGGTCCATATCGAACCTGGGAAAAGGGGGAAATGGGCGTGGACTGGCACCGGATATGCAGCAAGGCGAAGGAGGCTTACCGTGAACACGGTTCCTGGGAAGACGGGGGACTTTGGCTGCTGTTGAGGAGTGGGCTGTGCTTACTCTGGTTTCTCTTCATAACGTACAAGTCTTTCGCCTTTTACTAAAGACTTCCGTGGAGAGGAGCACCCATGAGTTAAACCTATTTTTGTCAGGCCCTGCAATTTGGCAGAGCCTCGTGCACTTGTGAAAAGCAAAAGAGCTGTCCTTGACGAGACGCGTGGCCTCACAGAGGAGAGACCCGGGGCGGAGCTGCTAAATCTCGGTTGTTGACGGAGCGGTTTTTGAAGCGAGTGCTCCACGACAAGTGACAACTCTGCACGGGAGGTGGCCCGGGGCAGCAGGCAGCAAGGGCTCATCGCTTCTCGGCCTTTTGGCTAAGATCAAGTGTAGTATCTGTTCTTATCAGTTTAATATCTGATACGTCCTCTATAAGGGGACTCCATATTAAACGGATTTTTAGTACCTGGAGCTGAGAAAGGGGCTTGCCCCGTCCACTCCACGCATCGGCCCGGTATTGCAGTGCCGCTGGGAACGGTGCACCCTTCTCTTTGCCTTGTGGAATATGAAAAAACAAAGCGACAACTGCGTCAGACGACTTTGTTACAGCTGCAATGGTGATTGGTGTAAAAGCACACCATGTAACGACCCAAAGTGAGTTTTGCCTTTGACTGGAAGACAAACATGACAACGCCCTATCGCAGTAGGTCCATATCGAACCTGGGAAAAGGGGGAAATGGGCGTGGACTGGCACCGGATATGCAGCAAGGCGAAGGAGGCTTACCGTGAACACGGTTCCTGGGAAGACGGGGGACTTTGGCTGCTGTTGAGGAGTGGGCTGTGCTTACTCTGGTTTCTCTTCATAACGTACAAGTCTTTCGCCTTTTACTAAAGACTTCCGTGGAGAGGAGCACCCATGAGTTAAACCTATTTTTGTCAGGCCCTGCAATTTGGCAGAGCCTCGTGCACTTGTGAAAAGCAAAAGAGCTGTCCTTGACGAGACGCGTGGCCTCACAGAGGAGAGACCCGGGGCGGAGCTGCTAAATCTCGGTTGTTGACGGAGCGGTTTTTGAAGCGAGTGCTCCACGACAAGTGACAACTCTGCACGGGAGGTGGCCCGGGGCAGCAGGCAGCAAGGGCTCATCGCTTCTCGGCCTTTTGGCTAAGATCAAGTGTAGTATCTGTTCTTATCAGTTTAATATCTGATACGTCCTCTATAAGGGGACTCCATATTAAACGGATTTTTAGTACCTGGAGCTGAGAAAGGGGCTTGCCCCGTCCACTCCACTCATCGGCCCGGTATTGCAGTGCCGCTGGGAACGGTGCACCCTTCTCTTTGCCTTGTGGAATATGAAAAAACAAAGCGACAACTGCGTCAGACGACTTTGTTACAGCTGCTATGGTGATTGGTGTAAAAGCACACCATGTAACGACCCAAAGTGAGTTTTGCCTTTGACTGGAAGACAAACATGACAACGCCCTATCGCAGTAGGTCCATATCGAACCTGGGAAAAGGGGGAAATGGGCGTGGACTGGCACCGGATATGCAGCAAGGCGAAGGAGGCTTACCGTTAACACGGTTCCTGGGAAGACGGGGGACTTTGGCTGCTGTTGAGGAGTGGGCTGTGCTTACTCTGGTTTCTCTTCATAACGTACAAGTCTTTCGCCTTTTACTAAAGACTTCCGTGGAGAGGAGCACCCATGAGTTAAACCTATTTTTGTCAGGCCCTGCAATTTGGCAGAGCCTCGTGCACTTGTGAAAAGCAAAAGAGCTGTCCTTGACGAGACGCGTGGCCTCACAGAGGAGAGACCCGGGGCGGAGCTGCTAAATCTCGGTTGTTGACGGAGCGGTTTTTGAAGCGAGTGCTCCACGACAAGTGACAACTCTGCACGGGAGGTGGCCCGGGGCAGCAGGCAGCAAGGGCTCATCGCTTCTCGGCCTTTTGGCTAAGATCAAGTGTAGTATCTGTTCTTATCAGTTTAATATCTGATACGTCCTCTATAAGGGGACTCCATATTAAACGGATTTTTAGTACCTGGAGCTGAGAAAGGGGCTTGCCCCGTCCACTCCACGCATCGGCCCGGTATTGCAGTGCCGCTGGGAAAGGTGCACCCTTCTCTTTGCCTTGTGGAATATGAAAAAACAAAGCGACAACTGCGTCAGACGACTTTGTTACAGCTGCTATGGTGATTGGTGTAAAAGCACACCATGTAACGACCCAAAGTGAGTTTTGCCTTTGACTGGAAGACAAACATGACAACGCCCTATCGCAGTAGGTCCATATCGAACCTGGGAAAAGGGGGAAATGGGCGTGGACTGGCACCGGATATGCAGCAAGGCGAAGGAGGCTTACCGTGAACACGGTTCCTGGGAAGACGGGGGACTTTGGCTGCTGTTGAGGAGTGGGCTGTGCTTACTCTGGTTTCTCTTCATAACGTACAAGTCTTTCGCCTTTTACTAAAGACTTCCGTGGAGAGAAGCACCCATGAGTTAAACCTATTTTTGTCAGGCCCTGCAATTTGGCAGAGCCTCGTGCACTTGTGAAAAGCAAAAGAGCTGTCCTTGACGAGACGCGTGGCCTCACAGAGGAGAGACCCGGGGCGGAGCTGCTAAATCTCGGTTGTTGACGGAGCGGTTTTTGAAGCGAGTGCTCCACGACAAGTGACAACTCTGCACGGGAGGTGGCCCGGGGCAGCAGGCAGCAAGGGCTCATCGCTTCTCGGCCTTTTGGCTAAGATCAAGTGTAGTATCTGTTCTTATCAGTTTAATATCTGATACGTCCTCTATAAGGGGACTCCATATTAAACAGATTTTTAGTACCTGGAGCTGAGAAAGGGGCTTGCCCCGTCCACTCCACGCATCGGCCCGGTATTGCAGTGCCGCTGGGAACGGTGCACCCTTCTCTTTGCCTTGTGGAATATGAAAAAACAAAGCGACAACTGCGTCAGACGACTTTGTTACAGCTGCTATGGTGATTGGTGTAAAAGCACACCATGTAACGATCCAAAGTGAGTTTTGCCTTTGACTGGAAGACAAAGATGACAACGCCCTATCGCAGTAGGTCCATATCGAACCTGGGAAAAGGGGGAAATGGGCGTGGACTGGCACCGGATATGCAGCAAGGCGAAGGAGGCTTACCGTGAACACGGTTCCTGGGAAGACGGGGGACTTTGGCTGCTGTTGAGGAGTGGGCTGTGCTTACTCTGGTTTCTCTTCATAACGTACAAGTCTTTCGCCTTTTACTAAAGACTTCCGTGGAGAGGAGCACCCATGAGTTAAACCTATTTTTGTCAGGCCCTGCAATTTGGCAGAGCCTCGTGCACTTGTGAAAAGCAAAAGAGCTGTCCTTGACGAGACGCGTGGCCTCACAGAGGAGAGACCCGGGGCGGAGCTGCTAAATCTCGGTTGTTGACGGAGCGGTTTTTGAAGCGAGTGCTCCACGACAAGTGACAACTCTGCACGGGAGGTGGCCCGGGGCAGCAGGCAGCAAGGGCTCATCGCTTCTCGGCCTTTTGGCTAAGATCAAGTGTAGTATCTGTTCTTATCAGTTTAATATCTGATACGTCCTCTATAAGGGGACTCCATATTAAACGGATTTTTAGTACCTGGAGCTGAGAAAGGGGCTTGCCCCGTCCACTCCACGCATCGGCCCGGTATTGCAGTGCCGCTGGGAACGGTGCACCCTTCTCTTTGCCTTGTGGAATATGAAAAAACAAAGCGACAACTGCGTCAGACGACTTTGTTACAGCTGCTATGGTGATTGGTGTAAAAGCACACCCTGTAACGACCCAAAGTGAGTTTTGCCTTTGACTGGAAGACAAACATGACAACGCCCTATCGCAGTAGGTCCATATCGAACCTGGGAAAAGGGGGAAATGGGCGTGGACTGGCACCGGATATGCAGCAAGGCGAAGGAGGCTTACCGTGAACACGGTTCCTGGGAAGACGGGGGACTTTGGCTGCTGTTGAGGAGTGGGCTGTGCTTACTCTGGTTTCTCTTCATAACGTACAAGTCTTTCGCCTTTTACTAAAGACTTCCGTGGAGAGGAGCACCCATGAGTTAAACCTATTTTTGTCAGGCCCTGCAATTTGGCAGAGCCTCGTGCACTTGTGAAAAGCAAAAGAGCTGTCCTTGACGAGACGCGTGGCCTCACAGAGGAGAGACCCGGGGCGGAGCTGCTAAATCTCGGTTGTTGACGGAGCGGTTTTTGAAGCGAGTGCTCCACGACAAGTGACAACTCTGCACGGGAGGTGGCCCGGGGCAGCAGGCAGCAAGGGCTCATCGCTTCTTGGCCTTTTGGCTAAGATCAAGTGTAGTATCTGTTCTTATCAGTTTAATATCTGATACGTCCTCTATAAGGGGACTCCATATTAAACGGATTTTTAGTACCTGGAGCTGAGAAAGGGGCTTGCCCCGTCCACTCCACGCATCGGCCCGGTATTGCAGTGCCGCTGGGAAAGGTGCACCCTTCTCTTTGCCTTGTGGAATATGAAAAAACAAAGCGACAACTGCGTCAGACGACTTTGTTACAGCTGCTATGGTGATTGGTGTAAAAGCACACCATGTAACGACCCAAAGTGAGTTTTGCCTTTGACTGGAAGACAAAGATGACAACGCCCTATCGCAGTAGGTCCATATCGAACCTGGGAAAAGGGGGAAATGGGCGTGGACTGGCACCGGATATGCAGCAAGGCGAAGGAGGCTTACCGTGAACACGGTTCCTGGGAAGACGGGGGACTTTGGCTGCTGTTGAGGAGTGGGCTGTGCTTACTCTGGTTTCTCTTCATAACGTACAAGTCTTTCGCCTTTTACTAAAGACTTCCGTGGAGAGGAGCACCCATGAGTTAAACCTATTTTTGTCAGGCCCTGCAATTTGGCAGAGCCTCGTGCACTTGTGAAAAGCAAAAGAGCTGTCCTTGACGAGACGCGTGGCCTCACAGAGGAGAGACCCGGGGCGGAGCTGCTAAATCTCGGTTGTTGACGGAGCGGTTTTTGAAGCGAGTGCTCCACGACAAGTGACAACTCTGCACGGGAGGTGGCCCGGGGCAGCAGGCAGCAAGGGCTCATCGCTTCTCGGCCTTTTGGCTAAGATCAAGTGTAGTATCTGTTCTTATCAGTTTAATATCTGATACGTCCTCTATAAGGGGACTCCATATTAAACGGATTTTTAGTACCTGGAGCTGAGAAAGGGGCTTGCCCCGTCCACTCCACGCATCGGCCCGGTATTGCAGTGCCGCTGGGAACGGTGCACCCTTCTCTTTGCCTTGTGGAATATGAAAAAACAAAGCGACAACTGCGTCAGACGACTTTGTTACAGCTGCTATGGTGATTGGTGTAAAAGCACACCATGTAACGACCCAAAGTGAGTTTTGCCTTTGACTGGAAGACAAACATGACAACGCCCTATCGCAGTAGGTCCATATCGAACCTGGGAAAAGGGGGAAATGGGCGTGGACTGGCACCGGATATGCAGCAAGGCGAAGGAGGCTTACCGTGAACACGGTTCCTGGGAAGACGGGGGACTTTGGCTGCTGTTGAGGAGTGGGCTGTGCTTACTCTGGTTTCTCTTCATAACGTACAAGTCTTTCGCCTTTTACTAAAGACTTCCGTGGAGAGGAGCACCCATGAGTTAAACCTATTTTTGTCAGGCCCTGCAATTTGGCAGAGCCTCGTGCACTTGTGAAAAGCAAAAGAGCTGTCCTTGACGAGACGCGTGGCCTCACAGAGGAGAGACCCGGGGCGGAGCTGCTAAATCTCGGTTGTTGACGGAGCGGTTTTTGAAGCGAGTGCTCCACGACAAGTGACAACTCTGCACGGGAGGTGGCCCGGGGCAGCAGGCAGCAAGGGCTCATCGCTTCTCGGCCTTTTGGCTAAGATCAAGTGTAGTATCTGTTCTTATCAGTTTAATATCTGATACGTCCTCTATAAGGGGACTCCATATTAAACGGATTTTTAGTACCTGGAGCTGAGAAAGGGGCTTGCCCCGTCCACTCCACGCATCGGCCCGGTATTGCAGTGCCGCTGGGAACGGTGCACCCTTCTCTTTGCCTTGTGGAATATGAAAAAACAAAGCGACAACTGCGTCAGACGACTTTGTTACAGCTGCTATGGTGATTGGTGTAAAAGCACACCATGTAACGACCCAAAGTGAGTTTTGCCTTTGACTGGAAGACAAACATGACAACGCCCTATCGCAGTAGGTCCATATCGAACCTGGGAAAAAGGGGAAATGGGCGTGGACTGGCACCGGATATGCAGCAAGGCGAAGGAGGCTTACCGTGAACACGGTTCCTGGGAAGACGGGGGACTTTGGCTGCTGTTGAGGAGTGGGCTGTGCTTACTCTGGTTTCTCTTCATAACGTACAAGTCTTTCGCCTTTTACTAAAGACTTCCGTGGAGAGGAGCACCCATGAGTTAAACCTATTTTTGTCAGGCCCTGCAATTTGGCAGAGCCTCGTGCACTTGTGAAAAGCAAAAGAGCTGTCCTTGACGAGACGCGTGGCCTCACAGAGGAGAGACCCGGGGCGGAGCTGCTAAATCTCGGTTGTTGACGGAGCGGTTTTTGAAGCGAGTGCTCCACGACAAGTGACAACTCTGCACGGGAGGTGGCCCGGGGCAGCAGGCAGCAAGGGCTCATCGCTTCTCGGCCTTTTGGCTAAGATCAAGTGTAGTATCTGTTCTTATCAGTTTAATATCTGATACGTCCTCTATAAGGGGACTCCATATTAAACGGATTTTTAGTACCTGGAGCTGAGAAAGGGGCTTGCCCCGTCCACTCCACGCATCGGCCCGGTATTGCAGTGCCGCTGGGAAAGGTGCACCCTTCTCTTTGCCTTGTGGAATATGAAAAAACAAAGCGACAACTGCGTCAGACGACTTTGTTACAGCTGCTATGGTGATTGGTGTAAAAGCACACCATGTAACGACCCAAAGTGAGTTTTGCCTTTGACTGGAAGACAAAGATGACAACGCCCTATCGCAGTAGGTCCATATCGAACCTGGGAAAAGGGGGAAATGGGCGTGGACTGGCACCGGATATGCAGCAAGGCGAAGGAGGCTTACCGTGAACACGGTTCCTGGGAAGACGGGGGACTTTGGCTGCTGTTGAGGAGTGGGCTGTGCTTACTCTGGTTTCTCTTCATAACGTACAAGTCTTTCGCCTTTTACTAAAGACTTCCGTGGAGAGGAGCACCCATGAGTTAAACCTATTTTTGTCAGGCCCTGCAATTTGGCAGAGCCTCGTGCACTTGTGAAAAGCAAAAGAGCTGTCCTTGACGAGACGCGTGGCCTCACAGAGGAGAGACCCGGGGCGGAGCTGCTAAATCTCGGTTGTTGACGGAGCGGTTTTTGAAGCGAGTGCTCCACGACAAGTGACAACTCTGCACGGGAGGTGGCCCGGGGCAGCAGGCAGCAAGGGCTCATCGCTTCTCGGCCTTTTGGCTAAGATCAAGTGTAGTATCTGTTCTTATCAGTTTAATATCTGATACGTCCTCTATAAGGGGACTCCATATTAAACGGATTTTTAGTACCTGGAGCTGAGAAAGGGGCTTGCCCCGTCCACTCCACGCATCGGCCCGGTATTGCAGTGCCGCTGGGAACGGTGCACCCTTCTCTTTGCCTTGTGGAATATGAAAAAACAAAGCGACAACTGCGTCAGACGACTTTGTTACAGCTGCTATGGTGATTGGTGTAAAAGCACACCATGTAACGACCCAAAGTGAGTTTTGCCTTTGACTGGAAGACAAACATGACAACGCCCTATCGCAGTAGGTCCATATCGAACCTGGGAAAAGGGGGAAATGGGCGTGGACTGGCACCGGATATGCAGCAAGGCGAAGGAGGCTTACCGTGAACACGGTTCCTGGGAAGACGGGGGACTTTGGCTGCTGTTGAGGAGTGGGCTGTGCTTACTCTGGTTTCTCTTCATAACGTACAAGTCTTTCGCCTTTTACTAAAGACTTCCGTGGAGAGGAGCACCCATGAGTTAAACCTATTTTTGTCAGGCCCTGCAATTTGGCAGAGCCTCGTGCACTTGTGAAAAGCAAAAGAGCTGTCCTTGACGAGACGCGTGGCCTCACAGAGGAGAGACCCGGGGCGGAGCTGCTAAATCTTGGTTGTTGACGGAGCGGTTTTTGAAGCGAGTGCTCCACGACAAGTGACAACTCTGCACGGGAGGTGGCCCGGGGCAGCAGGCAGCAAGGGCTCATCGCTTCTCGGCCTTTTGGCTAAGATCAAGTGTAGTATCTGTTCTTATCAGTTTAATATCTGATACGTCCTCTATAAGGGGACTCCATATTAAACGGATTTTTAGTACCTGGAGCTGAGAAAGGGGCTTGCCCCGTCCACTCCACGCATCGGCCCGGTATTGCAGTGCCGCTGGGAACGGTGCACCCTTCTCTTTGCCTTGTGGAATATGAAAAAACAAAGCGACAACTGCGTCAGACGACTTTGTTACAGCTGCTATGGTGATTGGTGTAAAAGCACACCATGTAACGACCCAAAGTGAGTTTTGCCTTTGACTGGAAGACAAACATGACAAAGCCCTATCGCAGTAGGTCCATATCGAACCTGGGAAAAAGGGGAAATGGGCGTGGACTGGCACCGGATATGCAGCAAGGCGAAGGAGGCTTACCGTGAACACGGTTCCTGGGAAGACGGGGGACTTTGGCTGCTGTTGAGGAGTGGGCTGTGCTTACTCTGGTTTCTCTTCATAACGTACAAGTCTTTCGCCTTTTACTAAAGACTTCCGTGGAGAGGAGCACCCATGAGTTAAACCTATTTTTGTCAGGCCCTGCAATTTGGCAGAGCCTCGTGCACTTGTGAAAAGCAAAAGAGCTGTCCTTGACGAGACGCGTGGCCTCACAGAGGAGAGACCCGGGGCGGAGCTGCTAAATCTCGGTTGTTGACGGAGCGGTTTTTGAAGCGAGTGCTCCACGACAAGTGACAACTCTGCACGGGAGGTGGCCCGGGGCAGCAGGCAGCAAGGGCTCATCGCTTCTCGGCCTTTTGGCTAAGATCAAGTGTAGTATCTGTTCTTATCAGTTTAATATCTGATACGTCCTCTATAAGGGGACTCCATATTAAACGGATTTTTAGTACCTGGAGCTGAGAAAGGGGCTTGCCCCGTCCACTCCACGCATCGGCCCGGTATTGCAGTGCCGCTGGGAAAGGTGCACCCTTCTCTTTGCCTTGTGGAATATGAAAAAACAAAGCGACAACTGCGTCAGACGACTTTGTTACAGCTGCTATGGTGATTGGTGTAAAAGCACACCATGTAACGACCCAAAGTGAGTTTTGCCTTTGACTGGAAGACAAAGATGACAACGCCCTATCGCAGTAGGTCCATATCGAACCTGGGAAAAGGGGGAAATGGGCGTGGACTGGCACCGGATATGCAGCAAGGCGAAGGAGGCTTACCGTGAACACGGTTCCTGGGAAGACGGGGGACTTTGGCTGCTGTTGAGGAGTGGGCTGTGCTTACTCTGGTTTCTCTTCATAACGTACAAGTCTTTCGCCTTTTACTAAAGACTTCCGTGGAGAGGAGCACCCATGAGTTAAACCTATTTTTGTCAGGCCCTGCAATTTGGCAGAGCCTCGTGCACTTGTGAAAAGCAAAAGAGCTGTCCTTGACGAGACGCGTGGCCTCACAGAGGAGAGACCCGGGGCGGAGCTGCTAAATCTCGGTTGTTGACGGAGCGGTTTTTGAAGCGAGTGCTCCACGACAAGTGACAACTCTGCACGGGAGGTGGCCCGGGGCAGCAGGCAGCAAGGGCTCATCGCTTCTCGGCCTTTTGGCTAAGATCAAGTGTAGTATCTGTTCTTATCAGTTTAATATCTGATACGTCCTCTATAAGGGGACTCCATATTAAACGGATTTTTAGTACCTGGAGCTGAGAAAGGGGCTTGCCCCGTCCACTCCACGCATCGGCCCGGTATTGCAGTGCCGCTGGGAAAGGTGCACCCTTCTCTTTGCCTTGTGGAATATGAAAAAACAAAGCGACAACTGCGTCAGACGACTTTGTTACAGCTGCTATGGTGATTGGTGTAAAAGCACACCATGTAACGACCCAAAGTGAGTTTTGCCTTTGACTGGAAGACAAAGATGACAACGCCCTATCGCAGTAGGTCCATATCGAACCTGGGAAAAGGGGGAAATGGGCGTGGACTGGCACCGGATATGCAGCAAGGCGAAGGAGGCTTACCGTGAACACGGTTCCTGGGAAGACGGGGGACTTTGGCTGCTGTTGAGGAGTGGGCTGTGCTTACTCTGGTTTCTCTTCATAACGTACAAGTCTTTCGCCTTTTACTAAAGACTTCCGTGGAGAGGAGCACCCATGAGTTAAACCTATTTTTGTCAGGCCCTGCAATTTGGCAGAGCCTCGTGCACTTGTCAAAAGCAAAAGAGCTGTCCTTGACGAGACGCGTGGCCTCACAGAGGAGAGACCCGGGGCGGAGCTGCTAAATCTCGGTTGTTGACGGAGCGGTTTTTGAAGCGAGTGCTCCACGACAAGTGACAACTCTGCACGGGAGGTGGCCCGGGGCAGCAGGCAGCAAGGGCTCATCGCTTCTCGGCCTTTTGGCTAAGATCAAGTGTAGTATCTGTTCTTATCAGTTTAATATCTGATACGTCCTCTATAAGGGGACTCCATATTAAACGGATTTTTAGTACCTGGAGCTGAGAAAGGGGCTTGCCCCGTCCACTCCACGCATCGGCCCGGTATTGCAGTGCCGCTGGGAAAGGTGCACCCTTCTCTTTGCCTTGTGGAATATGAAAAAACAAAGCGACAACTGCGTCAGACGACTTTGTTACAGCTGCTATGGTGATTGGTGTAAAAGCACACCATGTAACGACCCAAAGTGAGTTTTGCCTTTGACTGGAAGACAAACATGACAACGCCCTATCGCAGTAGGTCCATATCGAACCTGGGAAAAGGGGGAAATGGGCGTGGACTGGCACCGGATATGCAGCAAGGCGAAGGAGGCTTACCGTGAACACGGTTCCTGGGAAGACGGGGGACTTTGGCTGCTGTTGAGGAGTGGGCTGTGCTTACTCTGGTTTCTCTTCATAACGTACAAGTCTTTCGCCTTTTACTAAAGACTTCCGTGGAGAGGAGCACCCATGAGTTAAACCTATTTTTGTCAGGCCCTGCAATTTGGCAGAGCCTCGTGCACTTGTGAAAAGCAAAAGAGCTGTCCTTGACGAGACGCGTGGCCTCACAGAGGAGAGACCCGGGGCGGAGCTGCTAAATCTCGGTTGTTGACGGAGCGGTTTTTGAAGCGAGTGCTCCACGACAAGTGACAACTCTGCACGGGAGGTGGCCCGGGGCAGCAGGCAGCAAGGGCTCATCGCTTCTCGGCCTTTTGGCTAAGATCAAGTGTAGTATCTGTTCTTATCAGTTTAATATCTGATACGTCCTCTATAAGGGGACTCCATATTAAACGGATTTTTAGTACCTGGAGCTGAGAAAGGGGCTTGCCCCGTCCACTCCACGCATCGGCCCGGTATTGCAGTGCCGCTGGGAACGGTGCACCCTTCTCTTTGCCTTGTGGAATATGAAAAAACAAAGCGACAACTGCGTCAGACGACTTTGTTACAGCTGCTATGGTGATTGGTGTAAAAGCACACCATGTAACGACCCAAAGTGAGTTTTGCCTTTGACTGGAAGACAAACATGACAACGCCCTATCGCAGTAGGTCCATATCGAACCTGGGAAAAAGGGGAAATGGGCGTGGACTGGCACCGGATATGCAGCAAGGCGAAGGAGGCTTACCGTGAACACGGTTCCTGGGAAGACGGGGGACTTTGGCTGCTGTTGAGGAGTGGGCTGTGCTTACTCTGGTTTCTCTTCATAACGTACAAGTCTTTCGCCTTTTACTAAAGACTTCCGTGGAGAGGAGCACCCATGAGTTAAACCTATTTTTGTCAGGCCCTGCAATTTGGCAGAGCCTCGTGCACTTGTGAAAAGCAAAAGAGCTGTCCTTGACGAGACGCGTGGCCTCACAGAGGAGAGACCCGGGGCGGAGCTGCTAAATCTCGGTTGTTGACGGAGCGGTTTTTGAAGCGAGTGCTCCACGACAAGTGACAACTCTGCACGGGAGGTGGCCCGGGGCAGCAGGCAGCAAGGGCTCATCGCTTCTCGGCCTTTTGGCTAAGATCAAGTGTAGTATCTGTTCTTATCAGTTTAATATCTGATACGTCCTCTATAAGGGGACTCCATATTAAACGGATTTTTAGTACCTGGAGCTGAGAAAGGGGCTTGCCCCGTCCACTCCACGCATCGGCCCGGTATTGCAGTGCCGCTGGGAAAGGTGCACCCTTCTCTTTGCCTTGTGGAATATGAAAAAACAAAGCGACAACTGCGTCAGACGACTTTGTTACAGCTGCTATGGTGATTGGTGTAAAAGCACACCATGTAACGACCCAAAGTGAGTTTTGCCTTTGACTGGAAGACAAAGATGACAACGCCCTATCGCAGTAGGTCCATATCGAACCTGGGAAAAGGGGGAAATGGGCGTGGACTGGCACCGGATATGCAGCAAGGCGAAGGAGGCTTACCGTGAACACGGTTCCTGGGAAGACGGGGGACTTTGGCTGCTGTTGAGGAGTGGGCTGTGCTTACTCTGGTTTCTCTTCATAACGTACAAGTCTTTCGCCTTTTACTAAAGACTTCCGTGGAGAGGAGCACCCATGAGTTAAACCTATTTTTGTCAGGCCCTGCAATTTGGCAGAGCCTCGTGCACTTGTGAAAAGCAAAAGAGCTGTCCTTGACGAGACGCGTGGCCTCACAGAGGAGAGACCCGGGGCGGAGCTGCTAAATCTCGGTTGTTGACGGAGCGGTTTTTGAAGCGAGTGCTCCACGACAAGTGACAACTCTGCACGGGAGGTGGCCCGGGGCAGCAGGCAGCAAGGGCTCATCGCTTCTCGGCCTTTTGGCTAAGATCAAGTGTAGTATCTGTTCTTATCAGTTTAATATCTGATACGTCCTCTATAAGGGGACTCCATATTAAACGGATTTTTAGTACCTGGAGCTGAGAAAGGGGCTTGCCCCGTCCACTCCACGCATCGGCCCGGTATTGCAGTGCCGCTGGGAAAGGTGCACCCTTCTCTTTGCCTTGTGGAATATGAAAAAACAAAGCGACAACTGCGTCAGACGACTTTGTTACAGCTGCTATGGTGATTGGTGTAAAAGCACACCATGTAACGACCCAAAGTGAGTTTTGCCTTTGACTGGAAGACAAACATGACAACGCCCTATCGCAGTAGGTCCATATCGAACCTGGGAAAAGGGGGAAATGGGCGTGGACTGGCACCGGATATGCAGCAAGGCGAAGGAGGCTTACCGTGAACACGGTTCCTGGGAAGACGGGGGACTTTGGCTGCTGTTGAGGAGTGGGCTGTGCTTACTCTGGTTTCTCTTCATAACGTACAAGTCTTTCGCCTTTTACTAAAGACTTCCGTGGAGAGGAGCACCCATGAGTTAAACCTATTTTTGTCAGGCCCTGCAATTTGGCAGAGCCTCGTGCACTTGTGAAAAGCAAAAGAGCTGTCCTTGACGAGACGCGTGGCCTCACAGAGGAGAGACCCGGGGCGGAGCTGCTAAATCTCGGTTGTTGACGGAGCGGTTTTTGAAGCGAGTGCTCCACGACAAGTGACAACTCTGCACGGGAGGTGGCCCGGGGCAGCAGGCAGCAAGGGCTCATCGCTTCTCGGCCTTTTGGCTAAGATCAAGTGTAGTATCTGTTCTTATAAGTTTAATATCTGATACGTCCTCTATAAGGGGACTCCATATTAAACGGATTTTTAGTACCTGGAGCTGAGAAAGGGGCTTGCCCCGTCCACTCCACGCATCGGCCCGGTATTGCAGTGCCGCTGGGAACGGTGCACCCTTCTCTTTGCCTTGTGGAATATGAAAAAACAAAGCGACAACTGCGTCAGACGACTTTGTTACAGCTGCTATGGTGATTGGTGTAAAAGCACACCATGTAACGACCCAAAGTGAGTTTTGCCTTTGACTGGAAGACAAAGATGACAACGCCCTATCGCAGTAGGTCCATATCGAACCTGGGAAAAGGGGGAAATGGGCGTGGACTGGCACCGGATATGCAGCAAGGCGAAGGAGGCTTACCGTGAACACGGTTCCTGGGAAGACGGGGGACTTTGGCTGCTGTTGAGGAGTGGGCTGTGCTTACTCTGGTTTCTCTTCATAACGTACAAGTCTTTCGCCTTTTACTAAAGACTTCCGTGGAGAGGAGCACCCATGAGTTAAACCTATTTTTGTCAGGCCCTGCAATTTGGCAGAGCCTCGTGCACTTGTGAAAAGCAAAAGAGCTGTCCTTGACGAGACGCGTGGCCTCACAGAGGAGAGACCCGGGGCGGAGCTGCTAAATCTCGGTTGTTGACGGAGCGGTTTTTGAAGCGAGTGCTCCACGACAAGTGACAACTCTGCACGGGAGGTGGCCCGGGGCAGCAGGCAGCAAGGGCTCATCGCTTCTCGGCCTTTTGGCTAAGATCAAGTGTAGTATCTGTTCTTATCAGTTTAATATCTGATACGTCCTCTATAAGGGGACTCCATATTAAACGGATTTTTAGTACCTGGAGCTGAGAAAGGGGCTTGCCCCGTCCACTCCACGCATCGGCCCGGTATTGCAGTGCCGCTGGGAACGGTGCACCCTTCTCTTTGCCTTGTGGAATATGAAAAAACAAAGCGACAACTGCGTCAGACGACTTTGTTACAGCTGCTATGGTGATTGGTGTAAAAGCACACCATGTAACGACCCAAAGTGAGTTTTGCCTTTGACTGGAAGACAAACATGACAACGCCCTATCGCAGTAGGTCCATATCGAACCTGGGAAAAGGGGGAAATGGGCGTGGACTGGCACCGGATATGCAGCAAGGCGAAGGAGGCTTACCGTGAACACGGTTCCTGGGAAGACGGGGGACTTTGGCTGCTGTTGAGGAGTGGGCTGTGCTTACTCTGGTTTCTCTTCATAACGTACAAGTCTTTCGCCTTTTACTAAAGACTTCCGTGGAGAGGAGCACCCATGAGTTAAACCTATTTTTGTCAGGCCCTGCAATTTGGCAGAGCCTCGTGCACTTGTGAAAAGCAAAAGAGCTGTCCTTGACGAGACGCGTGGCCTCACAGAGGAGAGACCCGGGGCGGAGCTGCTAAATCTTGGTTGTTGACGGAGCGGTTTTTGAAGCGAGTGCTCCACGACAAGTGACAACTCTGCACGGGAGGTGGCCCGGGGCAGCAGGCAGCAAGGGCTCATCGCTTCTCGGCCTTTTGGCTAAGATCAAGTGTAGTATCTGTTCTTATCAGTTTAATATCTGATACGTCCTCTATAAGGGGACTCCATATTAAACGGATTTTTAGTACCTGGAGCTGAGAAAGGGGCTTGCCCCGTCCACTCCACGCATCGGCCCGGTATTGCAGTGCCGCTGGGAACGGTGCACCCTTCTCTTTGCCTTGTGGAATATGAAAAAACAAAGCGACAACTGCGTCAGACGACTTTGTTACAGCTGCTATGGTGATTGGTGTAAAAGCACACCATGTAACGACCCAAAGTGAGTTTTGCCTTTGACTGGAAGACAAACATGACAAAGCCCTATCGCAGTAGGTCCATATCGAACCTGGGAAAAAGGGGAAATGGGCGTGGACTGGCACCGGATATGCAGCAAGGCGAAGGAGGCTTACCGTGAACACGGTTCCTGGGAAGACGGGGGACTTTGGCTGCTGTTGAGGAGTGGGCTGTGCTTACTCTGGTTTCTCTTCATAACGTACAAGTCTTTCGCCTTTTACTAAAGACTTCCGTGGAGAGGAGCACCCATGAGTTAAACCTATTTTTGTCAGGCCCTGCAATTTGGCAGAGCCTCGTGCACTTGTGAAAAGCAAAAGAGCTGTCCTTGACGAGACGCGTGGCCTCACAGAGGAGAGACCCGGGGCGGAGCTGCTAAATCTCGGTTGTTGACGGAGCGGTTTTTGAAGCGAGTGCTCCACGACAAGTGACAACTCTGCACGGGAGGTGGCCCGGGGCAGCAGGCAGCAAGGGCTCATCGCTTCTCGGCCTTTTGGCTAAGATCAAGTGTAGTATCTGTTCTTATCAGTTTAATATCTGATACGTCCTCTATAAGGGGACTCCATATTAAACGGATTTTTAGTACCTGGAGCTGAGAAAGGGGCTTGCCCCGTCCACTCCACGCATCGGCCCGGTATTGCAGTGCCGCTGGGAAAGGTGCACCCTTCTCTTTGCCTTGTGGAATATGAAAAAACAAAGCGACAACTGCGTCAGACGACTTTGTTACAGCTGCTATGGTGATTGGTGTAAAAGCACACCATGTAACGACCCAAAGTGAGTTTTGCCTTTGACTGGAAGACAAAGATGACAACGCCCTATCGCAGTAGGTCCATATCGAACCTGGGAAAAGGGGGAAATGGGCGTGGACTGGCACCGGATATGCAGCAAGGCGAAGGAGGCTTACCGTGAACACGGTTCCTGGGAAGACGGGGGACTTTGGCTGCTGTTGAGGAGTGGGCTGTGCTTACTCTGGTTTCTCTTCATAACGTACAAGTCTTTCGCCTTTTACTAAAGACTTCCGTGGAGAGGAGCACCCATGAGTTAAACCTATTTTTGTCAGGCCCTGCAATTTGGCAGAGCCTCGTGCACTTGTGAAAAGCAAAAGAGCTGTCCTTGACGAGACGCGTGGCCTCACAGAGGAGAGACCCGGGGCGGAGCTGCTAAATCTCGGTTGTTGACGAAGCGGTTTTTGAAGCGAGTGCTCCACGACAAGTGACAACTCTGCACGGGAGGTGGCCCGGGGCAGCAGGCAGCAAGGGCTCATCGCTTCTCGGCCTTTTGGCTAAGATCAAGTGTAGTATCTGTTCTTATCAGTTTAATATCTGATACGTCCTCTATAAGGGGACTCCATATTAAACGGATTTTTAGTACCTGGAGCTGAGAAAGGGGCTTGCCCCGTCCACTCCACGCATCGGCCCGGTATTGCAGTGCCGCTGGGAACGGTGCACCCTTCTCTTTGCCTTGTGGAATATGAAAAAACAAAGCGACAACTGCGTCAGACGACTTTGTTACAGCTGCTATGGTGATTGGTGTAAAAGCACACCATGTAACGACCCAAAGTGAGTTTTGCCTTTGACTGGAAGACAAACATGACAACGCCCTATCGCAGTAGGTCCATATCGAACCTGGGAAAAAGGGGAAATGGGCGTGGACTGGCACCGGATATGCAGCAAGGCGAAGGAGGCTTACCGTGAACACGGTTCCTGGGAAGACGGGGGACTTTGGCTGCTGTTGAGGAGTGGGCTGTGCTTACTCTGGTTTCTCTTCATAACGTACAAGTCTTTCGCCTTTTACTAAAGACTTCCGTGGAGAGGAGCACCCATGAGTTAAACCTATTTTTGTCAGGCCCTGCAATTTGGCAGAGCCTCGTGCACTTGTGAAAAGCAAAAGAGCTGTCCTTGACGAGACGCGTGGCCTCACAGAGGAGAGACCCGGGGCGGAGCTGCTAAATCTCGGTTGTTGACGGAGCGGTTTTTGAAGCGAGTGCTCCACGACAAGTGACAACTCTGCACGGGAGGTGGCCCGGGGCAGCAGGCAGCAAGGGCTCATCGCTTCTCGGCCTTTTGGCTAAGATCAAGTGTAGTATCTGTTCTTATCAGTTTAATATCTGATACGTCCTCTATAAGGGGACTCCATATTAAACGGATTTTTAGTACCTGGAGCTGAGAAAGGGGCTTGCCCCGTCCACTCCACGCATCGGCCCGGTATTGCAGTGCCGCTGGGAAAGGTGCACCCTTCTCTTTGCCTTGTGGAATATGAAAAAACAAAGCGACAACTGCGTCAGACGACTTTGTTACAGCTGCTATGGTGATTGGTGTAAAAGCACACCATGTAACGACCCAAAGTGAGTTTTGCCTTTGACTGGAAGACAAAGATGACAACGCCCTATCGCAGTAGGTCCATATCGAACCTGGGAAAAGGGGGAAATGGGCGTGGACTGGCACCGGATATGCAGCAAGGCGAAGGAGGCTTACCGTGAACACGGTTCCTGGGAAGACGGGGGACTTTGGCTGCTGTTGAGGAGTGGGCTGTGCTTACTCTGGTTTCTCTTCATAACGTACAAGTCTTTCGCCTTTTACTAAAGACTTCCGTGGAGAGGAGCACCCATGAGTTAAACCTATTTTTGTCAGGCCCTGCAATTTGGCAGAGCCTCGTGCACTTGTGAAAAGCAAAAGAGCTGTCCTTGACGAGACGCGTGGCCTCACAGAGGAGAGACCCGGGGCGGAGCTGCTAAATCTCGGTTGTTGACGGAGCGGTTTTTGAAGCGAGTGCTCCACGACAAGTGACAACTCTGCACGGGAGGTGGCCCGGGGCAGCAGGCAGCAAGGGCTCATCGCTTCTCGGCCTTTTGGCTAAGATCAAGTGTAGTATCTGTTCTTATCAGTTTAATATCTGATACGTCCTCTATAAGGGGACTCCATATTAAACGGATTTTTAGTACCTGGAGCTGAGAAAGGGGCTTGCCCCGTCCACTCCACGCATCGGCCCGGTATTGCAGTGCCGCTGGGAAAGGTGCACCCTTCTCTTTGCCTTGTGGAATATGAAAAAACAAAGCGACAACTGCGTCAGACGACTTTGTTACAGCTGCTATGGTGATTGGTGTAAAAGCACACCATGTAACGACCCAAAGTGAGTTTTGCCTTTGACTGGAAGACAAACATGACAACGCCCTATCGCAGTAGGTCCATATCGAACCTGGGAAAAGGGGGAAATGGGCGTGGACTGGCACCGGATATGCAGCAAGGCGAAGGAGGCTTACCGTGAACACGGTTCCTGGGAAGACGGGGGACTTTGGCTGCTGTTGAGGAGTGGGCTGTGCTTACTCTGGTTTCTCTTCATAACGTACAAGTCTTTCGCCTTTTACTAAAGACTTCCGTGGAGAGGAGCACCCATGAGTTAAACCTATTTTTGTCAGGCCCTGCAATTTGGCAGAGCCTCGTGCACTTGTGAAAAGCAAAAGAGCTGTCCTTGACGAGACGCGTGGCCTCACAGAGGAGAGACCCGGGGCGGAGCTGCTAAATCTCGGTTGTTGACGGAGCGGTTTTTGAAGCGAGTGCTCCACGACAAGTGACAACTCTGCACGGGAGGTGGCCCGGGGCAGCAGGCAGCAAGGGCTCATCGCTTCTCGGCCTTTTGGCTAAGACAGCGATCGCCTCCAGCTACTGGGAGAGTCGGTGCTTGTTTCTGTAGCATTGGTCTCTACTGGGTTTTGGAGGAGATTAGGTTTAGGTGCCTTTGTACAGTGATCAGTTGGGGTCGTGCGGTGTATGGGGCACAACTGATCACTGGTAGTTTTAGTGTAGTTTAGTGTTTTTAGCTTGGTATAGCATCGTCTATTCTAGGTTATTTTTTTTACAGTTTTAAGTATTTATTTGTTTTTACTTGTAAATAGCGTTTGTTTCTTTTAGTAAACTGTTAGCCTACTGGCCCTGGTGGCCAGTAGGCTACCCCCTTTTATTTTGTCCTTTAGCTTAACTTGTTTCTCTCTCTTCACAACCAAAGAGAGTCTAGGTGGACACTGTCTCCATCATGTCAGCCACAAGTGCTGGCATGAGGAGACACCATAGTGTCCGCTTTCTTTTAAAAGAAAAAACATTGATTTCACGGTTAGACTTCTCTCGAAATTTGGTACAAAAGGTTCTTGGATTTAAGGCTGACGATTTGAATTGTATTCTTTCACTTCCCTTTAACAAGGGCTTTGATGTAAGTTTCGCAAATGCCCAAGGGTTAAGGAATTTCTGGACACGATATGAAAATGTAAAATCCCAATTCTCTGCATTTGACGTGGAGAAACTTACTGACAATGCTGCCAAGGTAGTCATTGTCAGAATGTTCAATGAAACAGTCAGTGCAGCAGATATTGAAGTATGGTTGGGAAGATTCTGCACAGTCAAAGGACAGGCTACCAAGGTAAGGGATGTGGACGGCATTTGGAATTGCAGCTGGAGGGTCCCCATTGTCCAATGGCAGGACCCCCAGGGCTTCCAAGGCCTGAAACACCTGCCCTCGATGATAGTCCTGGGACAGAACAGAGGCTACATACATTACCAGGGCCAGCCCAAGCTCTGCCACAAGTGTGGGGAGCATGGGCATTTGGCCGAAGCGTGCCAGAAAATCATATGTGGGAAGTGTAGAGAAGTTGGGCACACTTTTGAGCAGTGTCCCAATGGCAGGAAGTGTAATCTTTGTGGAGAAACAACACATCTCTTCAGAGATTGCCCCAGATCCTTTGCCAACATGGTCAAGTCAAGGGCAGCCAGAGAACAAAAAGAAAATGTACCTGAAGAGCAAAAAGAAAAAGAACAGCCAAAAGTACCAGCGGTGACACGAGAGGGGGAGCCCAATTCCCCCCCTCCGGGGAGTATGGCATCCTCTCAAGAGGGTGCTGACTCCCCACAGGAAGGCGAGGAGGTGGCTGTGCTGGCAGAGGAGGGGGGAGATGGGTCCATGGCCGAGTCTTGCTCCACCGGCAGTCTGGTTACTGTCGGGGAGGGAGAGCAGCCAATGGACTCTGACAACAGTTCCCCTCTCCCCAATGGCCAGTCGACTAAGAGGCCAGCATCAGAACTGTCTTCGGAATCTCTAGTATTAGAGAAGAGGGGTAGAGCTGGGTCTCAATCAGACAGTTCATCTGTGGATGAGCCCAGAGTCTTCCCCTCCAGTTCACCCAATGAGGTCTCATTTCTTCAGATTGCTCTCCAATCAACCCCGAAAATCTCAAACACTTTCAACAAAAGGATGCAGGAAAGGCCACCTGCCAGAGCCCGACGGGGGAATGAAGCTCAACCCTGTAACTCCCCCCCCCTTGGAGTAAAGGAAGAGCTTCATTCACATGAGATCAACCGTGAGAGTTCATAGGCCTTTTAAAAAAATGGTTTTACATGGTCTACCTGTTGGTTTTAAACATACTCATGGCACTCACCTTCTCAACCGTCAATGTGAGAAGTGTGAAGTCGAGAGTTAGAGCTCAGAGTGTTTTAGATGCCCTTCGTTCCTTTAAATCAGATGTGTTTTTAATACAAGAATGTAGCCTACCGTTTTTAAAGCACTACAGTCAATGGGAGGATATGTGGGGAAAACAATCAATATGGAGTGGATCAAATCAAAATAAATGTGATGGGGTGGCGATTTTAATAAATAATCCACACGTGCTGGTGAAGGGGAGCACTGTGGTGAGAGACGGTAGGGCTTTGGTGGCACGTTTGACTTTTATGGGACAGGATTTTAACCTCTTAAATGTTTATGGTTTTAATGAAAAAAATGACAGGTACGACCTTTTAGAAGACCTGCAGCCCCACATGTTAGGTAGGGCACCTTTAGTTGTAGGGGGGGATTTTAACTGCGTTTTTAACAGGCAGGATAGGAGAGGGGCAGGGGAGGATTTTAAAGTTGACAAAACATCGGTTTTATTACGGGATATATGCAGGGATTTTAAGCTTCAAGACTGTTTTAAGACCATGCATCCCGGAGAGGAGGGCTTCACCTGGTTCAGTGGTGATGGCACCAGAGCCTCTCGCATAGATTTTGTTTTTACAAGGGACTGTCCACCGACCGATGCTAGATTAACCCCTGTCTTCTTCTCTGATCACCAGATGCTCTCGTGCACCCTCTCACTCCCTTCGGATGTGACAGCAGGAAGTGGTCTGTGGAAACTCAACTGCTCCCTTTTAGAGGATAGGGAGTTAGTTAGTCAGTACAGGGAGCAGTATAAAGAATGGCAGACCCTTCAAGACCTTTACAATACACGTGCACATTGGTGGGAAATGGTGAAGGTGAAGACGCAGACTTTCTTTAGACAGGCAGGTAGAAAGAAAAAAGGTAGGGAGACCAGACACATGTTGGGGCTGCAGAAGCGTTTACAGCGCTATTTTATTTTAAACCAACGGGGAATGGATTTTAATGATGAGATTAAAGAAATAAAATTACAAATGTCGGTTTTAGCAGAAATAAAAAGCAGGGGTGTGATTTTAAGGAGTAGAGAACGGGAAATGGAGGAAGGGGAAAAATGTACTCGCTACTTTTTCAAAAAAATTATGAATAAAGGGGGGAGCATAATAAAACTAAAGAAAGACAATGGGGATTCAACAGAAACAACAGAAGAAATGAAACAGACAGTAGAAGAGTATTTTAATGATCTCTATAAAGAAAGACCCATAAAAAATCACACCTTGATGAAAGTTTTAGAGTCTTTTAATAACACGGTAAGCGACAGCGTGCTTTTAGAAAAAGATTTTAACATCAACGAAATGACCAGATGCCTGACTGTTTTTAAGAAAGGGAAGTCCCCAGGACAGGACGGACTTCCCTTGGAATTTTATTTGACATTCTGGGACATTTTAGCACCTGACCTACTTGCTGTTTTTATGGACTTTGACCGACTAGATCGACTCCCCGACAGTTTTAGAGTAGGGATAGTGACTCTCCTATATAAAAGTAAGGACAAGACTGACTTGAAAAACTGGAGACCTATCACCCTTTTAAATGTAGACTGCAAACTTTTTAGCAAACTTTTAGCCACAAGGATGTCCTTGTTTTTAGATGAACTGATCCACCCGGATCAAGCCTGTGCCATTCCGGGGAGGAAGATCACCGACAGCCTCGTACTGATCAGAGACACCATCTGTTATGCGAGAGACAGAAACATCCGACTAGTAGTCCTAAATTTAGACTTTGAAAAGGCCTTTGATCGGATCTCGCATCAGTACCTCTTCCAGGTACTGCAAAAAGTGGGTCTGCCTGAACGGTTTAGAGCGTGGGTGGGGCTGCTATACCGGGATATAAGCAGTAAATTCGTTGTTAACGGGCATCTGACAAAAGCCGTCGATATTAACGGCGGTGTCCGTCAGGGTTGTCCGTTATCTGCCCTCCTCTACGTTCTATGTATCGAACCATTGGCACAGCTCTTGAGAAGGGATAAATGGATCAAGGGGGTCCAAATTCCTGGGAGCGGGGGTTTGGATTCAAAGTGCATTTTATATATGGGCGACGTGAACATTTTATGCACTGACCTTTTATCCATTGACAGGACACTGGACTTAACAGACTGGTTTGGACAGGCCTCTGGGTCCAAACTCAACCGGAGCAAGACCCAAGCCCAATTTTATGGACCATGGACAAAGACAGAGACGACTGGACTCCCCCTGACTATGACTCAGACGTACCAAAAAATACTGGGCATACAATTTGATAGGGATGGGGGAGGGAAAACAAATTGGGCTGAAGTGGTAGGGAAAGCTAGACAGCGACTGGGATACTGGGGACTTAGAGGACTAACCTTTGAAGGCAAGGTTTTAATCATTAAGGCAATGATTTTACCCTTGTTTTTACTGATTGGTTCTGTTTTTATTCCTCCTAGGAGAGTGCTTTTAGAAGTGGAGAAGGCCATTTTCTATTTCCTGTGGGGGTCCAAGTGGGAGAGACTGAGGCGGGATGTCATGAAGCTCCCAAAGGAAAGAGGAAAAGGCGTCCCAGACCTCCACATGTTTTTAGCCACTCGATACACTGCACTCCATTTTAAGTACGCCACAGCCCCATCCAAAGACCACAAAACCACAGCAATGACACGCTTCTGGATGGGGTCCTACCTGCGCCGGTTACAGATTTTATCCAGTGACTTGAGAACACCAGTGTCTTTTAGACTACCACCACCATATGCTTTTATTCAAGATTTTTTAAAACATTTTAACTTGGAAAAAGAGGAGTTGCATGTTTTAACTAACCACTGCTCTCTGATTGCTGTTGTGCAGGAGCGGGAACCAGTGAGTCCAGTGTGCGGGCTCGCAGTCGGCGAGCCCACAACAGTTTGGCGCAACGTGAACCATCCTGCTCTCCCGAACAGACTCCGAGACCTGTCGTGGATGGTCACTCACGAGATCCTCCCAGTCAGGTCCGTCATGCACTCCCGGGGCATGTCCACGGTTTCAACCTGCCCCCGACCTGGTTGTGGCGCGCCAGAGTCGGTGAGGCATCTGCTCTGGGAGTGCAGCACTGCTGAGGACCAGTGGGCAATGGCCGGCTCCTTAAAATTCCCGTACTTGCCAGCAAGGGAGGTCCTCACAGCACAGAAAGTGCTATACGGGGTGAGCCCGGAAACAACATCGAAAAAAGTTTGCAGACGAGTGGCTCACCCTAGCCGCCATCAAAGACGCCATATGGACCTCCAGAAACTTGCTGGTAAGAAGGCACATGCAGATCCCCCCCCGTGGCTGTGATCCGAATGGCTGCAGCGACGGCCAAAGCGGCCAGAGCTGCAGGCGGCAAGCCTAGGACACAGCCACAACGAAGAATCGCCTCTGTGCCCATTCGGAGGAAGGAGCCGGACGGGAGCCACACGGGAAAAGGTCACAGCAGCGGCGGCCTGGCTCTCCAGGTGAGGCAGGTGGGAAGGAGCTCCAGGGCGAGGATCTCGTCTGAGCGACAGGACGCAGAGCAGCAGGCTCCCGAGAGACCAAATGTTTGGGGGAGCGGGATGAGCTACTGGGAGAGTCGGTGCTTGTTTTTGTAGCATTGGTCTCTACTGGGTTTTGGCGGAGATTAGGTTTAGGTGCCTTTGTACAGTGATCAGTTGGGGTCGTGCGGTGTATGGGGCACAACTGATCACTGGTAGTTTTAGTGTAGTTTAGGTTAGTGTTTTTAGCTTGGTGTAGCATCGTCTATTCTAGGCTATTTTTTTTTTTACAGTTTTAATTATTTATTTGTTTTTACTTGTAAATAGCGTTTGTTTCTTTTAGTAACCTGTTAGCCTACTGGCCCTGGTGGCCAGTAGGCTATCCCCCCTTTATTTTGTCCTTTAGCTTACCTTGTTTCTCTCTTCACAACCAAAGAGAGTCTTGGTGGACACTGTCTCCATCATGTCAGCCACAAGTGCTGGCATGAGGAGACACCAGAGTGCCCGCTTTCTTTTAAAAGAAAAAACATTGATCTCACGGTTGGACTTTTCTAGAAATTTGGTACAAAAGGTTCTTGGATTTAAGGCTGACGAATTAAATTGTATTCTTTCACTTCCCTTTAACAAGGGTTTTGATGTAAGTTTTGCAAATGCCCAAGGTTTAAGGAATTTCTGGACACGATATGAAAATGTAAAATCCCAATTCTCTGCATTTGACATGGAGAAACTTACTGACAATGCTGCCAAGGTAGTCATTGTCAGAATGTTCAATGAAACAGTCAGTGCAGCAGATATTGAAGTATGGTTGGGAAGATTCTGCACAGTCAAAGGACAGGCTACCAAGGTAAGGGATGTGGACGGCATTTGGAATTGCAGCTGGAGGGTCCCCATTGTCCAATGGCAGGACCCCCAGGGCTTCCAAGGCCTGAAACACCTGCCTTCGATGATAGTCCTGGGACAGAACAGAGGCTACATACATTACCAGGGCCAACCCAAGCTCTGCCACAAGTGTGGGGAGCATGGGCATTTGGCCGAAGCGTGCCAGAAAATCATATGTGGGAAGTGTAAAGAAGTTGGGCACACTTTTGAGCAGTGTCCCAATGGCAGGAAGTGTAATCTTTGTGGAGAAACAACACATCTCTTCAGAGATTGCCCCAGATCCTTTGCCAACATGGTCAAGTCAAGGGCAGCCAGAGAACAAAAAGAAAATGTACCTGAAGAGCAAAAAGAAAAAGAACATCCAATAGTACCAGCTGTGGCACAAGAGGGGGAGCCCAATTCCCCCCCTCCGGGGAGTACGGCATCCTCTCAAGAGGGTGCTGACTCCCCACAGGAAGGCGAGGAGGTGGCTGTGCTGGCAGAGGAGGGGGAGATGGGTCCATGGCCGAGTCTTGCTCCACCGGCAGTCTGGTTACTGTCGGGGAGGAAGAGCAGCCAATGGACTCTGACAACAGTTCCCCTCTCCCCAATGGCCAGTCGACTAAGAGGCCAGCATCAGAACTGTCTTCGGAATCTCTAGTTTTAGAGAAGAGGGGTAGAGCTGGGACTCAATCAGACAGTTCATCTGTGGATGAGCCCAGAGTCTTCCCCTCCAGTTCACCCAATGAGGTCTCATTTCTTCAGATTGCTCTCCAATCAACCCCGAAAATCTCAAACACTTTCAACAAAAGGATGCAGGAAAGGCCACCTGCCAGAGCCCGACGGGGGAATGAAGCTCAACCCTGTCACTCCCCCCCCCCTTTGGAGTAAAGGAAGAGCTTCATTCACATGAGATCAACCGTGAAAGTTCATAGGCCTTTTTAAAAATGGTTTTACATGGTCTACCTGTTGGTTTTAAACATACTCATGACACTCACCTTCTCAACCGTCAATGTGAGAAGCGTGAAGTCGAGAGTTAGAGCTCAAAGTGTTTTAGATGCCCTTCGTTCCTTTAAATCAGATGTGTTTTTAATACAAGAATGTAGCCTACCGTTTTTAAAGCACTACAGTCAATGGGAGGATATGTGGGGAAAACAATCAATATGGAGTGGATCAAATCAAAATAAATGTGATGGGGTGGCGATTTTAATAAATAATCCACACGTGCTGGTGAAGGGGAGCACTGTGGTGAGAGACGGAGACGGCTTTGGTGGCACGTTTGACTTTTATGGGACAGGATTTTAATATGGTTTTAATGAAAAAAATGACAGGTACGACCTTTTAGAAGACCTGCAGCCCCAAATGTTAGGTAGGGCACCTTTAGTTGTAGGGGGGGATTTTAACTGCGTTTTTAACAGGCAGGATAGGAGAGGGGCAGGGGAGGAAAACATCGGTTTTATTACGGGATATATGCAGGGATTTTAAGCTTCAAGACTGTTTTAAGACCATGCATCCCGGAGAGGAGGGCTTCACCTGGTTCAGTGGTGATGGCACCAGAGCCTCTCGCATAGATTATGTTTTTACAAGGGACTGTCCACCGACCGATGCTAGATTAACCCCTGTTTTCTTCTCTGATCACCTGATGCTCTCGTGCACCCTTTCACTCCCTTCGGGTGTGACAGCAGGAAGTGGTCTGTGGAAACTCAACTGCTCCCTTTTAGAGGATAGGGAGCTAGTTAGTCAGTATAGGGAGCAGTATAAAGAGTGGCAGACCCTTCAAGACTTTTACAATACACATGCACATTTGTGGGAAATGGTGAAGGTGAAGACGCAGACTTTTTTTAGACAGACAGGTAGAAAGAAAAAAGGTAGGGAGACCAGACACATGTTGGGGCTGCAGAAGCGTTTACAGCGCTATTTTATTTTAAACCAACGGGGAATGGATTTTAATGATGAGATTACAGAAATAAAATTCCAAATGTCGGTTTTAGCAGAAATAAAAAGCAGGGGTGTGATTTTAAGGAGTAGAGAACGGGAAATGGAGGAAGGGGAAAAATGTACTCGCTACTTTTTCAAAAAAAATATGAATAAAGGGGGTGTAGTGACAAAAGGCTATTACTCAATATACTTAATAAAATGTATTAATCAATATACTTATAATCAATATACTAAGTGAGTTGTAGTTCATAAAGTCATGGCATTTACACCAGAGACATTCCACCTCATGTTGATTTTCAAACTGTGAACTCGTCAAGCTGTGAACATTTGACCCCTGCTGACTACACAAGCTGGGTGAAATTCTACCTCCTTTGTTAAACAAGTATGATCTAAAAATGTAGTCCAACACTGAAAGCATGGCGCCATCAGTTGCATTCCAAACAAGATATGGGTCAAGCTCCTCCTGTTAAGGGAAGGGACTTTGCATGGTCAACCAGTTTAAAAAAAATACATGATGACATGTACATCCTCGGTTAGAATTGACATGTATGGTAATACCGGTGGAAAACAGTGAAAAATGTATCAAATAGCAAATTGTATAAAAGCTCGGAACTTTTCAGTTGGTTTTCAGACTTAGCCCGGGCTACTTCTCATGTATGGTTAACATTGTATTCTCTACAATAAACCATCGTTGGACCGTGAACCAGCTGATCCTGTCTCATCTTTAATTTTCTTGTGACTTCACATTTTTGTTATTCCGTACTAAGACTTAGACTAATTTATTGCTTATTAGATATTGAACAAAAGTCACTACAATTGGCGAGCCAGCCAGGAGGAAGTGACAGGGCCGGACGGCCGCAGGCACCGGTTGGAGGCCACGACCCCAGGGGCCCACATATCCACCAAGAACAGGTGAGATACCAATTTCTTTTTTCTTTTTCCAAATTTATGGGGATCCAACCTCCACCTGGTCCAGTGGTCAGAAGGTTCTGATAAACTATCCTAAAAAAACCTAGTACTAAAAAGAATATTAAATGTGTATATGAGCAGTAACAGCTGGTAATCGGATCCAAACATTGAATGATTGATATTACCTGTGAAAGTATGATGATTGTGGGATGGATAAACTTGAGAGATGCATATTTAATCTGTTAATTTGTGTATGGATTATTATGTCACTCATGTGTCTTGGAGCACTGATATATGTGATGGCTGAATATGTGAAAAGTGAGAGAAGAATTGATCAGGCAGTCGGGATGAGAATCGTACAGGAAGTGTTTAAAAATAACCGTATATGTTTGTATTTCTTAACCTCTGAAGTTCTAATCTGATTTTTTCTCATTTTTTTTAGCACAACCTCTCTTTAAAGTATTGTAAAGGCAAGATAGAATTTCAGCTAGTTGCTATAAATAGATGGTATGTGCCGCTGTACACTTTGACTGCTGGTAAGAGTTTGTTGTGATACTGCTAAACTCACTGTGGTCTCAACTTTCATGAGATGCCATTTGTTTGTGTACCATAAAGCAGCAAAAGTGACAATAGAATTATGATCTGATAATTAATGCGCTTTGTTTAATGTATCTTTAATATATGTATTTGATGATTAACGTACTTTGTGGTTGAGCTCTGTTTAATGAGTGCAACATGTTACATGATTAAAACAGTACTGTTTAAGGTTAAAAAGTACCGCCTGAGGTGATAGCCACTTTTGCCTATCGAGGGAGTGGTCCTAGGCAGGGAAAAGGAGTAGATGTTAAAAAGTACCGCCTGAGGTGAGAAGCCACTTTCCCTATCGAGGAAGTGGTCCTAGGCAGGGAAAAAGGAGTAAAACGGGTTCTGTCTGAGGTGAGAAGCCACTTTTGCCTTTTGCGGAGTGGTCCTAGACAGGAGCAAAATACTGTAGGTACAGTAAACCGGTAAAAAAGGCCTGTGTAAGTATATGTATAACCGTAAAATAAAAACATTATAACCATATTATGTACGTAAAATATTATCATTAAGAGTGTTGTTGTTAAAAAGTCATGCATGTGCGTAAACATAAGTAAGAAAAATAAAAATAACTATCTTCGAAGTGTAAATAAAGTACATTAAAAATTGTCGATAAAAGGGGAATTAAAGTGTTGCGTGTGTGCGTAGAGTAAATATTGTCATAATATTGTCAACTAAGTGTAACTGTTAAAATATAAATTAAAACAATAAAATAGGTAAAATTGAGATTAAAATAAAAAGTAAGTATTAAAAGTACAATTGTTAAAAATATAAATTAGCACAGTAAAACAACCCAAGTTATTGTTAAAACATATTTTCATTAAAAATACAAACTGTAAAAAAGGTACAAACGAACACAATAACAAATGTTTTGGATTGTTGGTAAAGTACATTGGAAAAAATTTAATTGTTAAAATATAAACCAACACAACGAAGTAATCATTATAAAAGTATATCCGGCACATAAAGTATTAAATTCGTTAAAATTTTTATCATTACTTAAAATTGTGATTAGTGTGCGCAAAATCAGTCCTGTATTGACCAAGGCTGAGGCAGTAGGGAGGAGAAGCTCAGGTAAAAATTACAAATTTAATAATTAACTAATTAAGTAACCACAAAACTATAAAGGGTCGCTGTAGACAACCATAGGACAATGGGAGCCAGCAAAAGCAAACAAACAAATGAAGTAACGCCTGCAAAGTTGATCATCATCACTCATCCAACCAACAGGCAAAAAATTCAAAAATGCATGAGAAAATGGCATCAAATGACATCGGGCCAAAACCGATGGCCCCTTGAAGGTAGCTTTGATCCTAGTCGGTGCGATAAAGTGGAGGAAGAGCTAAGAAATAAAGATAAAAAATATGAAATAACACAATTAAAGAAAAAACAGAAAAATGCGGAGCAAAGAGATATCCTGCAATATTTCAGGCTGGAAGCCAGCCGAAGCCCAACAATGCATAGAGACATAGACCTCAGACCACCTCCGTACAACCCAGGTAGAGTGGGGCAATTTCTCATGACAGATGAGGATGAAGCGGATGGGAGAATCACAGGAAGGATAAGGATAGAGGTAAAAGAAGTAGGTAGGGGAACAGACCCAGAACAACGTGACAAAGGACAAGGTGCGGGCCCCTCAACATCACAAACACATTCAGATGGGAAAACACCTAAAAAGGCACTATGTAAGAGTACGAATGGAAAAAGAAGGGAAAAAAGAAGGAGGAGGGATGAAGAAGAAGAATGGCAGTACAAAAACTTGCTAAAGTGTACCCCATATCCTAAATCTCCACCATCAAAACACTCACGGAAACAGGAAAATGGGGGCCAGTCACCACCACTGTCTGATGATGAGTGCGGTAACTCAGATGAGGATAAGGGGGCAGAGGAGAGTAAAGATCTTTCAGTTTACCTTGAATCAAAGCAGGTGAGCGACGCAGATGAAAGCGAGGACATAGAGTCGGATAGCGGGGATTCAAGCAGGAGTCGACCACATTCCCGTGAGTATGCAGCATCAACCTCGCCAAATAAAGCCAAGTCCTCACAGGTGCTAGATATAAACCTGCAGGTGGAAAATGAAACCCCAAGCCAAGGGCTGAGGTTGCGAAGCGGAGCAGTGGTGGGACGCCCGTCTCCAATGCTCCCACCCCATGAAAAAATGTGCCCTCTACTAACCAAAGGACCCAGAAACACCTACCGGTATGTGCCTTGGGCGTTCATGGATATGATAACACTTGCAGGCAAATTAACCCCATTAACAGATGGAGCTAACAAATGGATCGAGAAGCTTGAGGAGATCACCGGAGGGATTAAGCTTGTAGGTGGTGACGTCAAAGCGTTGTTGATGAAGACAGCGGGACAGGCAGCCACCATAGAGATATTCGAAACCGCCGGATACTCAGGAATGATAACCTCGCACAACTTTGATGGTGTGTCCTTCGACAAGATGCGGACTAACATATGGAAGGCCCTGAGAGATAAGTACCCATCACGCATGGATCCGGCCAAATTGGAGAGTGTTTAAAAGACAGTGATAGTCCGTCACAGTTTTTATGTGATTATCAGAAAATGTGGAAAAATGAGACTGGGAGTGAATGGAATGACAATAAGTCAACTAGAGCTTTGTTCATGTTATATGTAAAAAATGCCATGCCAAAAGAGGTGCAAGCCAAGCTAAATGGGGTAGTGGGACTGATGAAAATGGATTGGCCTGTATTCTCTGAACATATAATTCATTATGTAAATGAACACAGAGCTGCAAATAGGTGAGCTGGCAAAGCAGAAGAAAGGAGAAAAGCCTAAACACCAAGCGTCAGTAAGTGTGGCGGCTCCGGAAACAGAGGGAGGACATGCGGAAGGAGGGGTAACAAGCACCCATGATTACACCCACAATGTCTCAACCTCCTGTTCAACAAACAATGCCTGCTGTGCCTCCTGTTTTTCCTATAGCACCACCCGCAGGCCAGAACCAGACACAACAGATACCCCCAATCCATGTGCACCTCAACCAAGGAGGAGGTATCCAGCCACCCATGGCCGGAAAAGGACGTGGTGGCCCACCCATAAGGGGGAAATGGAGGAGGCACCAGGGATCGCAACAATCCAGAAGACCTCCACCAGGGCAGTATCAACAGCCACCACGGACAGCCCCAACAACATCTCAATATCAGCCGAGACTGCAGTGCTGGGGATGCGAGCAGACGGGACACATGCAGCGGGAGTGCCCGACCAACCTGTGGACAGGACCTCAGAATCCCGACTCAGGACCCTACGGCCCGGAAACAGGTCCCGGCTCACAGAACAATGGACCATGGATGGGACCAGCAGCGTATTGGCCATAGGGATGCCCAGAGAAACCTGAAGGGGAGGTGATGTTACCCATACTAACAAAACGCCCACACACTGAACCCACAATAAATGTAACTCTGTGCAATCATCATCATCAGTTCATGATAGACACAGGAGCCACCTACTCCTGTATAGGAAAAGATGGAGCCCACCTCCCCCTCTCAGCTTCAAAGATTCGAACAGTAGGTTTCTCTGGGAAAACACAAATAGTACCTATGACTAAGCCGGTTCTGTTACACAATAGGAAACAAGATAATTTACACATAACTGTTGTATTCGGCACATACACCTATTAACCTCCTGGGAAGAGATGTGTTATGCAAATTAAATGCCAAGATCAAATGTACACCGGATGGTATCTACTTTGACGTAACAGATGATCAGTCCAGTGACATGTTTGTACCCATGATGCCTCTAACAACTCCTACAGAGTCTCCACAGATATTAACCAGAGACCCAGAAGCTCAAGTATTCTGGATGAAGCTGACAACACCGAACTCTTTCCTGTACCATGAATGGGAAGCGTGGAGACCACTGGTAATGAATCACTATGACATGGCTAAAGAGCCAACACTCCCACTTCATTGCACCATGTTCTATGACAAAGATCAGTCTCAGGAAGATTATGAGAAATGTTGGGATGAAAATGTTAACAACAGAACTGCTGTCATCCAGTATGAAGACATCATAGTGGGACCGCAAGGAGCAGCAGTAGCGGTAAAGATACAGGACGATGTCAAAGACTGGTTCCAAGTTCCCAACTCAACACCTCATGTCACTCTTTTGATTGCAGATGATTATGAGTCACACGACTTAGGACCCATGATAAAAGCTGCAAGACAAATCAAAGAATGGACTCCCACAGACTGTCAGCAAGTCAGCTTTTCTTCAGATGGACTGTTTTTCAAAATCACCTACACACATGCTGATGAAGCTACAGCAGAAAGAGTTAAATTACATAGGGAAAGAGCTAGGCAAATGCTAATAGCTACAGAACACCTAGCACTATTGGAACAAGTCCCCTGACAGTTATGGTCACAACACAAAACAGATGTAGGTTTAGTAAAATCAGCTGAACCACAGAAATTTCATGTAAAACCAGGAATTAGGTTACCTTATCAAAGACAATACCCCCTTAGACAGAAGGCTATTGAAGGTATAAATCCCATCATAACAGGACTCGTGGAAGCAGGAGTCCTAATAAAATCACAAAGTGCATGTAACACTCCAATCTTTCCCATCAAAAAGCCAAATGGTGACGATTATAGGTTAGTGCATGATTTAAGGCCAATTAATGCTATTGTAGCTGAAGAAGCACCTGTTGTTCCTGACCCACACACATTGTTATCTAACATACCACCAGACACAAAGTGGTACACGGTGATAGATCTGTGCTCAGCATTTTTCAGTGTTCCAGTTCACCCTGATTCTCAATATTTATTTGCCTTTACTTATAAAGGCCAACAGTTCACATACACTCGCCTTCCACAAGGGTTTGTACACTCTCCCTCCATCTTTAATCATGTTCTAGCAAAGGATCTTAGTCATTTGGACATACGGTCAACTACACTCATGTATGTGGATGACATTTTGATATGTTCTAACTCCAAGGAACAGTGTGAAAGAGATTCTATCACTGTATTGAAGGCCCTGGCAGAAGGTGGACATAAAGTAAGTAAGAAAAAGCTACAATTCTGTCAGAAGTCGGTAGAGTATTTGGGCAGACAGCTGTGTGGGGACAAAAGATATAAACAGGCCCTGCGTAAAGCAAAAACTAGGTATTATTCATCATTAATAGAAGAAAATAAGAATAACCCCAGATTCCTGTTCAGCACTGTAGCCAGGCTGACCAACAGTCACAGCTCAGTAGATCCATCTATTCCAGTTAGTCTCAGCTGTGATGACTTCTTAAATTTCTTTAATAATAAAATCATAAGTATTAGAGATAAAATAGATCAAATCCTTCCTAACATCAGTGCTGAGGAAGCTCAGGCTGTAAGCTTAGAAGCCCCTTTAAACCCAGTAATATTACTGGATAAATTCACCCCTGCAAACCCAGCCCAGTTAACTAAAATCATTATCTCATCTAAGTCAACTACGTGTATTCTAGACCCAATTCCAACTAAACTACTGAAAGAGACACTGCCCTTAATTATTGATAATATCTTAGATATAATTAAATGTCCCTAATAACTGGATACGTGCCGCAGGCTTTTAAACACGCAGTCATTAAACCACTCTTAAAGAAAAACACTCTTGAGCCAGATATTTTAGTAAACTACAGGCCAATTTCAAATCTACCCTTTCTTTCAAAAGTTCTTGAAAGAGTGGTAGTTCAACAGCTGTGTCAGCACTTACAGGACAATAGTTTATTTGAGGATTTTCAGTCTGGTTTTCGGGCCCATCACAGCACTGAAACAGCACTAGTCAAGGTCACTAATGACTTGTTGCTGGCTGCTGATGATGGACTGGGCTCGGTTCTGGTCCTGCTGGATCTAAGTGCTGCATTTGACACAATCGACCATAGCATCTTACTGCAGAGATTGGAACAGGACATAGGCATTAGAGGATCCACTCTCTCCTGGTTTAAATCCTATTTATCTAACAGGTTCCAGTTTGTTAGCGTTAACCAGCAATCATCATCATACTCAAGAGTCACCTATGGTGTCCCACAAGGGTCAGTCCTAGGGCCCATTTTGTTTACTCTATATATGCTGCCCTTGGGTAATATTATTAGAAAACACGGCATAAATTTCCACTGCTACGCAGATGACACACAGCTATACTTATCAATTAAACCCGATCAGATCAGGCTAGTACATAAACTTAGCGCCTGTGTTAGAGACATAAAGACCTGGATGTCTGTTAACTATCTGTTACTTAACCCTGATAAAACAGAAGTTATTATATTAGGCCCTAAAAGTGTTAGAGAGTCCCTATCTGAGCAACTAGTAACTCTAGATAATGTGAAGATAGCCTCTAGCACCACAGTTAAAAACCTAGGAGTATTATTTGAGCCAGACTTATCATTTAAAGCTCATATTAATCAAGCCTGTAGAACAGCCTTCTTTCATCTGCGTAACATAGCCAAAATTAGAAATATCCTGTCTAAAAATGATGCTGAAAAACTAATCTATGCGTTTGTTACATCTAGACTAGATTACTGTAACTCCCTATTAGTAGCGTGTCCTAAAAGTTCCCTAAAAAGTTTTCAGCTGGTTCAAAACACAGCGGCTCGTTTACTAACAGGAACTAATAGAAGAGAACAAATCACCCCCATACTCCAAGCTCTTCATTGGCTTCCTGTTGAGTTCAGAATTAAATTTAAAATCCTACTCCTCACTTATAAAACCATTAATGGTATGGGCCCCTCTTATCTTAAAGATGCTCTGGTCCCGTACCATCCAAATAGAACACTGCGGTCTCAGAAAGCAGGTCTACTGGTAGTTCCACAGGTCCATAAAAGCACAGTAGGAGCTAGAGCCTATAGTTACCAAGCCCCTGTCTTATGGAACCAACTCCCAACTACTATTAAAGAGGCCGACACAGTCTGTGCATTTAAGGTTAGACTGAAAACATTCCTGTTCCAAAAGGCCTATGGTCAGGGTAGCTAAAGGTAGACTTAAACCCACAGTTCAGTCTAAGCTGCCCTAGGAGTGAGAATGCTGGGGGAAGTACAGTCACTGAGCTCTATCATCTCTTTCTGGTACCATGTACCACTGTCATTAATAAACAGTATGTAGTTTGTACTTGGTCTTTTCATCACTATTCACCCAGAGTCCTTCTCCCCACTCCCCTTCGGGGGAGTGGCTACTGTTTCAGTTCATCCGCAAGAGGCCCAACGATGACGACTCCTGATGCGACTCATCGAGGCCCCTGATGAACCTTCACCTGCCTGGTTGGACCCACCCTTCTGCCCCCACCCTACGGCATCTCTACAGACTGAAACATCTTTATAGACTATTATTTCATCATCAGATGGATGTCTGTCAGTCCTGTTTCATCTATAGCCTGTCCGTCCATGGGAGTGGATCTCTCCTTCACTGTGGTCCTCCTCGAGGTTTCTCCTTTTTCCCACTGGGTTTTTGAGTTTTTCCTTGCCGAGAAGGAGGGTCTAAGGACGGGGGATGTCTGGGTCACTTTGGACTGGATTTTGTAAAGCACTTTGAGACAACTGTTGTAAAATTGGGCTATATAAATAAAGTGAATTGAATTGAAATATTGCTCCCTCCCAGTTGGAAGCCATCAGTAAAATGCCAAAACCTCAAACTGTTGGTCACATGTTGTCTTTTCTTGGAATGGCAGGCTATAGCAGACCCTGGGTTTGTGATTACGCTCTCAAAACAGCCCCATTAAGGGCCTTGATCCGCACAGCAGGACAAGGACAACAGTCAGCCCGGCTGCAGTGGACAGACGAGGCAGAGGGGGCGTTTCAGCTGCTGAAAAAAGATCTCCAAACTGCCCCGGCATTGGCCAATCCAGACTACAGCAAACCATTCCATCTATATGTGGCTGAGAAGCAAGGGTACGCATGTGCAGTGTTGATGCAACAACAACAGCAGCCGCCTTTGCATATAAAAAGGCCTCAATGATTACTATGGGCCATCCTGTATTCTTATACACCTCACATCAACCGCATGCAATGCTCACAAACCCACGGTTTGTGATAACCCAAGCTCGACGAACAGGTTATGAGATCCTACTTTCAGGACCAGACCTGACGGTACAGAGATGTACCACAATAAATCCGGCCACAAGAATGGTATTGCCAACGGAAGGTGTGCCTCATGACTGTCTTAAAGAGACAGACACCTTCATGAAAGTGCGGGATGATTTATACAATCATCCAATTCCATCCGACCTGACCTTGTTCGTAGATGGTTCATGTGTCAGGGGTGAGACGGGGAACAGGGCAGGGTTTGGAATAGTCCAACTCAATCCAGATGGCACTTTCACCAAAATTCAATCAGTAAGTTTGGATCAGCCCTGTTCCACCCAATTAGCTGAAATTAAAGCATTAACAGCAGCATGCAAATTAGCAGCTAATAAAAAAGCAACCATCTACACTGACAGTGGATATGGCAATGGGGTATGTCACATAAACGCAAGTATTTGGAAACAAAGAGGGTTTGTTCGTACTGATGGTACCCCAGTAGCACATGGACAAGCAGTAATTGAACTTATACAGGCTATACAACTTCCAACCACACTAGCCATAGTTAAATGTGCAGCACATCAAAATAGCACTTCGCCAATCGCTGTAGGAAATAACTTGGCAGATGAGGCAGCAAAGGAAGCAACAGGCCAGGTAGTACAAGGACCAATTCTGTTTGAAGAAGATTGTGCACCTATAACAAACCTTGCATCTCTGATTGAAGCACAGAATAAGGTTCTGGAGGCAGAAAAACGCCTGTGGGTCCAAAGGGGAGCTGTTCGGACTTCGCACCCCCACAACGGATTGTGGCGGAGTTGTCGGGGACATTTTGTTCTACCTATATCACTGTTGCCCATTGCTATTAAGAAAATGCATGAACCTGATCATTGTTCCAGGGCACAGGTTGTGAGGAAATTACAAGCGGTGTGGTGGTCCCCATATATGACACCTATGGTTGATAGAGAACTTGCTCTTTGTCCCCATTGTCCGAAATATAATGTGCGTAAAATGTTCACTCAACCTTTGGCTCACATTCCCATGCCAGATGGTCCGTTCCGACATCTGGTCATGGATTATGTAGACATGATTGATCGGGTGCAAGGTAAAAGGTATATGCTTGTGGTCGTTTGCAGGTTCAGCAGGTGGATCGAGGCATGTCCCACCACTAGTGCCGATCACAAAGCCGCGGCAAAGTTCCTTTGTAAAGAAGTTTTTCCCAGGTTTGGAATGCCAGACACTATTTCATCTGATAATGGTCCACACTTTGTCTCAAGAGTAATACAGGAAATGTTCAAAATCCTAGGGATCAAGCAGAAATATGGGTGTGTTTATCACCCACAGTCTCAGGCTTCTGTTGAACGCGCTAATGGCATTTTGAAGACCAAAATAGCTAAGATTATGGCTGATTGTGATGGTAAAATGACATGGGTAGACGCATTGCCCCTAGCTTTAATGGCCATGCGGTCGCAAACTAACCGACTAACCCATCTAACCCCTCATGAAATGCTCACAGGAAGACCCATGCCCCTCCCACAAACCAGAGGACCTCTGGAGGGGCCAGCTATCGCACAACTAGAACGTGAGTTGGGTGAATATCTGCGTGCTTTAACTCAAATCCACAGACTTGTGTTTCAACAGGTAAAAGAAGCCCACGGGAAGGACGAGGCGCACATCCCAGTTGACGTGCGTGACGTCCAAGTTGGTGACCAGGTGTTCATACGGGTGTTTAGGCGTCAGTGGAACGAACCCCGTAGGGAGGGACCTTTTAAAGTCGTGCTTACCACCCCCACTGCCCTAAAGGTCGAAGGTAAGCCCTTCTGGTTCCATAAGAACCATTGTACCCGCCATAAACCTCCCGACCCGCCTGGGCACTTTCCAGGCCCGTCGGAGTCTGAGCATGCTGATAGGGTGGTGCAAAGCCTCCCTCCTGCTACTGGTTCCAGCCATTTTCCCGCCTCCCCACATTCGGAATCACTCCCTCCACATGGAGAAAGGAGGTCTGCACGGCTGTCGGCCCGCCGTCAGCAGAGGTTACAGTCAAGTGAGTCCGAGCGTCACCACTTCCTACACAAGCTGAAATGCCGGGCTCCTACGGTCCGCAGGCGTTTGTATACCCACCCACGCCGGGGCGGGACTGGCTTTCCTCTGATTGAGATTAGTTGCATGATGATGTTAACCCTTTGCGGATTAACAACGGGGGAAATCTTAGTATTAACTACACCTAATCCTAACATAGCTACCACACAAAACACATTAGATACATGTGCCTTGGCAATGATTATATATATATATATATATATATATATATATATATATATATATATATATATATATATATATATATATATATATATATATATATATATTAGATATATATGATTATGTACTGACAGAAGAAATAGGAACCGAGTCAGTGGGTAAGCATTGGCTGGGGTATCCTCAAAGCACGGACTGTCGTGAGGAAGGGACGGTGACCATTCAGGTAAAATGTAACAACACAAAGTGTCAAAATGAACAAACAGGACAGGTAATGACGAAAAGAAGCCAAAACTAAAGTAAGATTAATGAATAGAAGAGAGAAAAGAGATTTGGACAAATTAAGAACATCACATTGGGACACAAATATGTTTCAACAATGGATACAGTATTCGGCAAAATCTATGTTTGAAGCAAAAAAACTGAAAAAACGAGACTGTATTGCCTGTTACAATGCTAAAAAACTACCGCAGTTTAGGTCATGACCAGGAAGTCAGATAGGGGGCTGTCCAGATATTTCCAGGTGTTTTCCCCTCTGTACTATGCACATGGCAGGAGGCTTTCCGGGTTGGAGTAAAGATAAAAAGGTTTGCCCAAGAATACTGTCACATGACAATTATGAGGAAATTGGAGTAGCGCCCCCTGTGGTGCACAAACCTGATAATATTGTTTTTCCGTTCTGCATAGTACGAGGAAAAGAATTGGAAGAGGTCGCTCGGAGAACATCAGCAGTAATGACGGATGTGGAGGAATTGGTGAAATGCAGCAACATAACCTGGTACCCAAAACTCCCTGAGGGAAATACCACCGGAATCATCAAATGGTGTGAGACCAGCCCAAAAGCTTGAATTCAATGTACACAAATAGTACCAAACAGGGGACATGTAATTTATGAAAGAAACTCATCTCACATAGCCCAATACAGATTATTAGATCTGGGAAGTGGAACAAAGCCACTGGGGGATATTTTTTGGACATGCGAGGCAAATGTCACCATGATACCACATTTACCAGCAAATTGGACGGGCATATGCACCCCAGTAATGTTAACAGGACAACTATCTTTAATCACACAGAAAGAAGATACAAATCAAACACACCCCAGAATTAAGAGAAGTACCAATAAAGCTCACAATTGGGAATGGGACTGGAAAGCCTCAGACGAAATTTATATCACCTGGGATCAAATCCCTTTGGGTGTACCTGAGGACCAAACTGCTTTAGCATCGGCCTGGATAATATCAGGAAGGGGATTAGGACTTATCCCAGTTGCAGGACAGTTCAGTAATGCCCAATATATAGCTCATAATAGTCGCTGGGTAAATCTCTTATGGTACAATCAACAAAGATTTATGAACTTTACTATAAAAGGGGTGTCGTTAATTCGGGAACAACTGCATGCTACATCAATGATGACCTTACAAAACAGATTTGTCATAGAGTCACGCATGGCAGGGGATCAAGGAATTTGTGACGAAATTGGGGAAGAATGTTGCACGTTAATCCCAATGCACACTGGTACTAATGGTAGTTTGACTGGAGTCTTAAAGGAAATGAAACGACTACGGGAAAAACATGTAAGGAATTCTAATTGGAACACACAAGTTAAAAGCTTCTGGGACTGGTTGGGAAAATTGGGATTGTTGAATTATTTAAAAATGGCCGGGATGGTACTGGGAGGAATTATACTGGTGGTCTGCTGTGTCATACCCTTGCTCCGTGTTCTGATATCACGTGTTTTTGAAAGCATAACAGGACAGTTTCCAGTAATACAAATGCAATTTGAACCAGAAACAGAAAAACGCATAGACTTACGAGAATGGAAGGTAGGCAGATAGGGATACAATGGTCACCGCCCACTTCCCACAAGGTACGTATTGTAAATATTGTAAAATAATGTAATTAGAGAAATCGGTAGATAATCATATATAATGCTGTAAATATTAATCACCGTGTCCCCATCACAGACTGTTGGAAATGGCGGAGGCTTTCCTAACTGGACCTCAAGCGACCATGGATGCTTGGCAGGGTCCCAGCTCTAGCAGAGAGGACAACACACACGTCAGTAGGAACACAACATCTAGCTGCAAGCACACATGTTCCAAACAGGCACTCCGGTGAATCACAGCGGGACGAGAGATACTTCATCCCTATCCATCCACCAGAGGGATCAGGATGGAGCCGTTTCCGGATAGCACCCCTGGAGACTCCCGCGACACATCTGGCTGATCTACACGTGGTCCAGTGGTCAACAACCTCCCCCAAGCCAGAGCCCAGCTCCAGCAGCCCAGGGGATCCAGAGGACCAAGGACAGCTGCCAGAGACCGATGATAACCTGCCTTCAATAACGGTTCTTCTACAAGATAGCCCGCCACTACCCAACAAACCACCGTACCTCACCGTTGGTCCCAAAGATGTTGCTCAGTTATCCAGATACCTGGTCCGTCCTTTTGAGCAATACACCTGTCTCGAAGATCTTCGTTGTGAAATAGGTGACATGACCACCATAACTTACTCCTCCATGCAAGATGGTCTGTCAGAAATGGCCCGTAGACAAGTCCAGAAGATCAGGCGCCTGGCATATAATCGCAGATATACTGGAAGACTGAAAGAGATGCAGAAGGAAATCGAAAAACTGACACATGAGCTGACTCATGCTCAGCATGAAGCTAGCACACTACAGAAGAAGATGGGTGAGGTACAAACTGCTTACGAGAAGGCACATCAAACCATATCACAGCTGCAGCAGTCCAATGCCACCCTGATCAGATTCTGCAAGACAAGACTGCACCAACAAGCTACTGCAGTTAATGGACTAGAAGCTACACTGAGAAGGGGGGTGGTGGGAAACGCCCTTCCTCAGCAGGGATCCTACAAGCCCCGAGCAGGGGAGCAGTAAAAATGAATCCCAATCAAGATGATGAGCCAAATGACATCCTGCTAGCCGCATTACAGGATGTGTTTGGTGACCAAGAGGCGGCTGATGAGGTGGACAATGACCCACTTGTAAACAGGTGGGCTGAATGGAAGACCCTACGCGATCAACACGCGATCAACACGAAGGAGGTTTCCCTGGCCATGTCTGCAGGGTTCAAGCTAGGGGCCCAACAGTGACGACTACTGGACCATTAGGATGGGAAAGTCCCGGGATGGCCCTGAGGTGGAGTTGTACAATTGTCTGCAATTGGGACCTCACCTCTTGGTGGTCCTCACTGAGGGATAGGTAGATGTACAAGGCGAAGGGATATCACACTGAAGTGGTATGCTGGATTTTTTTATGCCTTACCTTATTAATCAGAGTGTGCAGAATATAAGCACACATTGTGGAGTTATTTGTTTTTGATTGATGGTCCTTTCCAGGACCATAGGGGGGAATGTAGTGACAAAAGGCTATTACTCAATATACTTAATAAAATGTATTAATCAATATACTTATAATCAATATACTAAGTGAGTTGTAGTTCATAAAGTCTTGGCATTTACACCAGAGACATTCCACCTCATGTTGATTTTCAAACTGTGAACTCGTCAAGCTGTAAACATTTGACCCCTGCTGACTACACAAGCTGGTTGAAATTCTACCTCCTTTGTTAAACAAGTATGATCAAAAGTGTAGTTCAACACTGAAACCATGGCGCCATGGTGCCAACAGTTGCATTCCAAACAAGATATGGGTCAAGCTCCTCCTGTTAAGGGAAGGGACTTTGCATGGTCAACCAGTTTAAAAAAAATACATGATGACAGGTACATCCTCGGTTAGAATTGACATGTATGGTAATACCGGTGGAAAACAGTGAAAAATGTATCAAATAGCACCCCCCAGGCCCCCAAATTGTATAAAAGCTCAGAACTTTTCAGTTGGTTTTCAGACTTAGCCTGGGCTACTTCTCATGTATGGTTAACATTGTATTCTCTACAATAAACCATCGTTGGACCGTGAACCAGCTGATCCTGTCTCATCTTTAATTTTCTTGTGACTTCACATTTTTGTTATTCCGTACTAAGACTTAGACTAATTTATTGCTTATTGGATATTGAACAAAAGTCACTACAGGGGGAGCATAATAAATCTAAAGAAAGACAATGGGGATTCAACAGAAACAACAGAAGAAATGAAACAGACAGTAGAAGAGTATTTTAAGGATCTCTATAAAGAAAGACCGATAAAAATTCACACCTTGATGAAAGTTTTAGAGTCTTTTAATAACACAGTAAGCAACAGCGTGCTTTTAGAAAAAGATTTTAATCTTAAGGAAATGACCAGATGTCTGACAGCATTTAAAAAAGGGAAGTCCCCAGGACAGGACGGACTTCCCTTGGAATTTTATTCGACATTCTGGGACATTTTAGCACCCGACTTACTTGCTGTTTTTATGGACTTAAACCGACTAGATCGACTCCCCGACAGTTTTAGAGTAGGGATAGTGACTCTCCTGTATAAAAGTAAGGACAAGACTGACTTGAAAAACTGGAGACCTATCACCCTTTTAAACATAGACTGTAAACTTTTTTGCAAAGTTTTAGCCACAAGGATCTCCTTGTTTTTAGAAGAACAGATCCACCCGGATCAAGCCTGTGCCATTCCGGGGAGGAAGATCACCGACAGCCTCGTACTGATCAGAGACACCATCTGTTATGCGAGAGACAGAAACATCCGACTAGTAGTCCTAAATTTAGACTTTGAAAAGGCCTTTGATCGGATCTCGCATCAGTACCTCTTCCAGGTACTGCAAAAAGTGGGTCTGCCTGAAAGGTTTAGAGCATGGGTGGGACTGCTATACCGGGACATAAGCAGTAAATTCGTTAACGGGCATCTGACAAAAGCCGTCGATATTAACGGCAGTGTCCGTCAGGGTTGTCCGTTATCTGCCCTCCTCTACGTTCTATGTATCGAACCATTGGCACAGCTCTTGAGAAGGGATAAATGGATCAAGGGGGTCCAAATTCCTGGGAGTGGGGGCTTAGTTAGTAGTCCAAGTGCATTTTATATATGGACGATGTAAATATTTAATGCACTGACCTTTTATCCATTGACAGGACACTGGACTTGACAGACTGGTTTGGACAGGCCTCTGGGTCGAAACTCAACCGGGGCAAGACCCAAGCCCAATTTTATGGACCATGGACAAAGACAGAGACGACTGGACTCCCCCTGACTATGACTCAGACGTACCAAAAAATACTGGGCATACAATTTGATAGGGATGGGGGAGGGAAAACAAATTGGGCTGAAGTGGTAGGGAAAGCTAGGCAGCGACTGGGATACTGGGGACTTAGAGGACTGACCTTTGAAGGCAAGGTTTTAATCATTAAGGCAATGATTTTACCCTTGTTTTTATTGATTGGTTCTGTTTTTATTCCTCCTAGGAGAGTGCTTTTAGAAGCGGAGAGGGCCATTTTCTATTTCCTGTGGGGGTCCAAGTGGGAGAGACTAAGGCGGGACGTCATGAAGCTCCCAAAGGAAAAAGGAGGAAAAGGCGTCCCAGTCCTCCACATGTTTTTAGCCACTCGATACACCGCACTCCGTTTTAAGTACGCTACAGCTCCATCCAAAGACCACAAAACCACAGCAATGACCCGCTTCTGGATGGGGTCCTACCTGCGCCGGTTACAGATTTTATCCAGTGACCTGAGAACACCAGTGTCTTTTAGCCTCCCACCTCCATATGCTTTTATTCAAGACTTTCTGAAATGTTTTAACTTGGAAAAAGAGGAGTTGCATGTTTTAACTAACCACCGCTCTTTGATTGCTGTTGTGCGCAACGTGAACCATCCTGCTCTCCCGAACAGACTCAGAGATCTGTCGTGGATGGTCGCTCACGAGATCCTCCCAGTCAGGTCCGTCATGCACTCCCGGGGCATGTCCACGGTTTCAACCTGCCCCCGACCTGGTTGTGGCGCGCCAGAGTCAGTGAGGCTCTGGGAGTGCAGCGCTGCTGAGGACCAGTGGGCAATGGCCGGCTCCTTAAAATTCCCGTACTTGCCAGCAAGGGAGGTCCTCACAGCACAGAAAGTGCTATACGGGGTGAGCCCGGAAACAACATCAAAAAAAGAGTTTGCAGACGAGTGGCTCACCCTAGCCGCCATCAAAGACGCCATATGGACCTCCAGAAACTTGCTGGTAAGAAGGCACATGCAGATCCCCCCCGTGGCTGTGATCCGAATGGCTGCAGCGACGGCCAAAGCGGCCAGAGCTGCAGGCGGCAAGCCTAGGACACAGCCACAACGAAGAATCGCCTCTGTGCCCATTCGGAGGAAGGAGCCGGAGCCACACGGGAAAAGGTCACAGCAGCGGCGGCCTGGCTCTCCGGGTGTGGCAGGTGGGAAGGAGCTGCAGGGTGAGGATCTCGTCTGGGCGACAGGACGCAGAGCGACAGGCCCTCGAGAGACCTCCTGCACAAACACGAGGAGATCCAGAGAAGAACAATTTAACAGATGCACTCCCTTTTAAAGGTTTTAAATGGACACGGTTTTTCCTTTTATTTTTTATTTTTTTACCCTATTACCAATTGTGATTGTTTTTATCTGTAATGTCTTTTTAAATGCTCTTAGTGTTTTAAAATAAGACTTTTACAGATTACATGGTTATCTTGATCAATTGGTTTTGAAAAAAACAAAGTGGTAAATGTATGAAAACATGTGCCAATAAACTTTTTCTAAAGAAAAAAAAAATCTGTTCTTATCAGTAGTATCTTATGTAGTATCTGTTCTGTTCTTTCTGTAGCATTGGTCTCTACTGGGTTTTGGAGGAGATTAGGTTTAGGTGCCTTTGTACAGTGATCAGTTGGGGTCGTGCGGTGTATGGGGCACAACTGATCACTGGTAGTTTTAGTGTAGTTTAGGTTAGTGTTTTTAGCTTGGTGTAGCATCGTCTATTCTAGGCTATTTTTTTTTTAAGTTTTAATTATTTGTTTTTACTTGTAAATAGCGTTTGTTTCTTTTAGTAACCTGTTAGCCTACTGGCCCTGGTGGCCAGTAAGCTACCCCCTTTTATTTTGTCCTTTAGCTTACTCTATTTCTTTCTTCACAACCAAAGAGAGTCTAGGTGGACACGGTCTCCATCATGTCAGCCACAAGTGCTGGCATGAGGAGACACCATAGTGTCCGCTTTCTTTTACAAGAAAAAACATTGATTTCACGGTTGGACTTTTCTAGAAATTTGGTACAAAAGGTTCTTGGATTTAAGGCTGATGAGTTGAACTGTATCCTTTCACTTCACTTTAACAAGGGCTTTGACGTAAGTTTTGCAAATGCCCAAGGGTTAAGGAATTTCTGGTCAAGATATGAAAATGTAAAATCCCAATTCTCTGCATTTGACGTAGAGAAACTTACTGACAACGCTACCAAGGTAGTCATTGTCAGAATGTTCAATGAAACAGTCAGTGCAGCAGATATTGAAGTATGGTTGGGAAATTCTGCACAGTCAAAGGACAGGCTACCAAGGTAAGGGACGTGGACGACATTTGGAACTGCAGCTGGAGGGTCCCCATTGTCCAACGGCAGGACACCCAAGGCTTCCAAGGCCTGAAACACCTGCCTTCGATGATAGTCCTGGGACAGAACAGAGGCTACATACAATACCAGGGCCAGCCCAAGCTCTGCCACAAGTGTGGGGAGCATGGGCACCTGGCCGAAGCGTGCCAGAAAATCATATGTGGGAAGTGTCGAGAAGTTGGGCACACTTTTGAGCAGTGTCCCAATGGCAGGAAGTGTAATCTTTGTGGAGAAACAACATCTCTTCAGAGATTGCCCCAGATCCTTTGCCAACATGGTCAAGTCAAGGGCAGCCAGAGAACAAAAAGAAAATGTACCTGAAGAGCAAAATGAAGAACAGCCAAAAGTACCACCTGGAGGCGATGGCAGTCTTAGCCAAAAGGCCAAGAGCCCTTGCTGTCTGCTGCCCCGGGCCACCTCCCGTGCAGTTATTGCTTGTTGTGAAGAACTCACTTAAATTCCTCTGTCAACAACTGAGAACTTAGATTTAGCAGCTTCGCCCCAGGTCTCTCCTCGGTGAAACAACGCACCTCGCCAAGGACAGCTCTTTTGTTTTTCACAAGTGTGCGCGGCTCTGTCAAAACTAAGTAAAAGGCGAAAGACTTTTGTTATGAAGAGAAACCAGAGTAAGCACAGCCCGCTTCTCAACAGGAGCCAAAGTCCCCAGTCTTTCCAGGAACTGTGTTCACTGTAAGTCTCATTCACCTTGCTGCATACCCAGTACCAGTCCACGCCCATTTCCCCCCTTTTCCCAGGTTCTATATGGACCTATTACAATATGGCGTTGTCATGTTTGTCTTCCAGTCAAAGGCAAAACTCACTTTGGGTCGTTACATGGTGTCCTTTTTTACCAATCACCATAGCAGGTGTAATAGTCGTTTAACACAGTTGTCGCTTTGTTTTTTCATATTCCACAAGGCAAAGAGAAGGGTGCACCGTTCCCAGCGGCACTGCAATACCGGTCTGATGTGTGGAGTGGACAGGGTAAGCCCCTTTCTCAGCTCCAGGTGCTAAAAAATTTAATATGGAGTCCCCTTATAGAGGACGTAACAGATCTAAAATTAAGAACAGTTTTTTTTTTCGAAAAAGTTTATTGGCACGTTTTCATACATTTACCACTTTTTAAAACCAATTGATCAAACAATCATGTAATCTACAAAAGCCTTATTTTAAAACAATAAGAGCATTTTAAGAGACATTACAGATGAAAAATAATGACAATTGGTAAAATGGTAAAAAACAGATTGTCCATTTAAAGCTTTTAAAAGGGAGTGCATCTGTTAAAAATGTTCTTATCTGGATCTTTTTGTGTTTGTGCAGGAGCACAGCAAGTCCCCAACAAAAGTAACTAATTTTGCTCCCCCAAACAGTAGGTATCTCGTGGTGCTGCCGCGCCATGTCTTGTCGCTCAGACGAGATCCTCAACCTGGAGCTCCTTCCCACCTGCCTCACCCGGAGAGCCAGGCCGCTGCTGCTGTGACCTTTTCCCGTGTGGCTCCGGCTCCTTCCTCCGAATGGGCACAGAGGCGATTCTTCGTTGTGGTTGTGTCCTAGGCTTGCCGCCTGCAGCTCTGCTGCAGCCATTCGGATCACAGCCACGGGGGGGGATCTGCATGTGCCTTCTTACCAGCAAGTTTCTGGAGGTCCATATGGCGTCTTTGATGGCGGCTATGGTGAGCCATTGCTCTGCAAATTCTTTTTTGGATGTCGTTTCTAGGCTCACCCCATATAGCACTTTCTGTGCTGTGAGGACCTCCCTTGCTGGCAAGTACGGGAATTTCAAGGAGCCGGCCATTGCCCACTGGTCCTCGGCAGCGCTGCACTCCCAGAGCAGATGCCTCTCTGGCTCCGGCGCGCCACAACCAGGCCAGGGGCAGGTTGAAACCGTGGACATGCCCAGGGAGTGCATGACGGACCTGACTGGGAGGATCTCATGAGCAGCCATCCATGACAGGTCCCGGAGTCTTTTCGGGAGAGAAGGATAGTTCACTTTGCACCAAACTGTTGGGCCCAATTGCGAGCCCGCACACGGGACTCACTGGTTCCTGCTCCTGCTACAGCAATCAGAGCCGTGGTTAGTTAAAACCTGTAAGTCTTCTTTTTCTAAGTTAAAACATTTTTAAAAAATCCTGAATAAAAACATATGATGGTGGTAGGCTAAAAGACACTGGTGCTCTCCGGTCACTGGATAAAATCAGCAGTGTGTCAAGTGGCTAAAAACATGGAGGTCTGGGACCCCTTGTCCTCCCTTTTCCTTTGGTCGCTTCATGATGTCCCGCCTCAGTCTTTCCCACTCGCTGCGCTCCTGCACAAACACGAAGAGTCCCGGATAAGAACATTTTTAAGAGATGCACTCCCTTTTAAAAGTTTTAAATGGACACTGCTTTTTTAACATTTTACCAATTCTGACTGTTTTTATCTGTAATGGCTCTTTAAATCCTCTTATTGGTTTAAAATAAGGCTTTTACAGATTACATTGTTCAATTGGTTTTTAAAAAAAGGCCAAGTGGTAAATTTATGAAAACGTGCCAATAAACTTTTTCGAAAGAGAAAAATCTTTTTACAGTTTAATATCTGATGTTTTCTATAAGGGGACTCCATATTAAATAGATTTTTAGTACCTGGAGCTGAGAAAGGGGCTTGCCCCGCCCACTCCTCGCATCGGCCTGTTATTGCAGTGCCACCGGGAACAGTGTACCCTTCTTTTTGCCTTGTGGAATATGAAAAACCAAAGCAACAACTGCGACAAACTATTACAGTTGCTACTGGACTGGCACTGGGTATGCAGCAATGCGTAGGAGGCTTACCGTGAACACAGTTCCTGCGAAGACTGGGGATTTTGGCTGCTGTTGAGTGGGTTGTGCTTACTCTGGTTTCTCTTTAAGTGTTTCACCTTTTACTGAAGACTCCTGTGGAGAGGAGCACCAAGGGGTTAAAACCTATTTTTGTCAGGCCCAGCAATTTGGCAGAGCCCCGGGCACTTGTGAAAAGTAAAAGAGCTGTCCTTAACGAAGCGCATGGCCTCACCGAGGAGAGACCCGGGGCGGAGCTGCTAAATCTCGGTTATCTCAGCAACAACTCTGCACGGGAGGTGGCCCGGGGCAGCAGACAGCAAGGGCTCATTGCTTCTCTGCCTTTTGTCTGAGACTGCAATCGCCTCCAGCTACTGGGAGAGTAGTGTAGTTTAGGTTAGTTTATTTTAGCTAAGCTTAGCCTGTCTTAGCATAGCTTACTTTAGGCTGTTTTTACAGTTTTACGCATTTGCTTTTACTTATTAGTGTTTGTTTCTTTTAGTGACCTGTTGCCTTTTCATTTCACCTTTCTCTTCACAACCAACGAGAGCTTAAGTGGACACTGTCTTCATCATGACAGCCACAAGTGCTGGCATGAGGGGAAACCATAGTGTCTGCTTTCTTTTAAAAGAAAGCATTGATTTCACAGCTGGATTTCAAGAAAATTTGCAAACGCCCAAGGTTTAAGGAATTTTTGAATAAGGTATGAAAATGTAAAATCCCAATTCTCTGCATTTGACATGGAGAAACTTACTGACAATGCTGCCAAGGTAGTCATTGTTAAAATGTTCAATGAAACAGTCAGTGCAGCAGATATTGAAGTATGGCTGAGAAGATTTTACACTGTTAAAATGACAGGCTACCACGATAAGAGATGTGGGCAGCATTTGGCATTGCAGCTGGAGGGTCCCCATTGTCCAATGGCAGGAACCCCAGGGCTTCCAAGGCCTGAAACACCTGCCTTCAATGATAGTCCTACCAGGGCCACCACATGCTCTGCCACAAGTGTGGGGAGCATGGACACCTGGCCGAAGCGTGTCAGAAAATTCTATGTGGCAAGTGTAGAGAAGTTGGGCACACTTTTGAGCAGTGTCCCAATGGCAGAAACTGTAATCTCTGTGGATAAACAACATCTCTTTAGAGATTGCCCCAGATCCTTTGCCAACATGGTCAAGTCAAGGGCAGCCAGAGAACAAAACGAGAATGTACCAAAAGAGCAAAACGACCAAGCCAAGAACAATCAAAAGTACCAGCTGTGGCACAAGCAAGCGAGGAGAGGGGGCCCGATTCCCCCCCTCCGGGGAGCACGGCATCCTCTCAAGAGGGTGCTGACTCCCCCAGGAAGGCAAGGAGGTAGCTGTGCTGGCAGAGGAGGGGGGAGATGGGTCCATGGCCGAGTCTTGCTCCACCAGCATTCTGGTTACTGTCGGGGAGGAAGAGCAGCCAATGGACTCTGACAACAGTTCCCCTCTCCCCAATGGCCAGTCGACTAAGAGGCCAGCATCAGAACTGTCTGCGGAATCTCTAGTTTTAGAGAAGAGGGGTAGAGCTGGGACTCAATCAGACAGTTCATCTGTGGATGAGCCCAGAGTCAACCCAATCAACCCTGAAAATTCCAAACATTTAAGAGGATGCAGGAAAGGGCACCTGCCAGAGCCCGACGGGGGAAATGAAGCTCAACCTCCTCACCCCCCTCCCCCATGGAGTGAAGGAAGAGCTTCATTCACATGAGATCATCCGTGAGAGTTCATAGTCCCTTTTAAAATGGTTTTACATGGTTTACCTGTTGTTTTTAAACATACTGATGGCACTTACCTTCTCAACCATTAATGTGAGAAGCATGAAGCCGAGAGTTAGAGCCCAGAGTGTTTTAGATGCCCTTCGTTCCTTTAAATCAGATGTGTTTTTAATAAAAGAATGTAGCCTACCATTTTTAAAGCATTACAGACAATGGGAGGGTATGTGTGGAAAAAAAATCAATATGGAGTGGATCACATGAAAACAAATGTGATGGAGTGGCTATTTTAATAAATAATCCACAGGTGCTGGTGAAGGGGAGCACTGTGGTGAGAGATGGTTGGGCTTTGGTGGCATGTTTGACTTTTATGGGACAGGATTTTAACCTCTTAAATATTTATGGTTTTAATGATAAAAATGAAATGACAGGTACAACCTTTTAGAAGACCTGCAGCCCCACATGTTAGGTAGGGCACCTTTAGTTGTGGGGGGGGGGGGATTTCAACTGCGTTAAATAGGCAGGATAGGAGAGGAGCAGGGGAAGATTTTTAAGTAGACAAAACATTGGTTTTATTACAGGATACATGCAGGGATTTTAAGCTTCAAGACTGTTTTAAGACCATGCATCCCAGAGAGGAGGGCTTCACCTGGTTCAGTGGTGATGGCACCAGAGCCTCTCGCATAGATTATGTTTTTACAAGGGACTGTCCACCGACCGATGCTAGATTAATCTGTTTTCTTCTCTGATCACCTGATACACATGCACAGTGGTGGGAAATGGTGAAGGTGAAGATGCAGACTTTCTTTAGACAGACAGGTAGAAAGAAAAAAGGTAGGGAGACCAGACACATGTTGGGGCTGCAGAAGCATTTACAGCGCTATTTTAATCTAAACCAACAGGGAATGGATTTTGATGATGAGATTAAAGAAATAAAATCAGAAATGTCGGTTTTAGCAGAAATAAAAAGCAGGGGTGTCATCGTAAGGAGTAGAGAACGGGAAATGGAGGAAGGAGAAAAATGTACTCTATACTTTTTCAAAAAAAATCATGAATAAAGGGGGGAGCATGACAAAACTAAAGAAAGAGAATGGGGATACAACAGCAACTATAGAAGAGATGAAAGACAGTAGAAAAGTATTTTAAAGACTTGTACAAAGAAAGAAAGAAAGTTTTAGAGCCATTTAATAACACAGTAAGCGACAGCTTTTTAGAAAAAGATTTTAACATCGAGGAAATGACCAGATGTCTGACTGTTTTTAAGAAAGGGAAGTCCCCAGGACAGGACGGACTTCCCTTAGAAATTTGACATTCTGGGACATTTTACCACCCGACTTACTTGCTGTTTTTATGGACTTTGACCGACTAGATCGACTCCACGACAGTTTTAGAGTAGGGATAGTGACTCTCCTTTATAAAAGGACAAGACTGACCTGAAAAACTGGAGACCTATCACCCTTTTAAATGTAGACTGTAAACTTTTTAGCACGCTTTTAGCCACAAGGATGTCCTTGTTTTTAGAAGAACTGAGCCATCCCGGGGAGGAATATCACCGACAGCCTCGTACTGATCAGATACACCATCTGTTATGCGAGAGACAGAAACATCCGACTTGTAGTCCTAAATTTAGACTTTGAGAAGGCGTTTGATCGGGTCTCACATCAGTACCTCTTCCAGGTACTGCAAAAAGTGGGTCTGCCTGAAAGGTTTAGAGCGTGGGTGGGATTGCTATACCAAGACATAAACAGTAAATTCTTTGTTAACGGGCATCTGACAAAAGCCGTCGATATTAACGGCGGTGTCCGTCAGTGTTGTCCGTTATCTGCCCTCCTCTATGTTCCATGTATCGAACCATTGGCACAGCTCTTGAGAAGGGATAAATGGATCAAAGGGGTCAAAATTCCAGGGAGCGGGGGTTTAGATTCAAAGTGCATTTTATATATGGATGATGTAAACATTTTATGCACTGACCTTTTATCCATCGACAGGACACTGGACTTGACAGACTGGTTTGGACAGGCCTCTGGGTCAAAACTAAACCGAAGCAAAACCCAAGCCCAATTGTATGGACCATGGACAGAGAGAGACAATTGGACTCCCCCTGACTATGACTCAGACTCACCAAAAAATCCTGGGCATTCAATTTGATAGGGATGGGGGAGGAAAAACAAAATGCCTAGGACACAGCCACAATGAAGACTCGCGTCTGTGCCCATTCGGAGGAAGGAGCCGTAGCCACACGAGAAAAGGTCACAGCAGTGGCGGCCTGGCTCTCCGGGTGAGGCAGGGAAAGAGCTCCAGGGGGGAGGATCTCGTCTCAGCGACAGGACACGGTGCCGCAGGACCCCGAGAGACCTACTGTTTGGAGGAGCAAAATGAGTTACTCTTGTTGGGGACTTGCTGCGCTCCTGCACAGACACAAAGTGATCTGATCTGGATAAGAACATTTTTAACAGATGCACTCCCTTTTAAAGGTTTTAAATGGACACAGTTTTTTTTTTTTTACCCTTTTACCAATGGTGACTTCTTTATCTGTAATGTCTCTTTAAAATGCTCTTACTGTTTTAAAATAAGGTTTTACAGATTAAATGATTGTTTTGACCTGGACCTGGACACAGGGCTGATGTACAGATCCACGTTAACATACAGATCATGTCTAGGTTCAGATAGAAGGCCCAGGTCCAGATAGAAGGCCCAGGTCCAGGTCATGTAGAGTCTGGTCTGTGTTGGTTCCTTCTTCTTCTTGAAGGAGTGAAGTGCAGGTTCAGATCCAGCTGCAGGTCCAGGTTCAGTTACAGATCCAGATTCAATTCCATGTCCAGATTCAGGTCTTAGATCCAAGTCCAGGTCCAAATCTAGCTCCAGCAGTTTCTGGTCTGTGCTGACTCCTTTTTGTTTCATGTTTAAATACAGGTTCAGATCCGGGTGCAGGTCCAGTTTCAGTTACAGATCCAGGTCCCAGTCCAGGTTCCAGGTCCAGGCCAAGGTTCAGATACAAGTCCGGTTCTGGTTTCAGTTAGAGTTCTAAGTTCAGTTCCAGGGCCAGGCCAAGTTCATTTAGAAATCCAGGTCCCAATCCAGGTTCAAGTTTCCAGGTGCAGGTCCATGTTTCATGTTAAAATACAGGTTCAAATACAGGTTCAGATCCAGGTGCTGGTCCAGTGACAGATCCAGTTCCCAGTCCAATTCCAGGTACAGGTCCATCTCCAGATCTCAGCCCTGTATCCAGGTCCAGTAATGTGTGGTCTGCTCGGATTGCTTCCCCTTCCATTTTGAAGTACAGTTTCAGACCCAGGTGCAAATACAGGGCCCAGGTCCAGTAGAGTCTGATCTGTGTTGATTTCTTCTTCTTCTTGAAGGAGTGAAGTGCAGATTCAGATCCAGATGCAGGTCCAGGTTTAGTTACGGATCTAGTTCCCAGTCCATGTCTAAATTCAGGTCCAGGATCCAGGCCCATGTCCAAGTCCAGGTCCAGCAGGGTCTGGTCTGTACCGATTCCTACTCGTTTCATGTTCAAGTTCAGGTTCATATTGAAGTCCAGGTCTGATAACAAATCCAGCTCCGTGTTCAGTTTCAGGTCCAGTTGCAGATCCAGGTCCACATTCAAGTCAAGGTTTTATGCCAGGCCAAGGTCCACTTATAGATTCAGGTTTGGTTCTAGGTTTAAATCCAGGTCCAGATTCAGGTACAGATGCAGGCTCAATTTCAAGTTCAGTTACAGATCCACACATCTTCTCGTTTCATGTTTAACTTCGTGTTCAGATCCGGATTCTGTTATAGATTCAGCTCCATACCCATGTTCAGTTCTACTTACAGTTAGGGGTCCAGGTCCAGCAGTGTTTGGTCCATACCGTTTCCTTTTGTTTCATGTTTAACTCCATGTTCAGATCTAAGATACAGATCCATTTCCAGATCCAGCTTTATATCCAGGTTCAAGATATAGCCTCGGTCCAGATTCAATTACAGATCTAGGCTCAATTTCAGGTTCAGTTACATATCTAGGCTCAGTTCCATGCCTAGGTTCAGGTTAGTTTACACATCCGGGCTCAGTTCAAGGTTCAAGTCCAGGTTCAGTTAAAGTTCAGATCCAGGTTTGATTCCAGGTTCAAGTCCATGCCCAGGGTTCATTTAAAGATCCAGCAGAGTCTGTACTTTCTTCTTCTTGTTCCATGTTGAAATTCAGGTTCAGATCAAGGTTACAGTTTCAGTTAAAGATGCAGTTCTATGATCCAGTATCCAGTATTGAATCCTTTTTTTTCCTCTTCTTTTTGAAGTCCATATTCAGATCTGGGTCCAGTTACAATTTCAGTTAAAGATCCAGGTCCAATTACAGTCCAGGTCCAAATCCAGTTTTGATTCTTAGTTCAGTCCATGCCCAGGTACCATTCCATTCACAGATTCAGGCTCAGTTCCAGGTTCAATTACAGATTCAGGTCCATGTCCAGATCTCGCAGGTTCTTCACCGCCTCCATTACCTCCTGGAGGGACTTGTGGCCAATCAGGGTTCCCTGAACCGCCAGGGCATGGCACAGTGTCCTCAGGTCTGGAGGGTCCATTCGTTGCCAGAAAGTTCTGTCACAGTTCATAGTGTGAGCTTCAGCAGACTCGGAGAAGGAGGCACAGATTGGTGGTAAAAAAGGTGTTTTATATTCCAAGGGTGAAGGTGAGGGAAAGACACTGGGAAGCAAGGCAGGGTCTGATTCTGTTGAGGGGAGTGCAATAGGAAGCGGAGTTGTCATACCTGGTCCAGTACTGGTTCCATGGCAGATGTGCAGAGCGGGAGAGGAGGAGATGGGTTGGAACAATAGAGGCAGGATAGCAGCCAATGGAGCAGGCACGAGACTGGTGCTGTGAGAAGAAAAGGCATATTAATTAAGTTGGCAACAACGAGGCAAAAATTGAGGCAAAAAGGGCAAGATGGAGCGGATGGAGCAGCTGTCAACATGGGACATTGGGGCAGAGTCATCACCTTGCTCAAAGAAGAATGTAGTGAACATATAATTCCTTTTCACTGCATGCTTCACAGACACGTTTTATCCTGCTATTTAGATCTGCATGTATAGTTATGATATACAGTATATTACAAATAACCAAAATTCATTTTCCTTCATTAAGATTGGAATTTGTTATCCCAACATAAAGAAACACACCGCCTACAGTCGCTTAAGTGGATGACCTCCTCCACCTGCTTTGGAAAACTTCACATCAGCCCAGAATCACAGAGGTAGCTCATGGCAGTGGGCAATATCCAGAGGGTCAATATTAACCACCCTTTCAGTGTCAAAGATGAGTAGTGGAGAATTAAGACAATTTGAAAGACTTTTTGATCTCTCACATGTTCAAAAAGAATGTCTTGATTTTCAATCATTCAAACGATACACATTGGATTTGTCACAGTGAGGATGCATTGTACAGATTGCTGAAACAGCAAGTGGTGAGAATGATCAGAAGAGTGGCCAGTATCGAGCACATTAACCACCTGTCTGCAGCCTCTGTCTCTCCAGATGTGAGAGGGTCGAAGAAGGTAATGTATTGATACAATAGGTACTGAAAGTATTCAAACCACTTTAAATTTTCCACCCTTTGTTCAATTGCAGCCATTTGCTAAAATCATTTAAATGAATTTTTCCCTCATTAACCCATTAAGGCCTGAGGCCCATTTAAAAAAAAAAAAACACCTATGAAAACCCCTGGGCAGTTTTGAAAAGGACCCCTAAAACCTGAGGTTTTCTGGAAAACAGCACCTCTGTGTCATCGTAACAAGCTTGAATCTCAGATTCTGTAGCAGATAGAAACAAAATAAACAAAATTCAAAAAGTATTTGAGAGCTTACACATGTCTTTCATAAGAACTGTTTTATGTGTGCAAATCACCACAATATTTAAAACACTGAACTATAAAATATAATAAAACAGTCTCCATCTCGTTAACACACTCAAATGAAATAAAGAAGCCTAATATATAATAGTATAATCTATGAAACAGAATAACAGTAACAGGTGGAACAGGTAGCAGGCATGATATATTGTCCAGTCAGTCATTTTCTAAACCTGCTTATTCCTCATTAGGGTCACAGGGGTCTGCTGGAGCCTATCCCAGCGCATTACGGCACAGGGATACACCCCAGATGGTCACCAGCCAATCGTGGGGCACACACACCATTCACTCACACACTCACACCTACGGGCAATTTAGAGTCACCAATTAACCTCAGCATGTTTTTGGACTGTGGGAGGAAGCCGGAGTACCCGGTGAAAACCCACGCAGACACAGGGAGAACATGCAAACTCCACACAGAAAGGTCCCAGACCCAGGGCCAAGGAGGTCTTGAACCTGCGACCTTCTTGCCGTGAGACAACAGTGCTAACCCTGCGCCACTGTGTCACCCACATATTGTCCATTCAAATAAAATGAAAAAGTGTTTGACAGTGTGTTTGTGTCAGTCATACCACAGTCCTCTCACATGAAGCCCCGATACGATTACAGCTGTAGGTCCATCAGCTCTCATTGATGGTCCCATTGATTGGTTCAGCTGCAGGGACAGGACGATTGGCTGAATAAGGTTTTTGTCCAGGGTATCTCTGCACTTTGCCACATTCAGCTTTCCTTTGATTGCACAGTGCTCATGACCTCAGACTGGGCAGAGGTTCACTTTCCAAGATAATGACCCTAAGCACACAACTAAATAACGAAAAAAAAAAAGAATTTCCTTGCCCACTGTATTTATGACTGTCAAAAATATATATTTTCTGCACTCTAACCAGAAGTACTCATTTACATTCAGGTACATTTCTGATATTCAGAGCAACAAAGGATTTCTTGATTGTTATGTCAAGCCTATGCAACATCAGTCCAGAACCGTGTCTCCATCCCATAAGAGAAAGGTGCTGAAAGGAGTTCCCACATAGTCAAGAATACTTGGTTCCACAGATGACCAGCAAACAGGAGTATGTGTGAATGTATGGAGGCCATGTCTCTTCTTCACCACACTACGGACTGTGACTTAGTCTTCCAGAAAATGGAGACATTCCAATATCGTCAACAGATGCTCCACGAGTTGCAACAATCAACATATATCAAAAGCCAAAGCCTGGAGGATCACCTCATGACCACTGAAGGAAGTCCTCAGCTCATCTTCTGGCCTCAGGCATTTCAAAGCAACTACTCAGACTACTCTGAACAAGATTTACATAGGTATAACAGAAAAAAATCCAAGTCAAAGAGCTAAGAACAAAGGTGTTGAACTAACAGTAATTAGTTCATTGAGCAAAATGGTCAGATGTTTGTTTTGTGCTTCATCCTTTGGTACAGCTTTACTTTTGTCCAGGTTCGGTCTTGCTGGTGTAATTCACATTTATATGTTGTGTCAGAGGGTTATATTATATAATGTATCAACATTGCTGGCTTAAGAGCAGATATATGGAATTAAGCCTTGTTATTATGTACATGTTTATGTATTTTATGTTAATGCATTTCCTGTACAACAAAAGTAAAGGAAAAAGGTTAAGCAGCTGTTTTAACAGTTTGAGTGATTTAGGATTACATAGTTCACAATTTCTGGCTGAGGTCCTATAACAAACAGTGATTACAAATGTGACTCATGGATTTAAAATAAAAATGTTTATTCATGTAACTTGTCGTAAATTTCACCTATATATTAAGTAATAATAAAAAATTAAAACATTGTTTTAGGACTATCCGGTTTTAGGATCGGTTATGACGACCACCTAAGAGGACGTGCTTCACGCCGCTCTGCTGTAACGTCACAACATGGTGGTTGAGTGGACAGAGATGCAGAGGAACAACAGGCCGAACAAAGGAAAGATTAATTCACCTAAACAATCAAAGTTACCAGTCTACCAAGCTAGCAGGACAACTCCAAAAGCTAATCTTGATGAACACATGGTGGAGAAAATAGCCAGCGGAGACGAGGAACAAGAGAAACACAAGATGGATGAGATACTGGCCGCTATAGGCTCCATAAGAACAAAATTCTCATTGAGATTTGATGGCATTAGGACAGCAATACAGAACATGAGAAAGTAGATAAATGACTAAAGAACAAGTGTCGCAAACTGAATAGCAGATATCCAGCACCAAAGACGAGATGGCGAGATTTAGAAATCCGACATGGACCAATTCACCCAGCCAGGTTATTGGTGACTCACAAACAGAGGCGTATTCGTCCCACAGGCATAGCAAGCAGTGGCTTGGGGCCCCGCCCACAAGGGGGCCCCCTATGACAGCGACCCCCTACCACCCTTTTTACAGTCAATGAACCCTTTGCAATGACACCAAACCACCATAGGAATTCCCTTGTGGGGGCCCCATCTCAATGCGCTTTGCCTCACCAACACGCAGCATAGCGCACGGCGCTCTGCCTGCTCACAGTACGCAGGTGCAAAAAAAAAAAAAGAAAACAAAATGTTTTCTTCTAGTCCTGATGTCCCACGAAAATAAAACCTGACTAGAACACACACACCAGTAAAGTGAGCGAAGTGACTGAGTAAGAAGTAAAAAAAAAAAAAAAAAAAAAACAAGTTCAAGTTGAAAGATTATTAAAATAGACAAATGGCAACATGAAAAGAAGCTACTCTGGAGCCGAGAAGAGAAACAAGAAGAAAGAGGGGAAGGGCAGGTGGGCACACACACTGACTGATCCTCACTTAAGGTCAAACGGTTGTCACTAGCCATATCAGGAATTTAATATGGTTTCAGGGGAATGTCTCTTTAAGAGAGACCAGGGGAAATGTTCAAGTTCAGTGTGTTTTTGTTGTGTTGGATGGTGATTAAAACATCCAGGTTGTATATGTATCTCTGTAAACTTACTCTTGTACTACGGGATAATTTGATTTCAATTGGTGAGGGATGTCTCAGGGAGTAAAGTTAGCCTTCATCTCTTGGAACTGCAGAGGCCTGCGACCACTGAAACAAGGTAGCATATTTACAAGAAACATCTTTTAGGTGAGGGTAACTGGAAAATTAAAAGATGGCAAGGAAGTGCACATACAGCTTCATTCTCATTCCGAGCCAGAGGTGTGATGACACTTATACATAAATCTGTCCTATTTCAAGTCAAAAACAAAGGATAGATTGGGTAGATACTTATTAATCCAAGGTACATTAACAGAACATTTCTATTTAGTGATTAGGTATGGACCCAATTTAAATGATGCAACATTTTTATGCAGATCTATTCCTTACCCTGTCAGCATTAGAAGGATCTTATATAATAGGAGATTTTAATTGTAAATTAAACCCTGATATGGACAGATCGACAGGGATAGACTAGTCACATAGTGGATGCAGAACAACTATTCACCATTTTATAAAAGATCTGGGATTGGTAGATATATGGAGGGAATGTAACCCACAAACTGAAACCTACTCATGTTACTCCAGCACATTTCAAACATATTCAACAATTGACTATTTTTTAATCTCATCAGAACTATGTTCTAAAATTCACAACAGCTTCCAAGATGACAGATTGACATAACCTATCCCTAACCCACCTTGATGGTGTTTTCAGCATAAGTGGTTGCAAGCTGAAGAATTTGTAAAGTTCATAGGAAAACAAATGGAGTTCTTCAAAATTAAAACTACACAGACAACAGCATGTATAAGGTGGGAAGCATTTAAAGCCTTTCTCAGAGGACATAAATTATACCGGTTCAAAAACAAAAAGGCATGAGAAGGGAGGTTAAATTTTGAAAATAAAGACCCTCCAAGAAAAGGTTTATGAAAAAAACAACCCTCAACTGGAAAAATGATTACCAATATTGAGGTCTGAATATGACAGACCAAACAGACAGAACAGTTTGCTTTTAGAGCTGCATTTAGCCTTCTAAGACTAAAAGTCATTCTATGAACAAGGCGATAAATCTGGAAAACTATTAGCATGGCAGATAAAACAATTAGAGACCAGAACAGCTATTACAACCATAACATTCAGTGGGAATGTTGTGGTGAACCCCATAGAAATAAATGATGCTTCAAGAGATTATAAAAAATATTTTTTAAAAATGGTCCAACTAACACTATTAAGGTACAAAATATGAATAGATTTTTAGAAGGATTACCAGATGAATATATAGAAGATTCAAATTCAAACCAAAGAAGAAATCGGTAATGCCATGGCTAATTTGAAATCAGGAAAAACAGCAGGACTAGATGGTCTCCCGATTGATGTGTACAAAAAATGTAAAGAAATATACTACTAGCATCACTTTTAGAAGTGTTTGAGGCCCTCAAAGGGTACAATCTTCCATCTTTGATGAATAAAGCTCTATTACCTTACTGCCAAAACCAGGCAAAACCCCTAATAAGTGCAAAAATTTGAGACCAATAAGCTTCCTAAATTCAGACCTCAAAATAATATGTAAGCTTCTAGCAATTAGATTACAGGAAATTCTTCCAAAAACTATAAATAAAGACCAAAATGCATTCATATCAGGAAGACAAGGTTTTCATAATCTCATCTCATTTTCTTCCGCTTCATCCGTTACTCGGATCATGGGGCAGCAGCTTCAGTAGAGAAGGCCAGACTTCCCTCTGAATATTGATCATTTACTATAATGAAGATGAACCAGATACAGCCTTATCATTAGATGCCAAAAAGACCTTTAATGGGGTTAAATGGTCTTATCTTTTCAATGTTTTAGAAAGATTTGGCTGTGGAAAAACCTTTATTAAATGGGTGCAGGTCATAATTCTACAGCAAAAAAATCTAAAACAAATATTTCAAAATCAAATATTGACAATGGATGCTGACAGGTATAGACAGCTATAAAACAGTTTGCCATAGCAATACGTTCTCGTCCACAGTTTTGCAGAATTACAGTCAGTCTGAAAGGTCCGAACTTGAAATGGTATTGAGCCGCACACCTGAGGTTTATTACGTTTTATTTTTCAATGAACAATGCCCCTCACTGGGCTGAAATGGAAAACTAAAACTAGCTTTCCCTTCATATATTTATTCGGACACTGTTCAAAAGATTTGTAAACAAACTAGAAATCCAATTGTAAAACATATGATAAAGATCTGGTATGAAGTGAAGAAATATCTAAATGAACCACAATCACTATCGCAATTTATCCCAATTTGGGGTAATCAGTTCTTTGTACTAGGCAGGGAAGATGTAACATTCAAATGATGGTTAACTAAGGGACTTAAAACAATTCAAGATCTGTACACAACAAACTCAGATAATGTCCTTAAGCTAAATATTATCTTAATAGAAAATATTTCTAATAGTACCTTCATCTTAGAAATTATGTTAAAACAAATCAAAACAATGTACTCCCTAAACCAGATGACACAAAACTAGAAAAAAAGATAACATAGTAAAGGATTAAGGATAAAAGATGGTTTCCAAATCAATATCGTTGGACTCTAAACTTTTCTTGCCGGGCCTTTACCCAGAATCAGTTCAATAAATATGAACAAACTCGTATAGCTCTAAGCTTTTTAAATGCCAAATAAATGTATTTCACTACTATGGAAAAGAACCCATCAACCAAATACAAGTTAAGACACGTTATCAAGCCTAATGTTGGAAAGAATTACCTATACTCTGAAAGCCAAACAGCATGTATTTGAAGGTATATGGAAGTCCTATATTGAATATGTCAAGAACTTAGACTTAAAAGAGAACCAAACTGATGACTGAGAATGGCAACCTCCAAATTGCGAATGTCTTTTTTGCTATTACAGTTATATTTTTTAAAAGCCTGTAGCTTATCAATTTCATTACTATTATTTCACATTCCATTACATTGTGTTATAATAATCCATCAAATAACAAGAGAAGCATATTGTTTGTTATCTATGTATCTTTGTAATCTATGAGAAATGACATATGGCCATGGCTAGGCTATTTATGTCACGTTTGTACCGTTATCTTGTGCTGCTATAAAACTCAAAAATATTGTGGGGGGAAAAAAAAAAACAATTTTACATGTTTACTATCAGTTTTAACTGCAGAAAGTTACTTTAGCATTTTTCCTAGAGGACATTCATTGGTCTCACATGTACACTGAAATGCAGGTGACTTAAACTCCCAGAAAGTTTATTCCAAAGGACAAATTTGCTGTGTACTGGGGCTGAGCAATTTTGGAATACAATGTAATTGTGATTTTCTTTTTCAATGGTGCAAATGCGATTTAATATGCATTTTTTAAGTTTGTTTTTATTTTTTATCTCAACTTTTTTTCCAAAAATATTTAAATATCTGATACATTTTGTGTAAAATATTTTCCCAATTTTATTTGGATTTGAAGTTGGTTTCATATTAGACATCAGCTTGTTTTTTCTGTTTTACATTAATAGTGTCATGAAAACTGTTGGTACCACCCAGGTTGGTATTATGTTGCAGATATAAGCCAAACATGTCACAAGTCTCATTAACAAATCAACCCCTTTGATTATGGCAAAAAATCTAAATAACAGCGCTGAATATCATTCCGAGCAGCCTGCAGCAGTCGGTGCATTTAAGGACCGTCGGTAAATTACTGCTATCAAGCCAGCCGCCACAACAGAATACACAAAGGCTTGAGAATATCAGTGCCAAAATGCTACAGCAGCATAGATCAACTTCCGGTTTTCAAAATAAAGCATGCTTTTTTTAAAAAAAAAAAAAAAAATGAAAGTCATTAAATTTGAATGTCAATACTTGCATCTTAACAAAACCATGAATTATAAATGCACATGACATGAAAGCTATTGTCCGAAATTTCTAATGTTTACTGTTAAAAATAATGAAAAACATTTTAAGTGTGCAAATAAAATAAGCTGTAACCTCATCAGGCCCTCAAACATTACACAAGCATCATCTCCCCAAAAAGCATGTGCCAAATATTTGAAAAACGATAACTATCCATAGAAAATTAATGACTTTTTCTGTTTTATTTTGAAATAGCTGTGGATTTTAAACCTACAAACATGATTTCACATCTCATCTGTTTTTAAGGTATATATTTGACTTTCACAAGCATTATCTAGTCAATAGTCATTTGATTTTTTTTTTTTAAAAATACCTATCCATTCAACATTTTTACAAATATTTCTGTTTTATTTTGAAATAGCTCTCTGGAATTTAAACCTACAAACATAATTTGAATTATAATCTGTTTTTAGGTCTAGATTTATCTTTCACAAGCATCTACAGAAAAAGTAGTTTTATTTTGAAACAGCACTCCAGAGTTTTAACCTTAAACCATAATTCTACTTTAGGGTCTATATCTTTTACAAGCATTATCTACCCAATAGTGATTAGGAAAGTTTTGAAAAACAATACTATCCATGAAACATCTATTGATTTCTGTTTTATTTTGAAAAAGCTCTTTGGAGTTTTAACCTATAAACATCAATTTACTCCTCAACAACAATTGAATCAACAAGTTGCTGCACACATCACAGATTTTAGATTAACATCACTAGCATTAACATCACTAAAGGTTGTGTTTAACAGCCATCTCAAAATAAAACCAAGAAACATTCATTAATATTGAATGGACACTTCAGATACTTGTGACATGATTATTGGTTAGATAATGCTTGTGAAAGATAAATATGGACTAGAATATAGATAAATATAAACAGATTAGAATTCTGTAGGTTTAAATTCCAGAGAGCCATTTCAAAATAAAACAAATATTTGTAAAAAATGTTGACAATTTCAATGGGTATTGTTTTAAAAAAAAAAAAATCAAATGACTATTGGGTAGATAATGCTTGTGAAAGTCAAAAACAGAAGTAAAATCATGTTTGTAGGTTTAAATTCCAGAGAGCCATTTCAAAAGTGAAATATTCCTAAAACTGTTGAATGGAAAGGTAGTTTTTTCTATTTATTTTTTTTTCCAAATGATTATTGGGTAGATAATGCTTGTGAAAAGTATAAACCTTAAAAACAGATGAAGTATAATCATATTTGTAGGGTAATTTTCCAGAGAGCCATTTCAAAATAAATTAAAAAAAAATAGCTTTCAATGAATATTTGTTTTTGAATATTTGGCACATGATTTTTTGGGAGATAATGCTTGTGTAATGTTGTCCTGACGTCAGTTTACTGGCTGTGTCCCCATGACGAGAAATTCACTTTGCCAATCTTTTCCTTTTCTCTACTTTTTTTTCTCTCCTTCCTCCCTTTTTCTCCTCTTGCTTCTTCCCTCTCTTCTACCCACATTATAGACTGTACCTTTGATTCTGGCTGTGCAGAGGTTCTTCAAACAAAATATAAACGCTTTCCCCAATTGAAGTTCTAGAAAAGAGACTTATATTTATATCAAATTGAAATGCTATGATTTTGATAGCCTATAATCATAACATTCTTAAAAATAGCATTAATGTGGGGCCCAGACTGACAATAATCAGAATAATACCAGATGACACCATTGATATTATAGTAAACATACACTCAGCGGCCACTTTATTAGGTACACCATGCTAGTAACGGGTTGGACCCCCTTTTGCCTTCAGAACTGCCTCAATTCTTCGTGGCATAGATTCAACAAGGTGCTGGAAGCATTCCTCAGAGAGTTTGGTCCATATTGACATGATGGCATCACACAGTTGGTGCAGATTTGTCGGCTGCACATCCATGATGCGAATCTCCCGTTCCACCACATCCCAAAGATGCTCTATTGGATTGAGATCTGGTGACTGTGGAGGCCATTTGAGTACAGTGAACTCATTGTCATGTTCAAGAAACCAGTCTGAGATGATTCCAGCTTTATGACATGGTCCATTATCCTGCTGAAAGTAGCCATCAGAAGTTGGGTACATTGTGGTCATAAAGGGATGGACATGGTCAGCAACAATACTCGGGTAGGCTTTGGTGTTGCAACGATGCTCAATTGGTACCAAGGGGCCCAAAGAGTGCCAAGAAAATATTGCCCACACCATTACACCACCACCACCAGCCTGAACCGTTGATACAAGGCAGGATGGAGCCATGCTTTCATGTTGTCGACACCAAATTCTGACCCTACCATCCAAATGTCGCAGCAGAAATTGAGACTCATCAGACCAGGCAACGTTTTTCCAATCTTCTATTGTCGAATTTCGATGAGCTTGTGCAAATTGTAGCCTCAGTTTCCTGTTCTTAGCTGAAAGGAGTGGCACCTGGCGTGGTCTTCTGCTGCTGTAGCCCATCTGCCTCAAAGTTCGACGTACTGTGCGTTCAGAGATGCTCTTCTGCCTACCTTGGTTGTAACGGGTGGTTGTTTGAGTCACTGTTGCCTTTCTATCAGCTTGAACCAGTCTGGCCATTCTCCTCTGACCTCTGGCATCAACATGTGATTGGCTGATTAGAAATTAAGTGTTAACGAGCAGTTTGACAGGTGTACCTAATAAAGTGGCCGGTGAGTGTATTTGTCATGTCTGTATTTATATTTATTTTGTTGCAGACATGACAAAAAGCTCTATTATCTCACAATATAATAAATTTATAACCCAGCATTCATAAACACAGGCATATTATTTTTGGTGCTTATATACATTTTTATTTCTGTATAAATATAGTATTAGAATGTCAATAACTGTGTGGGTGGCCATTAGGGGAATGTTAGGAGACCACATCTCCTGTGGTGGAACAGCCATGAACTCCTCCACAAGCCCAAGGTAGAAGACAACATGTCAGCATCAGTCAGAATATATTACAGATTATATACATATAATATACATACATGTATAATATAATCATGTAGAGGATGACATGTCAGCATCAGTCATGCAGAGTGGAGACCCCAACATGAAGCTGGTGGTGATGGTCCCGTGGAGTCACCAGTGGTATCTGCATCAGAGAAAACATTTGATTTAGCCGAGTTGTAGCACATGCAGTAATACATAAGGTGGCAGTTCATAGTTTATTTAGACCCTGCCTATTATACATATCACCCTCTTAAAATAATTGCTGAAGTTACAAAGGCATGTTAGAAAATCTGCTTAAGTCGTTTAATTTTCTCATGTTCCATGCTTGACTGACCTTGTTGTTTGTATGTCAATAGGCATCTGTTATAACGGTTTTGATTGAAATTGTTAGTAAATATATATTCAACAAATGAAAAAAATGACTCGGGTGATTTTAAGAAGGCATTAAGTCATTTAACAATATTTGAGTAAAAAAAAAAAAAACATAGGCCTCCGGTAAACATCTAATTCATACAAGACTCAAAATATAAAACCACAAAGACACTCATGGTATCACTCATATGATATCACTACTAATATATATATATATATATATATGTGTGTGTCTGTTTTATTGATGTGGCTGCAGATGTGAGTTCTTCACCAATCATGCATGTAATTTGTTGTAAAGCACTTCATGTGTAATTTCATGTAATATAAGTGCTACGCAAATACATTAGGCTGGGTATTTATGTTTTAGTTGATAACTTCAGTTAATAAATAAGTTAGGATAACACTACTATTCCTTCGTGTTAATAGCTTAGCTTTTACCCAGTTAGCAAGTTAGCATCGCAGTCAGTTACATCTGGGAGCAGCTTCGCTGTTTATTTTGACACCATAAACATCGATATACTCACCAGAGACAGACGGGCGTTCAGCAGCTGAAATTGAGCGTAGTTGGTTGGTTTCCTGCCCGGAAGTCTTGGCGCTAACCCGAGCTAGCAAGTCCTCAAACTGAGCTTGAAGTAGCGCTGGAAGCCGCGTCGGAACCAGCCGAGTTGTGTGCGCCTCCAGAGGGTATCATGTACCCAGAAATGACGGCGGCGCTTCGGACTTTCAGAGCAGAACAACGCAGTGACGGTAGTGATCTGAGTCACGAATGATGAGAGGAAAAGCAAAACAGGCGGGCTCGCTCACGTATGGCCGTGACGCGACGGCGCGAATTTCACAAAACGGTCACGCGAAAAAAATAAAATAAATAAAGAGCGACACATTTTAACTTGTCGCGCGACAAAACGGCGTCAATTAATTCCGGTGTGAACGCAGCTTTACAAATACCCAACATTATCTTGTTTTGTACTAAGAAATGGAGTTTAACTATATTGTTTTAAAACTTAGTTATTTTGCGGTGCTTTACCACTAATGTGATTTGTAGGTATAGCAGACACATTACAGAAACACCCACAGATACATATTAATCTAATACCCACAGGTAATAATGTGGTCCTATTTAAAATAAATTGTTCACATTTGAGCTCAAAAATATAAACCAACACCAACAAGGCGAATAAGAAACATGAAAAAAAAAGAACTTACAATGGAAATACAGCAACAAAATATAAAAATGCAACCGGGAGCTCACCTCCAGGTGCACCAGCAGGTGCACGAGACTCAAATCAAGACGCAAATCAAGGCTATCGTTAACTTAGCGCCGAGCAACACCCGTGACCACACACAAACACATGTTCATTCACTTTATTAACAGAATCAACACGACATAAAACAACATGACCACTGTGCACTATTTCCTCTTTTTCTTAGAGGAGAGTATTCTTCGCTTACCTTCCCTCGGCCGTCATCTTCGCAACTGAGGAAAAAACGGCGGTACGTGGGGTGACGTCAGCATAATAAAGTGAATGCAAGCAAAATTAAAAAATAAAAACTCCCATAACAAAATTATATATACATATTTAAACTGAAAACAATAACAAAAATAAAGTGTATTTTTCTTTGGTGAAATTAAATAAAAAAGAAGCCACTGTTACACCGCCAGGTGATTCTGATTGGCTGTCCGGAGGGCTCTGAATGACTGAGTTTAGGCCCCTGATCAAACGGAAAGTGAACAGGAGACACCAGTTCCGGTCCATTATTGAAGTGTCGGACTCATATGACAAATGTGTCATGAACGGTTTAGTGCGTGTTCTGATAACGCTGCCATTTAAAGTTGCTCTGTGGACCGGAAGAGCTAAAAGAAAAAAAAAAAAAAAGCTCACAGAGAGACTGAATAGCATTTCGCTGTTAATGTTTTAAAAAGAACTCATGGAGAACCTGGAATGAATGAAGGCCAAGCCACGCAGTCTTGCCCTTAAAAATAAGAGCTGCGGCTATGACATTCTGTATTTTACTCTGCTGCTTAGCCCAGACTTTGTGTTCTAATGGTTAAATAGCTTTGTCGTGTTCGTGTGTGTGTTATGTTTTTGCTATGTTTATTTTTCGAGAACAGAAAGTGAACTTTTTATATTTGTTATTGGTTCGTTTAAGAGCATGTTACATGTGTGAACGTTTAGACCTGATGGGAACTATTGCTGACTATTACTGATAGAACGCACATGGTGTAGATTTGGTTTGTGCTATTAATGATGTGAGAGAGATACATTCTTTTGAATGTTTGTGGAAGTGTAAACACCCTTACAAATACATTTGGCACACCCTGTTTTTGCTGGTGCACACCCCATGTTTTTTCTGGCTAAGCCAGTGCTCTGACCTTTCATACATTCACATACATGGGCCAGGCTTAATATGCACAGGGGTTTCTTGTTGTTCGTAGATGTGTTAGAGTGGTAAAATCTATCACTTAATATGTCAATGATGTCTGTGTTGCTGTGTTACCATAGTAACTGTATTTTATAATCATTGTGGTACTGGTTTTCCCCTCTGTGATGGTTTGCCCCAATTAGGCCTAGTCTTGCAGCTGTATTTAAGTGGGCTTATCTCTGAAAGAGAGACTGTTCAGCCTTTTAAGAGGCTGATGGTATTTTGCTGCCTTCTACCCTCAGTTACTGTAATAACTGTGAGTGGGAGAGTAATTAAAACTTAAATGTTTGGCAAATCTACAGTTGTAGATATTACTGCTGGCTCCTGACTCCAACTCACCATCTTTTTCGGGTTTGCCCTGCTCCTATTAAGTTGGGAGGCCGCACCCACAATTGTGTATATCCATGTTCAGGAAAACAAATATTTCCAATTACTTCAAATACAGTGAATCTAACACATCCAGAGCCCAAGTTGTAGTAAAATCCTTTTTTGCAGAATCTGTAATTGCTGCCTTTTTACTTGGTATAGTGCCACTTTTTTGGTAAATACAAAGCAAGACGCCAGTAACAGCAAATACAGGTGAAATATTAAATGAGGATATATGAGGATTGGCACAAAGAATAAGATTATAATATATATATAGTAGTATAATCCTTGCTGTGAGGCAACAGCGCTAACCACTGCACTAACAGGTTGCCTATAAATATATATATATATATATATATATATATATATATATATATATATATATATATATATATATATATATATATATATATATATATATATATATATATATATATATATATATACAAAGGGGGAAATAAGTATTGGACGTGTCAACTTTTTTATCATTACATTTATTTCCAAAGATGCAATTCATGTGACATTTCTTCCAGACACTGGTATTAACTCAAATAATCCACACATGAAAATATATCACAGCATTCAAGTCCATATATAATGATTATGTGGAATTAAGTGCAATAACACAGGAAAAAAGTATTGAACACACTATCTGAGACTCATTTAATACTTTGTGGAGAAGCCTTTGTTTGCAATGACAGCTTCCAGACGCTTCTTTTATGTATTAACTAATCACCCACACTGCTCAGGTGTGATTTTTGACCATTCCTCTGCACAGATTGTCTTTAAATCTTGAATATTCTTTGGTGACCTCTGGTGAACCCTTTTATTTAGTTCTTTCCACAAATGTTAATCAGATTAAAGTCAGGTAATTGACTGGGCCATTCTAACACATTGATTTTCTTTATTTTAAACCGTTCGAGAGTCAACTTTGCCGTGTGCTTCGGATCGTTGTCCTGTTGAAAGGTCCAGCCACGTCTCATCTTCATCATCCTGGTGGATGGCAGTGGGTTCATCTCAAGAATTTGCCGATAGATGTTTCAATTCATTGCTCCTTCAATTATATGAAGTCTGCCAGTACCACGAGATGAGAAACAACCCCATGCTATGATGTTTCCACCACCAAACTTCACTGTTGGTATAGTGTTATTTGGGTGATGTGCAGTGCCATTTCTCCTCCAAACATGGTGTGTAGTATGACAGGCAAAAAGTTCAATTTTGGTCTCGTCTGACCAGACAACATTCTCCCAGTATTCCACAGGCTTCTCCAGATGCTGTTTAGCAAACTTTAAACAATCTTCAAAGTGCCTTTTTTTGAGGAATAGAGTCTTGCTGGCTGAGCGTCCATAGAGGCCATGGCGGTGGAGTGCATCGTTTTCTCTGTAACACTTGTACCTGCTGCCTCCATGTCTTTCTGGAGCGCTTTCCGGTTTGGTCCTTGGCTCTTTGAGAACTCTTCAGACCATCTTTCTGACTCCCTGGTCAGAAATCTTGCGAGGAGCTCCTGTACGCGGCCTGTTGATGATAAGGTGATGCTTCTTCCACTTGCGGATATTGGCCCCAACGGTGCTTATTGGAATACTCAGACACTTTGAGATAAGTCTGTAACCAGTTCCATTCAGATGCTGAGCAACAATCAGGATGCGAAGGTCTTGAGAGAGCTCCTTGCTTTTACCCATCATGAGATGTGTCTTGTTTGACTACTTGGTGAAAAACAACCTGTTTATAGGGCCATCAATTAGCACTGACCCAGCTGATGTTGGTTTGCACCTATAGGAAGTACAAAGACTAATTACGTTCAAATTTGAGATGGTATGGTGTCTTTCCTTGCCAAACTATACAACTTTTTCTATGGTGTGTTCAATACTTTTTTCCTGTGTTATTGCACTTAATTCAACATAATCACTATTTATGGATTTGAATGTTGTGATTTCTTTTCATGTGTGGATTATTTGAGTTAATACCAGTGTCTGGAAGAAATGTCACATGAATTGCATCTTTGGAAATAAATGTAATGACAAAAAGTTGACACATCCAATACTTATTTACTATTATCTACTGTGTATATCTACACACAGGTACCAGGCTCTGAAAGTGAACAGGTTTGATCATTACGTGACTTTAATTTGTAATGTTCATTTATGAGTCAAAATGCAGCTTTGTTTTGAGAATGAAAAAGGAGTTCTGTTAATGCATTTTATTTGTCATATTTAACATTTAGAATTGGGTTTTGGTACCTGTTTGCTGGAGAATGTTTTGAAAATTAAATCTTAAATGTCTTTTTTTTATTTTATTTTATTCATAAAATAAGCAATCTTGAAAAAGTAAAATAAAATGCTTGATTATTCAGTCAAATAAATGCACCTCCAATTTTTCAATTTAAAAAGGATTTCTGTAATCCATTTTAATGTATAAAATGAGTCATTGCCTTCCATAAATATGATTTAAAGATGTTCATAATATTAAACATTTACACATAAAAGACAGGCTTTTCTGTTTTTTTACAGACAGTAAAGTGTTTTTATTTAAATATCAGTGAATTAAATTGAGGTGCAACATGGTGAGGCAGTGGGTAGCACTGTATTTTAACAACTACATTAATTAAATTAAAGCTACAGACTAATAGAATTATACAGTGATTTTAATGTAATCAGAGATAATCTAATGAGTATTTTTAATATAATCAGAGATAAGGTGTTTGCTGCTCTGCTTGTTGCTGCTACTTTTAACCACCAGAGGGCGAAATTAGTCTAAAAACAGCAGCAGATGTAAGTTTTTTCACCCTCAGCCTATTTCTCAGCCTACCTGTTGATAATTACCTGGGTAGACTTAATGCAGCATATGTCCACAACTAGCCGACAGGGATTTTTAATGATTTGGGGTTCAACAGCTGTGAGATTATTGAGAAGTGTCAGAATTAACCTGTTACCCTCTAGCATCAGCACCAGTGGGACCTTTTATTTATTCTTATCAGCATCTAGTAGTGCAGTAAATGTGACCTGTAGGTCCATGACAGAAAGTCCAAAAGAATCACATTTTAACACTTATCCTTGTGGGACACGTTTAATAACAGCTAAAAAATCGTATTGAAAACTCCCGACTTTCACACATCGGAATCTCCCAGACAGATATATTTTAAACTACTTTTCTTTTTAACCCTTCAACTTCAATCTCCACCTTTATGCACGTAAATTGAAAAACAAAAAAGACTCCAAGCTCCTCCTGTTGATCTCCTGAAGTTGATATAGAGGAATTTTTCAATAAAAATATTGTTTAAGCGATCCAGGGAGAATTGAGAAACATGTCCCTTAGAAACACATGACACATATACATACATTATCCTCTTCAGTGTTCATTTCATCAAACACATGACCAGCTGTAGCGAAGCATTTGTTGGTTGCTATGCAGATATATTTTTTATCACATAATATATAGTGATCATGTGTGGGCAATGAGATTGTTTTATTTTATTAAATGGAATTAAAACATATCCAGAATTTAGCTTTGCTCAGATCAGATGAACTTATTCTGTACCAATTGAATCAACAAGCTGCTTCACACATCACAGATTTTAGATTAACGTCACTAAAGGTTGTGTTTAATAGCAGCTGGTGTCCTCATAATGGAATTGTTATCTAAAGTGATGACTGAAGGTGATCGTCCTGCTGGTGACTCTGCTGTTGGTCGTCTATGTCATCTTATTTATCTTCAAGGTGCTGAACACGTGTCTGCTGTGAGACTAGTTGAAATGAAGCTCTCAGGCTGTTTATATTGGGTTGATGAGAGGAGTGATGCAGCAACTCGGATCTGTGTTGTCACGTCTCTCCAGGCCTGCAGGGGGCAGATGTCAGGTCCACCGTACACCACCGTGATAGTTACCAGAGCTGAAGAAGAGTCATCTGAAAAGAAGGAGCCAAATAGGGGTCTATTAGGGATTAGGTGTAGGAATTAGGAATAGAGGTGAGGTATAGGGTTAGGGGTTAGGAGTTAATGATAGGGGTTAGGAATAGGAAATAGGGATAGGGTTTAGGAGTTAGGGATTGGGGTTAGGAATAGAGCATGTATCTCCAACCCTGGTCCTGGAGAGCCACTGTGGGTGCAGATGTTTATTCCAACCAAGTAGTAACACACATAGTTCTACTAATCAACCACTAGGGCCCTTGCTAAGGACCTTTATTAGTAGAATCAGGTGTGTTACTGCTTGATTGGAATAAAAACCTGCACCTACAGTGGCTCTCCAGGATCAGGTCTGAAGACCCCTGGAATAGGGACTAGGGGTAGAGGTTAGGGATAGGGGTTAGGAGTAGGGATCAGGGGTTAGGACTTTGAGTTAGGGATCAGGGGTTAGCTATTAGTTAGGAGTAAGTTGTTAATATATAATGACTTACAAACAATTCAGTTTACGAACAGGCTCTCCTATATCCTATTGTGTTAGTAAGTACACAGTCTGTACTGTGCTTAAGTACAAATTTGTGGCACTTGTACTTTACTTGTGTATGTATTTCCATGTGATGTTACTTCAGACTGCACTGTATTTTAGAAGAAAATAACATACATTACAACAATCAATCCATTGGTTGTCAATTATTACATTAATCGCCACAGGGAGATTAATGTAAAATGAAAATGAAATTTGAATGTTAAATTTTGGGAAACAATGATCCACATTTTACATCATTTTATAAACCAAGCAACTAACTAATAATTTAAATAATTGAGATATATTACAGATTATCTAAGAACATCATCTTTTTGATTACATAAGTAACTAAAGCTGCCTAATAAATGTAATAGAGTAGTACTAGGGCGACTTTCTAATATTTACATAGTTGATAGTTCGATAGATGGATCGATTAATCAAGTAATTGTTGCAGCTCTACTTGGTACCTTTCTACTTTTTTGTATTTTATGAAAACATTTTGTTTTACTTTTTTTTTTTTTAAACTTTTTTCCATTATTGCATTAGGTATAGTGTAGATAAGCTTTACAGCTTCAGCCTATTCCTCTTTGGGTCGAAACAACAGGTATTAAGTGTTTTTTTTAATTATTATTTATTTTGTTGCAAATAATATGGAGAACTTTAACTTCCGTTCATAGCTGTCTGACGAGTGACGACCAAAAATGAACTAAATCCATCAGAAAGTTTCAGTCTGTGCCGTGGACCTATAACAAGCAGGGCACGTCACTCTTATCGCGGCCAATCAGCGAGCTCCGTATGTCACGCCGCGGGGTCACAGGTTAGGGGTTGGCAAAGGGAAGAGGAAGATGGCGGCAGGCGGGCTGAGCGGCGCTGGAGCGGATTTGTCATAAAACGGCTGTAACAGCGGATTCCGGCCGCCGTCCACAGGGACTTTCCACGCGGCGACACGGGAGAGTCATGGCGCTGCTGTACGGTTTGTTATGGCGGCTCCTGCTGCTTCTGGTCCACGTCAACAGGGCGCTCGTCTCCTGGCTCCGTGTCCGGCTACGGAGCTGGAAGGGCCGGCTGTGGGAGCGGGCGATGGCCGCTCTGCTGCTGCCGTTGGCCCTGGTCGGGTACCCGGACCACCACAAGAAGTTAAACCATAACCCTGACGCTAACGCTAATCCGGTAACCGGAAACCGCGGCGCTAGCCGCCGCTCCCGGTGGTTGTCTGACGGCAGGTATCTGGAGAAGCTGCCGGTCCACATCGGCCTGTTGGTGGCGGAAGAGGAGCCCAGCTACACGGACATCGCCAACCTGGTGGTCTGGTGCATGGCCGTCGGGATTTCTTATGTCAGCGTCTATGATAACCACGGTAAACACAGCAAAAACACCACAGCAAACTAACATTAAACTACAAGTCCTGCATTAAATAGGAATCAACTTCCACAAGTATTAGTTGTGGAAGTTGATTAAGGTATATTGGAAAGTGTACCTTAAGTAATAAGGTACATATTTTGTGCTGTGTACATAACAAGGAGTTATATTTATAATATATACTACTGAGGTTTCAAGCTAAATTTAGTTCATGGGTCATATACACTATAATTTGACCTCAAGTGGGCCGGACCAGTAAAAATAGACATATATAACAGATACAAATGTCTCCCCTCTTTTTTATGTCAAGAACTACATTATAAATATTTACAGGATTAATTAACCCTCAATTTCTAAACGGGAGAGATGACATAATAAAAAAAGTCTCATTTATACCATATTCAGTCACTCTATTGTTGCATTTCAATTCCAAACATTTATTCCCTGAAAGATATTAACTTTTTTTAAGAACCAGGTGAACAAATCAAATCTCTAACTATTTTATCCCCTGAACAAATTTATCAGTGTTTTGTTGTTTTAAATCAATCACTCAATCAGCAACGATCAACAGAACATTTTTTAATGCCAAGATGGAAAAGTATCAAAATAAATTACAAATACATTGCTTTTACATGTAAAATGATTTACTAACAACAGTTATTAATGTAGTGGAGTAAAGTGTAGCGTATTTCCCTCTGAAATGCTGTGGAGTGGAAGGATATGAAGTATCATATAGTAGAAATACTACAAGCATTATTTTCAAATTGTACTTAAAGTATTACAAGTACAAGTATAGGGACATGCAACCTGTACGGAGTTGTATTTATTATAGCTGCTGTATAAAGATAGACAGCAGCTCAGAAAAGTATTCACTTCTGGGATTTGTCATGTTTTGTTGCCTTAAAAGTAGCGACTTAAATGTCAGATGATTTTTGACACAGATCAACAGTGAAAACAGACCCTTTAACATCAAGATGAAAAAAAAATAATTTCAATTCAATAATATATAAAACATAAATAGATGTCTGTGGAAAGTAATTAATAACTATAGCCATGAATGTAGTGGAGTAAAAAGTCTGATATTTGCCTCTGAAATGTAGTGGAGTGAAGTGTATAGTAGCAGACAATGGAAATACTCAAAACTCTATGTAATTACTTTCCACCACCAGTTGTAATAACTCATTTTAAACCACTATTTAACATAGCAGCACTAGCGTCCTTCAACCAATACAATCTAAACATGCAAATTCATACACATTAGCAATATACAGTAGTTTAATCGTATACTGTGAACCGGTAGAGAAATGTTTACAAGACTGTATAAACTACACAAGTATTATCTTATCAATTACAACCACCATTTGTGTTTGATTTGATAACTTTGTTTGACTTTCATTACACATCTGATTATAATTTATACATGGAACACAACAGCAGGAACCTCCCTCCCACTACAAACATAATCCAGCCTCCCCGTCTTAGTTCAGTCATGTCATGTGACTGTGGAGGTTATATTAGTTTGTTCCACTTAGTTCCTCCTTACTTATGAGCTTATGCACTGACAATTCTCATTTTCCAGTCTGAGGAAACAGAACTTTGTCATTAACTTCTGGAAATGTGAGATTTGTTATTTTAGTCTAACACATTGTTCTGGTTATGACTTATGCGACTTATTCCTTTTGTTAGATTTACTAGGTGTTAAGTCTTCCTGATGTACATATTCCCAGTTTAGAACACAAGCTGCATCCTCCTCGTTAAGGCTCAAGCCAACTACAAATTCCTGAAGTAAAACATGTTTACATGTTTGTATTAATTTATACTGTCTGTGTGTCAACCCTTAACTCCCCTTTAATGTTATTAAAACACAGACGACAATTAGCATCCCAAGATGCAAAACCTATATAAGAGATGCTCATGATAATGCCTATTGTGGAAAGATCTTGGTTGAATATTTCATTGTTTCTAAATGTAAACATGAGAAAACGTCATTGAGTTAAGATATGAAGCTAATTCAGGGTTTCAGGATTACCTGCTTAATGCTTTTCCAAATGGGAAAAGTATCTTTATGGACGTGGTATTTGCAAGTATTGAAGAGATGGATCATTTCCTGCTCAGGAGCTCCAGGTGGAACTTATTCTGATTAAATTACTAAAAGAGAAAAACTGAAAAACAGCAGAAAGCTCATTATGTCGTTCTCCGCAGCACTGTACTGTACTTTCAAAAGTTAATTTATGTATTGTTTAATTTCATTCCTTAATAATTAAAAGAAAATTGAATACAAACATTCCCAAATCTTGAAGGGCAGCAGAAAGAATATTCTTATTTAAGAACATAAATTAAAAACAAAAAGTGGAGTTTGCTTATGGTTGAGAGTTGGAGAGTTGTGATTAACCAGGACACCTGATCATTTTATTTGACATTTCTGTTTTATTACTTTATACTTTTATGGTAAGTGTTGATGGGATTGGTGAAGTAATGTTGATAAATTTTGCATGTTGTGAAGACGTAATGCATCATCGTCCACGTGTCGCTATGACAGCTTTCCCCTTCCAGAACTCCACTAAAACAATCTATTATTTTGACTGATGTGCTTAATGATTTCGTTGTTTTCTCCCTCCAGGGATTTTTAGGAAAAACAATTCCCGTCTGCTGGAGGAGATCATGAAGCAGCAGCAGGACTTGTTGGGAATCGAGGGAGCCAAATACAACGTGGAGTTCCTGAGTAACGGCAACGACAAACACCAGCACCACGGTGAGAACTCAGTGCTTCTGTCTGTCAGTGACTGACACAACCTCGCTTGTGTAACCGTGTACATGAGTCATTTATTGCTTCACACAAACATGGATACACTGAAGATCAAGTTCATTCAAACAGATGTTTTTTGTAAATGTTTAGCTTATCTTGAGTTAATTCAGCCTTTCATGAGCATTTATACAACTGTAATGTATCACATATTAAGCCAAAATATAACCTGTGATCACAATGTAAATGTCTGGGTTAGGCCTGGGTAATATAACAAAATATCAATACGTATTGTTAATAACCACATTAAACGCAATAAGAAATCGTTCATTATAATATTGATAGTTTAGTAGTAGGGATGCACATTTTGGATTTTTTTTATGACCGTTAAACCGTGACCGACGCCCTTTAACGGTCAATAACCGTTAACCGATAAGAGTCACTGACTCAGCGCTGTCTGGTGCTGAACTGCAGATTTACAATGACGACAAATAGTTAGATTACTCATCTAAAATGTAACAAAAAAAGCTACAAGCTTTAGATATAATTAACTGTACTGTAGGCTTCAATCGTCTGCTATTGCTTTTTAAATTATGTCAAGAGCGAGCGCGATTCAGCGATTTCTTTGTGTTCTGCTTCGTTTCAAAAAAAAAAGTTTGAGCTTCTGAAATGTGATTTTTAAACAGTTGAGATGGAGCTCAATGTTTATCTGGATGCTGCAGCTTCATTCCCAACAATTTTACTGTAAACCTGGACGACCCGCGACGTGTCTGGAGATAAAAAAGTAATATTCAATGTAATGTGTTTTTAAACACCCTCCCTACTGTACAACACGAGGGAGACTAGTCAGTGACTTCAGGTGTCATCTGCAGAGCCGTCATTGATATCTGTGATATTAATGTTCATATGATGCCAGCGTGCATGGAGACACACGGGCTCAATGGAGAGCTGCACTTCAGCTGGCTGCTGTGACACGTGAGATTCAGACATGAATCTAACATGTTTCACACTAGCCTGACTTACATTAATACGTGTACTGGACATATACCGCTGTACCGCATCATTTGCAAACCACCTCCTCCCCCTTTCCGGTCGAAATTGTCCCACACACAACTCCTTTTCTCCGTTTTGCTCTCTTCATCTTCGCTGCAAAGTGGGCTGTGATGGCAAGCCCGTGATGGCACGTGTTGCACCTGTCGACGCGCCCCCATGAGTTGATTGATTTCCGTAGCTTAAAAACAAAATCTGTTATCGGTTAACGGTTAACCATGTGCATCCCTATTTAGTAGTATAGTTTGCAGTATACATAGAGCACTCATTTTCATTTTCTTGAACAAATGCAACATCCAACAGAAGATAAACAGGAAATATCAACAAAACAAACCAACAAACAGAAAAAAACATAGTAATTGAATAAATAATTTAGGTAACATAAGTGTCTGGTACTTTTTGCTCATTACTTACATCATACTTTCATCAACAGACTTTTTCTTCTGTAGAAGAATACATATAAAATGTAAATTAAATGCAAATTTAATAGATGGCAATGAGATACACAAGTACTTTATAAATTCTAATGATGTATGCAAGAATCTAGGCCAGGACCTTCAGCGGATTACTGTGTGATAATGGCTGTTTGGCCTTCACATTATGTATATTTCTATTATGAAAATATTCCATGTTAATTCTGTTCACAATGGACATCACCATAATGCTGAAGCTGCAATGAAGCCTGATATTTGATTTCTGGCATGTAGGAGATTCTACAGCAACATGGAGCTTGGCAGCAGCTGTGCTGACGATTCAGCCTTTGCAAGCAGGCTAATTTCAATGTTAAACATGGCACAACCTTTGAAAATAACTCTACACAATCAGGCGTCAGAAGTCTCTACATTCAGTATTTGGGTAGAAGTATTAATACTGTGGTTTTAAAATGTTTGTTTAAATTGGTTGGTTCATAAACTTATTTAAAATGTCAATTATTGTTTCCAAAAGCCAAAGATGCTGCCTAAAATGTCCAGACCAACAGTTCACACCCCAATGATCACCAGTTTACTATTACAGAAGAATAAAGAAACCAGGAAATGATCAGATTTTAGAAAGAAAGAAAAATCTCACTGAGGTTGTGTTGTTTTGAAGTTAGATTGTGCATTTCCCATTGAATTCAAATCCCTCTGATCATGGCTCAACGCTGCTTGAACAGGGAAAGAATAAAGTTAGGTTTGGAAAATAAATCCAGCAAATCACTTGACCAGTGGAGCTCCGCTCTCTCCTCGCTCCTCTGTCTTTTCGATTCAGGTAGCTTTATTGACATGGACAAATGAAACAAGAAAACATTACTGCCAAAGCTGTTTAAAATACATTGCAACATTCATATTACATATAACATATTAGACACAGTGGTGTATCGTATTACTTATATTCAATATTATTTGTACAAGAACCTGTATATAATATACCATTTAACCATCAAATTAAATAAATAATCTGGTAGACATGTTGGTGAAACTTAACATAATAATCATGAAAATAACTATTTTAATGAAAGAGAAGAAAATAATAATTGTATAGAAAATTAGGGCGATGCAGTGGTTAGCGCTGTTGCCTCAGAGTAAGAAGGTTGCAGGTTCAAATCCTTGAGCTGGGACCTTTCTGCATGGAGTTTGCATGTTCTCCCTGTGTCTGCGTGGGTTTTCTCTGGCTTCCTCCCACAGTTCAAAGACATAGCTTATGTTAACTGGAGACTCTAAGTTACCTGTAGTTTTGAGTGAACAGCATGTGCGCCCCATGATATGCTGGCGATCTGACCAGGTTGTATCCCTGCCTCTCACCTGTAATGTGCTAGGATTGGCTCCAGCAAACCCTGTGACCCTAGTGAGGAATAAGTGGGTATAGAAAATGACTGACTGACTATAAAATATGACTTTAAAACTAATACAAAGGAAAAATGAAAGGGTCCCGGGGCTGCTGATTGTCCCCCTCCCTATCCCATGGTGACAAAATCCCTCTCTTCTACTAAAAGAAGTTTGGCTTTGTTTGATTCTGATAAGGTTTCAAATTCAGGGCTTTTCTGTTTCATTTGGGGGAGGAAAGTTCCTCTAATGGTGATTAATTTGTCACAGTGGAAGAGAAAGTGGAGCTCTGTTTTCCTGTTTCTATTGCCGGGTCGTTGTCCCGCAATCCTGTACACCCCCCCCCCCCCTTCCTCCTCTCCCCCTCATATATACTATATTGTTGCAAATATAAGACTAAAAAAAGTGTGATTGTCTTATATTCAAGGTCCAGACTTTTAAAAAGAAAAAAAGGTTCATTGGGTTTTGAAAAAGAAAACTGTCATCAAATCATGACAAATCAAAAAGTACAAACGTACATATTCCCTTCATAAAAAGACCGTTGACATGACATGACTCAAAGTCCAATCAAATAACAGACTAGGAAAAAATAAGTTTTTCATCATGTTCCTGTGAAGAAACATAATGCTCAGTGTGTGTCTGTGTTTCTCTGTCTCAGTGGTATCCTGCAGACCCACAGTGAAGGTCCTCTCTCCAGAGGACGGGAAGCAGAGCATCGTTCAGGCAGCACAGCAGCTCTGTCGCTCTGTGGAGAACAAAGAGAGGAGCTCCAAAGACATCAGCGTCTCTGTGCTGGACACACTGCTCAGAGGTGTGTCTGACAGCTGTGTTTTATTTACTTCTTTCCTAATGTTGGTGATGCAGTGGTTGTGACGCTTAGAAACGCTTGTAAAACTGAACTAAATCCATATAATCGTTAGTGTAAATCTGACACTTCACTGAAGAGCAGAGGCTGCACTGCAGTATCACAGCTGCTTTCATCTGCTTGCAGGTAACAGAGCAAACAGCTGCAGCAGGCACAGCTGAAATGAATCTTCATTTCAAACTCTGCAGCCAGCTATGTGTCTGTGTGAGAAACACACTGTAGAGCACTTTGAGTCGCAAAAGTCATTTTTACCATCAAATTCTATGTGCAATGAATGTTTCTAATGTATTGGTTTCCAGATCCGTATTGTTACAGACCTACATTTGTTTCTATATTAACCGAAATGCAAAAATGCAAATCCCAAAGTTTTGCTTGCTGTTTCATTGTGTAATTGTGTGTTTTTATTATTCAATAAAAAAGGCTTGCAATGAAAATATTTGAGACCAAAAATATTTGGTCCCAAACATTTTTTTTTTGTTTGCAAACCTTTTGTTTTTTGACATCTCTCTATTGAATGAGCATGTCTCCTGTGTTGCGTTGGAAGCAATACAAAAAAGATTGTTTTGCTAACTACGTTTTGGATTTGCATTTGAATCATTTATTTATTTTACTTATAATAAAACATTTTTGATTACAGCCTTGAAACTTTTGCTCTCAATTCTTTTTTTTCCCCTTTTTTTTATTGCAAACTGTTTGGTTCTGTTTGGTTAATATAGAAACAAATGTAGCTCCATCTCTGCTAGAACTGCATAATAGCCATCATACAGTTCATCTCCGAGTCTGTATGATAAGATTTGTCTGGAATAATGGAAACTAAGAATATAAGAATTTACATTCTGAGACCAAAGGCTGAAAAGTTTTAGACCAACATGTTAAGATTTTTTTTGTTATAGCGTTTCACCGTCTGGCCAAACTGAACTTACTTGTGTCTCCAGGAAACAGGCAGGGAGTGTGAAGTCTGTATTGGTGTGATGGTGTTACAGAGGAAGTATCTGTGCTGGTAACATTCTGCCTGTTTTTGTGCTCGTCTCAGAGTCAAAGAATATTCCAGATCCTGAGCTGGTGGTGAAGTTCGGTCCAGTCAACAGCACGCTGGGCTTCCTCCCCTGGCACATCAGACTCACTGAGTTCATGTAAGATGTTCTGTCACTTTAACTCTCTTCTTCTTTTGCTTTTCTTTAACTTTCTTTTGATTTTCGAAATAGCTGAAGCACAAAATCACTATTTAAAAGAAAAACATTTTTTTTTTCAGGTAAATAATACATAAAACGGATTCAACAATAAAACCTTGGGAAATAAACAACAATTTGAAGAAATGAAAAATGATTTAAATAAAATCCACAATTACATTATTATTATTGAATAAGTTATTTGAAATAAATAAAATAAATTGTCAAAGTTTTTCTTATTAATCACTAAATGTATGTGGGAGCCTTTTACTGTTTTAGTTGATCAGTGTGGATCCAATTTAGTAATAGTAGTGTTATCATCATTTTTTCATCTTTCACACAAAGTGCATAGCAAATAAAAAATATAAAAAGCAAAGTAACAATTTATTAGAATACAGATAATAAAGTGCATTTATTTCATGTAGAATTTGGATCGATTGATCAATTTGAGTCATTTTCAGGAATAAAATTCTTTGGTTCCAACTTCTCGTATCTAATTGATTTCTGATTTGGAAAGAGGAGAAAGGGAAAAGTGGTGCTCCAATTGTCAAGTTATATTCTAGATTTGCCTTCCTGATTTTCCAGCTTTGAGCCATGATCAGAGTGAGTGTGCAAAATGCACAATCTAACCTAAAATATCAATTTTGGATGCAAACTCTCCTTTACACAGTAGATGGCAGCACATTCAGTGTTGGTTTTGATCAGTTTGATGTTTGAAATCTACTGTTGTCTTCTGCTCTGCCCTCAGCTCGCTCCCCTCCCACAGAAACGTCTCCTATGAGGACCTGCTGGGAGCCCTGCAGCGGTACAGTCTGTGTCATCAGCGGCTCGGCCAGTGACACGTGGGCCGGTGTCGAGTTCTTTGCATCAGGAACAATGCAGGGTCGGCGCAGTAGAGACGAGAGGTGGTGACAGGTGGCAACCCCCCCCCACAAACACACACATACAGACCCACACACAGACACCAAGCACACACGTACAATTCGCTGTCGTGTCGATATCCGCTCCTGGATCCCTAACAGGCTGACGAGGAAACCAGGAGGCATAGCCAGCCAGCTCACTTCCTGCCACCAGCTCTTGTCTTATAATAAACTGACATTCCAGAAGTTCTGGAACAGACTCTCCAGGCCAAGAGAAAATGTCACATCAGAGACTCGCACTGACATGAGGAGACTGTCTACAGACTCAGAGCACCACAAACCCTGTTCTGTCCTCTCAGAGCCTCCGGTTTGTCATTCATTGTCCAGCTGCTGTTTACTGCCGAAGCCTCCACTCAGCAGACAACAAAGAAGAAACAAGGCTTTGTGCCCATCCTGGGAAATCCAGCTGCAAGTAGAGAGAATCTCAAACCACCGACAAACACTTGAGCTGCACAGAGGAAGTGAAGCAGAGGGACTGAGTGATTAATGATGTGTAAATATGATAAATTCATGTGGCTCTGTGTCCGTCCCTGTTGCCTCCAGCTTGCGTTCATGTGTCCATGTGTAGCGTCACCTCCCAACACATGCAGAGGTTTGTTTAAGGCTCATGTTTGACTGCTCAGAGCTCTGAAATAAAGAAATGCACTGTTTCTGCATATGTGCTTATATGGAAATCTCATTTCAACTTGAACGTCATCATCTTCTAATTAAACTCCCTCCATATACTGTGCAGAGTTCTGTACTTTTATGACAGTTGAAATTTGGTGATATGTGTTAAAAGCTCCATGATAAAACAAGTAATTGGACCTTTTAGCTATTTCTTTGTCAAACAACTGTTTACTCTTGAGTCTTATTTTGTCATATTTAACACACAAAGTATGGTCGATTGATAAATAAATCTGACAGATGCCCTCAACACATCAGATTAATCCTTGCTGTAGCTCATTTTGTCAACAGAACACATTCTAAACAGCAGTTAATTTCTTGAACTTGGAAACAGCAATTTGAATAAATAATCTTAAGGTGCACTTAGTGGGTTTTTCAAAGTTTTAACCACATCTCATGGACCTGCTCAGTGGATAGAGGTCATGTAGGTTTCAGTTTTGAACATAGTTCCAAACAACTGATTCCATTATTTTCAAGTCAATTAAAGAGGATCTATTATGAAAAAAAAAAAACTACTTCAGTGCTTGTGTATAAATATTTAGGTCTGATGTTCCTGCTAAGAAACAAATGGTTAAAAAAGACCAAACACATTTTTTGCGGTCTGGCCTCTGTAGCATTGCAGTAGCATGGCTTAGCACAAGCCATTTAGAAATATATCCTGCTGTGCTGTCACAACAGGACTGAAAGTTAATAGTAACCTCTTCTGGGCCCTTTAATGAGCCATTTCCATCAACTTAAGGACAATGAGAGGTGGTTAAAAGCCCTGGAAAACAGCTTTAAGAAATATCTGGCTTACTCTTGTGTTAAGCGCTTTTAAATCTTAGGCAAACCTCCTTCACGGTGGAACATCATGTGGTGTCTTGTGATCTGGAGATGCATGAACAGCACAGGTGGTATAAATAACAGCCATGGTACAGGATCTGCTGCACACGATTTGATTGGAGCCATTGTACACCTGTGCTTTTTGTGCTTGCTTGTCAAAAAATTGCTGTTAAAGAAAAGGGTCTGTGGTGAATTACAAAGTGGTGACTGTTCTGTTTCACTATCTGAACTTGACAAGAAATAATTGCTTGATGGACTACTGTAGTACGGATGTCTGAGAAAATGTGACATTTAACTCCTGATTGCTAGGACACAAAGTTTTATATGTGAAGATAATAAAATCATTGTCCCAAGATGAAGAATTAAATGGGCGTTTTGGAATTGTTTTCCAAGCTTAAAAAACAGCCACTGCTACTCTTATGTATATAATCCTATTAGAAGTGTGTTAAACCTCACACACTGACAATGGGGTCCTTCACGATAAACCAGGCCTGCGTAGAATCGATCACCGGTGTCCGCCGAACAATGCATTCCAGTTAGTTGGCTAGTTGTGTGTCTGATTTAAGCCAGAGTCTACTCTGACATCATGCAGACGTTAGCAACGATATTCTCACGAGATCAATGCAGCTGAAGTTTTTAGAGGCAGCACCACAGTTGCTCTCCACTGACTGCAAGATCTTTTAAGAATTATAATTGTATAACAAAACAAGCAATAACAGAGCTTTATAAATGAAAGAAAATGATACAATACCACATACACACATCATACAAATCATTCAAATAAAGTACCTATAAGAACCTTTTCCTGTTTTTTTCCATAATTTTAATTCAGTAATACAATTTCCTAAATGTAGGGATTGTGTGATTAATAATTCAGAATTGTAACGAAAATGTTACCTCACTTTTTCTTACATTAGTGTTTGCTTATTATATTGAAATAATCAAACAGTAATGGAAGATGAAGATAAACAATAAAAACAAACTATTTAAATAAATTGGGACTTCTTCCCACACCTTTTGGATTAAAGGGTTACATTGAAAATGTAAATTAAAGATTGTGTTATTTTTTGTTTTTGCTTATTTAATATATATTTGTAGCATGAGACTAGTAACCGCTAATTAAATAACGGTGCCATAACTATCTGTCTTCTGCAAACTACAAGTGGAGACATATGGATCAAACAGGATGTGAATATATCTGTGACTTCCTGTATATTCTGCTTTGAAGGTGGCTGGATAAATTCCGACTTCACTGCAGTTTGTCGTCACAAAGAGTTATCAAAGCCATTTACTTCGGGACAGAACAACCACCACAATATCTCTGGCTCTGTTGGAAAATGTCTCCTGTAAAATCCATTACACTTCTTTTCTCCCCTCTAATCCCATCTTTCTCTTTACACATGTTCAAATTCTTTTCCAACAGTCCCTGATCCCTGTCTCGCTTCACATTACATTTCTAATCAATAGCACAAACCTCCAGTATCAAATAAGAACTTACTTGCAGTGACTAAGCATAATCCATCCTACCTAAAAATAGTTTTTACAGTTTTGTGTTTTTATTGAACAGAATATGTTGAGCGCACACTGCCTGGTCACTATGTGGGAAGAATGTTTGTTTCATGGACAGTTGTCTGGATGAGAACTTTAATCCCTGAGATGAATGCACACTGTACAACTAGCAAATCAAATGCTAGCTGCTCCACTGCTGCCAACACTCCAATGGAGAAACAGCAGTAAAGTCCAGAATTATTATGAAGACAAGAAGGAAACTTAAAGGTGCTTATTGGAAGTATAACTCACTATACCTTTGTATTAGATCCCTGCCTAGGACACTCCCCCTAGCAAAGGTTTTAAATGTATCTGTACCTAATTGTCTGTAGTGGCCCCAATTGTTGAATTATACATTAGATATTGTTACATTATATGACTCCATAAACGCTAACACCAGACAATGTAAACATTGGGAAACTGCCGCAGCCAACAGTTATTGTAATTATAAAGGAATGGCAGTCAAATATCAACTGGTACTTAAGTGAGTAACTGTTGAGCTGCCAATTGGAAACTCTAGGAATAGCATGACCATAGAGAAAATTTCCTATCAAACTATAAAAGGTAAATTCCATCTATATAGCCCAAAATCACAGATTTTCCCCAGTGAGCTTTACAGTTTGTAGAGCAGTACATCGGCTGTCCTTAGCCGATACGCACAGATCCTTGCCAGATACTTGCCAGATCTAACTATAAGCTTTATCCAAAAGCTAAGTTTTTAGTTTGTTCATAAATGTAGGGAGGGTGTCTCCCCCTCTAGACTGAGACAGGAAGATGGTTCCACAGGAGTGGAGCCCGATTGTTAGAATTCTATGTCCAATTCTATTTCTAGAGACTCTGGGAACCTCTAATAAGCTGTAGTCTGGGAGCACAATGTTGTAGGTGGATGCTAAAGAACTATGAGATCTTTAAACTAAGATGGAGACTGGTGATTAAAGATCAGGGAAACCAAAATCTGAAATACTGATTTTAATATATTAAATAGGCTTAAATGTACTCCTCAAAAATGTAAAAAAAAAAAAAAAAAAAAAAAAAAAGTCTTTCTGCTATTCCTAATGTCATTCTGGAGCTAGGCCTCATTGTGGAATTAGAACACATCTAAAACTAGGGCCGTATTATGTTACCATGGATGTATCATAAAAACTGGATACTGGAGGGGAAAATGTCTGCCGTTCATTTCAATGTAAGTTGCTCACCTGGCGCATTCCCCCAAAAAGTTCCTGACTTCAGTTTACTTCTGCATTATTGAGACTGTGCAGTAGAGTCACCTCCCATGATGCTCTGGGGCCTCCCATCATGCCCTGAGGTGATCAGAATGTGCGAAATTTTGGGTCACATGGGATTTTTGTTGTAGTACCACGCGTGGCCACTGGGAAAAAAACAGCGTGCTGCTGAGAGGCAGCATATCCAGGTCTTATAACACATCCATGTATATAATGCAACCCTAGTTAGCAGTGAATGGTTAGGAGTGAATGGTGTGTGTGCCCCACGATAGACTGGTGACCTGTCTGGGGTGCATTCCTGCCTCTCACCTGTAATGTGCTGGGATTGGCTCCAGTAGACCATGTGACCCTAATGAGGAATAAGCAGGTATAGAAGATGACTGACTGGCTTTATAATGACTTCCTGTGAGTATACTTCTGTTTACTACAACAGCAGCCTTTGATACTTATTTCTTCTATTTCACTGTGGTTATGTCTTTTTAAAACTGAACCAAGAAGATGACAGATGATTCATTAACCTGAGGTATGCCTATGCTGTGTTAAAGGACTTGGACATTCTTTGTGGCTCACCAATTGTCCTGTTATTTCTTGTGATTCTTAGCACTGATAAATGAATATATTAATAAATGAATTACTAAGTCATAGACAATCATGGTTCTAGTTGTAGTCTTTCCAGCTTTCCAGGTTATCTGTTTGTTCTGTATTCCTTAATTACACAAACTGGAAGGTTTTCTCTCTTTCTTTCAATAGTTCTTTCAAATTAAATATTAGCAGTGGTTATATATTTTTCAACTGCCTAAATACGGTTCATACTCACAAATAGAACATCGTCTGGATATCAAGTGCTGACTTGACCATAGCTTTCAAACAGCTAAATTATGCTGCCAATTTAGAACTTTCCATTAACAAATAAAATTACTGTATGAAAATCCACAACATTTTTTTTCTCTCTTCACATTATAGAACACTTATTTTCCTTTAACATTTTTTATATTGATTGTGTTCATTTTTTTCTTTTTTTTCTCAGTTACATACAAAGTTAGTTAGGTATCGAGGTTTCTGAACAACTGTCTCAGTGGCCATGTGTCACCTGAGATGCTAGCGATTGCGTCTGAGGATCCTGCCTTCCACTTCCACCTTGTAGAATCTATGACCGGCTTGGGTCATCACCTTTGCCCTCCTCCAGGTTGTGTTTGGCTCAAGTGGCTGAACTCGCACACAGTCTCCAGCTTTTAATGTGTCCATATCTTTTGCTGTACAATCATAATATTTTGCTTGCCTTGGTTGGTTATGCAATAGTCCTTCTTTGATGTCCATCACTTTTGGTCTCAAAAGGCATACTACGGTGGGCACCATAGTCCTTGTCCACAGGAGCCTCTGTGCTGAATTTGTCTCTTTCTGCTGCCTACTGTCTGCTGACCTGCAGATGCTGCTGGAAAACCAATGCATTATGTCAACCGGTACGTGTTTCTTGTCTCATTCACACTCTTGTTGTATGGTGTTTAAAATGGAGACAAGGTTTGCTCCAGGTGGGACTGGTGAATTAGAGCGGCAAGGTATATGGGGTGTCCCCGTTAAAGGACAGAGGCAGATGTCCATTATGACGACGTTGGTCAGAGGATGCTTAGGATCTAGCAAGACTGGGTGGATAGTGTCTTGTGGCAGCTGCTCTGCTCTCCGTAACCTCCCTCCTACTCTAATAAGTCCTGAATCCTTGTCATACTCAGGAGATAGGGAGCCCAGACGACTGGAGGCTGGCGGTCAGCCAGAGGTGAGAGCTTTAACCTCCTCCGGGAATGACTCCAGTTGCACCTGAGGAGGAGGTTCTCGGCTTTGATGTAATCAGCTGCCTCACTGGGTGAGTCAGAGTTCCGGTTGGCCGCCCCGTGAAGGGACTGTGCGGTTGTATGCATCAAATCCTTCCACATGGAGAACTGGCTGAGGTTAGGGAGTTGAGGACAGGTGTCAACTATTACATGTCCACAGAAGGAGGATTTATTCAGCTTACCATCATCCGTGTCTGCATAGGATGTTGGGCTGGTCGGCCAGTGATCCTCTGTGTAACGCAGAAAATCAGGACCTTGATGCCAACGATGTGGTCTGGACAGCTCCTTCAGGGTCTTGCCCCGAGTGATGTCATCAGCAGGGTTATTTGCACTCTCCAGTTGTTCACTTCTGTGAGGCTCTGTATCTCAGCAACATGTGTACCCACAAAGACTTTGTAGTGACAGGATTCCGACCTGATCCAGTGTAGAACTGTAGTAGAGTCGGACCAGAAAATAGTCTTCCTGATGGGTACGGTGAGCTCAGTGTGGAGAACACTGGCTAGTTGTGCACTGGTAAGAGCTGCACCCAGCTCTAGTCGTGGCATGGACAGCTGCTTCTTTAGTGCCATACGAGACCTGGCCAGGACAAAGGAGACATGGACTTTGTTTTGTGCGTCTTCTGAGAGAATACTGTTCTCATTATTGAGCCAAACATCAGGAGCCAACTGCACCAAACAACGCACCAAAAAAAGAAAAAAGTGGGAAACCAGCATGTCTAAACAGAGAGAAGTCATATAGAAAGATGTTGAATATCCATTTAATATGACAAATAAAACATTTATTTAAATGTCTTTATTGTGTCGGAAAACCCCACTTTGAAAAAACCTAAAAAAAAAAAACACTTCAGACCGCCATCACATGTTTTAGCTTGCACACGCCCAAGTGGCACCACACTTTGGGAATCCCTGGCAACTCCTGATTTCTGGGCTTGAGTTTTTCAGCATTCAACTGCTTCTCTCTGCATCTCTGTAGGAACTGGCAGAGTTTGTTGTTATGGTCTAGACTTGTGCTCTGCATAGCCTCACCTTCACCTGTGACAAGATCATTACCTGCATTGATGTAGATGCCTGGCAAGCTTTCCAGTGCTTGCATCAGCATGTGTTGAAAAACCTCTGGTGCCGGACTGATGCCCATTGACATCCTGAGCCACCTAAATCTCCCAAAAGGTGTGGCAAAAGTTTCTTTGAGAGTTTCACAGTTTCCGTGTTTTGTATTCCCCTTCAAAGTATCCATCTCCTGTGAACACATCCTTGAACTCAATCTTTATTTTATCCAAAATCCCTTTAGAATCCCTGGTGTCAGGTCTGGACACAACGAAAATATTGTGGAATACACTGGAAATAATATCAGTGGAAAATATGTTGTCATACAGTACTTTAATGAGATGCACAGCTTCGCTAGCTTTCCTGCCAAGCAGGGGGTTTTACAGTCCTCTCCAACAACTTGAAACTCCTGTCTGTACAACTTCTGGTTTCTGGGATTTCAAACTTTTACCTTGTATTTGCTGACTGGGCAGAGCTTAGACTTGTTGCACATCACCATCACTTTATCAATTTGGTCAAGTATGTCAATGCAGTTGACATACTTACATACGTGACTGCAACAACACTGCATGTCGCCCCACAATTCATTTGAAATTCACCAGCTTTTTGTTAGTTATCCAGCGAACAATTGCTGTGTGTCTTTCTATGTCCTTTACTTGATTCACAGCCTCCATGTCCTGTGTAACTGCTGTGAGTCAATATATCCTCACAGGAGTCCGAGTCTTGTCCTGCAACAGCATGCACTTTTTCCCTCTGTTCTTTGTGACTCACGTTGCTCCTGCAGGTAACTGCGAAGTAGTTTTCTTTATTACACTTTTTGCAGTTTTTCAAAAAAACAGGACATTTTATTTTATTTTCCTTCCACAGAACCTGCCTCATATTTCTGAACTTTTGTCTGTCTTTATTCTCCACTGGAAAGCATGCACGTCCACTACTGCTTTCCCCTCAATAGTCTTGCTGTGCTCATGGTTGATTTCCATAGCTCTACACACTTTCAAAGGTTCAAAATAGTTCTGTAGAAGTTGAAATACTCAACCTTTTTTATTTTTATTTTACTCATTACTCATATTTTTATAATACTCATGTATGTTTATACAAGTAAAAGTTTTAAAGTACTGGTTTCAAAAGTACTAACTAAAAATCATGTAAGGAATGTAATGACAATACTGAAATGTGTGGTGACCTCTGTTGAACCAACCAACTTCATGAAAGAACCAAAATCTTTAAAGTTTCGTAGTAGGTCAGACAGATTTCCAATGCATCGATAATACAAAGTCCAAACAAAAGCATCTATACACAAGAAATGATTCTAATCAATTCCATAATTTAAAGTAAATTATTAGTCAATTAAAAATGCATAATGGTCAGTTTTAATAAACATCAACATCAAAAAAACACTGTGGTCACAGTATCTGCACTTTGAAACTCAAGTGCCCATTTACATTATTTACTGTACAGTACAGTAATGTCACATCATGGTGGATTCAAGTGCACCTTGAAGAAACAAGAATCTACGGGTGCATTTAAGTACACCTCATTACAGCATGATCTATTCAAGTTTCTTTATGTTTTTGTTTCTGTTTGTTGAAATACTGTGTAATTATCTTGTTTTACCACAGACCTTTTAATGATCAAGACAAAATAATACAATTGTTGAAGCAAAACCAAGATTCAGATTTAATTCTATATAGTCAGATTTAAAAAAAAAAATCTATATTTTATATAATCGAATCATTCGCAGATTTTCTTTTCCGGAAAACTCCACTGTATTCTTGTTCTACAGAATACAGTTGAATCTGGATAGATTATTGGTTTTGCTTCAGTATAATTTTTATTTTGTTTTGATTTGTTTAACAAACAAATACAAACATTTAGAAACTTAAATCAATTCTGTTTTCAACAAAGTGCACCAAGAAAGCACATTACCGTAATAAGGATATAAAAGGGCACTCGTGATTTTAAGTGCAGATAGTGCTTCAGATCTTCCCTAAAACCTGTCTCTGTCATTTAACGTGATGAATCCTTGGCAAAGTGTCCACATTTCTCAATAAATTCTTGTTTCTCCTCTCTTGTTGTTTCTCTTGTGTTTCTCCTGTCATCTCACATTTCTGTTGTTTTTTTTTTATTTTTATGTTTTGACCATCTTTAGGGTATAATATTAATCATTATTATAACTTTATTATTATTAATATTAAACCCAACTAACATTTCCTCCTTTCAGCTGTGTTTAATCAAACATGAACACTGTGTATGATCAGTACACAGTTTCTACTTGAATGTAAGATTATTAAAAATATTTTGACCCCCCCAATGAAGTAGCTGCCCCTGGGCAGTTAGTACCATAAAGTACAGACAATTATGTGAAAATGTAAGGAATAGAAGTTAAAGGCCAGCTGAAAAATAATGACTTTTAATTTCTTTTCTACATAAGTAAGTTAATGAAGTATTTTTACTTGACAGGTGTTTATTATTGGTGTTTGTTTTTGTTTATAATTGTCACTAATTAAATATCACCAGTATTTTATTGCGCAATTGAAGGGACTGAAGGAAATACATTTGTAAATACTATTTGTTTTTGTTTTCAATTGTTACTAATTAATTATCAGTAATTTATGGCACAATTGAATGAACGGAATGAAACACATTTATATTTACAAAAAATACAATTACAAATAATTTTGTGATCACTTGTTGCAAATAAATGATTGATTGATTGAATGATTGATTAATCAGACTCTATCACACCAGGCTCGCTGGGTGAAATGGCGCCACCTGCGGGTTCAGTCACTACTCTGCCTGTGTTAAAAGGACCAGCTTCATCTCGCAGGCAGCTTCTGAACGGGAAGGTCTGATCCACCTCAACAACATCTCTCCACGCACGACTGTGTAAAATTACTGGACGCGGAGCACAGCCGAGCTGAACCGGCTCTCTTCCTTCTCCTCCTCCTCCTCCTCCTCTTCCTCCCCGGGCTTCCTCGGAGCAGAATGCGCTGATCCCCGCTCAGCCTGTGGAAGCATGATTTCTGTCGTCTCCACTGTGGAGAGCGTTCCCAGAGGTACTGGCACCCCGGCGCCGAATCTTTACCAGCGGATCCGGAAGGTGTTAACCAGGTAAGATCACGGCGATGATGATGATGATGATGATGATGATGATGACGGCGCTGATCCGAGCATCCCTTTATATTCACTCAACGCTCGGCAGCAGGCGCGCAACACTGCGGGCGAGACAGCGGGAAAGACAGTGGAGCGTTTCCCTATTGTTTCACCCACAACCTGTAACATCCAAACCTAACATAGCAGCCTGCTGCAGGGAAGCTGTGGCTGTGGGTGTGCAACAGATGTCAGCGTTAACAACCGTGCGGCAGCGTCGGTTCGCATGATTATCACATCATATGTGTGCTCAAGCGTTCGAGTGGGGGGCATTCCTGCACCCTGTGGTGCTGGAGCAGTGTGCTGGCACAGGAGGGAGCTGCCGTGGGGTCAACAGCCTGCACAATGGCTGCTGTCCCTGGTCTCTACTGGAACACTCTTCTTCTCTTTCTTGCCATCTGCTGTTCTTTCATTCCCGGGTGTCTCTGTTTGTCCTGAGGCTGTTGGACTGGCTACAAGCTGAATTTGAGACTAGCATATCAGGCCCATGGCAGTGTGTGTGTGTGTGTGTGATGGTTCTATTGATGCTGCCAGAGGGAGGTTACTGTAATGAAGCTTTTATTAAAAGTGGACCGACAGAACAAAGCTGGCTCACATAAGGGCAGAGAAGGAGCAGGTGAACAAATCACAAGTACACATTCAGTGGTATAGGACCACCATGTTGGATTGACCTAAGTCCCAATTAACCAGGCAGCAAAGGGGCTCCACAAGAACTCATCCAATTTTACACAAGGACATGACAGTCCTACATTTCAGGAAAGTGTGGTGCCTTTTAAACACTGCAAAAAAGAACCTGTTGCATAACAGAGCTCAGCTGACAGTGGATATATAAGGCTTCTACAGAGATACTGATAAAAATCGGAGAAGTTAATGAACGTCTTGTGAATCAAACATTTCATGGGTCATGAAGAATGTTCCCTGTATGGAGGACATGCATATGGGTGGAAATACCATTGAAGCCAAACTTTTAATCAGCTAATATTGATTTTCTTTTTGATAGAGATCCCTTACATTTGGTTAATAAATTATAATTGGGGTTCCTCAAGGCTCTTTGATTCACCCCCATCTCTTATCAGTATACAATTATTTAATAAAAATATTCAAAACATTCAGCTGGGCTTATTCTAGAATTAGACAGATATGATATAATATTAACAGGACGACCTGGTTAAAACCTTCTTACCCTTCAGTTAAAGATGAGGGGCTATACTACAAACATTCTGATTTATTAAAAATTCCGATTGAATTACCAAGTTGTTGGCTTCTTCTGGTTTGCATGATTCTAATTACGTTTTAAATGCTGTTTGATTTCCAGGTTAGACCTTTAGTGTATGTGCTGATCACCTAGTCCAGCTCCGGTCCAGCTGGTCTGGAGGAGCTGTAGGTGTAGCTCGATTTCAGTCCCATTATCTGGATGTGTTAGTCCAAATTCATAACTTTGACCACAATCACACTAACATATTCACATGTACTTTAAAAGTTTTAGTTGGAGTAACAAAATAATTACTGTTTTATGTTTCATGCAATGTACCGAGTGATTTAGGAAATTCTCAGGCAACTCAGAGCAAGAAAAGCAAAGAAACCTGTTAGAGCTGTGGTTGACCCTATTGCTACAACGGATGTGATTGGTTGATCAAAAAATAAAAATGCACATGTTGTGATCATGAATATTCATCTCCATTGAATAAATTATAAGCTATACTTTAAAGTAGCTGCAAAATGTCACAGTGTGGTGAAGTTTGTCTTGTCGTTTTTTTCCCCATGCCATTTCCTTTTTTAATTGTGAAAACACAATATACAGCAAAATGGTATTGTGACTCCCCACTTAGAGTTGTATGGATTGAGACAGGGTGGAGGCTTAGTTTATGACTACATCACCCACTTCCACACCCTGCTGGCAAAGAGTGGTTGGAAGGCCACAGTGTTTGCGTGAATCTTTGCTTTTGGCGCGTGAAGCCACAGTGAAGCTATTGGTGCCCTTGGACCTGCCTCAAACTGATAACCATATCCACAAACTTCATCAGCATCGTTAAAGCTGAACATCATTGGTGAGGTACCAGCACTTCCCGGCACCATGCAGACCAGATTCCTGAGGCTTGATGCCTGACCAACCTTCCCTTGTCACCATGGCATCGGAAGCAGAAACTACGCAACTTGGCGGGATATGGCCGATGCTGGAGGAGAGATGGGAGCAGGGAGTTAAATCACCTTGTTGCTGTCTGTCTAGCCCAAAGACCTAAGCCAGTGTGTTTGCCCCTGGCTTCAGAGCACATTTTGTGGGTCATCACATCTGTCAAGATAATTCACCACACCACCCATACTGATCTTAGGGCACTGATCCTTGGCATCACCATCTCTAAGGGCTGTCTATATTCAATCTCCGGGCCAGAGAGGGAGACTATGAACAAATACATAGAGACCTTACTGAATGAGGTACTGGTCCCTTCATCAGCAGGCAGAGCCGGTTCTTCTTTGTGGCCAAGAAGGGTCCTTGGATTTTCCAACTTTTACAGGCACTTTATCAGAGGTTTCAGTGCAGTAGCAGCTCAGCACACATACTCACCTGCTCCAAGGTGCTATTCGCCTGTTCACCAGAGGCGGAGGCTGCCCTCTGAAGCATCCAACGGAGGGATTGGAGTCGTCTTCTCACAGCAGGAAGATGCATCCTTGCACCTTTCTGATGCAGTGCACCTTCAGCCAGGGCAGAATGGAACTACGACCTTAGCAACAGGGAGTTGCCAGTTTTCAAGGAGGCTCTGGAAGAGATGAGACATTGGCTGCACGGGGCTGAACATCCACTCATCGTGTGGATTGATCATAAAAACCTTGAATACATATATAAAACCAAGAGATTCAATTCTCACCAGGCCAGTTGGGCACTATTTTTAACCGCTTTTGCTTTTTCCTTCCTTACAGGCTGGGGTCCTGGAATGTCAAGACGACCCCTGTTAAGTCTTTATGACCCTGAGCCTATTTTCAAGGAACCAAAACCAATCCTTCCACTGACCTCTGATGGTGACTTGGCAGATAAAAAATGAGGTGAAGCAAGCAAATGGTGAGGTTCCACCACCTAGTGGGTGCCTAAAAAACCTGGAGGCCAACCGCCAGACCGAATGCCAGAATCAACACCTGGAGACCGGCCTACAATGTCTAGTGCCCCCAAACTCATTGACATGGAGCAAAAACCTGGTCTGGGTTGAATATGCCCACCACTCTCTACCCATCTCTTCCACTGTTTTTCACCGTTGCCAAGAATCTTCACCTCCAGGTTACCTCCTTCAAAAAGCTGTCTGTGGTTCGTGGGTGCCTTCCCCAATACCAAGAGCATTGATCCTGCAGTTGTCCGTCTCTGGCTGCCTTGCTCCCTCTGTGTCCACCCCGCCTTCCTTCAGGGGTCAGTCAGGTCACACCGACCAAGGAGAGTCCCATGGTTCTAGCCCTCCTTCCCACTCCACTTCCTGAGATGGTAGACAGGGGTCCTGTCTACTCGGTTAAGAGGCCATTGGCTGTACTACTGTGCAACATACTTTTGTGTAAATAAAGAGTCCTTTGTATCTTTTTGTTGTACGGAGCTTAACTGTCATGCCACTTCCAGAGAGTCCTCATGCAAGTTTGTGATGTGTAACCATGGTAACCCATGCCAACCTAGTGTCAAATATAAAAATATATATTACACCTAGTATAGTCAAACCTTATACTGTTTAGGCGTTGTTGATGTTAGACCAGAGCTGACATTGTCAATTGAACTGTGGGATATTTATGGCCGCATTGTGTCCAAACTTGCATACAGTAATGTTTCTGTAATATATTGGTTTTATACTAAGGTTTTAGACATACTAAAAAATACATTGTTTACATTGTTTTACTATAACAGTGTGGGATAGCATGTTAATCTGTGAATATTCTCGTTCATCCAGGCCTTTGTTCTCTCTCTCAAATTAAATTAAGGCAACTGGACCTGTAATTGTCTTTGCCTCTCATCTAAGGGGCTTCATTAGTTCATAGGCATTGGTCTGACTAGTCTGTGGTAGTCTGACAAACAGTAAAATGAGACCCAGGTATTTAACCTCTGTGGGTGTGTTCAACAAAAGTACCTGTGAAAGTAGGTTTCACTTGACTATTGTTAGTATCTCAGTGTAAGACAGTCGTTCAGATCTTGTGGCCCCTGGAGAACAACAGTTGTTAGGGTCAGGTGAAACATTAGTGAACAATGATCATGGCCACAATGGGGGACACTGGTGAGCCCATTGTATGGCCATTCTTTTGTCTGTAGAATTTGCTGTTAAACTGGAAATATGTAGTGTTGAAGCATAAATCCAGTATCTGACTGATCTGATCTGGTTTGAGCTTGGTCCTGTATTGTAGAGTGTTGTCTTGCTAAATGGTACCTTACAGTTCCACCGCCTCCATGGTTGGAATCAAGGTTAATAAAGAGGTCACATCATACGACACCATGGCTTCATCTTGTTCTATTTGTTCTAATTGTTCTGTCAAGTGAAACCAGTACTTTGACAGGTACTTTTGGTGAACACATTCAATGAGGATAAATACCTGGGTCTTACTAAACTGTTTGTCAGACTAGCACGGATTACTAAGGTTGATGCCTATGAATTGATGAACAGCCTTGGATGAGTGGTGAAATGTTTTCCTAGACAATTACCAGTCCATTTGCCTTGATTCAATTTAAGAGAGAGATAGCATGTTAGCAACTAAATAGCATGTTACTATATCATTTTTTGTAATTTCTAGTCTCAACCGTAAGTGGAAATTCTTAAAATATATCATGGTTCAAAGAATTTTCTCGGAATTTCATCACTGAAAGCAACTTAACTTTTCCTGTACTTCATAAATACGGTCCCTGATACTGGTATACTGGTGCTATTACTGACCCATTACATATTATCTTATGATTACAATTCCTAACAAAATGTTTCTGTTCCTTGTCTTTTGTCTTCTGCAGGGACCTATTGGTGACTCTGGCCCTCGGTCAGGTCCTGTCCTTGTTAATCTGTGCTATCGGTCTGACCAGCAAGTATCTGGCTGATGACTTTCACGCTAATACGCCAGTGTTCCAAAGCTTTCTCAACTACATCCTGCTGTTCCTGGTCTACACCACCACACTGGCTGTGAGGCAAGGTACAGATAGGAATGATCCTGAAAGACTTCTGAATTTAACACCCATTGTAGACAACATACTGTCCTTAAAGGTGAAATGAAAAATACTTTTTCCCAGTTTTCCTGTCAGAGTATTTTCTACTTTGCTCTTTTCTTATCCTGTAAAACAGCTTCAAATGTTTGATGACTCATCCTATACTCAGGAGTGTTTACAAAAGTTCATCCATTCAAACGTGACACTGGGCGAGTAGCTCTCTATACCTGACATATGAAACCACACATTACAGATTGTGGGTCCCAGTAGCTAACAGATCAATACGGAGACAGAGAGAGAGAGAGTAAGAGATGTTTGTTTGTATATCAGTCTGCAAAAACTTTGTTTTAATTTCCAAATCGACATGGAGGTCTGAAGTCTAATTAATGCATCTCTCCCTCCATGTGTGGAGCATAGACTGTAAATAATGGACATAGTCAATTGGGCATCCCTAATGGTAATGGTTTTCATGGTCTCCTGTGTTGGCCAAAATCTTGCTCTTATATTATATTGTACATGTGCTGGCTCCAGTAGGAGGTAGGCAACAATATACTCAGATACTCCAGCTATACATAGTAGGAAACTAGTATTTGACTCCACTGTAAACTAGATATGCTTGCTTTTCCAGTTAGCATCTTATACCCTGCTACTATGAGATGAGACTATCTCTGAGGTATCTTTGCACAGCCCATTTCTTGGGTCTGATGTACTCTGGTAGATCCTGGACTTAATGGCTCTTGTGCTGCCATGATTAGTGTGTCTCTCTGTTGTTTGTTAGTCCAGCGTTTCTTAGGCATTGGTAGGTTTTCTATGAGTCACTTCCTCTATCTGACAGTGGAACATGCTATGTAACGGCTTGTCCCTCCATGTTCTCTGCTCCTGTTCCTCCTTGCTCTCATTAGGTTTCAGCTGTATGAGGCATTCACTTAGGAATTCATCCTTTGGGGCCATCTTCTTGATATATTCTTGGATTTTCCAGGTTTCATCCTGGACAGTGGAGCTTTCTTGTTTTGATGTCTGTGGCTTCTATCTCTTCCTTTAGCCATCTTATGAACCCAGCAGGGTATCTAATGATTGGCAGTTCATATATGTTTCATATACTGTACATCCAGTGTCTGGGTTGCATTATCTATGACATAAAGATGAGAAATAAAAAGAGAGATTACACTAATGTAGCACAACAGTCTAGAGGTTTAGTTTGTGCCAATAAAGACATGGAATATAACATTGAAATATAGTGCTAATGTCAGATTATAAAGAATTGTGTGCATTATTAAATAGACTACCATTCAGTGTGGATCTATATTATCAGATTTCTAACATAAGGCCTAGTGTACCACTTAATGCCGTGTATTATTCCAACATCTGTGATGGCCAGGTTTCACAAAAGTGCTGCACTCCTTATACACAGATGGTGGCATTTTCACATATGATTGACGGTCGCAAATTTCAGATACAATTATGAGGCCTAATGAAAAATAGAAATAATCTCATCCTGAAAATTTGGTGGAAAAAATTTAACTGGCTGAAGCTTTGAACAGTGAATGCATTTTCATTAGTAAAACTAAAACGAACAAAAAAGTGCAGCTGTATGAAAATAATGTCTTCAGTGTGTTTCCACTAGGTTTTCTGGGTGTATATTCAAAAGGGATACATTTCCAATTTGGATCATATCTTGCTTTTGTCCCTAGATGCACTTAGTATAAGTCGCTTTGGGGGAAAAGCCTTCATGTAATGTAATGTAATGTCAAATTTAACTTACTGATGCTTTATTATTTTCATTATGTTCTCTGTGTGTCTCCCTGTCTACCAGGTGAAGGAAACCTGTTGGCTATTCTGAAGCAGCGCTGGTGGAAATATATGATTCTGGGTTTGATAGACATCGAAGCCAACTATCTGGTTTTGAAAGCTTACCAATACACTACACTATCCAGTGTACAGGTTAGTGTGTGTGTGCGTGTGTGTGTGTGTGTGTGTGTGTGTGTGCAGCAAACAAGTCTACTAAAGAGGTGAAATATGCATTTTCTTTTTTTTCTTTTTTTTTTTTTTACCAGAAGTGAATTATTTGACAACAATAACTTTTTGGAACAGTGCCAACAATTCTGCTGTCCTCATCAATGTGATAATCTTTACTGTATGCTCTTACTCTCTAATCATCTTTAACAATTAGAAGAGTTTGATAGAGAAACAGTGTATTTATTAAAGCGATATAAATGGGAAACAGGGCTATGTGCACTTAAAGATGTGTTACGTCTGCACAGGGGACATACTGCGCTGCGGTAAACCTGCTGTGATACACATACCCTTCCATGCTGCTACCACCCTGCACTGTACACACTCAAATGCAGTCTGTATTTGAGCTGAACAGGGCGTTCAAAGCCCTGGGCACACGTCAGAGCTCGGTTGTTGTTTGTAGTATTGTATTTAGCAACGTTATTACCACCCCTTGCAATTTTCACGTTACAAATATTGCACAGAGCCGTCAGACTTTTTGAAGTTTGAAATGTTTCCAAATGACAGATTTGTCTCGGTCTCTCCCTTGCTCCATGTTGCTCCGTGTTGCTGTGCTGACGTAACCAGCTTGCAAACATAGAATTGAAGTGACTAGATGCTGCAACTGTATTGCTGTGTATGATATTAATTTAAAACAAACGTTGACTGGATTGGAAAGCTGGATCGGCCTCGTTCATCCGAAATCCGATCCAACTAATTGGTCATTGTCAGAGCTGATATCCGATATCCGTATCGGATCGGTGCATCTCTACTAGTGATTATCATTGTCATTTCACAAACTTAGTGCTTGGAGATGAATAGTCTATGTTACAAATTGAAATTGGGTGTTTAAAAGACATTCAGCAGATGGGAAAAAGGATGTAGAGGGTTTTAAAATGGGCTTATCAGTGGGAAGTATATTGTATTTAGAACAAGTAGTCCTTAATTAACAATTAGTAGTTTCTTTACATTTCAGGTTGCATCCTTCAATAACCTAATTGACTATTGACATCGTTATTTGCAGCCCCACCAAACAGCATAAATAGAGGATACAATTTAAAAAATGACTATTTGATTGAAAGCTGCTACAGAGTTGCAAGCCAGAGATGCAGGAAGTATTGTGGGTAAAGTCTGCACTATGGCTCATAAGGGATTCACATATCAAGAGTATAATTATGTTCCTGACCATACAAAGATGATCCTAGGGTTTGTCCAAAGCCATTTGACAGCATTTTCAGTGGGATTATTGTGACCATGGATATAAATTATTATTAATCTCAGCCTTGTGAGTCCCTTAAATTAGATGGATTGCAATAAGACTAGATTAGCAGAAGAAAAGGAGATGATATTTTTGTTCTACAGACACAAAAGGTCATTTGGTTTTAATATTATTATCACATAATCAGGAAAAAATGGAGTCAAAAAAGAGTTATTCTCCTTATTTGAGTCAAGGGTCTAAGGACAGGGGATGTAAAATGAGTGATTTGTGAAATTGGGCTATACAAATAAAATTGTCATGAATTGACTGTGCAAAATAGTGACAAGTTTAATATCACACACATCCACATTTCATTAAAAAACGATATATATTTAATAGAGTTCAAGTAGCAGTCCTGCTCCACCCTCAGTGGTCTCAGCAGCCCTTTAATACCTGCTCAGTCAGAACAATCCACAATCTGGCAACGATTCTCCCAGCTCAGCCAGTTGGCTCATTTCACAGCAGCAGATTTGACATTCACAAGTTTGTGCAACTTTTCTTCCTAGCTGGATATTTGGCACAAACACAAATAATGGAAAGAAAGATGTCATGTACATCCTGAAAATACATAAATTAAACAAAACAAAGCCCGGGGCCTGTATCACATAGCAGGATTAAAGGTTTAGTGAGGCAACCTCAGCTGTAACTTTGGATGTTGATGAACAGCTAATCTGCATTCAGAGCAGGTTAATTTCAGAAGATAGGACAACATTTTAAAGAGTGAACATGTTGACCAATCAATTCACTGGAAAGAAGAATCGTTCTCACAGGATTCCATCATGGACAAAAACTTCTGAGCGTTCAATAAAGTGACACGTCCAGAAGAGAAATATATATTTATATTTTATAGGACAGAAACATTTGTTTGTCATGTGATTGTCAGAGTGATGCTGACAGTGTGGATGATTTTTCTCTTTAAGCAGCTCAGAATAACATGAGACAACTGTGTGACGATAACTGAAAATAAAAAGAAAACTTGTCTTTTATTAGAACAATAATCAACACTGTTTATTGACTCCTGTATTTATAATTGACATTTCAGTCATATAGACCTCATCAGTTATTAACTACCTTCCCTCTCTTTGTTTCTGTAGAAGTCAGACATTACTTACTTATATATATTTTCAGCCATAGACAGTCCATGGATCTTGTTCAAATGAACCCACCCAGGGGAAAGACAGAACTTGGTGTGAGAATTCATCATGTGTGGTTGTGTTTTTTTCTCTGTGTCTTGCTACTGTCAGCTGTTAGACTGTTTTGCCATTCCTGTGGTCCTGCTGCTGTCCTGGTTCTTTCTCTTGGTGAGGTACAAAGCTGTCCATGTGGTTGGGGCAGGACTATGTCTGTTGGGTATTGGCTGCATGGTGGGGGCCGACATCCTACTTGGCCGCCAGCAAGGCCTTGGTGAGCACACACACAAACACACAGAGACAAAAATGAGATGTAGGAAACGACTGATTATAATGTTTACTCATGTTTCTTCCCTTCCTGTCCAGGAGAGCAGAAGCTGTTTGGGGATCTGTTGGTTCTGGGAGGAGCAACACTGTACGGGATCTCCAACGTCTGTGAGGAGTTCATAGTGAAGAATCTGAGCCGTGTGGAATTCCTTGGCATGATGGGCCTCTTTGGATCCTTTTTCAGCGGCATCCAGCTGTGAGTTTTTGCAGCGTAGAGGTCTGACTCATGAAAGTTAGTTATTTATAACATAAACAGTCATCATAGCAGCATTTATAAGGGTGAACTGTCAGGTGGCAGGCTAAAGTGTGTTATTCACAGGTGCATTAAGTGGCTGTAAATAATTAATCAGAGAATCATTTTTCTCTGCTGGTGGTACAGTGGGAAAAACACAGTAGCCCCTTTTACATAGCCTGTTCAAGGCAGCATTACATGCCTCCTCATGGTGCTGTGTATAAGGTACAAAGGTTGAATGGAGGGTCAGAGTTGTTCTGCCAATACACCAGAAAGCAAGGTAGTCAAATTGGTGGATCAGCTGTGTTAACCCTTATTGCCAGCACCCGGGAACAGCGCTGTGGTGTTCTGATGACATGCTGTATCTGTGACCCCATTCTCTTCGATTTATCCTCTAATGTTTACTTTTGACCATATACATACAGCTGACACATCACATCACATGTTATTACAATGCATACACACATACCTGCCAATAACATCTCCATGAATTGCACTGCAACAACAAACACAGCAAAGTGTGGAGCTTCTTAGTGTTTCTACACATTGAGTCTAACTGTTATTAAATCATTTTATTATTATTAAATAAACCGATTTTCTTGTCAACACCATCAGAACATTTAGCAGCAGCCACCAGAGATTTCTCAACCTACCCACTTCATGTCACTCTGTAGGTGCTAATTGGTGAGTTTAGCTCATTCAGGGTCTCTGATTGGCTACACAGTCTCTCTGTCTACTGTTATTACCCAATGTGCAAAAAGGGGTGCAACTCCATGTAGCAAATGTATAGCAACTGTGTAATTCTGCTCTTTAAATAAAGGTTGTAGCAAAGGCAGATGCATTATTTTTACAATGATAACTTACCAGGGCAATAAAATCCTCTGACCCTCTTATTTATTTATCAATCTCTATAGAGCAGGGATCTCAAACTCGCGGCCCGCGGGCCAAATGAGGCCCGCCGGACGCGAGTTTGAGGCCCCCGCCTTGATATGAAAGTTTAATGTTAGTGCTGCCCGCGCAAGTTTAGTACGGTGGCCGGGAACCCTCAATGCTGCAAATAAAAGAAATGCTGCAAACAAAAAGAAACGGTGCTGCAAATAAAAGGAAACTTCACACCGGAAGTGAATTACCGGGGACTATTATTGGCGGTCCTGTAGTTTTTTATGTGAGCGAAGAAGAAGAATACGAAGAGGAGGTGTTGTAAAGCAGAAGTAATTAGGGGGTAAATAACTGTTTCTCCAGTAGGTGCCGCTATATGACCATTATGGCCGGCAAGGATGATTGATGAAGAAGACTGGAGGTTCTGCGCATGTGCGGGTTGTTGTTCTCCCCGTGACTGAGAGGGATTTATCTTTTTTCTAATCCGGATAAAAAATGGACACTCGGCATCTGTGTGTTCTGGTCATTTACACTGGCAAGTTACCACATATTTTTTGGAGGAATACGAAGAACAAACAATTATTTGCCCCCTAATTACTTCTGCTTTTCAACACCTCTTTTTCTTCGTTCACATAAAAAAACTACAGGTGCACCGCCAATAATAGTCCCCGGCAATTCACTTCCGTTGTGTAGTTTTCTTTTATTTGCAGCATGGAGGGTTCTCAGTCACCGTAGTTAGCACTACCTCCGTGCTGAATAGTTAGGTCTGTGTCATTCGAAGGCTGACAGCTTCGGAGCAGCCGGACTATACCGGCAATGTGACCGTACCCACGGTGCCCAGCACCAGCCTGAATACACGTGTAAACCACGGACGTAACCAACCTGCCACTGTAGCAGCACCGGGGAAGGCAGCAGTGCTGAATACACGTGTAAAGTACGGATGTAAACAACCCGCCGCTGCTGCATTCTCCAGTGCTGCTGAATACACATTAAAAGAGATAAACAACACGCCGGTGTGGCTGTCACACGCACGTAAGAACGGGAAAAATGAGTGCTAAGAGGCTAACACATACGCACGCAAGCAAAGTTTTATGTGTGTGTATCCGTGTTAGCGTTAGCTCCATGCTAGCCACTAGCCTAACTTTTCAAACTTTATTACTTTTTTTATTTAATTAATTTAATATTAAACGGCCACCACAAACACTTTGTGTTTCCATGGTTTCTGACCTTCAACCAATCACTAACTGTGCCGTACTGACGTCATATGTAGGCGCAGGACCCTACCTACCAGCGGAAATGAGTTCTTTGTACGTCAGCTGAACACTAAAACTGGAACTTCAGGTAAATTGAGTTTGAGACCTCAAGCTTAAAGCACAGGTCACATTCATCCATTTAAATAGTGAATGAGTTTTACCCTACTGCAATCCTTCTTCCACTTCATACTGGTTAGTAAAAGATCCTTCATAAAGGTCTCCCTGTCTCTACTATTCGTCCCATTCCCTTCTCCATTCCCCTAGTCGCTTACTTACATTGTTTTAACTTGATAATGATTATTAGGTCTAATCTTAACCAGCAGACTGTAAAACAAAGAGGCTGATTTTGGATAAATTTTGAACAAGTGGTGTGATAAATGACTTACTGGCTTCTACATATTAGCTTGATTGATTTCCCTGGCATAGCTAGGTACTAGCTACTACTAAAATTAGGCACTGGCCCCGCCCACTGGAAAACAGCATCTGGACAAATCCCCTCTGAGAAATAGGGGGGGGGGGTCATAATTTTTCAACAATTAAGAAACACATTGTTTTACGTTAAGTAGCAACTTTGGGGGCAACTTTGGAAGGAGGGATCACATCCCCTGTGTGCCCCCTGGGATTTCCACCTATGAACGTCACCTTCAACTTAGAACTGAGCTGTTTGTCATCTTTGCCTCCATACAACCACAGAACAATATCCAGCTTGAATGAACTCAACTAATGCTTGGAAAATCTGCCCAAAAGCAGGGAGTCATGATTGATAACCAACTGTAATGTCCACATGGCCTCAATTGTTCAGTCATGTGGATTTGTCTTGTACAACATCAGGTAGATCGTACCCTATCTGTCAGACCATAACTACTGCAGCTCTCTCCTGACAGGCCTAGGTACTGTACTTTGAAACCTCTGCAGGTGATCCGGAACATTGGCAGCATGTCTGATCTTCAACCATCCCAAAATAGCACATGTGTTTGTGTTCTGTTGCAGGGCCATAATGGAACACAAGGAGCTGCTGAAGGTACCCTGGGACTGGCAGATAGGTGAGACTGCACACAAGAACGTGTTTCACAGTTATGAACAAACATAATCTGTTTGAACTAAAACATTAACAGAATTCTTCTTAAAACACACGTACGAGTGACTTAAGAATATTATGGTATTCATTGAGTTTCTTGTACTTGGAATGGCCTCTTAGTTTTGGACAAAATATACAAGTGGTCCAGACCTGCCATGTGGATGTATTCTGGACTTAATATATAATATATATATTATAATAAATTGGTATAGGAGTTAGATGTGGTCTAGAGCTACTTTAATTCATATCTATCTATATCCATACATTAAAACATGTTGAGCATCCTATTTTCAGGAAGAAGCTGCTAATGATGTGAATCATACCTCGCAAAGCATTAAATCTGGAAATGATCACAAAATACTTATCAGTCCACAGACAAATTATCTCGAAATGGACCACCAGGTGAAGCTCAACAGAAAGTGGATGATAAAACAGCACAAGGACCCCAAAACTAGTAAAACTACTACAGATTGGCTTCAAACTAAAAATAAATCCCCTTTTTGGATTGGCCTAATCAAATCCTAGACCTTCACCCAATAGAGATGCTGTGAAATGACCTCACTTACTTTGTCTATCATCACATTGAATGTTTCATGGATGTGATCAATAAAGACAAAACTGATTAAAATTGTTGATGTGTTATTAGCTTTGGCCCATTGTGTTTGTCTTATGGCTTAGATGAACATCAGATCATATTTTTTTTTTACCAATAAGATAAATCCAAAAAGGTTCACTTTCTTTTTCTTGCCACTGTACCTACATGTGATATGACCACAACATGTAACTTAGTTGTAATCCAGATGTTGTGTGTTTGCAGGTCTTCTCTACATTGGGTTCAGCGCCTTTATGTTCGGCCTGTACAGCTTCATGCCGGTAGTGATGAAGAGGACAAGTGCCACCTCAGTCAACCTGTCTCTGCTCACAGCTGACCTGTACAGCCTCTTCTGTGGCCTGTTCCTCTTTCACTACAAGGTAACAGGAGACACTGATTGCTGATGACAAATTAAAATGGAGCTAAATGATCAGCCCACTCTGTTCTGATTGGCCAGTTACCAGGTGCCACCACACAGGAGACTATGTGAACAAACAATAGTAGCATTTCACTTCTCATTCTTTATTTATTGGAAAATTGTCAAATACATCCATACTTGTTTGGATTACGATTCATCGGCAATGTCAACAACAACCCAAGAACAACCCAAGCCTGAGGAACAGATGGCTGTCTGTGGGCATTTAACAAAAAATGAGAGAGAGGTGAAGCTGTGGATGCTGTGAGACTGAATGTGAATAAATACATAGTCACTGCTTTTCACAGATATTGTGATGTATCACAGATGAACAGAAACTTTTTTGTCACTTATATACGTACATTAGTGTCAATTAGTTATGTCCCCTGGATCTAAAAAGAATGATAGTTCCACAGAAGTGGAGCCTGATAGTTGAAGGCTCTGCCCACTAGTGACTGTGTAAATGTCATGATGTATGATCATTAACAGCTAAGTAGGTGAGGTCCTAGTTGACTCCATAGTCGGGTGTGTTGTGTATTAGAGTGTAAGTGGTATGTGGTAGAGAGTGTGCATGTTGTATGGAAAAGTGTGTGTGTCATGCTGTAGACTCAACTACATGACACACAGGTACTCTACTAAGTAGAGTGACCGTGTGTTATATAGTAAAGAGGGTGTCATGTAATAGAGTGTGTGTCATATAGTGTGTATCTTGTATAGTTGAGTGTGTGTTGTGTCGTAAAGTCTGTGTGCCTCATAGTAAAGTGTGTGTCAAGTAGGGTGGCTGTGGTTGCAGCTGGACTCTTCCCTAGCAGTAATGGATCCAGGCTGAAATCTGCTGTAATTATTAATACAATGTCAATATGTCTTCTTTATTAAATTTTAATATCTTTTCAGACAGGAAAGTAACCATTTAGATTTCCGATATGTTTTCAGTTCATTCAAACAATTCATGTTCGGAAGTCCTTTCCGCTAATATTTGTCTTTGCGTTGCAGTTCTCGGGCCTCTATCTGTTATCATTCTTCATCATTATCTTGGGCCTGGTCCTTTACTCCTCCTCATCTACCTACGTGGCCCAGGACCCGCGCGTCTACAAGCAGTTCAGGAACACAGGCGGCCAGCCAGCCGCTGACCCGCCCCAGCTCAGTCCCGGAGTCCTGGAGCCCGCCGTTACGTACACCAGCCTGGGCCCAGAGCCAGGAGATGAACCTCCCATCCGCGTTGCGTAAGATGATCAGCGGGAGAGTTTATCCTGTCGCCCCGGTGCATCAGGGAGTCAGCTGCATCCTCCAGGTTCTGCCCACAGTTGTGTACAGAGTGAGAAAGAGTACTGGTTGAGCCCAGGCTGCTGAGCACGGCAGCTGGGTGATCACCCAGGTAGGTCCAGGTTTTGATTTTTATGGCCTGTATCGCAGGATGATGTCTCCATCTGCCCAGCAACGCGTTATGAAAAATCCATGTACCCAAATATGTACCTGCTAACTGAATGACAAGAATGTAATTAAAAACAAAAAGCAAAGAGAAGACGTTGAGTCCACTGTGGTCAAAGAGTAGACAGCAGTGACTGTAAATGTTCGTTCATGTATATAGAAGTAATTTTATTTAATCTCCTGTTTTCTTTTTATATCTGAATATTTGTGCTCAATCCTTATGTATAACATGCTGTATAAGTGTGTTTTATTTCTTCTGTACTTTTTGAATATTCTGCGACATGGTTGATGTTTTTACTTATTGACAAATTTAACATCTCTTTAGAATCTACAGCATTCCCAAACCCACCTGCTCTAATAAAGGAACATATTAAGGTGTCTGTGAAGGCTAAAATATACACTGGAGTCATTTAATACTTCACTTAATTCATATGAACATATGCTAGTGTGTGATATATAGCATCAGGGCTGTCACTGTTATTTTTTTTGAGTAGGTGGTTAATTTATTGTCTAGTACCAGTATGTTTATGCTCAATTCAATTTGACATATTTAAGCCAATGATAGAAATGACATAATAGAAATAAAATAAATTTATTTGGATTCCCAAACCCACAAATGTCATTAATGTGAAGAAATCTTTGAAACAACGTCTAGATCTTCATCTTTGAAACCTGATTTACAGAGAATATAGGAATTCACTGATGAGTACAGTAAACACAATATAAAACCAATGTCTAGTTAATCTGTTCTTGGGGATTCTGGGAAGTTCTATTTGACTACAGCCTTCTTATAAATAAAAGCTGACATAACTCTAAAGGCATTGTCAGGATTGATCGAGTGTCTCAGTGCAGCAGCCCAGGAATAATCAATGATCGTTAGGTAGAAGGGAGTATTTCTGACTGTTGATTTGATCTGTGTTTTATACTCCGAAGACTGTATGTTCAAATTCTAACAATGTCTAAGATGTGAATGCTTCTACACTGTGAAAAAAATAAATCCTGACAAATGAAAATATCTTGTTTTGGTACAATTAGTCCAATATTGAGTAGAATTATCTTGAATTATCTTATTCTATCGGCAGATAGATATGCTGATTTCAAGTTTTCTGTTCTTTATTTTGGTCAATTCAAGTCTGGTTTTCTTTTTTATCTTCATAAAGGGGTTACGAAGAAATCTTTTCAGTGCTTGTGTGCAAATATTTAGGTTTATAGTATCACTGTTAATGCACAAACTGTGAAATAAGATCACTGACTAATTCTGTTGTAATCTGGCCCTTCTTTGTACTGTTACTGAAATCTGGCCGAACAAAAGCCATTTAGAAATGAGCTCCTGTTGTGACATCACAAAAGGAGCTCACTCACAAGCACAAAGAGATAGACAAATCAACCGCTGTGCTACAAGTCAATGAGGATACACTTACACTGACCCAACGTTTTCAACCAACCCAAGCATAACTCAGCCCTTAAGTTAAGTGAAGTTATAATTGTTCCAAACACTCGACTTCTTCGACATGTTGGTTGCTGATGAGAAGCGGTGTCAACATGACTTTGTTGTATACACATTATTAAAAAAAAAACAGACTTCAATGATTGAAGCTTTGAAGCTTCGACCTGAAAAAAAAAACAGCTAAGCAGCTTTTTATCTCCAACTTTTGGAAAAACTTGAAGTAAACTTCTATTCCAGTACTCAATATTGGACTAATTGAACTCAATAAGAGATATTTCCCCCTGACAGGATTTCAGTAGATATTTACCGTACCCTTAAACGTCAATAAACAAAACTGCATTTAATGTTGTTTTTATCCCTCCACACTCTCCTCCTCCTCTGCTGAGGTTCTTTTTTGAGGCGAAGAAAGTAAAGCTCATCTATTTTTTTTTGTTTTTCATGTTTTTTTTTATTTTCTAAATTGACACAGTCTGACACAGACAGAGGCCCATCTTGTGCAGGACGACATGCAATAAACTTGTAAGATAGTTGTTCTAGGTGCATTCACCACCTACATCAATGATGGGTGGGTAGAACCTGGTCTGGCTCTCATTGCCTTGTGTATGCCAGTGCAGAATAAATCCACGTCTTGTTTTATGGGACCAGAAAGGGGGTTTAGTTAAAACTGTCTGTTAATCTTTTCTTAAAGAAAACTCTGGTTGGGTTATGCATTTTTTATGGAAAATTATATTTATTGGATTTTTAGAATTAACAGGACATATATTGATAAGGAAATACATGCCCACGTTATAGATAAAAGCCAAAACCAAGAACCACTGCATTGAATATTCCATTCTCTTTATGTGCTTCATTGTCCATGTCCATCTTTATCAGTGACTTTCAAGATATTTGATAAATTATCCCCATAGCTTAAAAAAGCTCACTCTCCGTTTTATCCTTTGGTGGCATAGGTTAACTTCCCCATTGTTAGAATATTTGAAAGACTGTAATCCAATGTTTACCTGTGGGAGGTTCTGTGCTTTTCCAGGAAGTTGCTATACAATGTTTAGCCTGAATTGAGCACCTGATGTTCCCAACTCATCCGAAAATAGTCCTTATATAAATACCTAGATATAGATAATGTAATAATGTTTCTTCTTCTTGGCTGCATTTATTACAGAAATCAAGGTTTATTGTTATCAAAGAGATATAACAGGGCAGGAGTAATGTATGTGTTCATAATCCATTTATATTGTAATAGTTTCAATTTGGTGTTAATAGTCCGACATTGTGCATTATGACAAATCATCTTCTAGTCAAGAGATTTATACCAGACCAAGCCAATCTTTTTCTGTGCAAGGATTCTTTAGATGCATCCACAGTCATTTTTTACAAAAAGGATACCTGGCTGCAGCCCTGAAAACGATCCAGTATAGCTATTGTCTTTATACATATCCATATCTTTGCCCATTCCACTTTCTTCTCTCTCTGAGTCTAAAGCCAGGGTCATCTCTGCCTGGAGAAAATCTACTGTTTCCCTATATTTGTGTTAAACTTGATATATCTGACCTTGTGTTTATTGTACTTTATATCACATCTTAAAAGTGTTTTTGACAAATGGATTCTGGGTACTTTTTTAGCAGATTTGTCAAAGTATCTGCATATAAATAGAGATGTAGAGGTAATGCTGTTGTAGTGGCTCTTTCTATTGTGGCCTAGGGCATAGCAGGACTGTCTACAAACCAGTACATGGACGCTCTAATCTGGGCTGTCCAATAGTACCAGAGGAGATTTGGAATTTGGAATCCTCCCTTTTCATAAGGCAGGTAAAGCAATGTGTTTAATACATCTCCATCTGGGAGATCCATGGAAGTATTCTGTAAACAGTATTCTATAAACACTATAGCATGGTCAGACTATGCTACTGTAAAAGCATTTTTCAACATTAGGAAGTGAAGTCCTAGAAATCAAACTGTAAAACAGTTGTATGTACTGGTGAATATTAGGAGAATTCTTTCTTATTTGGATTAGACATCACACAATCCAATTCATTTATAAAGTTAAGGATTACTCTACTAGATTTACTACTACTAGACTTACTACCATCATAGTTTCAGCACTATGCTATCACTAGCCAGGCTCGCGCTAGCTTGTATTGCATTGCTAGCTTGTGTAGATCTTGTTACTGGCATATATTAGTGACAGACTATTTTTTGTCTTGTTGAGTTTTTGCATTTGTTTTTGTTTTTTATTATTCCTAGTGCATTTTTGGTTTGTTTTAATGTAACTAAAGCAAGGCAAGCTTTAGTTACATTAAAGGTCTTACTAAGGGTGTATATTTGGTTAAATAGTTAGAGACTATAGTCAGAGTGGTGTGTGTCTGTCTACCTCGCCGCCATGACCGTAAATCTGAGTTCGGCATTTTTAGCCCAGTTTTGAATTCCAGCCTTCCTAAAATTTGAAAGATTATTTTTGTTTATTGATTTATTTTAAAATTTTTTTAAAAGCTAGAAAAGTGTCCAAACGTACAGTTCTTGGTTGATAATCTTCAACAAAATATAATGTTTAACAAAAAGATATGGTATTAACTATTTAACTGTAATGTGTTTGTATTATTTAATAAAGGCAAGAAGGAAAAAGGCAGACAAACATTGAAAAAGTCTATTTCTGTTAATGTGCTTTATATTAGGTGCATTGCATTTAAAAATAAAAGTAAAACAAAAAGGCCATTTTTGATATTTTTGGTCCTCCCTATGGGGGGGGGGGGGTGGTTTACTCCAGAAACATACATGCTGTTTATGTGTATGTTAAGGAACAATATGAGTTGTTTTCCCTCAGAAATTAGGATTAAGATATATTTTTATATGATTCTAATCTATTCCTCTTTTGCAGTGGCGAGAGTGACGTCCTGGAAAATTCAGGGCAGTCCCAAAATCTAAGCTGTTGTCCTGAATTCTGAATCTAAAATGCCCCAAAAATTACACTCAAACAGAATACTAAGTGAGTATTTTCTGATAAACATTAACACCGGTTCATAATGAGGTTGAGTCGACTGCATGTAGCCCTTGACTGCTGCTGAGAAGCTGCACGCAGCCTTGGCTTTTAAGTGGCTGAGTGCAGCCCCAGCTACAATGAATATTTTGTATTTATTTATTTTTTACAATTAGCGCAAATATGTTCATTCATGGGCGACACAGTTGCACAGGGGTTAGCCCTGTTGCCTCACAGAAAGAAGGTCGCACGTTCAAGTCCTGGGTCTGGGACCTTTCTGTGTGGAGTTTGCATGTTCTCCCTGTGTCTGTGTGGGTTTTCTCCAGGTTCTCCAGCTTCAAAAACATGCTGAGGTTAATTGGAGACTCTAAATTGTCCATAGGTGTGAGTGTGTGAGTGAATGGTGTGTGTGCCCCATGATAGGATGGTGACCATCTAGGGCAGGGGTCTCAAACTCAATTTACCTGGGGGCCACTGGAGCTAGGGTCTGTTTGAGGCTGGGCCGCATCAGGTTTTCCACACCTTTCCTGAAATTGTCTGTGCTCATCACCAATAATATATATATTATATATATGTAATATACATATATGTAATATATATAATTCCACTGTGTCTCACTGTTGTGTTGAAGTTCCAGTTTTCGTCATTTCCGCTGGTAGGTAGGGTCCTGCACCTGCATATGACGTCAGCACGGCACAGTTAGTGATTGGTTGAAGGTCAGAAACCATGGAAACACAAAGTGTTTGTGGTGGCCGTTTAATATTAATTAAATTAAAAAATGTAATGAAGTTTGAAAAGCTAGGCTAGTGGCTAGCATGGAGCTAACGCTAACACGGATACACACAAAACTTCGCTTGTGTGCGTATGTAATAGTGTTAGCTCCATGTTAGCCTCTTCGCACTCATTTTCCCCATTCTTGCACGCATGTAACGTCAGGTCTGGTGCTTCGGAGCACCCGGTGACAGCCACACCAGCGGGTAGTTTACATCCGTGCTTTACACATGTATTCAGCACTACTGAACCGTGGGCACAGTCACGTTGCCGGTATAGTCCGGGTGCTTCGAAGCTGTCGGCCTTCGAAGGACACAGACTTAACTATTTAGCACGGAGGTAGTGCTAACTCCGGTGGCTGGGAACCCTCCATGCTGCAAATAAAAGAAAACTACACAACGGAAGTGAATTACCGGGGACTATTATTGGTGGTGCACCAGTAGTTTATATGTGAGCGAAGAAGAAGAGGTGTTGTAAAGCAGAAGTAATTAGGGGGCAAAGAATTGTTTCTTCTTCGTATTTCTCCAAAAAATGTGTGTTAACTTGCCAATGAAAATGACCACAACACAGATCCCTCTCAGTCACGGGGAGAACAACAACCCGTGTGTTAAATAAAGATTTTTTAAAAAACCCGCATATGCGCGGGACCTGCAGTTTTCTTCATCAATCATCCTTGCATAACCTTCCATAATGGTCACATAGCGGCACCTACTGGAGAAACAATTATTTGCTCCCTAATTCTGCTTTACAACTTTACAACACCTCCTTTTCCTTCGTATTCTTCTTCTTCGCTCACATAAAAAAAAAACTAGGTGCACCGCCAATAATAGTCCCCGGTAATTCACTTCCGGTGTGGAGTTTCCCTTTATTTGCAGCGCTGTTTCTTTTTGTTTGCAGCGTTTCTTTTATTTGCAGCATTAAGGGTTCTAAGGTACTAAACTCGCGCTGGCCGCACTAATATTAAACTTTCATATCAAGGCGGGGGCCTCAAACTAGCGTCTGGCGGGCCGCATTTGGCCCGCGGGCCGCGAGTTTGAGACCCCTGATCTAGGGTGTATCTCTGCTCTCGCCTGGAATGTGCTGGGATTGGCTCCAGCAGACCATGTGACCCTAATGAGGAATAAGCAGGTATAGAAAATGACTGAATCAATCAAATTCAACTGGACATGGCTGCTGTAATAGAACAGGCACTGGGAGAAGTGGATGGTACCACTGGTACCCATTGATTGCCAAAGCTAATGATGATATGAAAGCATTATGCAAAGGGTGTAGAAGGGAATTTAGCATTTCTCATGGAGGGGAGGCAGATGTCATATTACATGCAAGCAGCAAATTACATTGAGCTAACACTGCAACAGTAAAGACCAAAACATCGGTTTTGTAGTTCTTTGAAAGACAGGATGATTCCTTGTATGGCACAATTGCTGCCGCTGGGCTTACCTCTGTGTTCCACTGTGTGACCCAACAACAATCTTATCGATCGATTGAGACCGCCACTGCTGCGGTCACACAAAAGCTGAAGCACTGGTCGCAAACGTCCTTGCACCTATAGCATCTGACTTCTCTAAGAGCATCGAGTTGAAAGACATGTTCTTTTCGATTAGAACAGATGCTTCTAATAAAGACAATGTAAAAACCTTCCAGACGAGAATGCAGATGGTGTCACTGACACCTTACTGAACAAATTAAAGGGGGGCAAACTCAGCATCCATAATGTCTCGGTCTACTCGGCTAACAATGGAGCAGTGAATTATAGAAAAAAGCACTCCATTTTCCAAAATCTAAAAAAAACAACAAGATCCTGCCTGCAAATGGCACGACTCACATCATACACAATGCAGTCAAGCGTGCCAGCAATGTACTGCAAATAGATGTAGAGCGTATCGTGGTAAAAACATTCAACCATTTCAGCTGATCTACCAAGAGAGTTGCCACCCACAAAGATATGTTTCAGTTTGCTGGTGTGGAGTACCATGCTCTATTGCACCACATCCCGACATGCTGGTTGAGGCCTGCTCCCTGCAATTGACAGAGTTGTCAACACTTGGCAATTAACCGCAGCTGTCTGCCCTTCAGCTGGAGGCTGAACTTGATTTGGAGGAGCTCTACAACAAGAACTGTGTTCGACAAGGGAGAGAAAAAGAAAAACAGCCACTCTGTGTGTTAGTTTTGAGTGCAAGCACTCAGGAGCAGGTCTGACTTTTCCACAGTATGCCAACCTGCTGTTGCAATGCGTACTCGGAACGGGTCTTTTCAATTATGAAAGGTGCCTGCACTGATGTAAGAAACAGCTGCTCATTTAACTTGGTCCTCAGTGAAATCAAGGTTAAAATGAATTTGGCAATGACTTGCACAGAGTCCCATAAATACATCCTGGGAACGAAGGGAGTTCTGGCAGCAGTGAAAAGCTTCGGCAAATATGGCGCTGATGTGCCTCCCAGGGATGCTATCATATTACCTTGTATTGAAAGTTGCGTCTATTCTTTTCTCTAAAATATGCACAAAGACAATACAGCATTTTTTTCCTCTTCTGTTTTATAGAATAGGCGAAGAGAGCGTAAGTTGCAGCAGCCTTGAGGGCGAGCCCAAGGACAGAGAACAGTGCAGCAGCCAGCAGTGATTAATCGCGGTCTCAGGCCGGAATGTGTACAAAAATACTTCAACATAATATCTGATATCATGTTCATGATTTTTATGTGTATGTTTTTTTTTTATATTCTTGTGGCAGAAATATTAATTGAAGATTTGATCTTTGCATAAAATGTGTTTGTTTTTACGAGTTTGGAGAGCTGGGGTGTAATACTTCTGCTTGAAGTCTGATCTTTGGTAGAAAATATCATTAACCAAACATATCTATTTAGAAATGCCAACACTTGTTAGTATTGCGTCATCTTTTTTTGAGAGTCTAGACTACCATCAGTTTGTCTCTTGTCTCTGTCAGGCTGCTGCCGATGGTGTTGAATGCAGCAGCATCGATTGATAGGTAGGTAAGTACTGTAAATTCTCAAATAGAGGCCAGTATTCCATTAGCAGCTGACTCTCTAATATTGTCTGATCTTGCTGTTGGCGGAGGTAAATAAAGGACTCTAATACAGGCCAGGGCTGTTATTAGAACCAACATTTTAAATGTCTAATTGAACGCAAGAAAATATATAGACTAGACTGTTTAACTCATTAGAAAACCACCAGAACATTAAAATATAAAACCTTGGCTGCAGTGGACTGGTCATGTGACATGTACGGTGGAGATTATAGGAAGAGATGAAGAGGAGGAGGAAACTGTGGAGTAGGATTAAACAGAATTGGAGGATTTTTTCTAAAGCATAGGCATAGTTAAACTGGGCGACACAGTGGAGCAGGGGATGGCGTTGTTGCCTCACAGAAAGAAGGTCGTAGGTTCAAGACCTCCTTGCTTGCCCATAGGTGTGAATGGTGTGTGTGCCCCACGATTGGCTGGCGGTGTATCCCTGCCTCTCACTGTTAATGCGCTGGGATAGGCTCCAGCAGACCATGTGACCCTAATGAGGAATAAGGTATATGAGATGAGGATAGTTAAACTTTAGAGTGGTTAGCTAAACCAGTACATTTTGTTAATGTTCTGGACATGTACCCTAGTATAACTGTACATTTACAGTAAATGTACCTTGTAAAAAACACCGTCCCGATTTTCAGCCAATCTCATCTGATCATCCAAGCTACAGCTCAGCATTTAAATAAACTTCATCACTTTCCCAAAAAGTGTGATGCTTTTCTCTCACAATTGCCATAATGAAATTGGTTAAAATGTACAAAACAGTGAAATTTATCTTTCCTGTCCAGGCAGCTCTCTGGCTGCTCAGCACATCTGATCTTAGAATGGCCCTGGTTACCTTCACTTCAAATATGACACAGCATGAATTCACCTTCAGCTCAGAATACAACTTCTGCATATCATTCTCTTCTAACACCGACACTGAGATTCAAGCAGTTACAGCAGCTCCTGCACTGACATGATGTTATTGTACATAATATGTAATCTCAGTATAAAACAACCAGTATGAAGGTTCAGACTCGTAGGATCAATGAATAACCATGATGTGATTAGTAATTGTGATGGAATAATATTGGAGATATAATAACATTTGAATGAAGATGAAAGTGAGTTTTTTTAAATGGTCTCAAATAAAAATAGATTGCAAGTTTAAAGTCATGTCTATGTTTGTTCCATATGTTTGAAATATTTTTAACTTGTCATCAGGTAAGAGCTCCATTGATGACTTTTTTTAATTCATCTCACACACACACACACACACACACACACACACACACACACACACACACACACAGCTTAACTCAGAGTTGATTGAACTTACTCAAATCATCTGTTCTGAAACCTACAACTCTTGACATCCCATCTCAGGTTCATCAAATTCAGAGTTTAGTTCGATTCAGAGTTTATTGAACCCTCTTTCTTAAACAGGGCCCAGCAGTCATGTGTCATAGGAGTCGAGTTTCTTCTGTCGTTGTTGGAAAGTTGTTTGATTGACAGCATAAGTACCACAGGCTGGTGTACTGAATAAATATAACAGCTGTATAGTAGCTCTGGTTCTTTCTTGACTGTATATCATTTTATGGCTGGATCATTCACAGTAAAACAGGATTTTCATCGTTCTCTTTTTTCTATCCTGTTGGATGTAGTGGTTTGAAGTTGCTGTAAACAATGTTACTTAAAATAATGTTAATGATGATAGTAAAAATAAAGCATCTTTGTCAGAACTCTCTGGGTCTGTGATCAGTACAATCACTGGAATCCTTTTGTCTGGTGTGTCTGAATAAGCTGCATGTTATGTTCTATTGTTAAAAACGCATAGAATCCTCCAGCACTGAAGACCTTCTCCTTCGCTCTTGGCTACTTAATGATCGACATTTTTTAAACTGATGTCACTGAGTATTAATTATTTAATCATACTTAGAAAAATAGTATGATGCAGTACAATTGTTATTCTATTTTATAATTGATAGCCACTGTTTTTACACTTGTTTTTCTATAGTTTTTACACTATCTTTGTGGTATTTGTATATTTTGTATCCAGGTACAGCAGGGGTGACTGATTCTGCTCCTGGAGAGCTACTGCTGTTATTAACTTGTTATCAAGCCCTTCACAAGCTTCAGCTGCTTGATATTGAGTTGATAATTAGGATCAGGTCTGTTTGAGTGGGACAGTTCCTAAACCATGCAGGGCAGTATCTCTCCAGGAGCAGGAATGGACAGCCCTGATATACAGTTACAGTATTTACTATTCAGGAAGCCAAAGACAGAATTTCATTACCAAATGCACTAAAAATACATACAAAAGTGATGATCACATCTCTAGTAAGAGTAAACTCAAATTTGACAGATTTGTCAATTAAATCAACGTATCTAATATTTGAATACGAGTCAAATAGTTGATAATTTGATGATTTGTCAAGGACATTTACTTTTTTTTAGCTTTTACTCAAGTAAAGAATATAAGGGCCTCTTTCTAGAAAAGCCAGTTTTTAAGGGGTAACTTTTTTTCATTCATTCGAGAAAAGAAAAAATGCTGCTTCATTTTTTCAGTTCTGAGAAAAAAGTTAGAATTATGAATTTAATATCTGAATTCTGAGAGGAAAAGTCAGAAATCTGACTTTAATCCCTGAATTCTAAAGGAAAAAATGAATGAAAATGAATTCTGAGATTAAAGTCAGAATTCCTTTGTTTCTGGAATGATGAAAAAAATGTACCCGTTATTTTTCTCAGCTCTGAGATTTTTTTTCTGGAACAAATAAATGTTTTTTTACCAAATAAAATGTGTTTTCTTTCCAGTGGCCATAATAAACACTTCCGTTTATCTGAGTACTGATTATATATCTGCTGAGGCCTGCGGAGGCTGTTCCACAGTCTGTCCTGTAGGGGGCAGCAACGGCCCCTGAGGCCGCAGCCCCTGATTTCAGCCAGAGAAGAAGAAGCAGCGGCAGCAGTAGCAGCGGAGTCTGTAGTCAAGCAGAAAACAGAAAGCCTCATCCATCTTCTGGGAAGCGCAGCCATCTCTGAACCACACAAGAAAAGAACCAACACCAGCCATCATGGGAGCCGTTCTGGGCCTATGCTCCATGGCGAGCTGGGTGGGTAACACGCTAAATACTGACAACGATCACATATCGGTCACGTTCTTTGTCGCTGTTTTCTTTATGACGCTGTGATGACTGCGCAGTAACAAACCGCCCGCAGGCCGCAGGGGCAAAAATAAACGATTTAGTGTTAATTTTGCGTCAGAATAAACAAAATATTCGTAACAGTGTGGATTAATAATTGATTCGTACAGCAACGGAAACTAAATGACGCCTTTGTTTGCCTGGCCGACAGCGTTCGTTAACGGAAACAATGACGAAGATGTCGGTGCTCCAAAAATGACCCGTTTTCTGCTACATGAAGAGCTAAATTAGCTTATCAATATTAGCCATATTCTACATATTATGAGTGTGTTTTATGCTTAAAGTGTGTTTAACGGTTTCATGTGAGTTCGTAAACACGCAGCTGTCGATGATGTCAACAAACAGGCGGCGAGGTGTTGCAACATCACAGCATGTCAACAGTGTCGGGTATCAGTCCGCTGCAGGAAGTAGTGCGTCTGCGTCAGCGGGTTGTTTACTGCGATGTGAGCCGGAAATCTACGCGCGCACACACACACACACGCGCAGTGGTGAACTTCGATCCTTTACTTGCGTAAATGTACAAATACTTTCATCCAAAAATACTCGTCGTCGTAAAAACATAAACAGTACTGGAAAGTACCTCAGTACATTTACTCAGTACTAACTTTACCTGAGCACTAAATACTTCCACTCCACTACATTTCAAATGGAAATATTGTACTTTCTCCAATACATTTATCTGACACCTTTAGTTACCTTACTCATTAGAAACATATTATGCTTATATAATAATACAAAATACAAATTATAATAATATAACAGGCTGCATAATGAATACATTTACTTTTGATACTTTACTTTTTGCAGATCATGCTTCTTTACTTTTTGACTACAGTATTTCTCATTATACTATAGGTTTGACAATGACAATGTTTCCACAGAGTCTGACGTACTGCAGCAGCTTCAGTCTTTGTAAATGATGCATTATGAATCATAGAAGCAGAGTGACTAGAGAAGTGAAAAAATCATTAAATATCAGTGAAGCGTATGCTAGATGGACACTTATAAATGATTTGCATGGCATCAAAACATACACAGAAATGGTGACTTTTCTCCCAGATTGGTAAGTTAAGCTAACTCGCTTGCTAACTTAGTTCACGTTACTTGTCGGTCAAATTCCTCTTCAACTTGTTTCAATGCCTTGTTTCAACTTGTGTTCGGTTGTACCTACACTGTATGATTCATCACATGATGCTGCAGGCTGGTCACTTGACCCAGTTGACAACAAACATGTCAACCCGACTGCTGGATTTTTTCTTATTTTTTATTGTATTCCAACTATGATTTTAAGACATTAGATGTCGGTATCCTGCTTATTTTACATATTCCACCTTTAAGTACAATTTTGATGTACTTTACTTTAAATGTAATGTTACCTTAGACTCCACTACGTTTCAGAGGGAAATATTGTACTTTTTACATAATTTTTGGGGTTATTCTAGAGACTTGAACAATTAAATAGATATATACATGTCAGAGTTGATCATATCATAATTTAAAGAAAATAACTTCTTTCTGGGAGGGTTTTCTTCACCATGCTGTTAGGAGGAGGGAGCTGACAGTTGATGTCATATAACAGGAAGCACTTTTTTTTTTTTTTGCTTAAAACCTTTATCTAAGTTGTCTACTATCCTGTCATTGGAAGACACCATCTATGTCTATCTCAGTGAAAGTTCTAACGTGTCTATGTGTGTGTCTGTGTGTGTGTGTGTGTGTGTGTGTGTGTGTGTGTGCAGATCCCATGTCTGTGCGGCAGCGCCCCCTGCCTGCTATGCCGCTGCTGTCCCAGTGGAAACAACTCCACCGTCACTCGCCTCATTTACGCCTTCTTCCTGCTGCTTGGAGTTGGCATCGCCTGCATCATGTTGATGCCCGGCATGGAAGGACAGCTGAAGAAGGTCACACACACACTCTATACCTTACAGCTGATAACAATTATCATCATTTTATAAACAGCATAAATACTATGACAAATAATGCACAGTAAAGCAACTGAAATGTAAAACAAGGTGCAAAATATATGCATATGTGTAGCTTCCTGCTGGTAGGATCATATATGATTTCATTCAGGATCATTCAGCAGTTTTTTCTTAAGAAATTTACAGTGCAACTTAAATTTGTTACAGAAAGCAGTGAGATGGGTGGAGTTTTCATAGTCTCCAGTGTTACGTTGGTTCCTTATAAGTTTCACTTTGACAGTGTAATCGTGCTCGTCACCCACCGGGATCTTCTGGGAAAATGAAGGCTGGATTTACAGTAAATATTACATCAGACAATAGATTATATGATTGAGCTCAGGCTTTTTCTCCTAATGTTTTCTTCTAACGTTACTCTCCCCTCCACCTGACACCAACCCCTGCTGTAGTTAATATTTCTAAAGATAATAAGGTTGCTAAAAGTATTTTATTATGTCACAGTGCACTTGTAATGTTTTTTTCTATTCCCAAAGTGATTGATTTATTAATTGGTTAGGTGTAACAGAGATAACTGGCTAGGGCTGCAACTAACAACTATTTTGTTAGTCAATTAATCTTCATTTATTTTAAGTATATAATGCCTATAATGTCTTTTTTTCCCCAGACCAACAGTCCACAACCCAAATATCATCAGTTTACTATTATAAAAGACTAAAGAAACCAGAAAATAATCAGAGAAGAGAAGCTGGAACCAGAGAATTTGGACATTTTCCTCTTAAAAATGACTTGAATCGAATTGGAGATTAATGTAACAGTAGGCGATAAATCAAATAATTAATTAATCAACTAATACTAAAACCAACTGTACTTGGTACTTTTTGGTATTTTATGAAAATGTTTCTTTCTTTTATGGAATATTGGAATAAATTATTTGCCTTGATTTGTTCATTGTAAAATGTGTAGTTTAGATAAAAGCTTTATAGCTTTTGGTTGAAAAAAAAAAACAGGTATTTTTTAATTTAGTTTTTGTCTTCTTTTGCTTGTGATGTGGAGAATCTGTACTGCTATGTATACCTGTCTTGACAACTATTTTCTTGTCAAAAATGATTCAAATCAATTCATGAATATCAATTAATGTAATAGCTGGTAACTAATTGATAAATTGTTGCAGCTCCATAACTGTTTGGGGTTAAAGTTCAGTTGGCTGCAGGTTAAGTTGAGGGGAAACACATTTTAATGGCGTAACAGTCTTTGTGACTGACACAAACAATAAGACCACTTGGAAACATATACTAAATGTGACTAAATGTGACCAGAAGGGGAAAAGCCTCTTCCCAGAAACCACTGTCCAGCATTGAACCCTCTGCTGTCCATGTGTTGCTGCAGATCCCGGGTTTCTGTGAAGGCGGGGCAGGTTCATCCCTTCCTGGTGTGGAGGGTCACATCAACTGCGACGTGCTGGTCGGCTACAAGGCGGTGTACCGCGTGTGCTTCGGCATGGCCATGTTCTTCCTGCTCTTCTCTCTGCTCATGATCAAAGTCAGGAGCAGCCAGGACCCCCGGGCTGCACTGCACAACGGGTGAGTCAGCATCTGTGGACCTGTACCTGGATCTCATGGCTTCACACAATGCAACAACACGCCTGCTGCACTATACAGTTGCTATAGTTACTGCCTTCTCATCCAGAGGACACAGCAGCAGCAGCAGCAGCAGCAGGGGGCCACTTCCACTGTTCTACATCTGATCTAGGGCTGTTATTATCATCATTATTATTATAGAGTATAAATTCATTTGCTCGTTAGACTTTTACATTTAATTGTTTTAGTGATTTTTACTGATTTATGTGAATCGTTTGATGATGTAATTAAGAGATTGATGCTAAAATATCCAATGGTTAGAGGGCTTTATCTTAGCAGATTAACTCAATATAGTGTGTAAAGCATCTGTCCAACAGTTCAAAATCCCCAAATCATCAGTTTGCAATGATACAAAACTGAAAAAATATCTCACATTGAGAAGATGTTGATACATTTGGATAAAAGATGTGTTATAGGTGACGTTATAATAACTGGGATATTTGTCTTGTAGGTTTTGGTTCTTCAAGTTCGCTGCAGCTGCTGCTATCACTATTGGATCATTTTTCATCTCTGAGGGTCCCTTCAGTACCGGTAACTGTGCTTGTCTGTTGTTGATCGTTAGTGTTGTCTCTTTCTTATAATATCCTACATGAACCTCAGTACGTTTACATGCACAGTTAAGTCAAGTAGTGGTTATAGGTTGATTAGTCCTATTTAATCTAAAACATATTAAGTCCAGTCTAATGGGGTCTGGAAGTTAAACTACCACTCTAACATGTCCATGTGTACTTTAAATGTCCAGTTTTAGCCAAACTAACACATTAATTAGATTTTTTTTCCATGTAAACCTACTGACTGACACAACCCACCATCTTCTTTGATGATTTTCAGCCATATTACAACAATAATATATTAAAATTTGTATATAAAACATCCTAAGTAAGAAAAAAGTCATGTTAGTTGCTGAATCTGTCTTTATTTTCGATTGCCAGCAGTTAGTTTGAAGGGCTAAATGTTGAGGCAGAACTCCCTCTCTAAATAAATACCATGTGGTGTCTTTATTCTGGATTTAGACTCTGTCAGGGTGCAGTAAACGTTGCTACAGCATGTTGTCGTAGCGAGCGTGCAGTAACATGTCCTCTGTTGCTGATCTCCACAGTGTGGTTCTACGTGGGCATGGCCGGTGCCTTCTGCTTCATCCTCATCCAGCTGGTTTTACTCATTGACTTTGCTCACTCCTGGAATGAATCCTGGGTGGAGAAAATGGAGGAGGGCAACTCTCGCTGCTGGTATGCAGGTATGGAAACAGGAAAAAATGTTTTTGGTCTAATTTAATTAACATGTTGCTTTACAAATGAGCATATGCTTATATGGTATTATACTTACTATAATACATACCTTAATTAAGTAGAATTTTTGGGTATGTATACTTTGGAGTAATTACTGACTGTACTTTCTACTCCTTACATTTTAAAAATAGCTTCCTTACTCCTCTATTTCATTCCAGCTTTCTCTCAAACTGAATCAAGGCAACTGGATTCATCATTGTGTAGGAACACGTTTTCCTGTCATCCCAGAGGTTTTTTTAGTTATTGGTCTGACTCGTCTGCAGTAGTTTTAGTTAGTCACAAGGCCGGTCACATCACAAGTCTCCATGGATACAGGTTACCGTTTACTGTCGCACAGCGTGACGTTGACAAAACACTGTGGTTTTCCCATCCATACGTGACTACTGAACCAGACTTATCAAAGACATTCACCCTGGATTCCTGTTACATTAAACTCCAGTTTCAGGAGACAACAACCGCAGTTACACATGGATGAAAGGCCGAATTGTGCAGAGACGCACATGGTTTTTAAAAATTCCCCACGTTGGTGTGGATGGCCCCTCAGATTCAGAAACTATCACATCACAAAGGCAAGGAACTAGTAATAAGCCAAGAAACTCCAAAGTTTCAAATAAATCCATGCTTGATCGATAGGATAGTTAATATTGGATGAAAAATATGCAGCAGTTTGTGCAGCAGAGCTGCAACAATGAATCCATTAGTTACAATTAGTAACTATTAGATATTATTAGAATCACCACCTTCTCAAATTTTCTGTTGGTCTGGACAAAAAGGGACATTTGAGGTCGAATCTTCAGCTTTGGGAATAATTTGACACCATTTTATTAAACCGATTGTTTGGTTTATAAAATCATATAAATTGCCGACTATTTGAACATCGAAGCCATGATTTGACTAAGGGCCCACATCCTTTATAGCTAATGAGGCTTTTGTATGTTCACAGCTCTGCTGTCGGTCACTGCCGTCAACTACATGTTGTCTCTGGTGTCTCTGGTCCTGTTCTACGTGTACTACACCCACTCTGACGGCTGCACGGAGAACAAGGTCTTCATCAGTATCAACATGCTGCTGTGTGTCGCTGCCTCCGTCCTGTCCATCCTGCCTCAGATCCAGGTTCATGCTGCTTCTCTTCTTACATGTTTAATCAATGATGTGTGCGGATCAGCCAGCAGAAGTCATTTGCATACATTTGAAGCGAGGATTCAGATTGACAGTTTTACCTTTTACTATTTCTGTGGTGAGTTCACTCCAAAAACTAAAATCTTAACAAGTGAAAATTGTTATTAGGTATAAGGTAATTAGTCCACTATTGAGTTTGAGCAATTTAGTCTCGCTTCCTTGAAATAAGATGAAACTGAAATGAATAAATTCATCTGCCAACGGAATAAGATCATTCAAGTCAGTATTGTTCTAATTAAATGAGATATTTTTCCCTGGTAGCATTTTTTGCAGTGTTCTGAAAAACTGCTGATGCCTGATTTTGTTTGTTTTTGTCTATGAAGGAGTCCCAACCCAGGTCCGGTCTGCTGCAGTCCTCCCTGGTGACCCTGTACACCATGTACCTCACCTGGTCCGCCATGACCAACGAGCCTGGTAACATGTTCACGTCTACTATCACCCACTGGTTGAGAGGAACGAAGTATATTTACCCAAGTACAGTTTTTATGTACTTTGAATTTTATCCTAGTTTATACTTCCACTAAGTTTCAGAGAGAAATATTGTACTTTCTACTACATTCATTAGAGCTTTATTTACTCTTCAGATGTTTTGACACAGAATAATATATTTCAATACTGTTTAAAAGTGTATTTAACAAACATAAATTACACTTATATAATATGATGCAGTACTTTTACTATTAATCTACCCATAGAGTCTGAAAGTTGGTTCCATGTTGATGAACTACAACAATAAACTGCTCTCGTGTGTTTTAGTAATAAAAATAAATTATATCATATAACATAATGATACATCACCGTCTGTATAATGACCACTTAAGTATCATTTTCAATCATTGCAATTTACTTGTAACAGAGTACTTTAGAAGACAGTATTTCTACTTTTACTCAAGTAAAGGATCTGAGTACTTCATCCATCAGGAACATCACCCTCAGGTCACATGACCACATTCTGTTTTAAGTAATTAACAGGAAACGTGGCTCACATGGTTTTCATATAGAGGTCTGGAAATCTGGAAATGTAAATTAACAGTAAACATTTACTTGATGTTTTCCATGTGCTGAATAGTTTTGGAATTTGGGGAGAAAAAGTCTTAAAGTATGGAAAATGTTGTGCAATTTATTTTGTTGCTGAGCTACTTTAATTCCACAATTTTAATGATGATAAATCTTTAGATGAGGTGTTGCTTTTATCACTCAGCTGCATCATATCAAACAGCCAATGATATCAGCTCCAGTCAGAAACCGAGGATCTGGTTAAAAATCTGGAATTTTAAAATCATCATCATCAAAACCAAGAACTTTGATTGTTAACAGGTGTATGGGCGTGTGTGTGCGTGTGTGTGTGTGTGTGCGTGCGTGTGTGTGTGTGTGTGTGTGTGTGAGAGATGACGTTCCACAAACAGACTGAAGTCATCTACTAATTGTAGCTCCTCCCCCTCACAGACAGGAAGTGTAACCCGAGCCTTCTGGGTATTATTGGGCTGAACAGCACCAGTCCTGCAGGTCAGGACCATGTGGTTCAGTGGTGGGACGCCCAGGGAATTGTGGGATTGATCCTGTTCCTCATGTGTGTCCTCTACTCCAGGTGAGTGTGAGCTGCCTGCAGATATATTTACTGTGTGTAGGTATTTCCTGTCCTCAGCGTGTGTTGACAGCGCCGTGTCCTCTGCTCTTTTCTTTCATCCTCTGTCAGTATTCGTAACTCGTCCAACACCCAGGTGAACAAACTGACTCTGACCAGTGATGAGTCGGCTCTGATCGAGGACGGGCCGCAGGCCGACAACTTCGAGGAGGGCGGCGGCCAGAACCGAGCCGTGGACAATGAGAAGGACGGAGTCACCTACTCCTACTCTTTCTTCCACTTCATGCTGTTCCTGGCTTCTCTGTACATCATGATGACCCTCACCAACTGGTACAGGTCCGTCTCACACTGGAGTTCTTTAATGGTACTCGAGTGGAAGGAAATAAAGTTGGGGACTATTTTCAGCAGCGGATGCGTTCCTAATTTGGTGGTCTGGTAAATCTTTGTGACAGCAGTACAGTGTCATGTGTATATTATTGACATATTGTGAAAGTGTAGGTTCTAACCTTTCCAAAGATGTCTAACTCATGAAATTTTGAAAATATTTGAAGATGTGGCCAAGGCAAATTATCATACATGGATATTTATTCATAATATAACTTAAAAAAAAACTTTATTTAAAAAGATTTTTGCTGTAAAAGCCACGATTTATCGCTTGTGAAATGCGTTTTTCTTGGTCCATCATCATTCAGTGATGAAAACACATGCACAGCTGCATAAGTAGCCATGTGCTTCCACTTCAGGGAGCTGCTGATTGGTTGAAACCAAGTGTGCATATAGCCAATGAAAGCTGATGAAGTATTGGTATGACTTCTTCATGATTCCAACAGCATATTTTGCAAAAAAAAAAATAAAATAGTTTTTTTCTCAGTAAATAAAGGTTTTCTAAAGGTTTAAAGGTAGTTTTAAAGGTTTTCTCTGTTTCTCAGGCCGATTTGTTGCTGCTTTTCTCGTGGCACGAGAAATGCAATGTCTTTGGAACTTTGGAAAACAGTGATCAACATTTTGTGAACCAAATAAATTTTCGACCCTGTTTATTTTTAGTCTTCTCTAATAGTAAACTGATGATCTTTGGGTTGTGGGATTTTAGGTTTCCTCTTCAGTTTTAGGAAACACTGAACGACATTTTACACCATTTTATGAACCAACTAATTGAGTAATCATTTCAATTATCGATAGATTAATCAGCTAAAACCAGTAATTAGTTGCAGCCCTAGTACACATACATAATAACATCAGATTCTCTGTTTCTCTCTCCAGCCCTGACTCCAACTACGAGGCCATGACTAGCAAGTGGCCGTCCGTGTGGGTGAAGATCACCTCCAGCTGGATCTGCATCGCCCTCTACGTGTGGACGCTGGTGGCTCCGCTGGTGCTGGTCAACAGAGACTTTGACTGAAACACACACGCTGCGAACACACGCGTCCACGCTCCGCAATCACCCATGTTTTGTTTCAGCAACGTCATAAAAAGGAGTAGGTACCTATAACCCGGGGCTGCACTCAGACCGACTGGAACGCTCAGGACGGTTTAGTCCGGCGGCGGCGTGACCAAACCAAGATGTTTTAAAAGTTGTCTGAAATGTCTCCCAGCTGTCTGACCGCAGCCCCGCCCCCTCCCTTATGTCATTGTGAATCCTCAGCAGCCTGTAGTGGTTCCCATGCTGTCGCCATTGTAAATATATCTTGTGTATTCCTTTCACTAAAGACAGCTGCATGCTTTTCCTTTTGAAACTTGACGTGCATTAACAGTAGCCATACTCGAGGCTTTAAGAGGAGGAGGGATCTGATATGATGAATGAGCAGGACTCCAGCTGCAGCACCGAGAAAACACCAACTCGTACCATCACAGTCGAGACGCGCTGTGTAGCGTGTGCGTTAGTGTGTGTGTGATATTCTAGTTCTCTGTCCAGTGTTAAAGCTCCAGCTGCGTTCACTCAGCCTGCGACACTCCTCAGCACATGCACAACAAAGGCATTCCTGTTTTTGTTGGTTCTGATTTTGCTCTGAATTTTAACTTTAAATGTAAAGATGATGTTTGAAGCTTCTAGGTAAGTTATTTGATATTGTTTAGCATCAATATGTAGTTTCTCACAGACATAAGCAGCGTACCGTGGCTGATTGTTTGTCTCACATGTGCTTTTATCCTAATGTAATTTTTTTTCCTTTAGCATGTAAAATTATATTGTAACTTGTTTCATAAAATTGAGGGAAAATGTCTGTTGTGTCTTGCATCTGTGTTTTCTTTTCACAGGACGCAGTGTGTGTGGAACAGGTTGATGTATTCAGATCTTTTACTTCAGTACAAGTAAAATATATTATGGTCTAAAACTCTAGAACTAAATAACTGAACAAACAAGTTTGTCCAATATAAGTTAAAGCCCTAAATGTTAAGTACAACTACAGTAAAGTGTTATCAGCAAAATGTGAAATATCAGAAGTAAAAATCCTGGTTCAGAAGCTTCTCTCATATTGTTGTAGTAAATAATGTTTGTTTTTATTACTAATAAATTAATCTAAGCGCATTTTATTGTTATTTGAGTCCGTTTTAATTAACATACAATTTTATTTAGTATATAAATATGTTTAAAAATAATGCAGCAATTTTTCACAGCGCATAACTTCTTTGTAAAGAAAATGCAAGAGTAGACAGGAGGTTATATTGGTTATGTAATATTTTTAAGATTTGTAAAAATCTTCAATTGAGATATATTCAAAGCTTTCAGATAAATGTGCAGTAAAATTATAAAGTAGCATAAATTGTAAATAATCAAGAAGTACAGAGATTAAAGTATGTATGTATGTATATATATATATATATATATATATATATATATATATGAATATGATGACTGTCAAACTTTACTAAATCAACTCACCATTTTAATTCCTATAATCCTATATGAGAATGCATGTGAGTATATGTATGTGTGGTTGCCTTGGTAACAAATAGCTGTTAGCTACACTACCTGCACACACCTGCAGAAAAAGTCAGCAACTAGCTGGTGGACAATTCATTTTGGAACTAGTAGGTAGAGTGAACAGATTAGAAGTTACTTAAGCCATGACAGAATGTTGATGCATGTGGATGCATAGCCCAGTTTTTGGGGCCTTTTTTGGGGAGACAACTCTTCTCCCTTATTCACCGCCAGGCCATAGACGTAAATGCGTTTTATCCCACATTGACAGTATCCCCACCACCTGCCACCATCCCCTCAAACATTTTACCTTTATATCAACTGGCTTAAAAATATCCCAGTGACACAACATCTGAGCAATGACCATTTAAAAGAAATAGGAAATAATTCTCTATACCCAAAGAAATGTACATAATTCAGGCACCTGAAACATTTCACGTCATACATGTCAGAACCTCTGGTGTCCAGAAGCTGTATTACAGCAGTCAATGTAACAAAAATTGACTGCTGTGACAAAATAACAGGTGATGTCGTTAGTGTTTGAGTTTGGAGACATTTCTAACAGAAAGCCTGTGTTATGTTAATTACTTGCCAACTATAACATTAATCACAAGCTTCTAAACAAGCTTCTCAAGCTTTCTTTAGTTTTCCATCTTAAGGGAGTCCCTCTTTTCTGTCTCTCTCTCTGTCTCTGTCTCTCTGAGAGAGAGACATATGAGTCAGTGACAAATAATGACAGGATTTGACAGGATGAGAAAGTCATAAACCTACAATACAGTTTTAACAATCATTCATCAGGTCTTTCAAAATGTACATTGTGTGTTCATGTTGGTTTCTTGTTATTTTAAAGTCCAGGTTTTTTTTTTGCTTTTTACAAAAATCACAATATTTTGTGATTTTTTTTTTGTTTGGACACAAAATGTCAAATGGTCATGAAATCAATAATATCCGTGGCTGCACATTACTGGTGCATCGATCTCTGGTTTTAAACATTCAAACATTACTCACTAACTCATTAACTAACCACAAAAAAAGTTCAGGTGCCATACGTACATTAGAATGCAGCTCCACTCCCTGGAGATCTGCAACCAGACACTTGGTTTTAATCTCTAGTCATTCATGTTATTTTGAACCTACAAATATGTCCAAGCCACCCACCTACCTGTATGCAGCCACATAAAACATACAGTTCAGGCTCAGGATTCTTTTTTATTTTAATCCCTGGAAGTACTACACATACCTCAACACACACACACACACAGATATCAGCATTCAAACTAAGCTCCTTCAGTTGACAATAAGGGTTTATGGTCTTTATAGCTGAGTTTTTGAGAAGTTTAAGTGTCCACGCAATCATTTATAGTTGTAAAACTTATCTGAGGCTTTTACAGCCTGACTTTTATTTAAGTGGATATCTGACACATTCATTCATCCAAAATATGGTGACATAAAAAGTACAAATTATGACCAAAAATGGAAGTAAAAACTCAAAATTGTGGGATTAAAAAAGCAAATTTTTATGTAAAATCCCAATTACGACATTAAAACTAGACTGACTGACTACCCCAAAAATCTAAATTATGATACTCAAAATTGTGAAATGGTCGAAAATATAATTATAAATAAATTGTGACAAAAAGTGAAAAAAAATGCCTCCCACTCTTTGCAGTCTCTAATTAAAGCTGTAACAGAAGTATAGTAACAAAAAGACCTACATTAAACTTTAACGTTGAAACAAATCTACGGGATTTGACTCATTTAAACACTGAAGATTCATATTCGCTTCAGATCAACATTAAATAGATGTTTACACAGGAGGAGGAGTGTGTTGTAAAAGCTTTATGAAGGATGTTCTAATGATCAGTATGAAAGAGGAATGATTAAAGCAAGAAAAACATGTTTATTGTGCTTTTGATTGTTGTTTAAAACACAAAATTGGCAACTGGTCCTTTAACCAGTTTCAGATTCGTCTGTATAAAAGTGTCATTTCTTCAGTAGCTTCAGACTTAATAGTGGATGTTTGCAGAGTCCTGAAGATTCTACCCACATGTTTAAATCTGTCATCTATTAAATAGGAATTGTAGTAGTCGGTTAATTTATTGATCGATTGAAACGATTAATTCGTTTTGGTTCAAAGTCTATCACTGTTTCTCAAAGTTTCTCAAAAAAAGCTTCATATATTTTATGAAGTCTGCAACAGACTTGTTCTATTGTCTCCATATGTATTTGCTGTCTATGACTCAGAGAACCTGAGTTACATATCACACATAATGAACATGTCATCCACTGAACCAGTGTGACCTGTTTATAATATATGGAGAAACAAATATGGAGCTCTTTGACAGAGGAATAAATTCAATCAGGCTTTTCATATACATGCAATGCTTGTTAGAATTAAGTTCTAAGTAATGTTGGTATTCAAGCTGTTAGGAATAACTCTCTCCTGGATACATTTTTAAATTCATGGATAATATCCTGGATAATATTTAAAGCATGATGAATTGATGTCTCTAGCTGTTAATTCTTGACATTCTGGTCTTTTTACTGTTCTAGTATGTTTATAGTAGTAATTCAAACTATGTGGAAACTGACAAAATATGTGTCCAAGTTTCAATAGACATGCAAATCCAGACCAATTGTTAAAACTATTCCTGAATTTCTACACAGCAGATCACCTTCGTGTTGTAATGATGATGAACGTACTTCTTTAACACTGGATAACACTCCTATACACATTTTTATGTATTTCCCATGGACATAAATACTATGAATGTATCATTGAAAAATGTATTTTTCCTCCAACTTCAATCTTAATCATTAAAACTGCTTCCATTATCAGTTTCAGGATTTTATGCTGGAAAACGTTAGTTTGTTTAAAAGGTGGCACTTGTTTTTAATTGAGAAAAATTCAAAGAATTAGAAATAACAGATCAGAACATAAAATGCATTTTTTTCCTCTTCATTTATTTATATTTCCTTTTACATAGGACAGCCAAAAAATAAAAATATAAATCAATTTTTAAAGGTCTTTATTATGGAGATCAAAATAATATGGTTTCAATTAAAGTCAATGGACAAAAAGATAGGCAATGGGTTGAAATGCATTTCACAATACATTATAGAACTATTATAATAGCAGATGGTGAAACTGAAAAATTGCCCCCAAAACATAACATTGCAAAATGTTAAACCATATGCATTACACAGTCAAAAATGTGTAAAAATCAAATGCAAATACACAAAAATGTGTCTTGACGTGCCACAAGCGTTAAAGATGAATCACTGGCTGAAGTGTGTCGCTTCTCTCAAACGAGCGTGAACATTGGCTGAGGATTCCACATCTTCCCTGCAGTTTGCAGTCACAGCTGGACGGCAGCATGATAGGCTTTAATGACACACACCAACACCCTTTGATGTGAAGTGTCATAATACACACACACACACACTACTGGCGGTGTGTTCACCATTAGAGGAAGAAGTTTGCCAAGTTGCCATTTTGTGAACCATTTTTCCCCCCAGAGTTAAAAGCTCATTACATGGTTTCCAAGGCAAATAAGGAAGTTTCAAGCTCTGCTCGACCGTTCGGTTACAGCATATTATTATATTATCCTACTGATAGATGAATGCAGAGCGGACCAGGTGACACAAACCACACACTGATGTGGAAACTGTGAAATGATGATTATCTGTGCCTCGTTTACATGGTTATTGTACAGTCACATCTTGTCCCAACTCTCAAGAAATGTTGCTTTCATTAAACCGTTAAGAGATTATCTTCCAAAAGTGTGAACTGAGCTGGCTGAGAACTATCTGAAGGAATGTTGCTTTATGAAAAAGAAGAAACGTAGCAAAAAACAAACAAACAAACAAAAATCGCAATAAATAGATTTTCATAAGTATATACAAAAGGTTCCATTGGGTGATGGTGCCTCTTCGCTGATGATGTGATGCTTTACTGATGGTGAAGACATTGACGAGCTGATGAGATGTGTCTTTTTTTTTAACTCAGTCATGAAGCTGTGCTTCCGAAGCTCCAGGACTCAGTTCACAAAGGTAGAATAGGGTCTCGGCACTGGCTTCGGCCTCTGTCAGAGGCTCCAGGCGGATTAGGGAGCTGCCACCTGGCTGCTTCAACTCTGAGCTGGAATCCAGCAGCTCTGCGGGTGGCTCTGCCTCTACAGAGGTGCTGGAGCTGGAGGAGGAGTAGAGCTGAGTGAGTGAGGAGCCGGTGCTGCCGCTGCCTGTACCGAGGTCCACATCTGGAGAAGAGCTGCAGCCATCGAGGAAGGCCAGCAGGGGGCAGGTGGTGTACTGGACCAACTGCTTATCTGAGAATGAACAAGAAACTCTCAGCTCGGACAAAGTCAAACGCTTAAGACCAATTTGTGCCATTTTTTAATAAGCAAATTTAGCAGAAAACTCATGTTTTAATAAGTGTATGACTCATTCATTCATTAATCCATTTCAAAATAAAATTAAAAAACAGAACAGAAAAAAACAACTGAAAAACAGGAAATAAAAATGGAACAAAAAATAAAATTACGTAAAGAATCTGAGCGGTTGGTTGGTTCTTTTAATATTTTCATTTCAAAATAAAATCAAAAGAGGATAATCTTTCTGATCTTAAACTTAGCTGATCCTCTGTCATTCTGGTTCTGATCCATTCTGATGGCTGTCTTCCATTTTCTGCCACGTCTTTCTGGTTTTCCTCACCATTTTAAGGCATTGAAGATCATTTTACCCGACCAGCCTATAATTTTTTTCACCTCTATTAGTTTTTCCCCTGTTCAATCAACGTTTTAATCGAAGTTCTCTATTCTTCTGAACAATGTCTTGAAAGACCCATTTTCCTCAGGCTTTCAAAGAGAAATGCAGGTGCTGACCTCATCCTTAAATAGGGGCCACCTGATTCATACCTGTTTTTTCATAAAATTGATCACCTGACTGATTGAATGCCACGCTGCTATTTTTTTGAACACACCCCTTTCAACTTCAACTTCTTGTTAAATTTATTTTGGCATTTTGCTTTTATTACAGTTGAAAGTGTAGAGATATGAAAAGGGGGAAAGATAGTAGGGGAATGACGTATAGGAAAGGTCCAGCCAGCCTGGACTCTCTGTTCAGGCCCCAGCTACACTAGTCTAGATTTTTTTTACTGGATATTTTTTCCAAAACTTTGTATTTTTGTTGAAGAACAAAAAAAATCTTGTTCCAATATGCTGACCCAAGCGACAAATATCTCAGACTACAGAGACCTCAACACGAATACAATCTGTCTAAAAGCCTCCAATACATGCTAAAAAGCAACATTTCACTAAATGGCAGGTGCCGCACTGCTCCTGCTGCGTTGTGTGGTTCACTAGTGCTTTACTAGTGCAGTGTAACATGATTCAAAAACACAGGTAGATTAACACTAGAGATGCTTGGATGGCCTATTATTTAATTGAATAAAACTGCATTGAAAAACATCATTCGCCAGCCATCCATCCACACCGATGGTTTTTGACCAATTTTCAAATATAGTCAAAATATTATTTTTGTCCTCCCGAGCCTCCAACTGTGCATCTCTAATCTACGCAGACCTTAAACAGCGGATGCCGTAGATCATTGAGTTGGCCACATCCAGGATGCAGGCTATGCTTTTGGCTTGCACTTAATGCAATAACGTTAAATTCAGCTGGAAAGCTGCAAATGATACTGAAAGTCTCAAGAGCGCAGACATAACCTGAGACATGTCCGCCATCTGTGAGAATGCACAAGCCGTGCCTTGACGTCATGAATCCGAACAAGGGTCCAGATTGGGGTCGCTACGCTAACCTACTTGATCTGATATTTTTGAATCTATCCACTTGTTTAGCTGGTTTGACAAATCTCTGGATAAGTGCTGTGTTGATGTCGTTCAGAAGCCAAATTGGATAGAAAGGTTTGTGGATAGAATCAATCTAGATTTGTGTAGTTGGGGCCTAAATACCTGGGTATCACGCCACTGTCTTGGACAGACTAGTGCAGACTAGTGAGACTAATGTGTACAAACTGCCCCTCGGATAAAACGTGAAACATCTTCCTAGACAAAATCAAGTCCAGTTGCCTATGATTCAATTTGAGAGAGAGACAACAATGACCCGGATGAATGAGAATATTCATAGATAATATGTTTGTATGTTTCTCTGTACACAAACTGTCCAAAACCTAAAGTTGTTTGACCCAAAATAGAGAAAAGTGGTAAATCCCAATTCATAAACTGCATTCCTACATGTCATTAGTGGAGGTGTTTGTCAAGCTGAGGTCGGCTGAGTGGTTCCTCACCTGCGTTGCCGTCCTCTGTCCTGCCTCTGTTCAACTGTGCTGTTGTGTTTTCTTTAGAGGATACACTCTCCTGAAAACACACAGAGAGGAAATCAATGTTAAACACAAAAGAAAGAACTTGATTTAAAACAGACACACTGGTCCAATAAATGGTGACCCATCATACTGAACGCTTTTGTTTCAAATCCTCTTCAACATTTAATGACACAAGAAAAGGCAACAAAACGGCCGAGGGGAACCCAGATGTCAGGGGCAGTGAACTGTCATTAATAATTCATAGACCATAACAGTAATTTGTATTATAGGCAAGACACTACCGGTGAATACAAATGTTAACCAATAGATTCACAAATCAAAGCTTTCCAGTTCATTTCTTTCATTAACTTTATTTCATTGTTTCACCTTAATATTGTGTGAAATTTTATTTTGGAATATGAAAATTAGGTACTATCTAAAAACTTATCTTTTATCACTACAAAAATACTTTAATGCTTCATCATTTAAAAAAAAAAAATGTTTTTAAGAAAAAATGAGTCTATAGGTTCAATTCGAAATGTGAAATTGAATGCTAATTACAGCAATGTCAATGTATATTCTTGTCTTGAATCAGAAAATATGTAAAAGCTGTGTAAGAGTTTTGCAGTTTAGCTTTAAACGCTCCTTTACTTTCATGATTGGTTGCTAAGATAAAGGATACCATTATATTTGGATGGGACACATTTATGCAGGAGAAAGAAGCTTTACAATCAGGTGAATATTTAAGTGATGTCATTTTACCTCTAGGGCATCGAAATCCGTGCTAAACTGTTTTCCGTAAAGCATGGCCTGGAAGTCCTCCAGACTGCAGTCAATACTGTCCAGATAGTCCATCAGCTCCATTCTGACACACACATTAAATACAGCAACAAACACATTTCAGAAGCTCAGAGGGCCTCCACATTTATTATTATCTGCATTTTCCTTGTGTCTTGTCTACCTTGATGTACTTACTTGCCCAGCAGGTTGATGTTCTGTGATATGGCCCCGTTCTCGCTCAGTATAGAGTCCATCATTTTGACCGGGTCTTCCAGACTGAAGCCTGAGGGTTTGTTGAGCTGCAGGGCGCTGCTGGTCTGGTCACTGCTGTCTAAAGCGCTGCTCCGCGGTTCCTCCGCTTCCGTTGCTGCCGTGGCCTGTGAGTGTCTCGTGTCATCTGTGCAGGTGGTGCTTGCTTCGGTCTCTGCCGGCAGCTCTGTGCAGACGTCCAGCTCGACTTCCACAATTTCCAAGTCACTGAGGGAGTTTCAACCAGCAAAGTATTAAGAAAGACTGATATATTGTAATCTTATTTTACTCTCACATTTAAACTGCTTTCACATCTGCCACTGGCTGGAAGAATGATGCATTTTTGGATGAAAGCAGCTGCCAGTCACTGTGCTTCACTTTCAAACTGTATGTTTGCTTTAAGTGATGGATGCAAACAACATAACACCCAATAATCAGCTCTAAAATCAGACCTGTATTGTGGAATTCTGTCATTTGCAAAAGTGGGATGTTGGCTCTTTGTTTACTTTTGCGAGTATTTTTCTGCATGTTAATTTTGACAAACTGGAACAGTTCAAGAAATATTTTCCATGACATATCTGGGCAGTGAAGTAAATGGTCACATGTGACTTGTGTTGTTAACTTTTAGCTTGTATCAACAATTTATTAACTGATTCCAGCCAGAACAAATGGTTTGGTGTGAAAAGAAACTGAAACTTTAAAGGGACAGTTGGGTCTTGGTAGGTTTACAATGGTCTGATACTCTATTTCAATATGACTGCTTGAACAGTGCTTCAAAAAGTGTATAAAGCTTGTGAAATATATTTATATCCTAATCTTGCTTTAAACTTCTCCACAACAGTATGATGATGATGCTGTTCGCACTTTAAACGGACCTCTGAGACTATCACAGAGCCGAGACTTGAATACACACAGGTGGACTCTATTTATCATCATCAGTGATTTAGGTCAACATCGGATCATTCAGAAATCCTCAGGGAACTTCTGGAGTTGGCTGCATGACAGTAAAGGGGCTGACTAATACCATGCATGCCCCACTTTTCAGTTTTTTTTATTTCTAAAAAAAAGTTGGAAATATTTTATAAATTGTTTTCCACCTCATGATTGTGTCCCATTTGGTGTTGATTCTTCACAAAAAAATCCAATTTTATATATTTATGTTTGAAACCTGAAATGTGCTAAAAAAAATCTAAAAATTCAAGGGCGGCATATATTTTTGCAAGGCACTTGTATCTTATGGTTAATAAGGATACACTATAAATTTGTATACTAGCTTATTTACCTACATGTTTTTAATCTATAGTAGTCTGTGTACTGTAGTTGAATTTTCTTATCATACAATCTTTTTTCCTCCACCATTTAGTTATTTATTTTCCTATCCTCATGTGTAACCTACAGTATAAAAGCAGTTAATGTTAGTCAATAATCAGTGTTTAAAAGATTCAAAATGTATTACTGTAATTAAATTAACTGACAAACCTCATTTTTAATTCAAACGGTAAAGCAATGTGGACACTAGAGGTAAACGCAAGCATAAGTAATGTAATTTAAAACAAAATCTAGTATGGATGTAGTACAAATGCAGTAGAATAGTGTGAGTAGTGCCAATGTTACCTCTGCTCGTAGGCTCTGGGTGACCCCTCTGTGACCTCGGCTGTCAGCTCGGCTTCACTCTCCGTCAGGTCACAGATGATGACGTCATCTGAGATCTCTGAACCCTTCACACCATTCAGACTGTTCACAGACGACTAAACAGAACACACAGAGTCAAGAATGGAGACTTCTTCCATATATCACATATATACAGTGAATTTAACCAGGTTTACTTTAAAACTGATAAGAGAAACACAACCCTGGTATACACTGTTCATCACTGGTGGTGCTGGTTACTGACCTGCTCCATGCACACTGTGTCATCAAATATCTGATGAATATATTTGGGCTTCTTTCCATTGCTCTTCATGAGAATTGGCCTGTTGATCACAGTTCACAGTAAATTAGTGAAATATACGATATTCACAGATTTAAGTATGAAGACGTGCTAGATTTCTTTTATATCAGTGTAAATTAGTAGTGTTGTTGTTAGTGGTGTTACCATGTAGAAATAAATCAACCCTAATAATAAATGTCAGTACAACATAGGTCAATGGGCCTCATTCACTGATATGTGCACATAAATGATTTTATTGTGCCCACAAAATAAACCTTTGGATTCATTAAACATGCTCACAGGTCAATTCTGTTTTTACCAAGTTGCGTATGTTAGCGAGTAAGATCATTCTAAATTGACAGGAGCATGCCGCCAATAAAAGATCAGCATATTGCCACGCCCCCTTTTCTCTATGTAATGAAATATGTTTGTCAAAAGTGCATCATGAAGTGTTTACTCAGGAGTGACTTGTATATAATTTGTAAGTCGATTTGGATAAAGCGTTAGATAAACGACTACAGTGCCCTGCAGAAGAATTCATGCCACATTTTTGTCAACCAAAAATTAAATGTGTTTTAATGGGATTTTATGAGATAGACCAACACCATGTAGCACATACTCAATGAGATTTGGGTCTGAACTTTGACTGAGCCATTCTAACACATGAATATGCTTTGATCTCAACAATTCCATTGTAGGTCTAGCTGAAGGTGAACTTCTGCTCTAGTCTCAAGTCTTTTGCAGCCTCTATTAGAATTTATGCCATGCTAGTCCGGTATTTAGCTCCATCCATTCCCCCTCAACTCTAACCAGCTTCATTCCCACAGCAAGATTCTGCCACACCCATGTTTCATGGTGTAGATGGTGTGTTCAGGTTAATATGCAGTGCTATGTTTACGACACAGTGTTTTGCATGTAGGCCAAAAGGTTCCATTCTGGTCTCATGTGAACAGAGCATCTTCTTCACCATGTTTGCTGTGTACCCTACATAGCTTGTAGCAACCTGCAAATAGGACTTCTTATTTCTGTCTTTCAACAATGAATACCTTGTTGCTACTGTACTTTATAAAGTACATGACTACTAGTTGTCCTGTAGACAGATTCTCCCACCTGAGTGGTGGATTCCTGCAGCTTTTCCAGAGTTACCATGGGCCTCTTGGCTGCCTCTTTGATTAATGCCCTCCTTGCCCACTGATTGTAGGTGTGTTCGTGCCCATGGAAACGAGACAGAGTCTGAATGAAATGTATAATTTACACATTCCAGGAACAGGCTCCAGAGAGAGATATTTGTCAGATGCTGAACTGAAAACGCAATGTTAATGAATTTGTGAGTGACCACGCATCCAGATTTCCAGAATTGCTGGCAAATAAAGACATAAATTAACACTGTTCAAATAATTACTTAAAATATCTAAAATATTTATATCCAAGTATACAGCGTAAACATCAACACTTTGATAAAGAAAATCAGAGAATCTGAGACATCTGTGCTATAGTAGATGAAGGATGTTGCATTTATTTATCATCAGACTCAGAAGATATCAGTAGCTAAACTATTGCTATTAATAACCTTAGAGAAACCCACATTAACAGAGAACTACACAAGTGGATGATTTCTTTTCTAGATTTTATAGCCCTTGCATGGATTGTAGGATAATGCAGCCCAATTTTCAGGAATTATTCTCATCGTAGTTGAAATTATAAATAGCTTCCAAATTTTTTGTGCACTCCTCAAATCTGTCTCACCCATAAACAGCATAAGTTTAGTTCATATTCCTGTTCATACTATAAGGTCAATCGATACAAGACGCATGTGAAGCATTTTCAATTCTGCCTGACGAGTGAGAATTAAGTGATTCTATGAAGATGGGTGTGATTCTTGCCTGTCTGTTTACAGCCTTTGGCACTTTATATATCGAAAGCGTACGTTCTACAAATTTTGATATCAAATTAAATGTAAGTAAATGCGCTTTATATTTAAATTAATGTTAGAAAAGGAGATTTTTACAAAAAGAATTGTGGTTTGGCATAATATGAAACAAAGTTTAGTCACTATTTTTTGATGCAATGATAATATTAGCACCTAACACCTATGACAAGAGTTAATTTTTTGAAATCTAATCTTATATAATCTACGTATTAAGGGTTTATAGGGCCAATTGTGATAATAGCAGGTATTTTCGTGATAATAGCAGGTATTTTCATGTCCGTGTAGACCAGACAGTATACACTGTTTACAGTTTATAAAACCCCTCTGAGACATTCTAACAACACCTGTATTTATACTGAGATTGAAGCACACAGGTGGATTCCATTTACTAGTGACTCTGAATGTCTAAGGCAGTTGGTTGCACTGGATTTAAATTAAGGGTAATAAAGTAAAGGGGGTTGAATACATATGCACACTACACTTTTTTAGATTTTTGTTTGTAAAAAGTCTTAGAACACCACATATCATTTTCCTTACATTTCACCATTATGCTCATGTTTGTGTTGGTCTATCACATAAAATCCCCCCCCCAAAAAAATAAAACAATAAAATAAACAGATTTTGTTTGTGGTTGTAATGTGACAAAAATGTGGAAAAGTTTAAGACATTTGCAAGACACTAAAAAGCCTGTGATACCATGCCAGGTGGAGCAGACACATCACCGGTATTGTTTGTGGTTACCATATCAACCGTTCATTACAGTGTGTTGATGTTTCTGCTTAGTGAAATAAAACTTCCTGCTTTACTGAACAGCTGCTGCACTGCTTTTGCTGTGCTTTTTGTCATTCTCATTTACTGGTGCAGTTTAATGTGGTAGTGATTCAAACACACAGGCGACTCTATGCTAGAGATGCACGGATAATTTACTCTGTGACCTGCAGCTGCATCAATAGCACATCATCAACCCACCATCCATCCACACCAATGTTTTTATAACGGTCTTTAAAAAGTCTTTTACACACTGTTGATCCACCACCCGAATCCATTTACCAGTAAGATGATTTTTCTTGTCATGTCGGCCACTTGAATCCAGAATCTGTGGCTTCAACCACCAACCGCACATCTCTAATGTAAGCAGACTTTACAGTGGAGGCTGTGGACCATAATTTAGACCAAATCTATGGCACAGACTATGCTATGTCTGCTGGAGGAGATGATGGCTTGCAATGCATGCAGTAATCTTAAACTATGCTGTAAAGCTGCAAATGATACCAAAAGCACTGAGATCACAGACATAACGTGAGCATGTCTGATATGTGGAGAAGTGTAGGGTACTGCAGCATTGTGGTCTCCTTGTTCATGTAGTTCAATGAAGGTCAGTGAATGTGTGTAACAATACTGTAACACTGTTGTGAATGCTTGAGGATGTAAAGGAGTCAACTCACCTTTTGCGCTTTAAATTCACAATACGATTGTTCTGTACCAGTGTGACGATGAAATGTATCAACTGAAAAAAGAAGAAAAGTCTCAAAGGTTCTCCCAGAATAGATAATACTCATTAATAACTAATAATAATTAACTACAATCTTAATTTCTATAGCATCTTTCACACCAAGGTTCTTCACAAAATACAATTACATTGAAACAAACAAAACCAAACGAATGTCATACACAGAAAACATGATCCTCTTTGTTTTAAGCCTGGCCTTGGAGCTTAAACAGCATTTTAGTTTCTGATCTGCAGGATTTTGGTGGAAAACAATAGCTTAAAAGTTCCAACATCTAAAGCGGTGCGAGTCCATGTTTGAATTGATAAGTTATTAATAGAATCTTAAATTAGATCCTGCAACGAATGGGGCTCAGATTTAATTCGGCCAAGTCTGGAGTGAACTGGTTCCTATGATGAGTGTTTGTCTTGCTGCCAAGTTCTGAACCAACTGGAGATGAGAAACTGCTGCGTCATTTAGGCAAGTGAATAATGAATTACAATAGTCCTGGTGTAGGAAAATGAGGGTATGAATAAGTTGTTGATTGACAGGATTACATCTGATTCGCTAGTTAAACTATGAGCCATGAGACTACATTATAATGTGTTTAAACATAAAACTGAGATGGAATTATGACCTCATGGAAGAAAAGTATTGATAATTGTTGATATCAATAGGCATTATCTGTATTGATAGATTACTAATGATACCCATCCCTACAGCCAGCTGATGAATGGATAATCAATCCTAGAAGCTGTAATATAATTTAGTTCAGCCTTTCTGGTTTTAGATTCTACTCATTCTGATTACATAAAGGATGTTGGATCCAACTTTACCTTTTTGATGAGTTGCTGATGGTGGGCGTGTTTCTGTCTCAGATCAGAGATCTCTCTCCACAGTGCTTCATTCTCCCTAAACAACATAATATGTTTGATTAAATGACACCTAAATTAATACAGTACAGGGCAATATGTTGTATCAAGTTTCTTACAGGAGGAATACGCTCCAACCTATCCAAATGTTTTTATTGTGATGGTACTTTTAGGACTAGTTGTGAAAACAGAACCTGTCAAACCTAAAGCTAGGTTTGAGTCCAACAGGATCTAGGAGCCAATAGGCTCAGAGGCAATGTTAACACCCACCCTTCCCTACCAACGCATTTTATTTTCATTTTATTATTAATTAATTCAGCCAAGTTCAGAGGTGATTGTGATTATTAATTTGGTCTAAACTAAATTTAGACTTTATTAAATGTAGGTTTTACATACACATAAAACCTACAGCTAATCCCAGCGGTCCTATTTCCCATACTCACATCTCACAGTCTGCAGGAGCTACAACATATTGCCAATTATTTTTTTTGCAGCATTGAGTGACATAAAACAGCAATCTCTTGTAAGAGTACACCTCCTTACAAAAAGTCAGCTTCATAGCTGAATCTCTAGTGAGGTTGGAATGTTCTCTCCGAGGCTAACAGAGCGGATCCTGGGAGCGATTCAGAGAAGCCTGATAAATACAGACCCACAAACCAAACCCCTGACAGTCATCTACGCTGCACGGCTGCTGACTGTGTTCTGGTCATGATGTTCTCTCCACTTTCTGCAGCGACCTGTACACTGACCTCTTCAGTGTTGCCAGCCTGACGTCGATGTTCTCCTGCTTGCTGTGAACACTCTGAACACTTGCCAAGATCTTGCTCAGATCTTCCTGCCGGATCTTGTTTTCCTCTGGCCGAGTGTTCGAGACCTGAAAGACAAAAAACATAACAAAAAACAAGATGGTTGTAATGTTAAGTTCATAGTAATCAGGTATACAATAATAATGCATCATTCAATGCCATCTTATTACATAAATTACATTGAGGAATGTGAGGCATCAATGTGACATGCTAAGCTTTTGAGGTGGTTTCCATCTTAAAGCGACTTTTTTTTGGTAATATTTGTTGACAGATCAATTAAAATAAAAATATCAGCATCTGTTTGTAAAGTTCTGGGTGCTACTTCTTGCCAACAGGTCTGTACTCACATATAATACATATTTTGCTCAGATTCTCTGAGCAAAATGTTTTGTTAGGTTATTTTACAGTTGTCAGGTTAAGGTGTGTGTGTGTGTGTGTGTGTTGGGGGGAATTGGATGCTGTGATAGGCTGTGCACCAACCAGGAAGAGCCAGTTCTTAACCACAGTCTTAATCACCATATTTAAATTCTTAAAACCTTGTTTAACCTTATTTTGTATCTTTTGTTTGGGTGACTGTCTACAGGGTAACATCGATCTGCTGACAGTGGCTTTGTAACAAGGAAGATCCTTGTACAAGTTTTTTAATGATCGAATCATTAAGAAACTTTTGTACAAAATGCTGTAGTTTGTCTTCCTTTAAATTGGAATGCTTGAAACTCCTTTGTTTCATTTCTGCCATTTAGATTCATTCCTGCAAATTTAGATTCAAGATGTTAGAGCGTGCAAAGCTTACCTTACCTGAGAGGAAAATTTGAAAAAAAATGTTAATAAATGTTTTAGTGTTTCAGTGTATCTTCCACTGAATTCTTTTTTATCTGTATAAATTTTGTTCATTTTATAATAAACCATATTCTACATTTTCTTCATTCAATAAAGTTGTGTTAAGCTGAACATCTTTGAGTTTGGAGCATATATAGGCACCAGTGTAATAAGTTTTACTAAATAATTATGGCTTGAATATCCTAATCCTACCCTGTGTGTGAATAACATGATAGTCTAGTCTATTGGACAAACAAGATGCATCATTAATTAACATGTGTTTTATAAGAAAGTAATGTTTACTCCTTCCCTGCTTAATATAGTCACTATACTTGATCTGATCTAATATATTTAGGCCACACGCATTTAATAGAGTAGACTTGAGTATAAGAGGGAAAAATAGGTGAAAATCACAACACAATCCATCTGAAACCCATCCCCACTGAGTTAAATGTTTCCTGTGTCAGTGAAAAACTCCGTTAGAATTAACCCCAATCTGTCAATATTCCTAAGGCTAACAAAGCAATAGAGAGAAAAAGATACATAGCGAACATAGCATAGGTTTATATAAATGCACACACAGCTTATATAGATGTGCATGCACACAACGCTATAGGGGTTTAACTAAATTAGACAAGGTTTGAAAAAAGTGGCAAACAGAAACATACATGGTGCACATAGATGCACCAACACAATGTTTACATTATCTGGACTCTGGTGTAGCAGGAAATATAGAGAACACAATAAGTAGGATCTAAGCTAAATTCATGTGATTTACATAAGCTATGACATAAGCCAGCAAATTAGAAAAGGAGACAAACAGAGCTATCCATTTTTTACTAAAAGCACTGTTGGAAACAATAAAAGTCTTATGTTCCATTGAATTACATAATAACTGAAGTAACAACAATAGGTCAGCCAACATAAGTGAGAGGTGACTCCTCTAACTCACCTTTCTCTTGATGTTTTCCAGCAAGTCATCCTGTCCATGTTTGAAGTAGGGGTGCTGAAACTCCACTGGACCGTCTCGCTCCTGTTTCACAATACCCGTGTCAATGTGCATTACTTTACGGAATCCATCTGCAAATACAAGAACTGAGATGTAGGTCATTCATTACGGACGCTTAATGTATTCTTTTATTTTTCTATCTTTACTATTGGCTAAAGGCGCCAGAAAATAATGAGATATGAAAAGCTGGAACCACAGAATTTGGACATTTTCTTCAGAAAAATGAATTAATCCAATGTTCAAAATACTTGTGATTAATGTAATAGTTGACAATTGATCAGCTCTACAAGATAGCAAACACTTTAAAGATAGAAGGTAGATTTTATTATCTTGTTGATTATATTGTCCATGTGTTGTCTAGCCTGTATTCAACAAATATGCTTTAAAACCAACCATGATGTTATAGCTATACAATCACTGCCCATCCGTCTATAGCCTTTCAAATCTGCCAATCAGAGGTGAAGCTCATTTATATTAATAGGACAGACACAAAATGACTCGTTCTCTCTAGAGTTAGAAAAGAAATCTTGAGACATGGAAAATTATATTGAAATGATTTTTGGTTAATAAAAAAACAATCATATCTTATAAGAGATATCAGAAGATTATATAACTTTGATATATAACTGATGGTTCAGGTCATCCTAGGTCAGTGAGTATGGTTGCAAATCATCGGACAAGGACTGTTTTATAATACAGGAAGTATTCACTAAAACGGGTCCAGTCTGTCCCTGGATGCACCTATTGTTTTGTAGCGTGTTTGTCAGTTTGAAAGTGGTCGCTAATAATTTACGTCACGTGATCAGCTTTTTTATCGGCATGTTTTTCCAATCGCCGATCAGGCCATTTTTAGGCAATATCGGCCGATCATGATCGGCAGCCGATCGATCGGTGCAACATTAATTATTAAAGATAAAACAGGTTGTTTCAACCTTTCAGGTCAGATTTCACATGTCTACGAGTTAACAGCTGTTCAAATGTTTCAGTATTTCACCAAAAATCAAAGATTAGAGAAAAAGTCAAACATAGGTTTGTGTATGAGAACTTAGTTTTTTTTCCTTTGCCTTCTCATTAATCATCTCACAATCCCTCCAAAGGATTAACCCCTGTTGACCCTTCAAAGGGGCCAAGTGGTCTGGACATGTCTCTGTTCTACGCCACTTGCTGGCTATATCTGTGTCTATATGTGGAAAGGGGGCGGGGTTACAATAATTATCTGTCTGTTTTCTTTTGTGAAGCATTTTGTGCTATGTGTTTAAATATATGAAAAGTGCTATATAAATAAAGATTGATTGAAGTTTCACACCATTGCTGCACAGAGCAGCCATGGTGGACTTTGTGGTTGGGGTTGGTAAGCTTGACCCGACTTTCCGAGTCCTAAGTTTCACTTCAGGGGTCATTCCACTTAAGATTTCTGACTGGGAATTCAGAAATGTCCAATTTCCAAGTACAATTGGATCACAACTAAACTAGCCACCTGTATATAAAGTATTTAAACTAGCTCCAGCTCCAGTAGCTATAAAAGCTATATCAAAGCTGCTGGAATACTGATGCTTCGGTATTAATAACCCAATGATGATGTGAGGACTACTCTTACTTTGCTGGTAATACTTGTGTACTGTCACTTAAGCAGGATGTATTTTTAAATTGCTGTATTAGTACTTCATAGTCAACAATTATGGTCTTCACATCGATTGACACCATGCATGTTTGACCACCTTTGGTTTGAGGGACAGCAGTGTGAACCAATGGAAATTTGCCATGACAAGAACATCCGAATCTGCTAGCCAATAGCCAGGGGCTTTCAACATGTGAGAGTACCATTTTCACAAATAAGACCGATAAGGGGGTGTGTCTTAAGAGGATAAGTAAAGGTTGTGAGCACTTCTACTACCTCTAGTTCTATTATGAGTGTGGGTGTAGACCAGGGGTGAAAGAAAGCCGGTCCAGTCCTGCGTACCGCTAGAAGACTGAAGTGGTATGCAGCACCTGGAAGATGGGAGGCTGCTTGCCACTAGAAATATGCAACCTTGAAAACTACTATCCCTTCAACTGTTTTATGGAGCTTTGGCCAATCATCTCCTTGCTTCTCAAGGCTCTTGCCTGTTTAGGTTTAATACATCAACGTTCCTAGAAAAATGTCCTAATTAAAACAAGTAGATGAGTAAGAGGGTGTTTCATGTTATTTTGTTCAATTTAAATGATACAGAAGAGCTCGGAAAGATACTTCTTATGAGCTAACAGCTCACTACTGGAGATTTCACTCAGCTACGTGAGCACATGCACGTCTGCTTCCGTACACAGTCGTTATCGGTGCGTTTGATTTAACTGGTCCACAGACATCAAGAAACAAAGCTGAGAGAAACAGAGAATACGAACAATACATCCAGTACAGGTATAATGCAGATAAAAATACCTTTACATAAAACTAAAGCTACCATCATTATGTTTGTTTAGATTGCATATGTATGATGTTCTTGTGTTAAATATAAACAGGGTGTGATTTGCTGGTAGGGATGGTGGGGACTTCCCCCCTCTGGTTTACACATCCTACCCTCTGCTGTAGTATTTTTATCCTTGGTGGGGATGAAATGTTTCCCTCCCACTCAAAGTATTTTCACCAGTTACACAGCAGGCTAGCTATTAAAAAACAAAATACATGTCCATTCTAGTTTTGCTGTGATTTTTTCTACAGTGAGCGAGTCACTGCGGTCACGCTACGTGCACTTTAAAACACGAGTGACCATTTACATCGTTATTAAAACAACGTGACTTTATTGTGTATTCATGTGCATCTCGTTGAAACGGGAATCAAGTGGCTAAATGATTCTGTTTTCATTTGCTGAAAATACATTACAGAATATAGCAGTAGCACTAATAGGCTATTTGTTGGACTTCTGAACGCTCCCCTCTCTCTGCCACTCATCTAGTGCAGCATTACCGCCCTGCCACAGCTATAGCCAGCTGTTTTAGGCAGCTGCCGTCAATTGCCACATGTTACTTTTGATTTTGATAATAAAATCAAATTTAATGAATTCTTCTCGCAAATATAGCACAGAACTTGCGCAAGCTAAGAAGAAATTTAAAACACGTTTGTGTGTTTTAAGGTTTTTTGACGTTTCATTTGACTGTGGTCACGCTGTCTGCACTTTGAAACTCAAGTGCCAACTTTTTTTCTTTTTTAAATCATTAAAATAAATTCAAAATGTTTTCTGAAAACTGCATTGTTCGCTAATGAGTCCGATTTTAAAAAATGAATTAAGAAAAATCATTTCAACTTGTTTTCTCCACTGTATTCCTAATCTGCATTACTCTGGCTACCTCTGTGCATGTTTCCAAGTGAACTGACTTTACCGTTTTAAAATAATCACATGCTTATCACTAACTGGCAATATTGTTTGGTGCAGAGGTTTAAGGGCTATCTAAGAAATATTTTGTGTGCGTCAACTGTACTCAAATGAAAAAAAAAATACACACTTGGGAGAAATATATTGAAGTGATACAGTGTAATTCCCTATGATTTAATAACGGGATTATTTAAAAATGGTACAGCCTACTACTGATTAACAAAAACAAAACAATTGACTGCACATTGTGGTATTTCATATTTCTGTTAAATATTGGGAAATAATTAAAATGTTAGGCTATATATATATATATATATATAAAAATTTCCCATATTGTCAAGCCTTTTTAATTCCTTCCATAAGCCTACAGGTACCCTACAGAAAATATGTTTGTTTTAACTAGTTTGGATTTTTGACTTTTTTTAAATGCATGAAGTGAGAAAGAGATGAAGGTTTTGGTAATAGTACCAGTATGTATTTAAAAATACTTTGACCCCTGGTCAGGGGTCAAAGTTAGCAGGAACAGATCATGACACGGTGAAGACAGCTGTCAAAATGCCATATTAAATAACCTGTAACAAACACACATGCAAGAAGAAAACAATCTGGCGACGTCAGATTAACACACACAAGTGTAGCCTACTAGTTACATTTATTAATGAAGTGCTTCTTAATTGTTCCAGTGTGTTTGTGTCAGTGTAATCTTGCCGTTCGTGTTTGGCTGTGTGCATGGAGTGACTGGCGCTATGTCTATGTACGCAAGACGAGCATATCAAAGCAATGAGGACCAACATGTTTCTGATTGGCTGACAGTGACAGATGGGCACATATTAGCATCTTTAGTTCTGATTTGAATCAAATCAACATTTATGGAAGGGAAAAAACAAGAAAACTACTAGAAAACAGAGGACGGCGCAATTTGTTGGCACAATGCAGAGCAAAATAAGTGACATTTTAAAGAAGAATAAATAATAATAGTCAACAATAGTTTTTGTAGTAGGCTACATAAAGATGCTGTGCAGGCATATGGGACCAGAGGAGAGGAATCAAAGAGAGCATGTGATAGTGATTTGACTAAGATGGCATAATGTTAAAACTAGAGATGCAGCGATCCGGATTGGATATTGGCTCTGATATTGAGCTGGATATCGGATGAATGAGGTTCCAATCCAGTCAGGTTTTTTATATCAATATCTTACCCAGCAATACAGTCACAGCATCTAGTCACTTTGATTCTATGTTCGTTACATAGATTAATTACGTCAGCACACAGACCAGCATGCTAGCAAACACAGCAACATGGAGCAAACGCCTAACAAAACCAAGCCTGGAAACATTTCCAACGGCTGTGTGCTAAATACAACACCCCAAGCAACAACCCAGCTCCGACGTGTGGCCGAGGATCTGAACGCCCTGCTCAGGAACCACTACCCAACGGTATGTGTATCATAGCGGGTGTGTCAGCAACGGTGTAAATCTTAAATTGCGCATAGCCGTGTTTCCCATTTATATCGCTTTAATAAATACAGTGTTTCTCTGTTAAACTTTTCTTGTTGTTAACAATGAGTAGAGGGTAACAGCACATAGTAAAAAAAGGTCACTTCTATAAGAACGTAAAAAAGAAAACTTTCTATTATCTTGTTGCAGCAAGGGGGCGGCACAGTGCTTCCTCCCCACGCAACAGTTCATTCATTCAACAGTAATTATATAATATAGGATCGGTATTGGCCAATACACTCAGCCCAGGTATCTGTATCGAATTGGATCGGAAAAGCCTGGATCGGTGCATCACTATTTAAAAGTATATTGTATCAGTACTCTTTCTTCTATGTTGATGCTGTTCTATACACTGACAAACATCTTATTTCATTGGTGATGCTGCTGCTAGCCCTGCTTATCCATCTGTATGGAGCAATGAACAATTTGAAGACTTGAAAAAATGAATGGCTCCATTTAGGTGTAGGACCTGTAGTGTTTGTATTGTGTGTAGGACTATAACTGTGGTAAAATACAGTTTTCTATGCATTTCGGAGGTTTTGGGGGATTAGACACTCCCCCCACACACGCGACAAAGATAGTTCCAGCAAGAATTTCAAACCACTTTGACCCCTGCCCTTGGTGCAGCCTAACAGAGCCAGAATCAAACAGCTCTATTCAGCAGTCACTCTGCCTCAGTCAAATGGCTCCAAAGCACTGGCTAAAGGCTGGATGTTTGTGCGCTGATAGATCCTAGAATACGTGAGTGCAGTCTTACACATATTGAGCTGCCTGATGAAGCTGGCCATGTTGTTGTGCTTGAAGAACTTGGGGAGGATCTCCTTGGAAAAACGCTGCTCATCCAACACGAGGAAGCTGTTGCCCTCCTGGAAACAATCACAACAGCACCATGACAGACAGAACAGCTCCGTGGAGGGCTCATGTTATTGGGTCTATTTTAGTGTCACTCAACTCCTTCCCCTGAAACTGTGCAAGCAGCTTTACAATGAGTCAGTATTAAAACAATACAGGGATGACGGAGGGGCCAGGTATGTGAATGTATAGCTAGCAAATAGGTATCCTCACATAGGTACTCAGGAGAGTCTCAACGTTACACCCCTTAATGAGATACAGCCATCATTTTTTTGTTCCTACTTTTTCCTACAAGTTCCAATCATTAAAAAACGACATTTTCCTTAATGCTACTGTTGTTGTCCGTCCAGACGGGGTGTTCGTTTTCTTCAATATTGCGTATTTCATCTCGCGCGTGCCTCTAATTTCTCCCAAAAAACCGCTTCGGTCAGCGCACACTAGACCTTTATATTGACAATGACGCAATATTGACGAAAACAAACAGCCCGTCAGGACGGACAACAACCGCGGCTTAAAAAGTAAGCGCTTTCATTAATGACTGGTACATTTAGGGGAAGTAAAACCGAAATGAAAGGAGCCGTATGTCATGTATTAACGTTGGGAGTGCGGAGCCTGGACAGTCTCCTATGAGGCTAGTTAATAGGTGCACGATAAAGGAAAATCAGATGTAACATTACACTGAAACAAGACGGTTGCTGCTGAACCATAATTGCTTATGTTTAATTCCATGCTGCACTTTGTCCATTTACTTAACTCTAGGTTTCTGTTAGAATATTATGGTAATTCCATGCTAATTTTACCACCCACCTAACGTTAGCTGCGTTCCTTGCGTTAGCTTCCCTACCTGCCATGCTAACAGGATGCACAGTTTTAGTGCTAACTTACCTGACTCCAACAGATGTATTCGTTCGTGTCTGCGTCCTCCACCAGCGTCCACAGCTTGGTGAGGAAAGCCGGGACGTTCGAGTTGTGTTTCATCGCGAAAATTCAACGACAAACGCAGTTAGGTTGAAGATGCGCAATATTCGCTATGTTGTGTCTCCTGGAGGAGAAGCTGTACATGTCTGATTTACAACTTCCGGTTTCATTCCTCGGGAGTTGATTGGTCCAACAGCTCACGTGGAGTGCCATGCAATCAAAAAGCGAGTTGTATCATTGTTTTCCATATAGAACATAAGGAATTAGCGACAAAAACAACTAACTACTAATATGGATCTGTGTAGAAACTGATGCGTGTGAAATATTAGCATGAGCTAACTCATCTTCTTTGATGGCTGCACCACATCATATTGTGTCCAGCAACTAAAAGTAACAACATACTCAGGTATTGTAATTAAGTACACTTACTTATACTTTACTTGAGTATTTCCAATAATACTATATTATACTTACACTCCACTACACTTCAATGGAGAAAAAATGTATTTTCTGCTCCACTACATTTATCTGACAACTTTAGTTACTCTTTAGATGCAAATTTGCCATGACATAGTGTATTTCACTTTATATTAAATTAAGTATAGCTTATGAAATTTAGACTAAATTACTGTAAATCATTATAGCCTAAAGCCTTTAACACTCACCAGTAGAAATTGATTGAAGCATCATGTCCTGAGCTTCTTTTGCACCATAGATTCTCAAGATAAATGTGTCATTCTTCCTGATATGAGTCACTCAGTTACATTTTTGGTCATTGTACCAGGAGTAGGCTATAGAGGGAGACATTCATTATTACATAACTTATTTACCAAGAAATTACTACTATATTTCTGCCAAACCCATGCATATATAAAGATATCATTAGAATGAAATGGCATTTTGTATAGAGACATGTATAGTGGTGAGTTATTTTGGCCTTGAGCTTATTTAGTTGGTATTTCCTGTATATGGCTGTGGGTTTATTTCATGAACTTCCTCAAATCACAGCTGACAGTCAGCCCTTTGACTTCAGAGAAACCACTTTCTCAGAAATCTGATTCAAAATATAACAATATGGTCTCGGAATAGTTTGACCTCACTGGTAATTACAGCAGACAGCAGCACGAACAGGATCTGATTTTTATTCAATAAATCACATGAGCTGAACTCAGCCTGGAGGGAAAGAAAACAATATTGTTCTCATATTTTATTTATTTAATAAGAGGATCATTCAAAAAAGGTGCAAGATGTACCTAATAGAAAATTAAACAAAATAAATAGATAGGCTCCAGCAGACCCCTGCAACCCTAATGAGGAATAAGTGGGTATAGAAGATGAGAGGAGATGAGAACACAAAACCATAGATTCCAATCTTTGAAAAATCCATTATGTAAATCAAATAGTTAATAGTGGTTATCAACATATTCTTGTATGAGTCTCTAGATATCTGTGATGATTTTACATGTTTTGCTGCAGCATTTTTAATAATTAGACACTAACAACAATATAACATTATTTCTGCATCAGCATGTCCAATTAGCAGTGGTGTTGACCAGGCGTCTCCGGCAACTTTTTCAACTCCAGATTATGAAACAAAGCATCAATCCAGTCACTCAACTCTTCTCCTCCAAGAAACTCAAGAGGAACATCATCATACTTACATTATTGGGCTTCATTCAAATCATAAAAACTGCAATATGCTTCATTTTCCTAAACTAAAGTGACTCATGTGATACAAAAAAGGAAGATTATAGTCACATAATCTGCAATTATTAATCGATTAGTTGCCAACTTTTACATTAATCACCACCTATTTTGATAATCGATTAATGTATTTGAATGTATTTGAGTCATTTTGAACCACATGATAATATAAAATGTCAGATTAACAGAAGTCTGGAACAAGCATCTTCTTGTAGAAAAAAACGCTTCCCTCTGGAGACAGGTTTATATATATATATATATATATATATATATATATATATATATATATATATATATATATATATATATATATATATATATATATACAAACATACAATACATACAATAAATAATTTCTCATCACATGAATATTTGACATCTGGGGGTGCATTACGGATTCTCAACTGATAATAAAATATAATATTTATTCTAAATTTATTTGTAACACTTCAATACAAATAAAGTGCTTTACAGAACACAATATAATACTGTATTAGTACATAATATTGTTGCTAATTTGTTGATTATTGTGATTATTATTAATTTTGTTTTACAAACTGAAGCAGCTGAAGAGATTATATTTCACTGTGATCACATATGATAGATGAAGGTTAATTGATAAAGTGACAAAAAAATCAATACTTAACAATCAGTTTAAAATTAATTTCAGACACAAGAAGTGAATTGATCCCATTATTAAAACTTTCTATAAAATCTGTCTCACCAAGTGAGATAAAATGGGGAAATGACTGTTGTCTCTGATCATCAATGAAAACATTGACCTGTTGATCAGGTTTGGATTAATATGGGTTTTTAACCTGTTTTGCTTGTTGATAAGTCAGTCAACAATATGAGATTCAAAAGTAAACAGCTACAGTTACCATGACTACATTAGGAGATTAGTATTTTGCCTGTGACATCACACGTCTATGACATCACCTAGTCAGCCTAGGCCATGACATGAGTGATGTCACCAAAAAGATCAAAGCAGTCTTTGATGTTTCAAATCCCCCCCTGCATCAGAGTCTATATAAGGACCCCACGGTCACACACAGTCAGTGGTTTTGAAGACAAGTCCAACTTTAAAATCATCACTGCACCATGTGATTACCATTATCTATAAACACAGAGGATAATGGAAGTCAACATGGATCCCCAATCCCAAAAGTTCATCAGGAACAACCAGAGAACCAGGAGATTGGACAAACTTTAAGAAGCTCGAAGATTCATAGGAGTTAAACGTGATACAAATGGAGTCAGGATAAGAGGCAACAACTCGGAACAATGAAAACAAGTTCCAAGTTGCATATGAGGAGTTAAAGGTGGCAAAGGAATACGAATACATTTGTGGGTGAGCTCCAGACAGAGACACACAATTAGTTGTGTGTCTCTGTCTGGAGCTCACACACATATTTATCCATACAGAACTACGAATTTCTCAACCTCTAAGTTACAGATGAGGTTGAATTCATGGGCGAGCTCCAGACAAAGAAAGGGAAAGTATTGAACTACAGGTTTCAGAAAATAGAAGCTGCACCTGAGGAGTTAAACATGGCTCATACATTGAGCCAGGATCAATTCCTGGGGCTGAGCAGCAGTGACTTGGAGCTGAGCTCCAAGAAAATCTGGACATCAGGCGCTTCACATTTCACAAGGAGTTAAAGACATATATTGAGCCGGGATAAATTCATGGCTGACCTCCAGATGAAGGACACAACGTACAGAAGTAGCAGTTTCAGAACCTCTAAGTTAACATGAGGATGAATTCACAGCTGACCTCCAGAAAGAAAGGAACACAAATGCCTTCCAGAAGAAAGAAGTTCAGAAGCTTCAACTTTCACATGAAGAGTGAAAGATTGCTCATGAATTGAGCCAGGATGAATTCATGGCTGACCTCCTTAAAAAGAGGAACATGCCTTTAAGAACAAAGACTTTCAGAAACTTCAACTTTCACGCTAAGAGTTAAAGATTGCTTAAATTGAGCCACTGTGATTTGACTGTTGACCTCCCTAAAAAGAGGAACATGCTTTACGAATTTCAGAAGCTTTAACTTACACATATAGTGTTAAAGCTTGCTCAAATTGAGTGAGCCAGGATGAATTCATGTCTGACCTCCTTAAAAAGAGGAAGATGCCTTCTAGAACAAAGAAATCTAGAAACCTTAACTTTCAATTGAAGAGTTAAAGATTGCTTAAATTGAGCCACTGTGATTTGACTGTTGACCTCCCTAAAAAGAGGAACATGCTTTACGAATTTCAGATGCTTTAACTTACACATATAGAGTTAAAGCTTGCTCAAATTGAGCCAGGATGAATTAATGGCTGACCTCCTTAAAAAGAGGAATATGCCTTCTAGAACAAAGGATGAATTCATGGCTGACCTCCTTAAAAAGAGGAATATGTCTTCTAGAACAAAGAAATCTAGAAACTTTAACTTTCAATTGAAGAGTTAAAGATTGCTTAAATTGAGCCACTGTGATTTGACTGTTGACCTCCCTAAAAAGAGGAACATGCTTTACGAATTTCAGAAGCTTTAACTTACACATATAGAGTTAAAGATTGCTCAAATTGAGCCAGGATGAATTCATGGCTGACCTCCTTAAAAAGAGGAACATACCTTCTAGAACAAAGGATGAATTCATGGCTGACCTCCTTAAAAAGAGGAATATGCCTTCTAGAACAAAGAAATCTAGAAACTTTAACTTTCACATGAAGAGTTAAAGATTGCTTAAATTGAGCCACTGTGATTTGACTGTTGACCTCCCTAAAAAGAGGAACATGCTTTACGAATTTCAGAAGCTTTAACTTACACATATAGAGTTAAAGATTGCTCAAATTGAGCCAGGATGAATTCATGGCTGACCTCCTTAAAAAGAGGAACATACCTTCTAGAACAAAGAAATCTAGAAACTTTAACTTTCAATTGAAGAGTTGAAGATTGCTTAAATTGAGCCACTGTGATTTGACTGTTGACCTCCTTAAAAAGAGGAACATGCTGTACGAATTTAAGAAGCTTTAACTTACACATATAGAGTTAAAGACTTCTCATATTGAACCAGGATGAATTCATGGCTGACCTCCTTAAGAGAGGAATACGCCTTCTAGAACCAAAAAATCTAGAAACGTTAACTTTCATGTGAAGAGTTGAAGATTGATTAAATTGAGTCACTGTGATTTGACTGTTGACCTCCCTAAAAAGAGGAACATGCTTTACGAATTTCAGAAGCTTTAACTTACACATATAGAGTTAAATATTGCTCAAATTGAGCCAGGATGAATTCATGGCTGACCTCCTTAAAAAGAGGAACATACCTTCTAGAACAAAGCATGAATTCATGGCTGACCTCCTTAAAAATAGAAATACGCCTTCTAGAACAAAGAAATCTAGAAACTTTAACTTTCACATGAAGAGTTGAAGATTGCTTAAATTGAGCCACTGTGATTTGACTGTTGACCTCCCTAAAAAGAGGAACATGCTTTACGAATTTAAGAAGCTTTAACTTACACATATAGAGTTAAAGATTGCTCAAATTGAGCCAGGATGAATTCATGGCTGACCTCCTTAAAAAGAGGAACATGCCTTCTAGAACAAAGGATGAATTCATGGCTGACCTCCTTAAAAAGAGGAACATACATTCTAGAACAAAGGATGAATTCATGGCTGACCTCCTTAAAAAGAGAAATACGCCTTCTAGAACAAAGGATGAATTCATGGCTGACCTCCTTAAAAAGAGAAATACGCCTTCTAGAACAAAGGATGAATTCATGGCTGACCTCCTTAAAAAGAGGAATACGCCTTCTAGAACAAAGAAATCTAGAAACTTTAACTTTCAATTGAAGAGTTAAAGATTGCTTAAATTGAGCCACTGTGATTTGACTGTTGACCTCCCTAAAAAGAGGAACATGCTTTACGAATTTCAGAAGCTTTAACTTACACATATAGAGTTAAAGATTGCTCAAATTGAGCCAGGATGAATTCATGGCTGACCTCCTTAAAAAGAGGAACATACCTTCTAGAACAAAGGATGAATTCATGGCTGACCTCCTTAAAAAGAGGAATATGCCTTCTAGAACAAAGGATGAATTCATGGCCGACCTCCTTAAAAAGAGGAATACGCCTTCTAGAACAAAGGATGAATTCATGGCCGACCTCCTTAAGAGAGGAATACGCCTTCTAGAACAAAAAAATCTAGAAACGTTAACTTTCACGTGAAGAGTTAAAGATTGATTAAATTGAGCCACTGTGATTTGACTGTTGACCTCCCTAAAAAGAGGAACATGCTTTACGAATTTCAGAAACTTTAACTTACACATATAGAGTTAAAGACTTCTCATATTGAACCAGGATGAATTCATGGCTGACCTCCTTAAAAAGAGGAACATACCTTCTAGAACAAAGAAATCTAGAAACTTTTCTTTTCACGTGAAGAGTTAAAGATTGCTTGAATTGAGCCACTGTGATTTGACTGTTGACCTCCCTAAAAAGAGGAACATGCTTTACGAATTTCAGAAGCTTTAACTTACACACATAGAGTTAAAGATTGCTCAAATTGAGCCAGGATGAATTCATGGCTGACCTCCTTAAAAAGAGGAACATACCTTCTAGAACAAAGGATGAATTCATGGCTGACCTCCTTAAAAAGAGGAATACGCCTTCTAGAACAAAGAAATCTAGAAACTTTAACTTTAAATTGAAGAGTTAAAGATTGCTTAAATTGAGCCACTGTGATTTGACTGTTGACCTCCCTAAAAAGAGGAACATGCTTTACGAATTTCAGAAGCTTTAACTTACACATATAGAGTTAAAGACTTCTCATATTGAACCAGGATGAATTCATGGCTGACCTCCTTAAAAAGAGAAATACGCCTTCTAGAACAAAGGATGAATTCATGGCTGACCTCCTTAAAAAGAGGAATACGCCTTCTAGAACAAAGAAATCTAGAAACTTTAACTTTCACATGAAGAGTTAAAGATTGCTTAAATTGAGCCACTGTGATTTGACTGTTGACCTCCCTAAAAAGAGGAACATGCTTTACGAATTTAAGAAGCTTTAACTTACACATATAGAGTTAAAGACTTCTCATATTGAACCAGGATGAATTCATGGCTGACCTCCTTAAAAAGAGGAATACGCCTTCTAGAACAAAGAAATCTAGAAACTTTTCTTTTCACATGAAGAGTTGAAGATTGCTTGAGTCACTGTGATTTGACTGTTGACCTCCCTAAAAAGAGGAACATGCTTTACGAATTTCAGAAGCTTTAACTTACACATATAGAGTTAAATATTGCTCAAATTGAGCCAGGATGAATTCATGGCTGACCTCCTTAAAAAGAGGAACATACCTTCTAGAACAAAGCATGAATTCATGGCTGACCTCCTTAAAAAGAGAAATACGCCTTCTAGAACAAAGAAATCTAGAAACTTTAACTTTCACATGAAGAGTTGAAGATTGCTTAAATTGAGCCACTGTGATTTGACTGTTGACCTCCCTAAAAAGAGGAACATGCTTTACGAATTTAAGAAGCTTTAACTTACACATATAGAGTTAAAGCTTGCTCAAATTGAGCCAGGATGAATTCATGGCTGACCTCCTTAAAAAGAGGAACATGCCTTCTAGAACAAAGGATGAATTCATGGCTGACCTCCTTAAAAAGAGGAACATACCTTCTAGAACAAAGCATGAATTCATGGCTGACCTCCTTAAAAAGAGAAATACGCCTTCTAGAACAAAGAAATCTAGAAACTTTTCTTTTCACATGAAGAGTTGAAGATTGCTTGAGCCACTGTGATTTGACTCTTGACCTCCCTAAAAAGAGGAACATGCGTTACGAATTTAAGAAGCTTTAACTTACACATATAGAGTTAAAGACTTCTCATATTGAACCAGGATGAATTCATGGCTGACCTCCTTAAAAAGAGGAATACGCCTTCTAGAACAAAGGATGAATTCATGGCTGGCTCAGATTAGGAGCATGACTAAAGACAGCACACCCCACAAAAAAAAGAATATATACATAGTTTAAATTAATCACAGAAAATATCCATCACAGAAAATATAATGCGCTAATTTATTAATATCAGTCCATCAGTATCGGTCTATAGTAGAATAATATTCAATATTCAATGAATATTCAAATCTACATGGTGTATATCTCCATGCTCTGCAAATCATCTTTCTACTAATAATGTTTTAGACATTTTTTAATGTTCTGTGTTTCAGGGATTCTCCCAAGATGAACAAGTTAACATGTTATATCTATATATACAAACACATACATTAATGCATTACTCATTTTAATAGCAAACAAATTATTTCTCATTACGTGAATCTTTGACATCAGAGGGTGCATTTCGGATTCTCAACTGATAAAATATAAGAGTTATTCTAACTTTATTTGTAACACTTCAATACAAATAAAGTGCTTTACAGAACACAATATAATACTGTATTAGTACACAATATTGTCGCTAATTTGTTAATTATTGTGATTATTATTCATTTTGTTTTACAAACTGAAGGAGCTGAAGAGATTATATTTCACTGTGATCACATATGATAGATGAAGGTTAATTGATAGTGACAAAAAAATCAATACTTAACAATCAGTTTAAAATTAATTTCAGACACAAAAAGTGAATTGATCCCATTATTAAAACTTTCTATAAAATCTGTCTCACCAAGTGAGATAAAATGGGGAAATGACTCTTGTCTCTGATCATCAATGAAAACATTGACCTGTTGATCAGTTTTGGATTAACATGGGTTTTTAACCTGTTTTGCTTGTTGATAAGTCAGTCAACAATATGAGATTCAAAAGTAAACAGCTACAGTTACCATGACTACATTAGGAGATTAGTATTTTGCCTGTGACATCACACGTCTATGACATCACCTAGTCAGCCTAGGCCATGACATGAGTGATGTCACCAAAAAGATCAAAGCAGTCTTTGATGTTTCAAATCCCCCCCTGCATCAGAGTCTATATAAGGACCCCACGGACACACACAGACAGTGGTTTTGAAGACAAGTTCAACTTTAAAATCATCACTGCACCATTACCATTATCTATAAACACAGAGGATAATGGAAGTCAACATGGATCCCCAATCCCAAAAGTTCATCAGGAACAACCAGAGAACCAGGAGATTGGACAAACTTCAAGAAGCTCGAAGATTCATAGGAGTTAAACGTGACACAAATGGAGTCAGGATAAGAGGCAACAACTTGGAACAATGAAAACAAGTTCCAAGTTGCATATGAGGAGTTAAAGGTGGCACAGGAATACGAATACATTTGTGGGTGAGCTCCAGACAGAGACACACAATTAGTTGTGTGTCTCTGTCTGGAGCTCACACACATATTTATCCATACAGAACTACGAATTTCTCAACCTCTAAGTTACAGATGAGGTTGAATTCATGGGCGAGCTCCAGACAAAGAAAGGGAAAGTATTGAACTACAGATTTCAGAAAATAGAAGCTGCACCTGAGGAGTTAAACATGGCTCATACATTGAGCCAGGATCAATTCCTGGGGCTGAGCAGCAGTGACTTGGAGCTGAGCTCCAAGAAAATCTGGACATCAGGCGCTTCACATTTCACAAGGAGTTAAAGACATATATTGAGCCGGGATAAATTCATGGCTGACCTCCAGATGAAGGACACAACGTACAGAAGTACCAGTTTCAGAACCTCCAAGTTAACATGAGGATGAATTCACAGCTGACCTCCAGAAAGAAAGGAACACAAATGCCTTCCAGAAGAAAGAAGTTCAGAAGCTTCAACTTTCACATGAAGAGTGAAAGATTGCTCATGAATTGAGCCAGGATGAATTCATGGCTGACCTCCTTAAAAAGAGGAACATGCCTTAAAGAAAAAAGACTTTCAGAAACTTCAACTTTCACACTAAGAGTTAAAGATTGCTTAAATTGAGCCACTGTGATTTGACTGTTGACCTCCTTAAAAAGAGGAACATGCTTTACGAATTTCAGATGCTTTAACTTACACATATAGAGTTAAAGCTTGCTCAAATTGAGTGAGCCAGGATGAATTCATGGCTGACCTCCTTAAAAAGAGGAATATGCCTTCTAGAACAAAGAAATCTAGAAACCTTAACTTTCAATTGAAGAGTTAAAGATTGCTTAAATTGAGCCACTGTGATTTGACTGTTGACCTCCCTAAAAAGAGGAACATGCTTTACGAATTTCAGAAGCTTTAACTTACACATATAGAGTTAAAGATTGCTCAAATTGAGCCAGGATGAATTCATGGCTGACCTCCTTAAAAAGAGGAATATGCCTTCTAGAACAAAGGATGAATTCATGGCTGACCTCCTTAAAAAGAGGAATATGTCTTCTAGAACAAAGGATGAATTCTTGGCTAACCTCCCTAAAATGAGGAATATTCCTTCTAGAACAAAGACATCTAGAAACTTTAACTTTCAATTGAAGATTCCTTAAATTGAGCCACTGTGATTTGACTGTTGACCTCCCTAAAAAGAGGAACATGCTTTACGAATTTCAGAAGCTTTAACTTACACATATAGAGTTAAAGATTGCTCAAATTGAGCCAGGATGAATTCATGGCTGACCTACTTAAAAAGAGGAATACGCTTTCTAGAACAAAGAAATCTAGAAACATTAACTTTTAGAGAGTTGAAGATTGCTTAAATTGAGCAAAGGACACGGAACTTTAGAAGCTTCAATTCATCATAAATTGAGCAAGGATGAATTGAGGAGCAGTTAATGACCAAGCTCCAAGAGGAAAAGGACAAGAACATCCTAATGGACCAAGAACTACCAGCTGCAATACACATTAATAAAGGAAGGCACTATCTGGAGAGAAGAAGAAGAGCTGGAAACACATCGAGATGCAGACCCTGAACATCTGGAAGCTCCTGGAGTGTGAGGACAAAAGTCCAGAATGCAAGATCTGAAACTGGAAGCAACGAATTGTCTGGGGCTGAAGATGCTAAAAAAGAAGAAAGCCCAAACTATGAACCCCTAACTCCTAAATACTCACCCCTAACCCACTTTTAACCCTATAGATTGCTGAATCCTTCTGGTTACCCTATGGGCCCTGTCATATGACCACCATACATCATAGAATGATGTATGGTGGTCAATGGCAAGGAACAACTTCATCTTTAAATCCTGTTTGTATGTAAATATGCAAATCAAGAAAATAGCACTTTGTCATAGAGGTATATATGACTTTGAAAAATACGGAATGAGAAAAACTAAAGACTAGAGAGTTGCATAAGTGACGTTGGAACTTCTCTCTCCCCGTGCTGATGTCAGGTATTAGACTTTCCCGTCTCTTTCTCATATTTTCAAAGTCAACGGTTTTACCACAAAGTGCGACTTTCGTGGCACATTATATGTGCAATTAATTGGACAAATCAAACAGGATTTAAACATAAGTTTTTCTTTGCCATTTGACACCATAGAGATTTTTTAAAAAAAAAACAGGGTCCCATGTGGTATCTGGAAGTACTTAGGCAGTCTATTCCTCTGACTCCTGACCAGAACCGTTGGCCTCATCATGTAAATCATGATGAGGTTATGTGTATATATATATATATATATATATATATATATATATATATATATATATATATATATATATATATATATATATATATATATATATATATATATATATATATATATATATATATATATACACACACACTAAACCTTCTCCCTGTGCTGTGACCTTGCCGTGGTGGAGAAGCTTAAGTGCTTCTAGGATCCTGAGAGCTGTGCTGGTCAGGTTTAACCTTAACCAGACTGGTCTCAGATTAGGAGCATGACTAAAGACAGCACACCCCATTTGACTGTTGACCTCCCTAAAAAGAGCAACATAGTTTACGAATTTCAGAAGCTTTAACTTACACATATAGAGTTAAAGATTGCTCAAATTGAGCCAGGATGAATTCATGTCTGACCTCCTTAAAAAGAGGAATACGCCTTCTAGAACAAAGAAATCTAGAAACTTTAACTTTCATATGAAGAGTTAAAGATTGCTTAAATTGAGCCACTGTGATTTGACTGTTGACCTCCCTAAAAAGAGGAACATGCTTTACGAATTTCAGAAGCTTTTACTTACACATATGGAGTTAAAGATTGCTCAAATTGAGTGAGCCAGGATGAATTCATGGCTGACCTCCTTAAAAAGAGGAACATACCTTCTAGAACAAAGAAATCTAGAAACTTTTCTTTTCACGTGAAGAGTTAAAGATTGCTTGAATTGAGCCACTGTGATTTGACTGTTGACCTCCCTAAAAAGAGGAACATGCTTTACGAATTTCAGAAGCTTTAACTTACACACATAGAGTTAAAGATTGCTCAAATTGAGCCAGGATGAATTCATGGCTGACCTCCTTAAAAAGAGGAACATACCTTCTAGAACAAAGGATGAATTCATGGCTGACCTCCTTAAAAAGAGGAATACGCCTTCTAGAACAAAGAAATCTAGAAACTTTAACTTTCACATGAAGAGTTAAAGATTGCTTAAATTGAGCCACTGTGATTTGACTGTTGACCTCCCTAAAAAGAGGAACATGCTTTACGAATTTCAGAAGCTTTAACTTACACATATAGAGTTAAAGACTTCTCATATTGAACCAGGATGAATTCATGGCTGACCTCCTTAAAAAGAGAAATACGCCTACTAGAACAGAGGATGAATTCATGGCTGACCTCCTTAAAAAGAGGAATACGCCTTCTAGAACAAAGAAATCTAGAAACTTTAACTTTCACATGAAGAGTTAAAGATTGCTTAAATTGAGCCACTGTGATTTGACTGTTGACCTCCCTAAAAAGAGGAACATGCTTTACGAATTTAAGAAGCTTTAACTTACACATATAGAGTTAAAGACTTCTCATATTGAACCAGGATGAATTCATGGCTGACCTCCTTAAAAAGAGGAATACGCCTTCTAGAACAAAGAAATCTAGAAACTTTTCTTTTCACATGAAGAGTTGAAGATTGCTTGAGCCACTGTGATTTGACTGTTGACCTCCCTAAAAAGAGGAACATGCTTTACGAATTTCAGAAGCTTTAACTTACACATATAGAGTTAAATATTGCTCAAATTGAGCCAGGATGAATTCATGGCTGACCTCCTTAAAAAGAGGAACATACCTTCTAGAACAAAGCATGAATTCATGGCTGACCTCCTTAAAAAGAGGAACATACCTTCTAGAACAAAGAAATCTAGAAACTTTTCTTTTCACATGAAGAGTTGAAGATTGCTTGAGCCACTGTGATTTGACTCTTGACCTCCCTAAAAAGAGGAACATGCTTTACGAATTTCAGAAGCTTTAACTTACACACATAGAGTTAAAGATTGCTCAAATTGAACCAGGATGAATTCATGGCTGACTTCCTTAAAAAGAGGAACATACCTTCTAGAACAAAGCATGAATTCATGGCTGACCTCCTTAAAAAGAGAAATACGCCTTCTAGAACAAAGAAATCTAGAAACTTTAACTTTCACATGAAGAGTTAAAGATTGATTAAACTGAGCCACTGTGATTTGACTGTTGACCTCCCTAAAAAGAGGAACATGCTTTACGAATTTAAGAAGCTTTAACTTACACATATAGAGTTAAAGACTTCTCATATTGAACCAGGATGAATTCATGGCTGACCTCCTTAAAAAGAGGAACATACCTTCTAGAACAAAGGATGAATTCATGGCTGACCTCCTTAAAAAGAGGAACATACCTTCTAGAACAAAGCATGAATTCATGGCTGACCTCCTTAAAAAGAGAAATACGCCTTCTAGAACAAAGAAATCTAGAAACTTTAACTTTCAATTGAAGAGTTGAAGATTGCTTAAATTGAGTCACTGTGATTTGACTGTTGACCTCCCTAAAAAGAGGAACATGCTTTACGAATTTCAGAAGCTTTAACTTACACATATAGAGTTAAAGATTGCTCAAATTGAGCCAGGATGAATTCATGGCTGACCTCCTTAAAAAGAGGAACATACATTCTAGAACAAAGGATGAATTCATGGCTGACCTCCTTAAAAAGAGGAATATGCCTTCTAGAACAAAGGATGAATTCATGGCCGACCTCCTTAAAAAGAGGAATACGCCTTCTAGAACAAAGGATGAATTCATGGCCGACCTCCTTAAAAAGAGAAATACGCCTTCTAGAACAAAGAAATCTAGAAACTTTAACTTTCACATGAAGAGTTGAAGATTGCTTAAATTGAGCCACTGTGATTTGACTGTTGACCTCCCTAAAAAGAGGAACATGCTTTATGAATTTCAGAAGCTTTAACTTACACATATAGTGTTAAAGCTTGCTCAAATTGAGCCAGGATGAATTCATGGCTGACCTCCTTAAAAAGAGGAACATACCTTCTAGAACAAAGCATGAATTCATGGCTGACCTCCTTAAAAAGAGAAATACGCATTCTAGAACAAAGAAATCTAGAAACTTTAACTTTCAATTGACGAGTTGAAGATTGATTAAATTGAGCCACTGTGATTTGACTGTTGACCTCCCTAAAAAGAGGAACATGCTTTACGAATTTAAGAAGCTTTAACTTACACATATAGAGTTAAAGACTTCTCATATTGAACCAGGATGAATTCATGGCTGACCTCCTTAAAAAGAGGAACATACCTTCTAGAACAAAGGATGAATTCATGGCTGACCTCCTTAAAAAGAGGAATATGCCTTCTAGAACAAAGGATGAATTCATGGCCGACCTCCTTAAAAAGAGGAATACGCCTTCTAGAACAAAGGATGAATTCATGGCTGACCTCCTTAAAAAGAGGAATACGCCTTCTAGAACAAAGGATGAATTCATGGCCGACCTCCTTAAAAAGAGGAACATACCTTCTAGAACAAAGGATGAATTCATGGCTGACCTCCTTAAAAAGAGGAATATGCCTTCTAGAACAAAGGATGAATTCATGGCCGACCTCCTTAAAAAGAGGAATACGCCTTCTAGAACAAAGGATGAATTCATGGCTGACCTCCTTAAAAAGAGGAATACGCCTTCTAGAACAAAGGATGAATTCATGGCTGACCTCCTTAAAAAGAGGAATACGCCTTCTAGAACAAAGGATGAATTCATGGCTGACCTCCTTAAAAAGAGAAATACGCCTTCTAGAACAAAGAAATCTAGAAACTTTAACTTTCACATGAAGAGTTGAAGATTGCTTAAATTGAGCCACTGTGATTTGACTGTTGACCTCCCTAAAAAGAGGAACATGCTTTATGAATTTCAGAAGCTTTAACTTACACATATAGTGTTAAAGCTTGCTCAAATTGAGCCAGGATGAATTCATGGCTGACCTCCTTAAAAAGAGAAATACGCCTTCTAGAACAAAGAAATCTAGAAACTTTAACTTTCAATTGACGAGTTGAAGATTGATTAAATTGAGCCACTGTGATTTGACTGTTGACCTCCCTAAAAAGAGGAACATGCTTTACGAATTTAAGAACCTTTAACTTACACATATAGAGTTAAAGACTTCTCATATTGAACCAGGATGAATTCATGGCTGACCTCCTTAAAAAGAGGAACATACCTTCTAGAACAAAGGATGAATTCATGGCTGACCTCCTTAAAAAGAGGAATATGCCTTCTAGAACAAAGGATGAATTCATGGCCGACCTCCTTAAAAAGAGGAATACGCCTTCTAGAACAAAGGATGAATTCATGGCTGACCTCCTTAAAAAGAGGAATACGCCTTCTAGAACAAAGGATGAATTCATGGCCGACCTCCTTAAAAAGAGGAATACGCCTTCTAGAACAAAGGATGAATTCATGGCTGACCTCCTTAAAAAGAGAAATACGCCTTCTAGAACAAAGAAATCTAGAAACTTTAACTTTCACATGAAGAGTTGAAGATTGCTTAAATTGAGCCACTGTGATTTGACTGTTGACCTCCCTAAAAAGAGGAACATGCTTTATGAATTTCAGAAGCTTTAACTTACACATATAGTGTTAAAGCTTGCTCAAATTGAGCCAGGATGAATTCATGGCTGACCTCCTTAAAAAGAGGAATACGCCTTCTAGAACAAAGAAATCTAGAAACGTTAACTTTCACGTGAAGAGTTGAAGATTGCTTTAACTGAGCCACTGTGATTTGACTGTTGACCTCCCTAAAAAGAGGAACATGCTTTACGAATTTCAGAAGCTTTAACTTACACATATAGAGTTAAAGATTGCTCATATTGAACCAGGATGAATTCATGGCTGACCTCCTTAAAAAGAGGAACATACCTTCTAGAACAAAGCATGAATTCATGGCTGACCTCCTTAAAAAGAGAAATACGCCTTCTAGAACAAAGGATGAATTCATGGCCGACCTCCTTAAAAAGAGGAATACGCCTTCTAGAACAAAGGATGAATTCATGGCTGACCTCCTTAAAAAGAGGAATACGCCTTCTAGAACAAAGGATGAATTCATGGCTGACCTCCTTAAAAAGAGAAATACGCCTTCTAGAACAAAGAAATCTAGAAACTTTAACTTTCAATTGAAGAGTTAAAGATTGATTAAACTGAGCCACTGTGATTTGACTGTTGACCTCCCTAAAAAGAGGAACATGCTTTACGAATTTCAGAAGCTTTAACTTACACATATAGAGTTAAAGACTTCTCATATTGAACCAGGATGAATTCATGGCTGACCTCCTTAAAAAGAGGAACATACCTTCTAGAACAAAGGATGAATTCATGGCTGACCTCCTTAAAAAGAGGAATATGCCTTCTAGAACAAAGGATGAATTCATGGCCGACCTCCTTAAAAAGAGGAATACGCCTTCTAGAACAAAGGATGAATTCATGGCCGACCTCCTTAAAAAGAGAAATACGCCTTCTAGAACAAAGAAATCTAGAAACTTTAACTTTCACATGAAGAGTTGAAGATTGCTTAAATTGAGCCACTGTGATTTGACTGTTGACCTCCCTAAAAAGAGGAACATGCTTTATGAATTTCAGAAGCTTTAACTTACACATATAGTGTTAAAGCTTGCTCAAATTGAGCCAGGATGAATTCATGGCTGACCTCCTTAAAAAGAGGAATACGCCTTCTAGAACAAAGAAATCTAGAAACGTTAACTTTCACGTGAAGAGTTGAAGATTGCTTTAACTGAGCCACTGTGATTTGACTGTTGACCTCCCTAAAAAGAGGAACATGCTTTACGAATTTCAGAAGCTTTAACTTACAGATATAGAGTTAAAGATTGCTCATATTGAACCAGGATGAATTCATGGCTGACCTCCTTAAAAAGAGGAACATACCTTCTAGAACAAAGGATGAATTCATGGCTGACCTCCTTAAAAAGAGGAATATGCCTTCTAGAACAAAGGATGAATTCATGGCCGACCTCCTTAAAAAGAGGAATACGCCTTCTAGAACAAAGGATGAATTCATGGCCGACCTCCTTAAAAAGAGAAATACGCCTTCTAGAACAAAGAAATCTAGAAACTTTAACTTTCACATGAAGAGTTGAAGATTGCTTAAATTGAGCCACTGTGATTTGACTGTTGACCTCCCTAAAAAGAGGAACATGCTTTATGAATTTCAGAAGCTTTAACTTACACATATAGTGTTAAAGCTTGCTCAAATTGAGCCAGGATGAATTCATGGCTGACCTCCTTAAAAAGAGGAATACGCCTTCTAGAACAAAGAAATCTAGAAACGTTAACTTTCACGTGAAGAGTTGAAGATTGCTTTAACTGAGCCACTGTGATTTGACTGTTGACCTCCCTAAAAAGAGGAACATGCTTTACGAATTTCAGAAGCTTTAACTTACAGATATAGAGTTAAAGATTGCTCATATTGAACCAGGATGAATTCATGGCTGACCTCCTTAAAAAGAGAAATACGCCTTCTAGAACAAAGAAATCTAGAAACTTTAACTTTCAATTGACGAGTTGAAGATTGATTAAATTGAGCCACTGTGATTTGACTGTTGACCTCCCTAAAAAGAGGAACATGCTTTACGAATTTAAGAAGCTTTAACTTACACATATAGAGTTAAAGACTTCTCATATTGAACCAGGATGAATTCATGGCTGACCTCCTTAAAAAGAGGAACATACCTTCTAGAACAAAGGATGAATTCATGGCTGACCTCCTTAAAAAGAGGAATATGACTTCTAGAACAAAGGATGAATTCATGGCCGACCTCCTTAAAAAGAGGAATACGCCTTCTAGAACAAAGGATGAATTCATGGCTGACCTCCTTAAAAAGAGGAATACGCCTTCTAGAACAAAGGATGAATTCATGGCCGACCTCCTTAAAAAGAGAAATACGCCTTCTAGAACAAAGAAATCTAGAAACTTTAACTTTCAATTGAAGAGTTAAAGATTGATTAAACTGAGCCACTGTGATTTGACTGTTGACCTCCCTAAAAAGAGGAACATGCTTTACGAATTTCAGAAGCTTTAACTTACACATATAGAGTTAAAGACTTCTCATATTGAACCAGGATGAATTCATGGCTGACCTCCTTAAAAAGAGGAACATACCTTCTAGAACAAAGGATGAATTCATGGCCGACCTCCTTAAAAAGAGGAATACGCCTTCTAGAACAAAGGATGAATTCATGGCCGACCTCCTTAAAAAGAGAAATACGCCTTCTAGAACAAAGAAATCTAGAAACTTTAACTTTCACATGAAGAGTTGAAGATTGCTTAAATTGAGCCACTGTGATTTGACTGTTGACCTCCCTAAAAAGAGGAACATGCTTTATGAATTTCAGAAGCTTTAACTTACACATATAGTGTTAAAGCTTGCTCAAATTGAGCCAGGATGAATTCATGGCTGACCTCCTTAAAAAGAGGAATACGCCTTCTAGAACAAAGAAATCTAGAAACGTTAACTTTCACGTGAAGAGTTGAAGATTGCTTTAACTGAGCCACTGTGATTTGACTGTTGACCTCCCTAAAAAGAGGAACATGCTTTACGAATTTCAGAAGCTTTAACTTACACATATAGAGTTAAAGATTGCTCATATTGAACCAGGATAAATTCATGGCTGACCTCCTTAAAAAGAGGAACATACCTTCTAGAACAAAGCATGAATTCATGGCTGACCTCCTTAAAAAGAGAAATACGCATTCTAGAACAAAGAAATCTAGAAACTTTAACTTTCAATTGACGAGTTGAAGATTGATTAAATTGAGCCACTGTGATTTGACTGTTGACCTCCCTAAAAAGAGGAACATGCTGTACGAATTTAAGAAGCTTTAACTTACACATATAGAGTTAAAGACTTCTCATATTGAACCAGGATGAATTCATGGCTGACCTCCTTAAAAAGAGGAACATACCTTCTAGAACAAAGGATGAATTCATGGCTGACCTCCTTAAAAAGAGGAATATGCCTTCTAGAACAAAGGATGAATTCATGGCCGACCTCCTTAAAAAGAGGAATACGCCTTCTAGAACAAAGGATGAATTCATGGCTGACCTCCTTAAAAAGAGGAATACGCCTTCTAGAACAAAGGATGAATTCATGGCCGACCTCCTTAAAAAGAGGAACATACCTTCTAGAACAAAGCATGAATTCATGGCTGACCTCCTTAAAAAGAGAAATACGCCTTCTAGAACAAAGAAATCTAGAAACTTTAACTTTCAATTGACGAGTTGAAGATTGATTAAATTGAGCCACTGTGATTTGACTGTTGACCTCCCTAAAAAGAGGAACATGCTTTACGAATTTAAGAAGCTTTAACTTACACATATAGTGTTAAAGCTTGCTCAAATTGAGCCAGGATGAATTCATGGCTGACCTCCTTAAAAAGAGGAATACGCCTTCTAGAACAAAGAAATCTAGAAACGTTAACTTTCACGTGAAGAGTTGAAGATTGCTTTAACTGAGCCACTGTGATTTGACTGTTGACCTCCCTAAAAAGAGGAACATGCTTTACGAATTTCAGAAGCTTTAACTTACACATATAGAGTTAAAGATTGCTCATATTGAACCAGGATGAATTCATGGCTGACCTCCTTAAAAAGAGGAACATACCTTCTAGAACAAAGCATGAATTCATGGCTGACCTCCTTAAAAAGAGAAATACGCCTTCTAGAACAAAGAAATCTAGAAACTTTAACTTTCAATTGACGAGTTGAAGATTGATTAAATTGAGCCACTGTGATTTGACTGTTGACCTCCCTAAAAAGAGGAACATGCTTTACGAATTTAAGAAGCTTTAACTTACACATATAGAGTTAAAGACTTCTCATATTGAACCAGGATGAATTCATGGCTGACCTCCTTAAAAAGAGGAACATACCTTCTAGAACAAAGGATGAATTCATGGCTGACCTCCTTAAAAAGAGGAATATGACTTCTAGAACAAAGGATGAATTCATGGCCGACCTCCTTAAAAAGAGGAATACGCCTTCTAGAACAAAGGATGAATTCATGGCTGACCTCCTTAAAAAGAGGAATACGCCTTCTAGAACAAAGGATGAATTCATGGCTGACCTCCTTAAAAAGAGAAATACGCCTTCTAGAACAAAGAAATCTAGAAACTTTAACTTTCAATTGAAGAGTTAAAGATTGATTAAACTGAGCCACTGTGATTTGACTGTTGACCTCCCTAAAAAGAGGAACATGCTTTACGAATTTCAGAAGCTTTAACTTACACATATAGAGTTAAAGACTTCTCATATTGAACCAGGATGAATTCATGGCTGACCTCCTTAAGAGAGGAATATGCCTTCTAGAACAAAGGATGAATTCATGGCTGACCTCCTTAAAAAGAGGAACATACCTTCTAGAACAAAGGATGAATTCATGGCTGACCTCCTTAAAAAGAGGAATATGCCTTCTAGAACAAAGGATGAATTCATGGCCGACCTCCTTAAAAAGAGGAATACGCCTTCTAGAACAAAGGATGAATTCATGGCCGACCTCCTTAAAAAGAGAAATACGCCTTCTAGAACAAAGAAATCTAGAAACTTTAACTTTCACATGAAGAGTTGAAGATTGCTTAAATTGAGCCACTGTGATTTGACTGTTGACCTCCCTAAAAAGAGGAACATGCTTTATGAATTTCAGAAGCTTTAACTTACACATATAGTGTTAAAGCTTGCTCAAATTGAGCCAGGATGAATTCATGGCTGACCTCCTTAAAAAGAGGAACATACCTTCTAGAACAAAGAAATCTAGAAACTTTAACTTTCAATTGAAGAGTTGAAGATTGCTTAAATTGAGCCACTGTGATTTGACTGTTGACCTCCTTAAAAAGAGGAACATGCTTTACGAATTTCAGAAGCTTTAACTTACACATATAGAGTTAAAGACTTCTCATATTGAACCAGGATGAATTCATGGCTGACCTCCTTAAGAGAGGAATACGCCTTCTAGAACAAAAAAATCTAGAAACGTTAACTTTCACGTGAAGAGTTAAAGATTGATTAAATTGAGCCACTGTGATTTGACTGTTGACCTCCCTAAAAAGAGGAACATGCTTTACGAATTTCAGAAACTTTAACTTACACATATAGAGTTAAAGACTTCTCATATTGAACCAGGATGAATTCATGGCTGACCTCCTTAAAAAGAGGAACATACCTTCTAGAACAAAGAAATCTAGAAACTTTTCTTTTCACGTGAAGAGTTAAAGATTGCTTGAATTGAGCCACTGTGATTTGACTGTTGACCTCCCTAAAAAGAGGAACATGCTTTACGAATTTCAGAAGCTTTAACTTACACACATAGAGTTAAAGATTGCTCAAATTGAGCCAGGATGAATTCATGGCTGACCTCCTTAAAAAGAGGAACATACCTTCTAGAACAAAGGATGAATTCATGGCTGACCTCCTTAAAAAGAGGAATACGCCTTCTAGAACAAAGAAATCTAGAAACTTTAACTTTAAATTGAAGAGTTAAAGATTGCTTAAATTGAGCCACTGTGATTTGACTGTTGACCTCCCTAAAAAGAGGAACATGCTTTACGAATTTCAGAAGCTTTAACTTACACATATAGAGTTAAAGACTTCTCATATTGAACCAGGATGAATTCATGGCTGACCTCCTTAAAAAGAGAAATACGCCTTCTAGAACAGAGGATGAATTCATGGCTGACCTCCTTAAAAAGAGGAATACGCCTTCTAGAACAAAGAAATCTAGAAACTTTAACTTTCACATGAAGAGTTAAAGATTGCTTAAATTGAGCCACTGTGATTTGACTGTTGACCTCCCTAAAAAGAGGAACATGCTTTACGAATTTAAGAAGCTTTAACTTACACATATAGAGTTAAAGACTTCTCATATTGAACCAGGATGAATTCATGGCTGACCTCCTTAAAAAGAGGAATACGCCTTCTAGAACAAAGAAATCTAGAAACTTTTCTTTTCACATGAAGAGTTGAAGATTGCTTGAGTCACTGTGATTTGACTGTTGACCTCCCTAAAAAGAGGAACATGCTTTACGAATTTCAGAAGCTTTAACTTACACATATAGAGTTAAATATTGCTCAAATTGAGCCAGGATGAATTCATGGCTGACCTCCTTAAAAAGAGGAACATACCTTCTAGAACAAAGCATGAATTCATGGCTGACCTCCTTAAAAAGAGAAATACGCCTTCTAGAACAAAGAAATCTAGAAACTTTTCTTTTCACATGAAGAGTTGAAGATTGCTTGAGCCACTGTGATTTGACTCTTGACCTCCCTAAAAAGAGGAACATGCGTTACGAATTTAAGAAGCTTTAACTTACACATATAGAGTTAAAGACTTCTCATATTGAACCAGGATGAATTCATGGCTGACCTCCTTAAAAAGAGGAATACGCCTTCTAGAACAAAGGATGAATTCATGGCTGGCTCAGATTAGGAGCATGACTAAAGACAGCACACCCCACAAAAAAAAGAATATATACATAGTTTAAATTAATCACAGAAAATATCCATCACAGAAAATATAATGCGCTAATTTATTAATATCAGTCCATCAGTATCGGTCTATAGTAGAATAATATTCAATATTCAATGAATATTCAAATCTACATGGTGTATATCTCCATGCTCTGCAAATCATCTTTCTACTAATAATGTTTTAGACATTTTTTAATGTTCTGTGTTTCAGGGATTCTCCCAAGATGAACAAGTTAACATGTTATATCTATATATACAAACACATACATTAATGCATTACTCATTTTAATAGCAAACAAATTATTTCTCATTACGTGAATCTTTGACATCAGAGGGTGCATTTCGGATTCTCAACTGATAAAATATAAGAATTATTCTAACTTTATTTGTAACACTTCAATACAAATAAAGTGCTTTACAGAACACAATATAATACTGTATTAGTACACAATATTGTCGCTAATTTGTTAATTATTGTGATTATTATTCATTTTGTTTTACAAACTGAAGGAGCTGAAGAGATTATATTTCACTGTGATCACATATGATAGATGAAGGTTAATTGATAGTGACAAAAAAATCAATACTTAACAATCAGTTTAAAATTAATTTCAGACACAAAAAGTGAATTGATCCCATTATTAAAACTTTCTATAAAATCTGTCTCACCAAGTGAGATAAAATGGGGAAATGACTCTTGTCTCTGATCATCAATGAAAACATTGACCTGTTGATCAGTTTTGGATTAACATGGGTTTTTAACCTGTTTTGCTTGTTGATAAGTCAGTCAACAATATGAGATTCAAAAGTAAACAGCTACAGTTACCATGACTACATTAGGAGATTAGTATTTTGCCTGTGACATCACACGTCTATGACATCACCTAGTCAGCCTAGGCCATGACATGAGTGATGTCACCAAAAAGATCAAAGCAGTCTTTGATGTTTCAAATCCCCCCCTGCATCAGAGTCTATATAAGGACCCCACGGACACACACAGACAGTGGTTTTGAAGACAAGTTCAACTTTAAAATCATCACTGCACCATTACCATTATCTATAAACACAGAGGATAATGGAAGTCAACATGGATCCCCAATCCCAAAAGTTCATCAGGAACAACCAGAGAACCAGGAGATTGGACAAACTTCAAGAAGCTCGAAGATTCATAGGAGTTAAACGTGACACAAATGGAGTCAGGATAAGAGGCAACAACTTGGAACAATGAAAACAAGTTCCAAGTTGCATATGAGGAGTTAAAGGTGGCACAGGAATACGAATACATTTGTGGGTGAGCTCCAGACAGAGACACACAATTAGTTGTGTGTCTCTGTCTGGAGCTCACACACATATTTATCCATACAGAACTACGAATTTCTCAACCTCTAAGTTACAGATGAGGTTGAATTCATGGGCGAGCTCCAGACAAAGAAAGGGAAAGTATTGAACTACAGATTTCAGAAAATAGAAGCTGCACCTGAGGAGTTAAACATGGCTCATACATTGAGCCAGGATCAATTCCTGGGGCTGAGCAGCAGTGACTTGGAGCTGAGCTCCAAGAAAATCTGGACATCAGGCGCTTCACATTTCACAAGGAGTTAAAGACATATATTGAGCCGGGATAAATTCATGGCTGACCTCCAGATGAAGGACACAACGTACAGAAGTACCAGTTTCAGAACCTCCAAGTTAACATGAGGATGAATTCACAGCTGACCTCCAGAAAGAAAGGAACACAAATGCCTTCCAGAAGAAAGAAGTTCAGAAGCTTCAACTTTCACATGAAGAGTGAAAGATTGCTCATGAATTGAGCCAGGATGAATTCATGGCTGACCTCCTTAAAAAGAGGAACATGCCTTAAAGAAAAAAGACTTTCAGAAACTTCAACTTTCACACTAAGAGTTAAAGATTGCTTAAATTGAGCCACTGTGATTTGACTGTTGACCTCCTTAAAAAGAGGAACATGCTTTACGAATTTCAGATGCTTTAACTTACACATATAGAGTTAAAGCTTGCTCAAATTGAGTGAGCCAGGATGAATTCATGGCTGACCTCCTTAAAAAGAGGAATATGCCTTCTAGAACAAAGAAATCTAGAAACCTTAACTTTCAATTGAAGAGTTAAAGATTGCTTAAATTGAGCCACTGTGATTTGACTGTTGACCTCCCTAAAAAGAGGAACATGCTTTACGAATTTCAGAAGCTTTAACTTACACATATAGAGTTAAAGATTGCTCAAATTGAGCCAGGATGAATTCATGGCTGACCTCCTTAAAAAGAGGAATATGCCTTCTAGAACAAAGGATGAATTCATGGCTGACCTCCTTAAAAAGAGGAATATGTCTTCTAGAACAAAGGATGAATTCTTGGCTAACCTCCCTAAAATGAGGAATATTCCTTCTAGAACAAAGACATCTAGAAACTTTAACTTTCAATTGAAGATTCCTTAAATTGAGCCACTGTGATTTGACTGTTGACCTCCCTAAAAAGAGGAACATGCTTTACGAATTTCAGAAGCTTTAACTTACACATATAGAGTTAAAGATTGCTCAAATTGAGCCAGGATGAATTCATGGCTGACCTACTTAAAAAGAGGAATACGCTTTCTAGAACAAAGAAATCTAGAAACATTAACTTTTAGAGAGTTGAAGATTGCTTAAATTGAGCAAAGGACACGGAACTTTAGAAGCTTCAATTCATCATAAATTGAGCAAGGATGAATTGAGGAGCAGTTAATGACCAAGCTCCAAGAGGAAAAGGACAAGAACATCCTAATGGACCAAGAACTACCAGCTGCAATACACATTAATAAAGGAAGGCACTATCTGGAGAGAAGAAGAAGAGCTGGAAACACATCGAGATGCAGACCCTGAACATCTGGAAGCTCCTGGAGTGTGAGGACAAAAGTCCAGAATGCAAGATCTGAAACTGGAAGCAACGAATTGTCTGGGGCTGAAGATGCTAAAAAAGAAGAAAGCCCAAACTATGAACCCCTAACTCCTAAATACTCACCCCTAACCCACTTTTAACCCTATAGATTGCTGAATCCTTCTGGTTACCCTATGGGCCCTGTCATATGACCACCATACATCATAGAATGATGTATGGTGGTCAATGGCAAGGAACAACTTCATCTTTAAATCCTGTTTGTATGTAAATATGCAAATCAAGAAAATAGCACTTTGTCATAGAGGTATATATGACTTTGAAAAATACGGAATGAGAAAAACTAAAGACTAGAGAGTTGCATAAGTGACGTTGGAACTTCTCTCTCCCCGTGCTGATGTCAGGTATTAGACTTTCCCGTCTCTTTCTCATATTTTCAAAGTCAACGGTTTTACCACAAAGTGCGACTTTCGTGGCACATTATATGTGCAATTAATTGGACAAATCAAACAGGATTTAAACATAAGTTTTTCTTTGCCATTTGACACCATAGAGATTTTTTAAAAAAAAAACAGGGTCCCATGTGGTATCTGGAAGTACTTAGGCAGTCTATTCCTCTGACTCCTGACCAGAACCGTTGGCCTCATCATGTAAATCATGATGAGGTTATGTGTATATATATATATATATATATATATATATATATATATATATATATATATATATATATATATATATATATATATATATATATATATACACACACACTAAACCTTCTCCCTGTGCTGTGACCTTGCCGTGGTGGAGAAGCTTAAGTGCTTCTAGGATCCTGAGAGCTGTGCTGGTCAGGTTTAACCTTAACCAGACTGGTCTCAGATTAGGAGCATGACTAAAGACAGCACACCCCATTTGACTGTTGACCTCCCTAAAAAGAGCAACATAGTTTACGAATTTCAGAAGCTTTAACTTACACATATAGAGTTAAAGATTGCTCAAATTGAGCCAGGATGAATTCATGTCTGACCTCCTTAAAAAGAGGAATACGCCTTCTAGAACAAAGAAATCTAGAAACTTTAACTTTCATATGAAGAGTTAAAGATTGCTTAAATTGAGCCACTGTGATTTGACTGTTGACCTCCCTAAAAAGAGGAACATGCTTTACGAATTTCAGAAGCTTTAACTTACACACATAGAGTTAAAGATTGCTCAAATTGAGCCAGGATGAATTCATGGCTGACCTCCTTAAAAAGAGGAACATACCTTCTAGAACAAAGGATGAATTCATGGCTGACCTCCTTAAAAAGAGGAATACGCCTTCTAGAACAAAGAAATCTAGAAACTTTAACTTTCACATGAAGAGTTAAAGATTGCTTAAATTGAGCCACTGTGATTTGACTGTTGACCTCCCTAAAAAGAGGAACATGCTTTACGAATTTAAGAAGCTTTAACTTACACATATAGAGTTAAAGACTTCTCATATTGAACCAGGATGAATTCATGGCTGACCTCCTTAAAAAGAGGAATACGCCTTCTAGAACAAAGAAATCTAGAAACTTTTCTTTTCACATGAAGAGTTGAAGATTGCTTGAGCCACTGTGATTTGACTGTTGACCTCCCTAAAAAGAGGAACATGCTTTACGAATTTCAGAAGCTTTAACTTACACATATAGAGTTAAATATTGCTCAAATTGAGCCAGGATGAATTCATGGCTGACCTCCTTAAAAAGAGGAACATACCTTCTAGAACAAAGCATGAATTCATGGCTGACCTCCTTAAAAAGAGGAACATACCTTCTAGAACAAAGAAATCTAGAAACTTTTCTTTTCACATGAAGAGTTGAAGATTGCTTGAGCCACTGTGATTTGACTCTTGACCTCCCTAAAAAGAGGAACATGCTTTACGAATTTCAGAAGCTTTAACTTACACACATAGAGTTAAAGATTGCTCAAATTGAACCAGGATGAATTCATGGCTGACTTCCTTAAAAAGAGGAACATACCTTCTAGAACAAAGCATGAATTCATGGCTGACCTCCTTAAAAAGAGAAATACGCCTTCTCGAACAAAGAAATCTAGAAACTTTAACTTTCACATGAAGAGTTAAAGATTGATTAAACTGAGCCACTGTGATTTGACTGTTGACCTCCCTAAAAAGAGGAACATGCTTTACGAATTTAAGAAGCTTTAACTTACACATATAGAGTTAAAGACTTCTCATATTGAACCAGGATGAATTCATGGCTGACCTCCTTAAAAAGAGGAACATACCTTCTAGAACAAAGGATGAATTCATGGCTGACCTCCTTAAAAAGAGGAACATACCTTCTAGAACAAAGCATGAATTCATGGCTGACCTCCTTAAAAAGAGAAATACGCCTTCTAGAACAAAGAAATCTAGAAACTTTAACTTTCAATTGAAGAGTTGAAGATTGCTTAAATTGAGTCACTGTGATTTGACTGTTGACCTCCCTAAAAAGAGGAACATGCTTTACGAATTTCAGAAGCTTTAACTTACACATATAGAGTTAAAGATTGCTCAAATTGAGCCAGGATGAATTCATGGCTGACCTCCTTAAAAAGAGGAACATACATTCTAGAACAAAGGATGAATTCATGGCTGACCTCCTTAAAAAGAGGAATATGCCTTCTAGAACAAAGGATGAATTCATGGCCGACCTCCTTAAAAAGAGGAATACGCCTTCTAGAACAAAGGATGAATTCATGGCCGACCTCCTTAAAAAGAGAAATACGCCTTCTAGAACAAAGAAATCTAGAAACTTTAACTTTCACATGAAGAGTTGAAGATTGCTTAAATTGAGCCACTGTGATTTGACTGTTGACCTCCCTAAAAAGAGGAACATGCTTTATGAATTTCAGAAGCTTTAACTTACACATATAGTGTTAAAGCTTGCTCAAATTGAGCCAGGATGAATTCATGGCTGACCTCCTTAAAAAGAGGAATACGCCTTCTAGAACAAAGAAATCTAGAAACGTTAACTTTCACGTGAAGAGTTGAAGATTGCTTTAACTGAGCCACTGTGATTTGACTGTTGACCTCCCTAAAAAGAGGAACATGCTTTACGAATTTCAGAAGCTTTAACTTACACATATAGAGTTAAAGATTGCTCATATTGAACCAGGATGAATTCATGGCTGACCTCCTTAAAAAGAGGAACATACCTTCTAGAACAAAGCATGAATTCATGGCTGACCTCCTTAAAAAGAGAAATACGCATTCTAGAACAAAGAAATCTAGAAACTTTAACTTTCAATTGACGAGTTGAAGATTGATTAAATTGAGCCACTGTGATTTGACTGTTGACCTCCCTAAAAAGAGGAACATGCTGTACGAATTTAAGAAGCTTTAACTTACACATATAGAGTTAAAGACTTCTCATATTGAACCAGGATGAATTCATGGCTGACCTCCTTAAAAAGAGGAACATACCTTCTAGAACAAAGGATGAATTCATGGCTGACCTCCTTAAAAAGAGGAATATGCCTTCTAGAACAAAGGATGAATTCATGGCCGACCTCCTTAAAAAGAGGAATACGCCTTCTAGAACAAAGGATGAATTCATGGCTGACCTCCTTAAAAAGAGGAATACGCCTTCTAGAACAAAGGATGAATTCATGGCCGACCTCCTTAAAAAGAGGAACATACCTTCTAGAACAAAGCATGAATTCATGGCTGACCTCCTTAAAAAGAGAAATACGCCTTCTAGAACAAAGAAATCTAGAAACTTTAACTTTCACATGAAGAGTTGAAGATTGCTTAAATTGAGCCACTGTGATTTGACTGTTGACCTCCCTAAAAAGAGGAACATGCTTTATGAATTTCAGAAGCTTTAACTTACACATATAGTGTTAAAGCTTGCTCAAATTGAGCCAGGATGAATTCATGGCTGACCTCCTTAAAAAGAGAAATACGCCTTCTAGAACAAAGAAATCTAGAAACTTTAACTTTCAATTGACGAGTTGAAGATTGATTAAATTGAGCCACTGTGATTTGACTGTTGACCTCCCTAAAAAGAGGAACATGCTTTACGAATTTAAGAAGCTTTAACTTACACATATAGAGTTAAAGACTTCTCATATTGAACCAGGATGAATTCATGGCTGACCTCCTTAAAAAGAGGAACATACCTTCTAGAACAAAGGATGAATTCATGGCTGACCTCCTTAAAAAGAGGAATATGCCTTCTAGAACAAAGGATGAATTCATGGCCGACCTCCTTAAAAAGAGGAATACGCCTTCTAGAACAAAGGATGAATTCATGGCTGACCTCCTTAAAAAGAGGAATACGCCTTCTAGAACAAAGGATGAATTCATGGCCGACCTCCTTAAAAAGAGGAATACGCCTTCTAGAACAAAGGATGAATTCATGGCTGACCTCCTTAAAAAGAGAAATACGCCTTCTAGAACAAAGAAATCTAGAAACTTTAACTTTCACATGAAGAGTTGAAGATTGCTTAAATTGAGCCACTGTGATTTGACTGTTGACCTCCCTAAAAAGAGGAACATGCTTTATGAATTTCAGAAGCTTTAACTTACACATATAGTGTTAAAGCTTGCTCAAATTGAGCCAGGATGAATTCATGGCTGACCTCCTTAAAAAGAGGAATACGCCTTCTAGAACAAAGAAATCTAGAAACGTTAACTTTCACGTGAAGAGTTGAAGATTGCTTTAACTGAGCCACTGTGATTTGACTGTTGACCTCCCTAAAAAGAGGAACATGCTTTACGAATTTCAGAAGCTTTAACTTACACATATAGAGTTAAAGATTGCTCATATTGAACCAGGATGAATTCATGGCTGACCTCCTTAAAAAGAGGAACATACCTTCTAGAACAAAGCATGAATTCATGGCTGACCTCCTTAAAAAGAGAAATACGCCTTCTAGAACAAAGGATGAATTCATGGCCGACCTCCTTAAAAAGAGGAATACGCCTTCTAGAACAAAGGATGAATTCATGGCTGACCTCCTTAAAAAGAGGAATACGCCTTCTAGAACAAAGGATGAATTCATGGCTGACCTCCTTAAAAAGAGAAATACGCCTTCTAGAACAAAGAAATCTAGAAACTTTAACTTTCAATTGAAGAGTTAAAGATTGATTAAACTGAGCCACTGTGATTTGACTGTTGACCTCCCTAAAAAGAGGAACATGCTTTACGAATTTCAGAAGCTTTAACTTACACATATAGAGTTAAAGACTTCTCATATTGAACCAGGATGAATTCATGGCTGACCTCCTTAAAAAGAGGAACATACCTTCTAGAACAAAGGATGAATTCATGGCTGACCTCCTTAAAAAGAGGAATATGCCTTCTAGAACAAAGGATGAATTCATGGCCGACCTCCTTAAAAAGAGGAATACGCCTTCTAGAACAAAGGATGAATTCATGGCCGACCTCCTTAAAAAGAGAAATACGCCTTCTAGAACAAAGAAATCTAGAAACTTTAACTTTCACATGAAGAGTTGAAGATTGCTTAAATTGAGCCACTGTGATTTGACTGTTGACCTCCCTAAAAAGAGGAACATGCTTTATGAATTTCAGAAGCTTTAACTTACACATATAGTGTTAAAGCTTGCTCAAATTGAGCCAGGATGAATTCATGGCTGACCTCCTTAAAAAGAGGAATACGCCTTCTAGAACAAAGAAATCTAGAAACGTTAACTTTCACGTGAAGAGTTGAAGATTGCTTTAACTGAGCCACTGTGATTTGACTGTTGACCTCCCTAAAAAGAGGAACATGCTTTACGAATTTCAGAAGCTTTAACTTACAGATATAGAGTTAAAGATTGCTCATATTGAACCAGGATGAATTCATGGCTGACCTCCTTAAAAAGAGGAACATACCTTCTAGAACAAAGGATGAATTCATGGCTGACCTCCTTAAAAAGAGGAATATGCCTTCTAGAACAAAGGATGAATTCATGGCCGACCTCCTTAAAAAGAGGAATACGCCTTCTAGAACAAAGGATGAATTCATGGCCGACCTCCTTAAAAAGAGAAATACGCCTTCTAGAACAAAGAAATCTAGAAACTTTAACTTTCACATGAAGAGTTGAAGATTGCTTAAATTGAGCCACTGTGATTTGACTGTTGACCTCCCTAAAAAGAGGAACATGCTTTATGAATTTCAGAAGCTTTAACTTACACATATAGTGTTAAAGCTTGCTCAAATTGAGCCAGGATGAATTCATGGCTGACCTCCTTAAAAAGAGGAATACGCCTTCTAGAACAAAGAAATCTAGAAACGTTAACTTTCACGTGAAGAGTTGAAGATTGCTTTAACTGAGCCACTGTGATTTGACTGTTGACCTCCCTAAAAAGAGGAACATGCTTTACGAATTTCAGAAGCTTTAACTTACAGATATAGAGTTAAAGATTGCTCATATTGAACCAGGATGAATTCATGGCTGACCTCCTTAAAAAGAGAAATACGCCTTCTAGAACAAAGAAATCTAGAAACTTTAACTTTCAATTGACGAGTTGAAGATTGATTAAATTGAGCCACTGTGATTTGACTGTTGACCTCCCTAAAAAGAGGAACATGCTTTACGAATTTAAGAAGCTTTAACTTACACATATAGAGTTAAAGACTTCTCATATTGAACCAGGATGAATTCATGGCTGACCTCCTTAAAAAGAGGAACATACCTTCTAGAACAAAGGATGAATTCATGGCTGACCTCCTTAAAAAGAGGAATATGACTTCTAGAACAAAGGATGAATTCATGGCCGACCTCCTTAAAAAGAGGAATACGCCTTCTAGAACAAAGGATGAATTCATGGCTGACCTCCTTAAAAAGAGGAATACGCCTTCTAGAACAAAGGATGAATTCATGGCCGACCTCCTTAAAAAGAGAAATACGCCTTCTAGAACAAAGAAATCTAGAAACTTTAACTTTCAATTGAAGAGTTAAAGATTGATTAAACTGAGCCACTGTGATTTGACTGTTGACCTCCCTAAAAAGAGGAACATGCTTTACGAATTTCAGAAGCTTTAACTTACACATATAGAGTTAAAGACTTCTCATATTGAACCAGGATGAATTCATGGCTGACCTCCTTAAAAAGAGGAACATACCTTCTAGAACAAAGGATGAATTCATGGCTGACCTCCTTAAAAATAGGAATATGCCTTCTAGAACAAAGGATGAATTCATGGCCGACCTCCTTAAAAAGAGGAATACGCCTTCTAGAACAAAGGATGAATTCATGGCCGACCTCCTTAAAAAGAGAAATACGCCTTCTAGAACAAAGAAATCTAGAAACTTTAACTTTCACATGAAGAGTTGAAGATTGCTTAAATTGAGCCACTGTGATTTGACTGTTGACCTCCCTAAAAAGAGGAACATGCTTTATGAATTTCAGAAGCTTTAACTTACACATATAGTGTTAAAGCTTGCTCAAATTGAGCCAGGATGAATTCATGGCTGACCTCCTTAAAAAGAGGAATACGCCTTCTAGAACAAAGAAATCTAGAAACGTTAACTTTCACGTGAAGAGTTGAAGATTGCTTTAACTGAGCCACTGTGATTTGACTGTTGACCTCCCTAAAAAGAGGAACATGCTTTACGAATTTCAGAAGCTTTAACTTACACATATAGAGTTAAAGATTGCTCATATTGAACCAGGATAAATTCATGGCTGACCTCCTTAAAAAGAGGAACATACCTTCTAGAACAAAGCATGAATTCATGGCTGACCTCCTTAAAAAGAGAAATACGCATTCTAGAACAAAGAAATCTAGAAACTTTAACTTTCAATTGACGAGTTGAAGATTGATTAAATTGAGCCACTGTGATTTGACTGTTGACCTCCCTAAAAAGAGGAACATGCTGTACGAATTTAAGAAGCTTTAACTTACACATATAGAGTTAAAGACTTCTCATATTGAACCAGGATGAATTCATGGCTGACCTCCTTAAAAAGAGGAACATACCTTCTAGAACAAAGGATGAATTCATGGCTGACCTCCTTAAAAAGAGGAATATGCCTTCTAGAACAAAGGATGAATTCATGGCCGACCTCCTTAAAAAGAGGAATACGCCTTCTAGAACAAAGGATGAATTCATGGCTGACCTCCTTAAAAAGAGGAATACGCCTTCTAGAACAAAGGATGAATTCATGGCCGACCTCCTTAAAAAGAGGAACATACCTTCTAGAACAAAGCATGAATTCATGGCTGACCTCCTTAAAAAGAGAAATACGCCTTCTAGAACAAAGAAATCTAGAAACTTTAACTTTCAATTGACGAGTTGAAGATTGATTAAATTGAGCCACTGTGATTTGACTGTTGACCTCCCTAAAAAGAGGAACATGCTTTACGAATTTAAGAAGCTTTAACTTACACATATAGTGTTAAAGCTTGCTCAAATTGAGCCAGGATGAATTCATGGCTGACCTCCTTAAAAAGAGGAATACGCCTTCTAGAACAAAGAAATCTAGAAACGTTAACTTTCACGTGAAGAGTTGAAGATTGCTTTAACTGAGCCACTGTGATTTGACTGTTGACCTCCCTAAAAAGAGGAACATGCTTTACGAATTTCAGAAGCTTTAACTTACACATATAGAGTTAAAGATTGCTCATATTGAACCAGGATGAATTCATGGCTGACCTCCTTAAAAAGAGGAACATACCTTCTAGAACAAAGCATGAATTCATGGCTGACCTCCTTAAAAAGAGAAATACGCCTTCTAGAACAAAGAAATCTAGAAACTTTAACTTTCAATTGACGAGTTGAAGATTGATTAAATTGAGCCACTGTGATTTGACTGTTGACCTCCCTAAAAAGAGGAACATGCTTTACGAATTTAAGAAGCTTTAACTTACACATATAGAGTTAAAGACTTCTCATATTGAACCAGGATGAATTCATGGCTGACCTCCTTAAAAAGAGGAACATACCTTCTAGAACAAAGGATGAATTCATGGCTGACCTCCTTAAAAAGAGGAATATGACTTCTAGAACAAAGGATGAATTCATGGCCGACCTCCTTAAAAAGAGGAATACGCCTTCTAGAACAAAGGATGAATTCATGGCTGACCTCCTTAAAAAGAGGAATACGCCTTCTAGAACAAAGGATGAATTCATGGCTGACCTCCTTAAAAAGAGAAATACGCCTTCTAGAACAAAGAAATCTAGAAACTTTAACTTTCAATTGAAGAGTTAAAGATTGATTAAACTGAGCCACTGTGATTTGACTGTTGACCTCCCTAAAAAGAGGAACATGCTTTACGAATTTCAGAAGCTTTAACTTACACATATAGAGTTAAAGACTTCTCATATTGAACCAGGATGAATTCATGGCTGACCTCCTTAAGAGAGGAATATGCCTTCTAGAACAAAGGATGAATTCATGGCTGACCTCCTTAAAAAGAGGAACATACCTTCTAGAACAAAGGATGAATTCATGGCTGACCTCCTTAAAAAGAGGAATATGCCTTCTAGAACAAAGGATGAATTCATGGCCGACCTCCTTAAAAAGAGGAATACGCCTTCTAGAACAAAGGATGAATTCATGGCCGACCTCCTTAAAAAGAGAAATACGCCTTCTAGAACAAAGAAATCTAGAAACTTTAACTTTCAATTGACGAGTTGAAGATTGATTAAATTGAGCCACTGTGATTTGACTGTTGACCTCCCTAAAAAGAGGAACATGCTTTACGAATTTCAGAAGCTTTAACTTACACATATAGAGTTAAAGATTGCTCATATTGAACCAGGATGAATTCATGGCTGACCTCCTTAAAAAGAGGAACATACCTTCTAGAACAAAGCATGAATTCATGGCTGACCTCCTTAAAAAGAGAAATACGCCTTCTAGAACAAAGAAATCTAGAAACTTTAACTTTCAATTGACGAGTTGAAGATTGATTAAATTGAGCCACTGTGATTTGACTGTTGACCTCCCTAAAAAGAGGAACATGCTTTACGAATTTAAGAAGCTTTAACTTACACATATAGAGTTAAAGACTTCTCATATTGAACCAGGATGAATTCATGGCTGACCTCCTTAAAAAGAGGAACATACCTTCTAGAACAAAGGATGAATTCATGGCTGACCTCCTTAAAAAGAGGAATATGACTTCTAGAACAAAGGATGAATTCATGGCCGACCTCCTTAAAAAGAGGAATACGCCTTCTAGAACAAAGGATGAATTCATGGCTGACCTCCTTAAAAAGAGGAATACGCCTTCTAGAACAAAGGATGAATTCATGGCTGACCTCCTTAAAAAGAGAAATACGCCTTCTAGAACAAAGAAATCTAGAAACTTTAACTTTCAATTGAAGAGTTAAAGATTGATTAAACTGAGCCACTGTGATTTGACTGTTGACCTCCCTAAAAAGAGGAACATGCTTTACGAATTTCAGAAGCTTTAACTTACACATATAGAGTTAAAGACTTCTCATATTGAACCAGGATGAATTCATGGCTGACCTCCTTAAGAGAGGAATATGCCTTCTAGAACAAAGGATGAATTCATGGCTGACCTCCTTAAAAAGAGGAACATACCTTCTAGAACAAAGGATGAATTCATGGCTGACCTCCTTAAAAAGAGGAATATGCCTTCTAGAACAAAGGATGAATTCATGGCCGACCTCCTTAAAAAGAGGAATACGCCTTCTAGAACAAAGGATGAATTCATGGCCGACCTCCTTAAAAAGAGAAATACGCCTTCTAGAACAAAGAAATCTAGAAACTTTAACTTTCACATGAAGAGTTGAAGATTGCTTAAATTGAGCCACTGTGATTTGACTGTTGACCTCCCTAAAAAGAGGAACATGCTTTATGAATTTCAGAAGCTTTAACTTACACATATAGTGTTAAAGCTTGCTCAAATTGAGCCAGGATGAATTCATGGCTGACCTCCTTAAAAAGAGGAATACGCCTTCTAGAACAAAGAAATCTAGAAACGTTAACTTTCACGTGAAGAGTTGAAGATTGCTTTAACTGAGCCACTGTGATTTGACTGTTGACCTCCCTAAAAAGAGGAACATGCTTTACGAATTTCAGAAGCTTTAACTTACACATATAGAGTTAAAGCTTGCTCATATTGAACCAGGATAAATTCATGGCTGACCTCCTTAAAAAGAGGAACATACCTTCTAGAACAAAGCATGAATTCATGGCTGACCTCCTTAAAAAGAGAAATACGCCTTCTAGAACAAAGAAATCTAGAAACTTTAACTTTCAATTGACGAGTTGAAGATTGATTAAATTGAGCCACTGTGATTTGACTGTTGACCTCCCTAAAAAGAGGAACATGCTTTACGAATTTAAGAAGCTTTAACTTACACATATAGAGTTAAAGACTTCTCATATTGAACCAGGATGAATTCATGGCTGACCTCCTTAAAAAGAGGAACATACCTTCTAGAACAAAGGATGAATTCATGGCTGACCTCCTTAAAAAGAGGAATATGCCTTCTAGAACAAAGAAATCTAGAAGCTTTAACTTACACATATAGAGTTAAAGACTTCTCATATTGAACCAGGATGAATTCATGGCTGACCTCCTTAAAAAGAGGAATATGCCTTCTAGAACAAAGGATGAATTCATGGCCGACCTCCTTAAAAAGAGGAATACGCCTTCTAGAACAAAGGATGAATTCATGGCTGACCTCCTTAAAAAGAGGAATACGCCTTCTAGAACAAAGGATGAATTCATGGCCGACCTCCTTAAAAAGAGGAACATACCTTCTAGAACAAAGCATGAATTCATGGCTGACCTCCTTAAAAAGAGAAATACGCCTTCTAGAACAAAGAAATCTAGAAACTTTAACTTTCACATGAAGAGTTGAAGATTGCTTAAATTGAGCCACTGTGATTTGACTGTTGACCTCCCTAAAAAGAGGAACATGCTTTATGAATTTCAGAAGCTTTAACTTACACATATAGTGTTAAAGCTTGCTCAAATTGAGCCAGGATGAATTCATGGCTGACCTCCTTAAAAAGAGGAATACGCCTTCTAGAACAAAGAAATCTAGAAACGTTAACTTTCACGTGAAGAGTTGAAGATTGCTTTAACTGAGCCACTGTGATTTGACTGTTGACCTCCCTAAAAAGAGGAACATGCTTTACGAATTTCAGAAGCTTTAACTTACACATATAGAGTTAAAGATTGCTCATATTGAACCAGGATGAATTCATGGCTGACCTCCTTAAAAAGAGGAACATACCTTCTAGAACAAAGCATGAATTCATGGCTGACCTCCTTAAAAAGAGAAATACGCATTCTAGAACAAAGAAATCTAGAAACTTTAACTTTCAATTGACGAGTTGAAGATTGATTAAATTGAGCCACTGTGATTTGACTGTTGACCTCCCTAAAAAGAGGAACATGCTGTACGAATTTAAGAAGCTTTAACTTACACATATATAGTTAAAGACTTCTCATATTGAACCAGGATGAATTCATGGCTGACCTCCTTAAAAAGAGGAACATACCTTCTAGAACAAAGGATGAATTCATGGCTGACCTCCTTAAAAAGAGGAATATGCCTTCTAGAACAAAGGATGAATTCATGGCCGACCTCCTTAAAAAGAGGAATACGCCTTCTAGAACAAAGGATGAATCCATGGCTGACCTCCTTAAAAAGAGGAATACGCCTTCTAGAACAAAGGATGAATTCATGGCCGACCTCCTTAAAAAGAGGAATACGCCTTCTAGAACAAAGGATGAATCCATGGCTGACCTCCTTAAAAAGAGGAATACGCCTTCTAGAACAAAGGATGAATTCATGGCCGACCTCCTTAAAAAGAGGAACATACCTTCTAGAACAAAGCATGAATTCATGGCTGACCTCCTTAAAAAGAGAAATACGCCTTCTAGAACAAAGAAATCTAGAAACTTTAACTTTCACATGAAGAGTTGAAGATTGCTTAAATTGAGCCACTGTGATTTGACTGTTGACCTCCCTAAAAAGAGGAACATGCTTTATGAATTTCAGAAGCTTTAACTTACACATATAGTGTTAAAGCTTGCTCAAATTGAGCCAGGATGAATTCATGGCTGACCTCCTTAAAAAGAGAAATACGCCTTCTAGAACAAAGAAATCTAGAAACTTTAACTTTCAATTGACGAGTTGAAGATTGATTAAATTGAGCCACTGTGATTTGACTGTTGACCTCCCTAAAAAGAGGAACATGCTTTACGAATTTAAGAAGCTTTAACTTACACATATAGTGTTAAAGCTTGCTCAAATTGAGCCAGGATGAATTCATGGCTGACCTCCTTAAAAAGAGGAATATGCCTTCTAGAACAAAGGATGAATTCATGGCCGACCTCCTTAAAAAGAGGAATACGCCTTCTAGAACAAAGGATGAATTCATGGCCGACCTCCTTAAAAAGAGAAATACGCCTTCTAGAACAAAGAAATCTAGAAACTTTAACTTTCACATGAAGAGTTGAAGATTGCTTAAATTGAGCCACTGTGATTTGACTGTTGACCTCCCTAAAAAGAGGAACATGCTGTACGAATTTAAGAAGCTTTAACTTACACATATAGAGTTAAAGACTTCTCATATTGAACCAGGATGAATTCATGGCTGACCTCCTTAAAAAGAGGAACATACCTTCTAGAACAAAGGATGAATTCATGGCTGACCTCCTTAAAAAGAGGAACATACCTTCTAGAACAAAGCATGAATTCATGGCTGACCTCCTTAAAAAGAGAAATACGCCTTCTAGAACAAAGAAATCTAGAAACTTTAACTTTCACATGAAGAGTTGAAGATTGCTTAAATTGAGCCACTGTGATTTGACTGTTGACCTCCCTAAAAAGAGGAACATGCCTTATGAATTTCAGAAGCTTTAACTTACACATATAGTGTTAAAGCTTGCTCAAATTGAGCCAGGATGAATTCATGGCTGACCTCCTTAAAAAGAGAAATACGCCTTCTAGAACAAAGAAATCTAGAAACTTTAACTTTCAATTGACGAGTTGAAGATTGATTAAATTGAGCCACTGTGATTTGACTGTTGACCTCCCTAAAAAGAGGAACATGCTTTACGAATTTAAGAAGCTTTAACTTACACATATAGAGTTAAAGCTTGCTCAAATTGAGCCAGGATGAATTCATGGCTGACCTCCTTAAAAAGAGGAATACGCCTTCTAGAACAAAGAAATCTAGAAACGTTAACTTTCACGTGAAGAGTTGAAGATTGCTTTAACTGAGCCACTGTGATTTGACTGTTGACCTCCCTAAAAAGAGGAACATGCTTTACGAATTTCAGAAGCTTTAACTTACACATATAGAGTTAAAGATTGCTAATATTGAACCAGGATGAATTCATGGCTGACCTCCTTAAAAAGAGGAACATACCTTCTAGAACAAAGCATGAATTCATGGCTGACCTCCTTAAAAAGAGAAATACGCCTTCTAGAACAAAGAAATCTAGAAACTTTAACTTTCAATTGACGAGTTGAAGATTGATTAAATTGAGCCACTGTGATTTGACTGTTGACCTCCCTAAAAAGAGGAACATGCTTTACGAATTTAAGAAGCTTTAACTTACACATATAGAGTTAAAGACTTCTCATATTGAACCAGGATGAATTCATGGCTGACCTCCTTAAAAAGAGGAACATACCTTCTAGAACAAAGGATGAATTCATGGCTGACCTCCTTAAAAAGAGGAATATGCCTTCTAGAACAAAGGATGAATTCATGGCCGACCTCCTTAAAAAGAGGAATACGCCTTCTAGAACAAAGGATGAATTCATGGCCGACCTCCTTAAAAAGAGAAATACGCCTTCTAGAACAAAGAAATCTAGAAACTTTAACTTTCACATGAAGAGTTGAAGATTGCTTAAATTGAGCCACTGTGATTTGACTGTTGACCTCCCTAAAAAGAGGAACATGCTGTACGAATTTAAGAAGCTTTAACTTACACATATAGAGTTAAAGACTTCTCATATTGAACCAGGATGAATTCATGGCTGACCTCCTTAAAAAGAGGAACATACCTTCTAGAACAAAGGATGAATTCATGGCTGACCTCCTTAAAAAGAGGAACATACCTTCTAGAACAAAGGATGAATTCATACCTGACCTCCTCAAAAAGAGAAATACGCCTTCTAGAACAAAGAAATCTAGAAACTTTAACTTTCAATTGACGAGTTGAAGATTGCTTAAATTGAGCCACTGTGATTTGACTGTTGACCTCCCTAAAAAGAGGAACATGCTTTACGAATTTCAGAAGCTTTAACTTACACATATAGAGTTAAAGACTTCTCATATTGAACCAGGATGAATTCATGGCTGACCTCCTTAAAAAGAGGAACATACCTTCTAGAATAAAGGATGAATTCATGGCTGGCTCAGATTAGGAGCATGACTAAAGACAGCACACCCCACAAAAAAAAGAATATATACATAGTTTAAATTAATCACAGAAAATATCCATCACAGAAAATATAATGCGCTAATTTATTAATATCAGTCCATCAGTATCGGTTTATAGTAGAATAATATTCAATATTCAATGAATATTCAAATCTACATGGTGTACATCTCCATGCTCTGCAAATCATCTTTCTACTAATAATGTTTTAGACATTTTTTAATGTTCTGTGTTTCAGGGATTCTCCCAAGATGAACAAGTTAACATGTTATATCTATATATACAAACACATACATTAGTGCATTACTCATTTTAATAGCAAACTAATTATTTCTCATTACGTGAATCTTTGACATCAGAGGGTACATTTCGGATTCTCAACTGATAAAATTTAAGAATTATTCTAACTTTATTTGTAACACTTCAATACAAATAAAGTGCTTTACAGAACACAATATAATACTGTATTAGTACATAATATTGTTGCTAATTTGTTGATTATTGTGATTATTATTCATTTTGTTTTACAAACTGAAGGAGCTGAAGAGATTATATTTCACTGTGATCACATATGATAGATGAAGGTTAATTGATAGAGTGACAAAAAAATCAATACTTAACAATCAGTTTAAAATTAATTTCAGACACAAGAAGTGAATTGATCCCATTATTAAAACTTTCTATAAAATCTGTCTCACCAAGTGAGATAAAATGGGGAAATGACTGTTGTCTCTGATCATCAATGAAAACATTGACCTGTTGATCAGTTTTGGATTAATATGGGTTTTTAACCTGTTTTGCATGTTGATAAGTCAGTCAACAATATGAGATTCAAAAGTAAACAGCTACAGTTACCATGACTACATTAGGGGATTAGTATTTTGCCTGTGACATCACACGTCTATGACATCACCTAGTCAGCCTAGGCCATGACATGAGTGATGTCACCAAAAAGATCAAAGCAGTCTTTGATGTTTCAAATCCCCCCCTGCATCAGAGTCTATATAAGGACCCCACGGACACACACAGACAGTGGTTTTGAAGACAAGTCCAACTTTAAAATCATCACTGCACCATTACCATTATCTATAAACACAGAGGATAATGGAAGTCAACATGGATCCCCAATCCCAAAAGTTCATCAGGAACAACCAGAGAACCAGGAGATTGGACAAACTTCAAGAAGCTCGAAGATTCATAGGAGTTAAACGTGACACAAATGGAGTCAGGATAAGAGGCAACAACTTGGAACAATGAAAACAAGTTCCAAGTTGCATATGAGGAGTTAAAGGTGGCAAAGGAATACGGATACATTTGTGGGTGAGCTCCAGACAGAGACACACAATTAGTTGTGTGTCTCTGTCTGGAGCTCACACACATATTTATCCATACAGAACTACGAAATTCTCAACCTCTAAGTTACAGATGAGGTTGAATTCATGGGCGAGCTCCAGACAAAGAAAGGGAAAGTATTGAACTACAGGTTTCAGAAAATAGAAGCTGCACCTGAGGAGTTAAACATGGCTCATACATTGAGCCAGGATCAATTCCTGGAGCTGAGCAGCAACGACTTGGAGCTGAGCTCCAAGAAAATCTGGACATCAGGCGCTTCACATTTCACAAGGAGTTAAAAGGAGACATATATTGAGCCGGGATAAATTCATGGCTGACCTCCAGATGAAGGACACAACGTACAGAAGTACCAGTTTCAGAACCTCCAAGTTAACATGAGGACCAATTCACAGCTGACCTCCAGAAAGAAAGGAACACAGATGCCTTCCAGAAGAAAGAAGTTCAGAAGCTTCAACTTTCACATGAAGAGTGAAAGATTGCTCATGAATTGAGCCAGGATGAATTCATGTCTGACCTCCTTAAAAAGAGGAACATGCCTTAAAGAACAAAGACTTTCAGAAACTTCAACTTTCACACTAAGAGTTAAAGATTGCTTAAATTGAGCCACTGTGATTTGACTGTTGACCTCCCTAAAAAGAGGAACATGCTTTACGAATTTCAGAAGCTTTAACTTACACATATAGAGTTAAAGCTTGCTCAAATTGAGTGAGCCAGGATGAATTCATGTCTGACCTCCTTAAAAAGAGGAAGATGCCTTCTAGAACAAAGAAATCTAGAAACCTTAACTTTCAATTGAAGAGTTAAAGATTGCTTAAATTGAGCCACTGTGATTTGACTGTTGACCTCCCTAAAAAGAGGAACATGCTTTACGAATTTCAGAAGCTTTAACTTACACATATAGAGTTAAAGATTGCTCAAATTGAGCCAGGATGAATTCATCGCTGACCTTAAAAAGAGGAATACGCTTTCTAGAACAAAGGAATCTAGAAACATTAACTTTTACATGAAGAGTTGAAGATTGCTTAAATTGAGCAAAGGACAAGGAACTTTAGAAGCTTCAATTCATCATAAATTGAGCAAGGATGAATTGAGGAGCAGTTAATGACCAAGCTCCAAGAGGAAAAGGACAAGATCATCCTAATGGACCAAGAACTACCAGCTGCAATACACATTAATAAAGGAAGGCACTATCTGGAGAGAAGAAGAAGAGCTGGAAACACATCGAGATGCAGACCCTGAACATCTGGAAGCTCCTGGAGTGTGAGGACAAAAGTCCAGAATGCAAGATCTGAAACTGGAAGCAACGAATTGTCTGGGGCTGAAGATGCTAAAAAAGAAGAAAGCCCAAACTATGAACCCCTAACTCCTAAATACTCACCCCTAACCCACTTTTAACCCTATAGATTGCTGAATCCTTCTGGTTACCCTATGGGCCCTGTCATATGACCACCATACATCATAGAATGATGTATGGTGGTCAATGGCAAGGAAAAACTTCATCTTTAAATCCTGTTTGTATGTAAATATGCAAAATAAGAAAATAGCACTTTGTCATAGAGGTATATATGACTTTGAAAAATACGGAATGAGAAAAACTAAAGACTAGAGAGTTGCATAAGTGACGTTGGAACTTCTCTCTCCCCGTGCTGATGTCAGGTATTAGACTTTCCCGTCTCTTTCTCATATTTTCAAAGTCAACGGTTTTACCACAAAGTGCGACTTTCGTGGCACATTATATGTGCAATTAATTGGACAAATCAAACAGGATTTAAACATAAGTTTTTCTTTGCCATTTGACACCATAGAGATTTTTTTAAAAAAAACAGGGTCCCATGTGGTATCTGGAAGTACTTAGGCAGTCTATTCCTCTGACTCCTGACCAGAACCCTTGACCTCATCATGTAAATCATGATGAGGTTATGTGTATATATATATATATATATATATATATATATATATATATATATATATATATATATATATATATATATATATACACACTAAACCTTCTCCCTGTGCTGTGACCTTGCCGTGGTGGAGAAGCTTAAGTGCTTCTAGGATCCTGAGAGCTGTGCTGGTCAGGTTTAACCTTAACCAGACTGGTCTCAGATTAGGAGCATGACTAAAGACAGCACACCCATTTGACTGTTGACCTCCCTAAAAAGAGCAACATAGTTTACGAATTTCAGAAGCTTTAACTTACACATATAGAGTTAAAGATTGCTCAAATTGAGCCAGGATGAATTCATGGCTGACCTCCTTAAGAGAGGAATATGCCTTCTAGATCAAAGAAATCTAGAAACTTTAACTTTAAATTGAAGAGTTGAAGATTGCTTAAATTGAGCCACTGTGATTTGACTGTTGACCTCCCTAAAAAGAGGAACATGCTTTACGAATTTCAGAAGCTTTGACTTACACATATAGAGTTAAAGCTTGCTCAAATTGGGCCAGGATGAATTCATGGCTGACCTCCTTAAGAGAGGAATATGCCTTCTAGAACAAAGGATGAATTCATGGCTGACCTCCTTAAAAGAGGAACATGCCTTCTAGAACAAAGAAATCTAGAAACTTTTCTTTTCACATGAAGAGTTTAAGATTGCTTAAATTGAGTCACTGTGATTTGACTGTTGACCTCCCTAAAAAGAGGAACATGCTTTACGAATTTCAGAAGCTTTAACTTACACATATAGAGTTAAAGCTTGCGCAAATTGAGCCAGGATGAATTCATGGCTGACCTCCTTAAAAAGAGGAATACGCCTTCTAGAACAAAGGATGAATTCATGGCTGACCTCCTTAAAAAGAGAAATACGCCTTCTAGAACAAAGAAATCTAGAAACTTTAACTTTCAATTGAAGAGTTAAAGATTGATTAAACTGAGCCACTGTGATTTGACTGTTGACCTCCCTAAAAAGAGGAACATGCTTTACGAATTTCAGAAGCTTTAACTTACACATATAGAGTTAAAGACTTCTCATATTGAACCAGGATGAATCCGTGGCTGACCTCCTTAAAAAGAGGAACATACCTTCTAGAACAAAGGATGAATTCATGGCTGACCTCCTTAAAAAGAGGAATACGCCTTCTAGAACAAAGAAATCTAGAAACTTTAACTTTCAATTGAAGAGTTGAAGATTGCTTAAATTGAGCCACTGTGATTTGACTGTTGACCTCCCTTAAAAGAGGAACATGCTTTACGAATTTCAGAAGCTTTAACTTACACATATAGAGTTAAAGACTGCTCAAATTGAGACAGGATGAATTCATGGCTGACCTCCTTAAAAAGGGGAACATGCCTTCTAGAACAAAGAAATCTAGAAACTTTTCTTTTCACATGAAGAGTTGAAGATTGCTTGAGTCACTGTGATTTGACTGTTGACCTCCCTAAAAAGAGGAACATGCTTTACGAATTTCAGAAGCTTTAACTTACACATATAGAGTTAAAGCTTGCGCAAATTGAGCCAGGATGAATTCATGGCTGACCTCCTTAAAAAGAGGAACATACCTTCTAGAACAAAGCATGAATTCATGGCTGACCTCCTTAAAAAGAGGAATACGCCTTCTAGAACAAAGAAATCTAGAAACTTTAACTTTCAATTGAAGAGTTGAAGATTGCTTAAATTGAGCCACTGTGATTTGACTGTTGACCTCCCTAAAAAGAGGAACATGCTTTACGAATTTAAGAAGCTTTAACTTACACATATAGAGTTAAAGACTTCTCATATTGAACCAGGATGAATTCATGGCTGACTTCCTTAAAAAGAGGAATACGCCTTCTAGAACAAAGAAATCTAGAAACTTTAACTTTCAATTGAAGAGTTGAAGATTGCTTAAATTGAGCCACTGTGATTTGACTGTTGACCTCCCTAAAAAGAGGAACATGCTTTACGAATTTCAGAAGCTTTAACTTACACATATAGAGTTAAAGATTGCTCAAATTGAGCCAGGATGAATTCATGGCTGACCTCCTTAAAAAGAGGAATACGCCTTCTAGAACAAAGAAATCTAGAAACTTTAACTTTCAATTGAAGAGTTGAAGATTGCTTAAATTGAGCCACTGTGATTTGACTGTTGACCTCCTTAAAAAGAGGAACATGCTGTACGAATTTAAGAAGCTTTAACTTACACATATAGAGTTAAAGACTTCTCATATTGAACCAGGATGAATTCATGGCTGACCTCCTTAAAAAGAGGAACATACCTTCTAGAACAAAGGATGAATTCATGGCTGGCTCAGATTAGGAGCATGACTAAAGACAGCACACCCCACAAAAAAAAGAATATATACATAGTTTAAATTAATCACAGAAAATATCCATCACAGAAAATATAATGCGCTAATTTATTAATATCAGTCCATCAGTATCGGTCTATAGTAGAATAATATTCAATATTCAATGAATATTCAAATCTACATGGTGTACATCTCCATGCTCTGCAAATCATCTTTCTACTAATAATGTTTTAGACAATTTTTAATGTTCTGTGTTTCAGGGATTCTCCCAAGATGAACAAGTTAACATGTTATATCTATATATACAAACACATACATTAGTGCATTACTCATTTTAATAGCAAACAAATTATTTCTCATTACGTGAATCTTTGACATCAGAGGGTGCATTTCGGATTCTCAACTGATAAAATATAAGAGTTATTCTAACTTTATTTGTAACACTTCAATACAAATAAAGTGCTTTACAGAACACAATATAATACTGTATTAGTACATAATATTGTTGCTAATTTGTTAATTATTGTGATTATTATTCATTTTGTTTTACAAACTGAAGGAGCTGAAGAGATTATATTTCACTGTGATCACATATGATAGACGAAGGTTAATTGATAGTGACAAAAAAATCAATACTTAACAATCAGTTTAAAATTAATTTCAGACACAAAAAGTGAATTGATCCCATTATTAAAACTTTCTATAAAATCTGTCTCACCAAGTGAGATAAAATGGGGAAATGACTCTTGTCTCTGATCATCAATGAAAACATTGACCCGTTGATCAGTTTTGGATTAACATGGGTTTTTAACCTGTTTTGCTTGTTGATAAGTCAGTCAACAATATGAGATTCAAAAGTAAACAGCTACAGTTACCATGACTACATTAGGAGATTAGTATTTTGCCTGTGACATCACACGTCTATGACATCACCTAGTCAGCCTAGGCCATGACATGAGTGATGTCACCAAAAAGATCAAAGCAGTCTTTGATGTTTCAAATCCCCCCCTGCATCAGAGTCTATATAAGGACCCCACGGACACACACAGACAGTGGTTTTGAAGACAAGTCCAACTTTAAAATCATCACTGCACCATTACCATTATCCATAAACACAGAGGATAATGGAAGTCAACATGGATCCCCAATCCCAAAAGTTCATCAGGAACAACCAGAGAACCAGGAGATTGGACAAACTTCAAGAAGCTCGAAGATTCATAGGAGTTAAACGTGACACAAATGGAGTCAGGATAAGAGGCAACAACTTGGAACAATGAAAACAAGTTCCAAGTTGCATATGAGGAGTTAAAGGTGGCAAAGGAATACGGATACATTTGTGGGTGAGCTCCAGACAGAGACACACAATTAGTTGTGTGTCTCTGTCTGGAGCTCACACACATATTTATCCATACAGAACTACGAAATTCTCAACCTCTAAGTTACAGATGAGGTTGAATTCATGGGCGAGCTCCAGACAAAGAAAGGGAAAGTATTGAACTACAGGTTTCAGAAAATAGAAGCTGCACCTGAGGAGTTAAACATGGCTCATACATTGAGCCAGGATCAATTCCTGGGGCTGAGCAGCAGTGACTTGGAGCTGAGCTCCAAGAAAATCTGGACATCAGGCGCTTCACATTTCACAAGGAGTTAAAGACATATATTGAGCCGGGATAAATTCATGGCTGACCTCCAGATGAAGGACACAACGTACAGAAGTACCAGTTTCAGAACCTCCAAGTTAACATGAGGACCAATTCACAGCTGACCTCCAGAAAGAAAGGAACACAGATGCCTTCCAGAAGAAAGAAGTTCAGAAGCTTCAACTTTCACATGAAGAGTGAAAGATTGCTCATGAATTGAGCCAGGATGAATTCATGTCTGACCTCCTTAAAAAGAGGAACATGCCTTAAAGAAAAAAGACTTTCAGAAACTTCAACTTTCACACTAAGAGTTAAAGATTGATTAAATTGAGCCACTGTGATTTGACTGTTGACCTCCCTAAAAAGAGGAACATGCTTTACGAATTTCAGAAGCTTTAACTTACACATATAGAGTTAAAGCTTGCTCAAATTGAGTGAGCCAGGATGAATTCATGTCTGACCTCCTTAAAAAGAGGAAGATGCCTTCTAGAACAAAGAAATCTAGAAACCTTAACTTTCAATTGAAGAGTTAAAGATTGCTTAAATTGAGCCACTGTGATTTGACTGTTGACCTCCCTAAAAAGAGGAACATGCTTTACGAATTTCAGAAGCTTTAACTTACACATATAGAGTTAAAGATTGCTCAAATTGAGCCAGGATGAATTCATGGCTGACCTCCTTAAAAAGAGGAACATGCCTTAAAGAACAAAGACTTTCAGAAACTTCAACTTTCACACTAAGAGTTAAAGATTGCTTAAATTGAGCCACTGTGATTTGACTGTTGACCTCCCTAAAAAGAGGAACATGCTTTACGAATTTCAGAAGCTTTAACTTACACATATAGAGTTAAAGATTGCTCAAATTGAGCCAGGATGAATTCATAGCTGACCTCCTTAAAAAGAGGAATACGCTTTCTAGAACAAAGGAATCTAGAAACATTAACTTTTACATGAAGAGTTGAAGATTGCTTAAATTGAGCAAAGGACAAGGAACTTTAGAAGCTTCAATTCATCATAAATTGAGCAAGGATGAATTGAGGAGCAGTTAATGACCAAGCTCCAAGAGGAAAAGGACAAGAACATCCTAATGGACCAAGAACTACCAGCTGCAATACACATTAATAAAGGAAGGCACTATTTGGAGAGAAGAAGAAGAGCTGGAAACACATCGAGATGCAGACCCTGAACATCTGGAAGCTCCTGGAGTGTGAGGACAAAAGTCCAGAATGCAAGATCTGAAACTGGAAGCAACGAATTGTCTGGGGCTGAAGATGCTAAAAAAGAAGAAAGCCCAAACTATGAACCCCTAACTCCTAAATACTCACCCCTAACCCACTTTTAACCCTATAGATTGCTGAATCCTTCTGGTTACCCTATGGGCCCTGTCATATGACCACCATACATCATAGAATGATGTATGGTGGTCAATGGCAAGGAAAAACTTCATCTTTAAATCCTGTTTGTATGTAAATATGCAAAATAAGAAAATAGCACTTTGTCATAGAGGTATATATGACTTTGAAAAATACGGAATGAGAAAAACTAAAGACTAGAGAGTTGCATAAGTGACGTTGGAACTTCTCTCTCCCCGTGCTGATGTCAGGTATTAGACTTTCCCGTCTCTTTCTCATATTTTCAAAGTCAACGGTTTTACCACAAAGTGCGACTTTCGTGGCACATTATATGTGCAATTAATTGGACAAATCAAACAGGATTTAAACATAAGTTTTTCTTTGCCATTTGACACCATAGAGATTTTTTTTTAAAAAACAGGGTCCCATGTGGTATCTGGAAGTACTTAGGCAGTCTATTCCTCTGACTCCTGACCAGAACCCTTGACCTCATCATGTAAATCATGATGAGGTTATGTGTATATATATATATATATATATATATATATATATATATATATATATATATATATATATATATATATATATATATATATATACACACTAAACCTTCTCCCTGTGCTGTGACCTTGCCGTGGTGGAGAAGCTTAAGTGCTTCTAGGATCCTGAGAGCTGTGCTGGTCAGGTTTAACCTTAACCAGACTGGTCTCAGATTAGGAGCATGACTAAAGACAGCACACCCCATTTGACTGTTGACCTCCCTAAAAAGAGCAACATAGTTTACGAATTTCAGAAGCTTTAACTTACACATATAGAGTTAAAGATTGCTCAAACTGAGCCAGGATGAATTCATGGCTGACCTCCTTAAGAGAGGAATATGCCTTCTAGATCAAAGAAATCTAGAAACTTTAACTTTAAATTGAAGAGTTGAAGATTGCTTAAATTGAGCCACTGTGATTTGACTGTTGACCTCCCTAAAAAGAGGAACATGCTTTACGAATTTCAGAAGCTTTTACTTACACATATAGAGTTAAAGCTTGCGCAAATTGGGCCAGGATGAATTCATTTCTGACCTCCTTAAAAGAGGAACATGCCTTCTAGAACAAAGAAATCTAGAAACTTTTCTTTTCACATGAAGAGTTGAAGATTGCTTAAATTGAGTCACTGTGATTTGACTGTTGACCTCCCTAAAAAGAGGAACATGCTTTACGGATTTCAGAAGCTTTAACTTACACATATAGAGTTAAAGACTTCTCATATTGAACCAGGATGAATCCATGGCTGACCTCCTTAAAAAGAGGAACATACCTTCTAGAACAAAGGATGAATTCATGGCTGACCTCCTTAAAAAGAGAAATACGCCTTCTAGAACAAAGAAATCTAGAAATTTTAACTTTCAATTGAAGAGTTGAAGATTGCTTAAATTGAGCCACTGTGATTTGACTGTTGACCTCCCTAAAAAGAGGAACATGCTTTACGAATTTCAGAAGCTTTAACTTACACATATAGAGTTAAAGCTTGCGCAAATTGAGCCAGGATGAATTCATGGCTGACCTCCTTAAAAAGAGAAATACGCCTTCTAGAACAAAGGATGAATTCATGGCTGACCTCCTTAAAAAGAGGAACATACCTTCTAGAACAAAGAAATCTAGAAACTTTTCTTTTCACATGAAGAGTTGAAGATTGCTTGAGTCACTGTGATTTGACTCTTGACCTCCCTAAAAAGAGGAACATGCTTTATGAATTTCAGAAGCTTTAACTTACACACATAGAGTTAAAGATTGCTCAAATTGAACCAGGATGAATTCATGGCTGACCTCCTTAAAAAGAGGAACATACCTTCTAGAACAAAGCATGAATTCATGGCTGACCTCCTTAAAAAGAGAAATACGCCTTCTAGAACAAAGAAATCTAGAAATTTTAACTTTCAATTGAAGAGTTGAAGATTGCTTAAATTGAGCCACTGTGATTTGACTGTTGACCTCCCTAAAAAGAGGAACATGCTTTACGAATTTCAGAAGCTTTAACTTACACATATAGAGTTAAAGCTTGCGCAAATTGAGCCAGGATGAATTCATGGCTGACCTCCTTAAAAAGAGAAATACGCCTTCTAGAACAAAGGATGAATTCATGGCTGACCTCCTTAAAAAGAGAAATACGCCTTCTAGAACAAAGAAATCTAGAAACTTTAACTTTCAATTGAAGAGTTAAAGATTGATTAAACTGAGCCACTGTGATTTGACTGTTGACCTCCCTAAAAAGAGGAACATGCTTTACGAATTTCAGAAGCTTTAACTTACACATATAGAGTTAAAGACTTCTCATATTGAACCAGGATGAATTCATGGCTGACCTCCTTAAAAAGAGAAATACGCCTTCTAGAACAAAGGATGAATTCATGGCTGACCTCCTTAAAAAGAGGAATACGCCTTCTAGAACAAAGAAATCTAGAAACTTTAACTTTCAATTGAAGAGTTAAAGATTGATTAAATTGAGCCACTGTGATTTGACTGTTGACCTCCCTAAAAAGAGGAACATGCTTTACAAATTTCAGAAGCTTTAACTTACACATATAGAGTTAAATATTGCTCAAATTGAGCCAGGATGAATTCATGGCTGACCTCCTTAAAAAGAGGAACATGCCTTCTAGAACAAAGGATGAATTCATGGCTGACCTCCTTAAAAAGAGGAACATACCTTCTAGAACAAAGGATGAATTCATGGCTGACCTCCTTAAAAAGAGGAACATACCTTCTAGAACAAAGAAATCTAGAAACTTTAACTTTCACATGAAGAGTTGAAGATTGCTTAAATTGAGCCACTGTGATTTGACTGTTGACCTCCCTAAAAAGAGGAACATGCTTTACGAATTTCAGAAGCTTTAACTTACACATATAGTGTTAAAGACTTCTCATATTGAACCAGGATGAATTCATGGCTGACCTCCTTAAGAGAGGAATATGCCTTCTAGAACAAAAAAATCTAGAAACGTTAACTTTCACGTGAAGAGTTGAAGATTGATTAAATTGAGCCACAGTGATTTGACTGTTGACCTCCCTAAAAAGAGGAACATCCTTTACAAATTTCAGAAGCTTTAACTTTCATATATAGAGTTAAAGATTGCTCAAATTGAGCCAGGATGAATTCATGGCTGACCTCCTTAAAAAGAGCAATACGCCTTCTAGAACAAAGAAATCTAAAAACTTTAACTTTCACATGAAGAGTTGGAGATTGATTAAATTGAGTCACTGTGATTTGACTGTTGACCTCCCTAAAAAGAGGAACATGCTTTACGAATTTAAGAAGCTTTAACTTACACATATAGAGTTAAAGACTTCTCATATAGAACCAGGATGAATTCATGGCTGACCTCCTTAAAAAGAGGAACATACATTCTAGAACAAAGGATGAATTCATGGCTGACCTCCTTAAAAAGAGGAATACGCCTTCTAGAACAAAGAAATCTAGAAACTTTTCTTTTCACATGAAGAGTTGAAGATTGCTTGAGTCACTGTGATTTGACTCTTGACCTCCCTAAAAAGAGGAACATGCTTTACGAATTTCAGAAGCTTTAACTTACACATATAGAGTTAAAGCTTGCGCAAATTGAGCCAGGATGAATTCATGGCTGACCTCCTTAAAAAGAGGAACATACCTTCTAGAACAAAGGATGAATTCATGGCTGACCTCCTTAAAAAGAGAAATACGCCTTCTAGAACAAAGAAATCTAGAAACTTTAACTTTCAATTGAAGAGTTGAAGATTGCTTAAATTGAGCCACTGTGATTTGACTGTTGACCTCCCTAAAAAGAGGAACATGCTGTACGAATTTCAGAAGCTTTAACTTACACATATAGAATTAAAGCTTGCGCAAATTGAGCCAGGATGAATTCATGGCTGACCTCCTTAAAAAGAGAAATACGCCTTCTAGAACAAAGGATGAATTCATGGCTGACCTCCTTAAAAAGAGGAATACGCCTTCTAGAACAAAGAAATCTAGAAACTTTTCTTTTCAATTGAAGAGTTGAAGATTGCTTAAATTGAGCCACTGTGATTTGACTGTTGACCTCCCTAAAAAGAGGAACATGCTTTACAAATTTCAGAAGCTTTAACTTACACATATAGAGTTAAAGACTTCTCATATTGAACCAGGATGAATTCATGGCTGACCTCCTTAAAAAGAGAAATACGCCTTCTAGAACAAAGAAATCTAGAAACTTTAACTTTCAATTGAAGAGTTGAAGATTGCTTAAATTGAGTCACTGTGATTTGACTCTTGACCTCCCTAAAAAGAGGAACATGCTTTACGAATTTCAGAAGCTTTAACTTACACATATAGAGTTAAAGACTTCTCATATTGAACCAGGATGAATTCATGGCTGACCTCCTTAAAAAGAGGAATACGCCTTCTAGAACAAAGGATGAATTCATGGCTGACCTCCTTAAAAAGAGGAACATACCTTCTAGAACAAAGCATGAATTCATGGCTGACCTCCTTAAAAAGAGGAATATGCCTTCTAGAACAAAGAAATCTAGAAACTTTAACTTTCACATGAAGAGTTGAAGATTGCTTAAATTGAGCCACTGTGATTTGACTGTTGACCTCCCTAAAAAGAGGAACATGCTTTACGAATTTCAGAAGCTTTAACTTACACATATAGAGTTAAAGACTTCTCATATTGAACCAGGATGAATTCATGGCCGACCTCCTTAAAAGAGGAATACGCCTTCTAGAACAAAGAAATCTAGAAACGTTAACTTTCACGTGAAGAGTTGAAGATTGCTTAAATTGAGCCACTGTTATTTGACTGTTGACCTCCTTAAAAAGAGGAACATGCTGTACGAATTTAAGAAGCTTTAACTTACACATATAGAGTTAAAGACTTCTCATATTGAACCAGGATGAATTCATGGCTGACCTCCTTAAAAAGAGGAATACGCCTTCTAGAACAAAGGATGAATTCATGGCTGACCTCCTTAAAAAGAGAAATACGCCTTCTAGAACAAAGAAATCTAGAAACTTTTCTTTTCACATGAAGAGTTGAAGATTGCTTGAGTCACTGTGATTTGACTCTTGACCTCCCTAAAAAGAGGAACATGCTTTACGAATTTCAGAAGCTTTAACTTACACATATAGAGTTAAAGATTGCGCAAATTGAACCAGGATGAATTCATGGCTGACCTCCTTAAAAAGAGGAACATACCTTCTAGAACAAAGGATGAATTCATGGCTGACCTCCTTAAAAAGAGAAATACGCCTTCTAGAACAAAGAAATCTAGAAACTTTAACTTTCAATTGAAGAGTTGAAGATTGCTTAAATTGAGCCACTGTGATTTGACTGTTGACCTCCTTAAAAAGAGAAATACGCCTTCTAGAACAAAGAAATCTAGAAACTTTAACTTTCACATGAAGAGTTGAAGATTGCTTAAATTGAGCCACTGTGATTTGACTGTTGACCTCCCTAAAAAGAGGAACATGCTTTACGAATTTCAGAAGCTTTAACTTACACATATAGAGTTAAAGCTTGCTCAAATTGAGCCAGGATGAATTCATGGCTGACCTCCTTAAAAAGAGAAATACGCCTTCTAGAACAAAGAAATCTAGAAACGTTAACTTTCACGTGAAGAGTTGAAGATTGCTTAAATTGAGCCACTGTGATTTGACTGTTGACCTCCCTAAAAAGAGGAACATGCTTTACGAATTTCAGAAACTTTAACTTACACATATAGAGTTAAAGCTTGCTCAAATTGAGCCAGGATGAATTCATGGCTGACCTCCTTAAAAAGAGAAATACGCCTTCTAGAACAAAGAAATCTAGAAACGTTAACTTTCACATGAAGAGTTAAAGATTGATTAAATTGAGCCACAGTGATTTGACTGTTGACCTCCCTAAAAAGAGGAACATGCTTTACGAATTTCAGAAGCTTTAACTTTCATATATAGAGTTAAAGATTGCTCAAATTGAACCAGGATGAATTCATGGCTGACCTCCTTAAAAAGAGGAATACGCTTTCTAGAACAAAGAAATCTAGAAACTTTATCTTTCACATGAAGAGTTGAAGATTGCTTAAATTGAGCCACTGTGATTTGACTGTTGACCTCCCTAAAAAGAGGAACATGCTTTACGAATTTCAGAAGCTTTAACTTACACATATAGAGTTAAAGATTGCTCAAATTGAACCAGGATGAATTCATGGCTGACCTCCTTAAAAAGAGGAATACGCTTTCTAGAACAAAGAAATCTAGAAACTTTATCTTTCACATGAAGAGTTGAAGATTGCTTAAATTGAGCCACTGTGATTTGACTGTTGACCTCCCTAAAAAGAGGAACATGCTTTACGAATTTCAGAATCTTTAACTTACACATATAGAGTTAAAGATTTCTCATATTGAACCAGGATGAATTCATGGCTGACCTCCTTAAAAAGAGGAACATACATTCTAGAACAAAGGATGAATTCATGGCTGACTTCCTTAAAAAGAGAAATACGCCTTCTAGAACAAAGAAATCTAGAAACTTTAACTTTCAATTGACGAGTTGAAGATTGATGAAATTGAGCCACTGTGATTTGACTGTTGACCTCCCTAAAAAGAGGAACATGCTTTATGAATTTAAGAAGCTTTAACTTACACATATAGAGTTAAAGACTTCTCATATTGAACCAGGATGAATTCATGGCTGACCTCCTTAAAAAGAGGAACATACCTTCTAGAACAAAGAAATCTAAAAACTTTAACTTTCACATGAAGAGTTAAAGATTGCTTAAATTGAGCCACTGTGATTTGATTGTTGACCTCCCTAAAAAGAGGAACATGCTTTACAAATTTCATGAATATGATTCCTGCTCCTCAATAATCTCCCTTATGTCTGAGTAGAGGAATGCCCTAATTACAGCCATTTTAAGTGGGTGACCGTGGTGGAGAAGCTTAAGTGCTTCTAGGATCCTGAGAGCTGTGCTGGTCAGGTTTAACCTTAACCAGACTGGTCTCAGATTAGGAGCATGACTAAAGACAGCACACCCCACAAAAAAAGAATATATACATAGGTTAAATTAATCACAGAAAATATCCATCACAGAAAATATAATGCGCTAATTGATTAATATCAGTCCATCAGTATCGGTTTATAGTAGAATAATATTCAATATTCAATGAATATTCAGATATACATGGTTTACATCTCCATGCTCTGCAAATCATCTTTCCACTATATCTATATGTTGTAAGACTTTTGACCAGTGGTGTATCTGATGTTTATAATTGGAGGGAAACCAGAAGACTGATGTGGCCCAGGATGAAACTGAGTTTCACTCCCTGCTGTAGATCATGGAACATGAGACAGGTGACTTCTGATTAATAGCAAAAAATGTCCTGTTTCCACATATAAGACTTGAGAATGATAAGACCATATTTCATATTTATTCATATCACAAAAATAATTTAATAAATAAAAAAAAATAAATAAACATTTTCTGTTTACACATTTCCTTAAGTGACCACTAGATGGTGTCAATGATTCATACAAAACCTGTTTTGTTGCAGCGTCTGCTTGACTTATTCTTTCCCTTTGACAATTTCCCATTAGTGGGAATGTCAGAGTTCATTTCTGTTACCAGTCGGTCCTGGAACCTGTTGTTACATAGTACGAGGGCTGCAACTAATGCCTATTTCTAATAATCGATCAATTATTGAAAAAAATATTTGATTCAGTCAGTCAGTCATTTTCTATACCTGCTTATTCCTCATTAGGGTCACATGGTCTGCTGGAGCCAATCCCAGCGCGTTACAGCGAGAGACAGGGATACACCCCAGATGGTCGCCAGCCAATCGTGGGGCACACACACCATTCACACCTACGGGCAATTTAGAGTTGCCAATTAACCTCAGCATGTTTTTGGACTGTGGGAGGAAGCCGGAGAACCTGGTGAAAACCCACGCAGACACGGGGAGAACATGCAAACTCCACACAGAAAGGTCCCAGACCCAGGACCAAGGAGGTCTTGAACCTGTGACCTTCTTGCTGTGAGGCAACAGCGCTAACCCCTGCACCACCGTGTCGCCCATATTTGATTCATTGTTTGGTTTATAAAATGGTGCAAGCGTTAATCACCAAAGCTGTAGATTCAACCTAAAATGTCTTCTTTCTGTCCAGACCAACGGTCCACAACAACTTGACTCAGTGATTTGTTCATAAAAATGAATTCATTTTAAAAACAGACACTTTCTAGACAAGTTGTGGCAGTGCTACAGCAGCCCCCTAAATTGGATCCCTGCACCCCTTAAAATTTGAGATATAAACATTTTTTTTTTTTTTTACTGTATTATATTTTTTAACAAGCTCAAAAAGTGTCAAACCACACAGTACTTGGTTGAAACATATTTTAACAAAGAAATACAGCAGCTTGTAGATTTCAACAACTTTTATTCTATTGAAATGTATTTGTATTTATTTATCTGCATTACACCATTGAGGGAAGAAGGAAAAAGGCCCCAAAATGTGATGCTTTTCTTTCTTTAATGTGGGAATGAAATATCGATACAATCTCTGATCCTAGATCCACCATTGATTGGCAGCGTATTGTTGCATCAGTATTGATTTTTTAACTATTGATGTCCTAAACAACAGTAGGTTCCTCTGGAGGAGAACTCTCCTTGGGACCCTCTAATTTATTGCATCCAAGTGCAGCACAGATGCAGCCAGTGAGCCTGGCTACAGAAATATCTACAAAATAAGTCGTCTTTTTCAAGAACTCCCTGAATAAAAAGCGGGTTAGACAGATATTCAGTCCAAACAGGCCACGGTGAATGAGAGAAAGAAACAGTAAGTAGCTAGGTCCAACTGTCCGAGTAGAGGCCATCACTGCAGAGTGAGGTTGACAGTGTTGGCCTAATTGGATTGTAGAGTAATATTACATCAAAAGACGTCACCCACTCCTTTAAAATGGCTGTAATTAGGGCATTCCTTTACTCAGACATAAGGGAGATTATTGAGGAGCAGGAATCAGAGTGCATTACAAGCACACAGGTGACAGATACAAGGAGGCTTTTATTTCCTACTACAGAAGCTGAATGGACCTCATGCTGTACCATCTCTATAGAGTAGAATTCTCTTTGTAGAAATTTGGACAAGAAGTTGTTAAAATAATTGTGTGTATACCATCCATTTTTGGTTTTTGGGTCATTTTAAACCCAAAAAAGCACTTGAAAAGTTTTTAAATATCTTTTTATTTCACAATAAGTTAACAATAAAAAATGCCTGCCTGATTCAATATTAATGACAGTAAATTGTAATTTTTTTTCTTGTCATACACACATCTCTACCCTCCCCATATTCTCTTATGGGGGAAATAAAAAAAAAACACGCAAAAAAAGAAAGAAAAATAAAACAGTACAAAATCAACCAAACACAATACAGAAAAGCAAAAAAATGCAAAATTTAAAAAAAAAAGCGAACACACATTGTGTTTGTGTATGTTAAGGTCTGTCTGACAGATGAATATTATATAGCTATGGCACAGATTTGAAAGTAATGAAATTCAATCGTCTCCCCTGGAATAATTCTCCAATTTTTAAAATAATGGAAACCAAAATTCCTGAAGTTTAATTCAAAAATAACTTAAAGGTTGGAGAGGAGTCATCTTTACAAAGTAATAGTATACATTTACTGGCAAAATATCTAATCATTATCAATATTCTGCATTTTTTCTGGTATAACTGAAAGGAAAGTCACATGTATTGATTAACAAATGCCAACAAGGACTGGAATCAAATGTCATTTTTAAGTCAGATTGTGGAAGGAATGGATTGATATTCAGAATTATTACCAGCAGGTCACATTGCTAAAGCATAAATGTTCCACCAGTTCACAATTCTTCACATTCAGAAGATGTTTAGGTACAGTTTATTCTTTTAGAAATACTATAAATGTGACATTTAATTACAAAGTTCCTATGTTATGGTTAAAATAGAAATCAGCCAGTCAATGAGATTTAGTGAGAAACACAACGTTCATTAGTGATTGCAGTAAAACCTGAGCATGTATTACACCATCAGTCTGGATTCATGCTCTTTCTCATAAGCCAACATTTTACATCATGTGCAAAACAACTAAAACACTAGTAACAAGGCTCCTGTGTGGATGCTGACCACAGAGTACAGGAAGTCCACTGACACAGGAACACTACCTCAATTTGAGCTCTGACTACCACCTACAGAATGACCAATCAGAGCTGAGGACCACCTGCACAGACAACGACATGTGTCTGGACAGAGAGGGAGGTGCAGCAGGTTTCCAGTATAGTGGAGAGTGAAGAGCCCATTACAGACACTGGTGACTCCCACAGCCCAGTGGAATCATGTGGCTGGACTGCAGGACATCAGCAGTCACCAACAAATAAATATCCTTGAAGGTGTGATAATATTGGTTAAAAGGATTTCTGCCAGTTTTCTATATTTTCCTTCAACAAATCTTCTTGAGGTACTCGTACTTTACTTGTACTTTACAGAAATGATTCATTACATTAAATACATGTGTTAGGTTAACCACCTCTTGTAACCAATCAACCGCATCTGCTCCACTCTTTGAAATACTTAACATTTTGTCAATTAACTTCCTTCAATCCTGCAGATTTATTGATGAACATATAATTACTAATCGCTAAATCTTAAATTAATTCTTTACAGGTTCATTCTCACAATACAAGATACAGCCTTCAACTTCCTTTTACTGGGACACACAAAGTCAGTTTTCTTTTACTTACAGAGGTTCATTTGCTGTTGGATGTTTGAAATTCACATTTTAGCAAAAATATCTACGTATTTGATTATTTTTAAGTCAAGAATAAAGTCCTATCCTTGTGTGTGTTATATATATTGTAAGGGATTTTGTATTGTATGCTTAATATGACATTTATACTTTTGTAAAATGATTTATATTTATTTTATCTTCATCCATTTCTTATGTATTGTGTATTGTATGTCTAATATGATATTTATACCTTTTAATTATTTATTATTTATATTTATTTTATCTTCATTTTGGGGGAAGTTTACTTCAATAAGCCATTTTGCCCTAGATTTGGGGTTTTCTACCTCACCAGAACTTTTATTATTATTACTATTATTAACATTATTATTATTTGATCTATGTACTATTTACAGAGCTTCGTTTTTTCTTTGTGCCTCATCGTAAATCTTCACTAGGAAGTCAAGAGTTTGTAATATGTGGCAAAACAAGCTAACAAGGTTCTGTAAACAGTTCAGCATCGTCAAAGATCATGGCTGAGTTAAAATAAGTGCTTTGTTAAGGTTAGACAAACATTGCATTAAGGCCGAGGCCCACTCACACATCTACTGCAGCTCCTGTTGCCTGTGGAGGCATCAAGCATTTTTTATACTTGACACCCTGCATATCACCTGTTTACCCCTCTGCCCTCAGGAAGGCGCTACAGGTCCATCAAAACACTCACAAAGCTCATAAACAGTTTCTACCCCAAGGCTATCACCACATCTCTTCTGTGTTTCTTTATGACTATAAAATATCTTTTATTGTATCCTATTCTATCAATTACTCAAATACAATACAATCAATAACAATATAACTGATAGGTTGATGAAATGTCATCCAGGGGTTTTATCAGTACATGTATAGCAGTAATAGTGGAAAAATCTCATCTATAATTTCTCTAAATGCACATTTCATTGAAGTATGATGACTTTTGTCTAAATGGTAACAACGCTGCAAATAAACAAATTCAACTTTCACTTTAGATTTGCATATTTCTAACATTTGGTTTGATTTCTCTGTTAAAATGATGCATATTTCCATCCAAAGTGATGTTGATGTTAGGTTTTAAACAGCATCTGAATGACTACAGTAGTCATACAGTGTCTTGGTGAAAAGTGACTTCATATATTTATTCTTTTGGAAAAAAAGTGCTTGTTTATCAAAGCAATGCAAATGAATACACTGTTTAGTTTATGGTCTACTGATATATATTAAGTGTTTTGGAAAAAGTGGAAAAGTATTTTCCAAAAAATGCTATCCATCCTTCCTTCCTTCCTTCCTTCCTTCCTTCCTTCCTTCCTTCCTTCCTTCCTTCCTTCCTTCCTTCCTTCCTTCCTTCCTTCCTTCCTTCCTTCCTTCCTTCCTTCCTTCCTTCCTTCCTTTCTTCCTTCCTTCCTTCCTTCCTTCCTTCCTTCCAGCAGACAAACCACTCTCCTCTAGGGGCAGCTCAGTCCTCACATAACATGAATCTGTTCTCCTTCACAGATGATATATCATGACACTGCTGAATGTAGCAGGGCCAAAGACAACCAGAAAGATCTAGAGAAGATCAAGACCTGTTCTGAAGTAACCACTTATTGACGTGAAATGATTTAAGGTTTGTATTTTGTGCATTCAAAGCCATGTAACACATTTCAAATAGGTTAGATTGAAGCAGCATGTTCCTGACTAATAGCCAAACCTTGCCTGTGTGTGGCTGCAGAACAGGTAAGAGGCTGCATACTGAACTGTGCTGTGAAGCTGGAACACAGCGTGGTTGGAAAGAACAGACATTTTCCATTGGATGGAGAACTTGGACATTGGTTTTATAGTATTTGTTCTCTCTCGTTACTTGATTAATATTACAGGACCAAAAAAAGACCCCAAAGAGAGAGAGAGAGAACAAAAGAACAGCATTACTGCTGACCTCAGCAGATTTATGTCTTAACCTATTGAATAAATATGTTTTGGAGTCAGCCAAGCGGGTATTAAGCATCCTGAACTGCGATTGGATGAATTTTACTGCACTTTCAAACACGGTTTGATTGAGTGTAACTTAATAGATATGCCTCTTCCTATTAACTGGCGCTGTATTTCAATAACCCCCTTCCATACACTAAATTGCTGTTAAATGATCTCACCGAAATGTGGTTATTTTAAGACCTCTGTATAGTCGTGAAACAATAAAACACACTTCCCCAGTTTTGGCACTCTGTTGGTTTCTCTCCTTCCTTTCAGCAAATTATTTTTCAAAAGAGAGAGAGTGTGTGTCTCTCCATTTTTTTTTTCTTGCTCTGCTACGTAGATGTTACTGTAATTAAACACACCATAGCAATCACATATTGGTTAACAGAACACAGTCAGAATTAAGTGTTGCATTCTGGTTGCCACAACACAACAAGCGTCTGCTTCTCCAGCTCTGGGGCCTGAGGAGGGTGATGCCAGGCTGTCTGTCCCACACAGCGGTGAGCAGGTCACCTCAGCAGCTATTGGCCTAATTGCCATACAATTTGCTGTAGATCACGGTCACTAAAGGATATCATACATCACATGAACTCTTTCAGCTTTGTATAGTAAATGGGTTTCCTTTTGGTCCCACCGGTGGCTGTCATGATGTGTAGAGGAGGTGGCTCCAAAAGGGAAGCAGACGACCCAACGAAAGCAGGACAACGGCAACAAAAGTTGGATTTCCGACTCAGAAAGTCATAGATCCTTAACATCCCTGAGTTGACGTCCCAAGATAGCTGCTCCAGCTGTAAACAGTAATTGACACTCCTGAAATATTTCATTTATAGCATGTTTGACGAGTTTTTGCTGCAGTAAATCAGCTGTATGCATAGTAAGGAGTATATGCTGTAGTGTTATTGGCATGTTTCATGTGCTTTATGCAAACTACAATGCAGAGTCTGCAGACAATGGTTAACGAAAGCCTGTGGCCATGGTCATGTTTATTTTACTGTTTTTTTTCCAACTTTGTAACTAGAGCGCCAACTAGGCTTTAGCTCAGCTGTGACATAATTCCCAGCTCTGACTTCCGAGGTTATTGGAACGCAGCATAAAAGACAAGGAAAACAAGGGGAAGCCTTGAACTAAACAGGAACTGGACACAGTAGGAAACAGAGAGACAGAAAATCCCAACACACAAGTAAAAACAGACAAGCCAGTGACAGATCATGACATCAGGTCAACATGTTAACTCCTAATCTAATGGCTGTGGGCTACCATGACATTGACTAAAGGGGTTGTTTGGGATAGTAATAGTCACATATTAGTTTAACAGGATCAGAATCAGGTGTATTATTGAGTCCTCCTTGGGAAATAGCCTCATTTCCCAAACTCCTGGGAAGCATAGAGATATAATTTCAATGATCCTTCCGGTATTGATATTTGAATTGGTTTCCCTCTGGCTAGATTTTCAATATACATAATGGAAGTGCACAAGGCAGATTTGAAACCTAGTAAGAAAACATAAAACTTTGTGAAAAACTGAATAAACATGGGCAGGAAGCTAAATGTGTAATTGTACCGTTTTGTACCGATTGTACATGCTTTGAAAGGATTGAAGAAGAGAGTTGAGCTGCTAGAGCAGAGCTTTAATAAAGCTCTACTGTGGTCTTCAATATAGTTTTAGGACAAATCCAGCAACAGTTTAATATTCAGTTAACAAGACTTATATCAAGTGCAGGACAACATATTGACAACAAGTAAGATTAAACCATGAGTTTCTGGTTCTTGTTTCTGGTTTTGGTACTAAAATCTGCCCCGTGCACCTCCATTATGTTAAAAACCTGTCTGGAGGGAAATTGCTACAAAGCTCAATACTGTAGGGATCAGTGAAATTATCATCTCTATGCCTCAGATACATAACAGGAATGTAGGAAATATTCAGTATTCAATGAGGATTTTATTTCTAGACCCGTGATTGTAGGAAACATGTCCGCCCCATTCCCTCATCTACTTGATTCCATCATTTTGGCTGTAAAGAGGTCCCTTGTGTGTAACTGGGCATACGTTTGTGTTACTTTGAGGTCTAATAAATCCACTTAGATGTGTAGATCATATCATCAGTCCAGTCTAAAACACATTGAGCCACAGCCCTTTGTTCTGTTCAGGGCTGCACGGTCTTCATTTAGGCCTCTATGTGATCTCAGAGCACCATTCTCCCATATTTGACTCTGATCTTTTTTTTTTGTTACACATACTTGACAGCAAGAAGAACATGTAAAAATTGAATAATAGCTTTTTCATTTTTTTTATTACTATATAATAAGTGGTCTTTTATGTATGTACATAAACAAACAGATTCCCATGGGTCCGCACAAGAAAAGCTTCCCTTGAACTACCAAAATTGTAAAATTAATAAAAGAGCTGCTATTAATTAGACCAAGGAAAATTCTAAAATGACCTAGAATCATTTAAAAAAGCTAATAGGAATACATGATGGCAGAAAAACAATTGGAAATTAAACTTGTTGGAGGCTTTTAATGAATACTTTGATGACTATGAATAATATTACAGAAGGTTTGAGTTGACAATTTTAATAGATGTCAAGGAAAATCAATGGAAGCATCCTTCAGCATAAAGAACATTGGAATTAATAAAAATAAATGTGTAGACCTGTTGATGAACTCCTATGGACGAGAGCAAGAGAGCAAATGTTAATTCTAATTTAGATTTATCATAAAAATTGAAGCCTACAGTGTTGTTTGTGTTGTGAACTTCCAATTATATGCCATAAATGTCTTTTAATATTAAAGATATAATCCAAATCAAATCTCAAATCAAAGTCTGCTCTCACCCAAAGAGGAGAGGGTCAAAGGTGGAGCAGCTCGGTGTGGCAGAAATTAAAATGATGTCAAAATAAATTCAGGACAGTGTCAGGATAAAGTCAGGATAGTGCCCAGATGAAGTCAGGATAAAGTCAGGATAACAAATAACAACAGCAGAAAAACAGCCCTGATGCACTCATATATGGACTGTGGGTAAAGTCAAGAAACACCTGCTGGATTTTGGAGCAAATATGACTGAATGCAATGTTTTATTGTAGATATTATTGTAGATATGTCCAGTAAGAACTTACAGTGAATTTATAATCCACAGGAATGGTTGCTGTTGTGTTAACACACATAACTTCAAGAAGTCTGAAAATGGGGAAAATGTGAAGGTGAGGAGTGAGAGGTTGATACACTCACTCAACATTGATTGGTCTGGGATCTCATGATTGCTTTCAAAGTCACAATTCCAACAAGATTGCCAGAAGCACTTTAAAAGATTGTAGGCAGCAGCAAGAACCCATTACACCAACCCAACCACTTTGATCAGTGACAATCTGTTCAATTATTTGGCACCAGACAAGTTGAATACCTACAAAATGATATAATGGTCTTTGAACATGTGGTCACTGGCGATGTCAACCACTCAAATGAAGGCTTTCTAACCCATATACTATCTGTACGGCACGCTACTTCCATCATGTGAATCCTTTACCAGCTCCAATCATCCCTGTAAACATGTTATAGTACATCAAATCATAGCCATAAGCTGTTAATGCGATTGCTTAAAAACCTGTGTTCCAGCTGCCATACTTTTTAGTGTATGCATATTCATTGTTTGTACTAATGCTCTCTACAATGCACAGGCCCTGGCAGACAGAGACATGGTGCCCAGTTGCTTTCATTTAACAACCCCAGGTGGTTAATCAATGGAAGGGGGGAAATTTTTATCCACACAGCTCATCACTGGACAGGATATTGGTCATATTTGTAGGACACAGAGGTGTGAAGATTATATAATGCCTTATAATTTCTTCATGCGGTAGTGTATGCATGTGTCTTTGATTGTGTGTGTGTGTGTGCGCGTGTGTTGAGTAGGGGTGGGGTGTGCGCACGGGTGAAATGTATCAGAGCAAAACCATATGGACGTGCCGAAATGTAGCATATTTGCCAATTGAATGTGCGTTCGGTCAGGTGGGAACTACAAAGACAGGATATCATTAGTGAGGGCTGAAGTCACAGCTCTGGTATCAACGCTGCATGAAATGAGGTCAGTCCTGTAAGCAGATGGTGGGAGAGGAGTTAACAATTAAATATAAACACGAACCAGGGGGAAAAAAAAAGGAATAATCATTACAGAATGCTTCTGGCGATTTGTCCAACCCACTCCTCAGAATAACCTTTGATATTAGAAGCTTCTGCAAACCTGATCATATTTCTACGACGTCATTTTAAATGATCACAGCCAGTGCTTTATAATGAATAGTTCATGCAATGTGTGCACATATTAAGAGCAGCATAGAGTCAATCAATCTCATATCTACTGTATGTGTTGGGTATGAATCTGAGCTTTTGCCCCTTTTTAATAAAGTCAAATTAAAAGTTAGTTTCCACTAAGGGAGATATGTTAAAAGTATTGACTGTAATTACTCAGATAGAAGTGTCAACTCAAGCTTTTTACTCAAGAAAAGGTATGAAAGCACTGGTTTCAAAAGGACTTAAAGTATAAAAAGCGTAGTACAATGAAAATAGATTAAAGGCCCATATGTGATAATTGTCTTTTTATCTAATATTTTATTAAATTGATTAAAAACAAGATAAAATAAAACGAAATAATCAAACCTATCTGCCAATGGGATAAGATAATTCTATTCGTTTTTTGCAGTGCAATTTATCTGGATGTGTTTTCGGGCGAGTCTGTTTTTAAAAGGAGGAATGGAAATTACACAAAATTGTTTGAAAGTTTAAGAAGTAGAAATTAGGCTGAAAAAGTCAAGTAAAAGTAAAGAATAGGCAATAGGTGGGTTCACCAAGAGTCAAGTCATGTCAATTTTATTTGTATAGCCCAAAGTCACAAGTTAAAGAATTAGCTAACAGCAGCACAACATCCCCTGTCCTTAGACCCTCACATCATACAAGGAAAAACTCCTTAAAAAAAAACTTTAACGTAAAAAAGAGGAAGAAACCTCAGGAGTAGTAACAGAGGAGGATGGACAGGCATGCAGTAGATGATGTGTGCACAGGATGGAAACAATACATTCACACAAAAAAACAGGTCAGTCTGACATTAATTAGATCAAAAGAAATGTATTGATTCGTGGTGTATGTGGAGGATGAAGTGACAGGATCCATTGCAGATTCAAGGTGCCACTAAGACAGAGTCAGACCCTCCAACAGCCAAAGGCTCTTTGCAGTGGCTGCAAAGAAAGAGTAGCTCATCAAGTCCTGGCAGTTTAAACCTATCGCAGCAGCTCTGCCAGCCCAAAATAACTATAAGCTTCTTTAAAAAAGAAACATAACAATATGCATGGAATTTAAAAAGTTAACAAAAAGAATTGCCACTCTCACAGCTGAGCTGGAAGGAAAACTTGTGTCTACTTCTTGCAGAAAATTTAATCAAAAGGGATAGATATCACTATCAGTGATGCTGTTCATACATCGACCTTCAGCTCCCTGCGAGTGTCGTCAGCAGAAACTAGGAGTCGCTCATTCTAATCGTATCTCTTATTTACTTAGTTGCTGCAGTCGGGAGTGAGGAGTGACCAGCAGCGCCTTTGTATTTGAAACGTTCAAATTTGTGCCAGCTGACGCTTTGACTGGCCTGCTTCATTTCTAGTCCTACATGACATTCTCTGACCCTGGATATGAACGAGAATCAACCATACATAACAATTCAAAAGCTATGCTGGATGCTAATTGGCTGTTACTACTTGTAATTATCTAATAACCTTGTTACTCCTTTCATTCTGGCTTGTTTTCATGACAATTGTTCTGCCAAAAGCCATTGACATTTAATGGTTGTTTCTGTCTAAAAGTCACTTGTTCTCATCCCTGGGTGCCGTCATTTCTAAACTATTACCAACTAAATTTAGAAAGATGAAATGTGTACATACAGGTCGCACTTGTCTGTAAGACGCAGGTGATCTCACCTGTATCAGCATCAGTACCAGTACCTGTATCTCACCTTGCAACATGAGATATTTACACAGAAAGATGATACATGGAAAGAGTTTTTAAACTATATTTATCACTGTGAATGCATTTTTCCTAAAAGTGCCCGTAATAGCAAAACCAGCTCAAAACAGCCACAGAATGACTTTGTCAGACACTTTCTTCACGCTGCTGCTTGCAACATCTCACAATTGATTCATTCCAAGCTTATGCACCAGCTCTATTTCCTTTTTCAACAATCAGCTCTGTTGAATTTAACTTAAAAGCTGCATTATATGCATATGTTTTCTATGATAAGGGTGTTAATGGATATTCAAAATACTATCAAACTGGTGTCTTTGGCAGTGCATTATGGCTTCCAACTATACCTCGTTCTTGTACTTCATGCTAGAGCACCCCCCTGGTGACCATTAGCCCATAACATCTATAGATAGTTGCAGGGTTATAGGCATATAAAAAAGTAGCAGTTTAAAGATCCGAAATTATGGTATGTTTCATGCATTTTAGTTCACTCACAACTTATTACCTCTTTACATGCTTTTTAAGGGACAATACAACTCATGAACTGCAATATATGATTCATATATGGTTCTTTAATGTATTTGTATTGTACTAAAATTAATGTGATCATTTTACAATATTGACATTTTAATATATTATAGAAGCCTGTGTTTTGGGAGGTGGGGTATCAGCTATAGTCCCCTGTGGCCTAAGCCTTTGTCCTTAACATTATAGCATTTTTTCCCCTTTAAATTACTTTTATTTACTTATATAGTAAGTGGGGAGTAAGTAAGTAAGTAGTTTTGAAACCAGTACATTTACACTTTTACTTGAGTAAAAGAGTACTTGAGTAAGTGATGAATGTGAATTTTGACATGACAAAATAAAATCGTTGGCCCATATCAGAGAAAGGTAGATTTTAATTGCTTTTTAATTATAAGGTCTTGTAAAAATACTGTATATTTTCTAATATATAGGCTGGTAGAATATAGAGAGGGGCAATTATTAGAATCAACATTTTTAAATGTCTAATTGAAGCAAAATATACAGACAAAACCGTTAAGCTCATTATAAAACCACCAGAGCACTTAAAATATCAAGCCATGACTATGGGTGGCTAACAGGGGCAAACGCGCCAAAAATGGCAAATCACTGGTAGGCTAATTTACTACGGCAGCTATGGACCTTGTTTTAGAGGCTGGTACAACTGATGAGGTGATTATTGATAGAGATGAAGAGGAGGAGGAAACTGAGGAGAAGGTAGAATAAAAAGAATTAGATCATTTTTTAAGATGGTTAAACGTTTGGAGTGGTAAGCTGCCTAAACCAGTAAGTGGCCTTTTGTTAATGTTGTATTATGCATACTCAGTGTAACTGTACTTTTTCAATAAATTCATTTTATAGGTTCAAATAGACACAAAATATTTTTTCTCTTCATTTTACTGGTAGTCTGCTCAAATAGAAATAGAGGTCTGCCTCTAATTGTGGGCTTGTTCCAATAAAGGCCTCAATGCGCTTGAGTAAATAGCGAATTTACGGTGCTGCCCTGTTTCAAAAGTCAATCCCAGAGAAATACACACAGTGTGTATTCAGAAGCTCAGAAATCAGCGTTTCTATGATGCTGTTCTGTCAGTGACGATCATTGGGATGTGGCAAAGAGCCGAGTTTAAAATTAGCTTAGTTTGCATCTCTAATAGTTTAAGATCCAGACGTTCAGGAGTTTTTTTTTTTTTTTTTTTTTTTTACCAGAAACCTGATTATATGCAGATGTCTTCCCCTCCTATCGAAAGCCAACTGATGCAGTCATTAAAGGTAAAAACGCTCAACAAAGCCGTTCCACGTTAAAAAAATGTGTTTCTCAGAGGCCGTTTGGCATGCTACCCGGGCTAATGCTAACATTAGCGCTGCTTGTTGCTCTGATAACTTAAGAGCTAGACATCTGATGACCAAAATCTTTCATCCAGTTAAAGATAGTTAAAGCAATTTGATCAAAACACTGAGGCATGCACAAGAAGGATACTGAGAGGCAGCCATCGTCTGACCCTTAATTAGATCAAATAAAAAATCACAAATTGATGGAAACATCCAGGACACTGAAAATACACAACTCAACATAATATTTAACACAGGTTTATGATTTTTTTTTTTTTTAAGATTCCAGAAAAGCAGCTAAACACATTCACAGCCATTCAAATCAACCAATGAGCCTCATTCACTCTTTTAAGCGCAAATTTTATTTAAAAGATTTCATCTGTATAATTTTATCTGTTTAGTGTCTAACAATTATGTTATGTGTCTACTTTTTCTTTGCTTTAATGAAAATAACATTTTAATGATGACAACTATAGTTTCCACTTGCACAAATATGCCCAAACCTAAAGTGGAACTATTGATATAGTGATAGAACTATTGTTATATTTAACTATTGTATTACTGTATTGATGATATGGATTTGGATGATACATATTGATATTGTTTTATTGCCCAGGCCTAACTCATCCTATACCATCCACCTGCCCCTTCACACTCCCTCAGTTGAGCATCTTTTTTGTTGCCATGAAATGTCCTAAGGGGGAGAAACACACACTTTTGGACACTTTTTTTTTTTTTTTACCCTTTTACCCATGGTGTTGCACTCAGCTGTTGCTTGATAAAGTAGGTGTGATAGTCAGGTTGTTGGTTTTGGATCCCACCATTGGAAAAGGGGATTTTAAATCACAATAAATAATCTGAGAATTAATTTGTATGAAGCCCACTGAAGTTTTAAGCCAGAGGATACAACATCTGTATCAGCATGTATAATCAGACCCTTGGTGAAAGTAGTTACAGTATGTAGTCAGCTAAATAATCACCAGCTGTCGTGTCCATGTACCGACTGTTTGTTTGTGCATGATTAACGTATTTGCATCATGTTTGTGGATTCAGATTGATTAAAAGTGCTGTTACAGTAATTGAGGGAAAGTCCAACATTCCTCACTTGAAAGTTGCCTTTCTGTAATTAGTTTAATGAATCAACATTTAGGCCCATTTTGCCTTCAAGCATTTTTTTCTAGAATAGCCCGACTGTACCTTCACTTCTTGAAAGTAACTTAAACAGTTCAATCAGCAGGTTCGCCCCCACCCCCCTCCACCCCCACCCGTGGGTGCACTTCAGGAAGCCAGGTTCCTTCTTTGTCTTGGCCCAGCTCTGGCCTTTACACAGAGCAGCCCCCTATTGTGAAGTTACTTAGACATTCTTGATACATCCTCTGACTCACAACCCTGCGTAATACACATACACAGCATGTACACACACACACACCAAACCACACACACACTCACACACACTCACACACACACACTCACACACACACACACACACACACACACACACACACACACACACACACACACACACACACACACACACACACACACACACACACGCACTCTCTAACTCCAGGAGACGATAACCTTTGTGAGTTAATCGCTGTGTTTCACTGGGATAGACTTTTACAGCCAGATTAACACGACTGAAGCATGATGGAATTGTGGAAGCTGCAGCAGGGCCTCAAATCAAGAAGAATTCAACAATGGACTCTTCTTATGAGGCCCCGTAAAGGCCTCTCCAACAGAATTGTGACTTATAATGAAGCAGATTGAGTTATTGGGGCTATAAATACACAGATTCTCTTTGGACTAACATTTGTTGAGTGGATAAGAGAGGGTCTGTTCACTACTTGGTCTCTCTCTGTGTGTGTGTGTGTGTGTGTTTGGGAGGGGGGAGCTGGTTTCTGTCCGCCTCAGTTGGTACTTTGTTAATGTGCTGGACGATTGTTAGGAAATAGATAAACAAGCTGCATGTGCGAATGAATGTGTTGCAGTTGTGATGTTGTAATCTGTCTGGTTCAGCCGACAGTTCGCTGCAGGCACTACTGACATTTACTGACACTTAATGCTTGGCACTGTCATGTTCAGTCAGGATTCCGGTAATTTCTCTGCCCTTGGCAGGGCCAAGGCAAGTGTTAGTAAATGGAAAATGGACTTCATTTGCATAGTACCTTTCCGGGTCTTCCGGAAAGGTACTACACTCATGCTTTACGCTGAGTGTACATTCACCCTTTCACACACATTCCTACAGTGATGGGGTGGCTTTCAGGCAAGACATAATGGTGGATTGTTGTTGACCTTATATCCAGAGAATTTACGGAAGGATTCTATTCGCCAGGGGTGGAGCAGTGGGTAGCACTGCTGCCTCACAGCAAGAAGGTTGCAAGTTCAAGACCTTGGTCTGGGACCTTTCTGTGTGGAGATTGCATGTTCTCCCTGTGTCTGTGTGGGTTCTGTCCAGGTTCTCCAGCTTCCTCCCAAAGTCAAAAACTATGCTGAGGTTAATTGGAGACATAGGTGTGAGTGAACCAATCCCAGTGCCCCTTGCTTCTCACCTGTAATGCACTGGGACTGTCTGATTACCTGTCTTGCACCTCTGTGTAGACTATATGTATAGGATAACTGGTTATTTGTTAATACATCAGCTGTCAGGTCTGTATACTGAAACATCACCCATTTAAGATAATTGTAACCTAACCCAAATCCCTGCCAGGGTATTTTTATGCAAGAAGTGGATTATCTACAGAATCACACTTTTCATATAATATATTCAGGAATCTGCTCACATTATGGAATGCTTGTCACCCTATGACTACTACTAGTAGACTACTACTAGATTACTACACCCTAAACCCTAAGACACCCAACGACCACAATGGTTTCATTGTGGTCATTGGGGATCAAAGATGTAACATGGGTCTCCAACGTCCTTGTGAGGGCTTTGCAAAGTATTGTTGTGTCACAGCACATTAGAGACAAAAGGTGATAGGATCCCCTTTCTGTAGGTGGTGTGACTGGCTTTGGGACCAAGGAGATTAGTGCTGAGCGTAGAGATGGGGGCAGGATTCCTGACTCTTGTGCTTCAAACATTTCTAGCAGAGGGGGTAGCAATTTAACTTTGTATAATTTTTTAATTTCTATAGGGATACCCTCCGGACCTGGGGGCTTGGTCACAATAAGACTACTAAGACCTACTTCTTAACAAAAGGAGCTCCTTATGTTTCTCTGGATTATCTTTTTTCATATATGTATATGTAATTCCATAGTTTTAATCTGGGCCTCAAGGTCGACCAGTTCTTTATATTGCATTTTTGGCTTTGAACTTAAGTCAAGTCATGTCAATTTTTATTTGTATAGCCCAAAATCACAGATCACAGATTTGCCCCAGATTTGCCCAGATTTGCTCCTTAGACCCTCACATCATAAAAGGGAAAACTCCTGAAAAAAAAAAAAAAAAACTTAAACGGGAAAAAAAATGGAAGAAACCTTAGAAAGAGTAACAGAGGAGGATACCTCTTCCAGTATGGACAGGCTTTGTAGTAGTATAGTAGTATATTGTAGTAGTATTGTAGTAGGAGTGTAAATCTAGTAATAGTGGAACCAAAAAGCTAATACCTCAAATTTGGGGTATTGAAGCCATTTTGTTTGGAGGCACCATGTAGGCACATGTGGTGAGCTTTGGCATATTAAGGGTAAATGATATGGGAGTGTGATCAGTTAATACAATACTAGCACATTCAGTTACATTCAGATAATAAAGTCATAGAAATAAAAAAATAATCAATGTGTAATGCAGTTTTGTAGGTGTTTGAATAACAGGAAAATACCTTCTTGGTCAGATTGAGCTTCCTCCAGACTTTAATTAGGTTGAGATCATTCATAGACTGGGACAGAACCTTTCTAGTGTGTAAGTGTGTAAATGGTAGATGGAGAAATAGTGGGAAATGAATGTCTAAAAAGGGTGAGACTGTCCTCATTAGGTCCATAAATATTGACTAAAGTAATTTGGGTCGTTTGTTCGTATTGTTCCATGTAAGATAAAGTATCTACCTGCTGGGTCAATTATTTCATTGATAATCCTGAATGGGATTGATTTGTGATTTAAAATAATAACACCTCTGGCTTGAGAGGAGTAAATGGAGCTGCAAAGACTTGCCTGGGGCGTCTTATTTTTAACTGGTTATATCAGTCAGTGATTCCTGCAGAAAGATAATTTGGGATTTAAGTAATGTGATTTTACCTAATATCTGTTTTAACTTGATATATTTATTTAATCCTCTAACATTCCAGAGACATGATTTTAATCCCTGGTTTACTTCCATAATACGTTAAAATATTTATGCAGTAAGGTACTATACAAAAAAACTCTCTTACCTCTATTTTTAGCATGAAAATAATTTCATAAAAACTCTGCCTAGTTTTAGGGTTAGGGTCATCTAGTGCTGATGCAGATCCAGTGACTTCCTGCATGCTATGGATAAACTTTTCTGTGTCAGGGACTGATGTAAATGAATGTCTCTAATCATTGTATGTGACTACCAGCATAGCCGGGTAAAACAGCATAGCCCCATGGATTGTAGCTGTCTGTGGAAAGTTGCTGCTGCCCGTGACTTTCCACTGAGTAGTCTGGGTAGAATCCGACACTGAGGTTTTCAAACTGTACTGTATGTCTCTCCATCTTCCGGCTGCTCTCATAACTTTTTCTTTCTCGCTGAAGTTGAGTAACCTCATTATTATCTCTCTTGGTTTTGGATCTCGGCTCTTAATAAGTCATCCCATCAAATGTGCTCTTTCTGTGACAGGTGGGACAGGGAAAACATCTGCACCGAGAGCGTTTGGCAGTCACCCTTCCAAAAATGTACACATGTCCTGACTCTCAGTTTGTTTAGGAAGGCTGACGAGTCTAATTGTTGCAGCATCCCGTTTTCCTGCTGTTCCACTCTTGTTTCCGGTATAGCACATTTCTCCTGCAGCTTTTTAATAGTGCTACACATGGTGTCTATATTGTCCTCAACTGATTCTCCTCCCTCTCCCTCCTGATTCTGCCTTCCCCTTCTGTAATCCTTTTAGTTTGGCCTTGTAACTCACTCCTAAGTGTAATTATTCCCACCAGCATGTCCCCAAATTTCTGAGCAGTCCTTTTACATTGAGCTAATGGCACTGAGAACTTTGGTGTTCTAAGTAGTGGACTTTGGGAAAATCATGAAAAATTGGTGATTTGATTCAAAATGGCCGCCATTAAGGTCTAACAACAAGAATGGAGATAATGCCTTTATCTGACATATTGAGAAAGTAATTTGAAACATTCACCAGCATCTGTGGTATGATGCTTTCTAAATCCTGACTTGAAATACCAATATAAACCATTGTTGTGTAGAAAGTCACAGGACTATTGGGTGACTGCTTTTTCCAGGATTTTAGAAAAAAAGGAAAGGTTGAATAGAGGTCTATAGTTGGCTAAAACACCTGAGTCTGGTGGTTTTTGAATTTACAGATGCCCTGAACATCTGTGGTACATATCCAGATAATAAGGACATGTTAAGCATTTCCAGCAAGAAAGTGCTAATCAAAGGAAAGATTTCTTTGAGCAGTCCCGATGGTATAGGGTCCAAAAGACAGGGTGAGGTTTTGCATAAGGAAATCAATTACAGGAAGGTTGACTAAAGAAAATGAGTCTAGATAGAGTGATATAGTCATACAGTCACGAGGTGTTTAGCAGTGAACCTGCAGCGTCTCACGAAGATGATTTATTTCACATGGACATGCAGCAGAACAGAAGTCTGCAGCTGTAGTGAGTCAGTGCAGCGAATCAAATACTGATGGAACCACTTGAATTTAGATGTAGCACTATCGGTAAGACATCTAGTGAATATATTTTCCCAGGAGGTAAGTAGTTCAATAAGAGAAATTCAAAAGTTATTTCAAAAATGGTCTGATAGGAGGGATTCTGTGAAAAAACAAACAAGTCTTGATGCTTCGATGCTGATGTCTCCTGTTTGATATAGAAATAAATTAAATGTTCGGGAACAGACAAGGTCTCTAAGACGTTATGAGTGGGTGACTCCTCTAAGGGAGGCACAGAGAAGCTTGTAGGACTCCAACTCCGCCTCCTGGACTTAATTCTGGATTGTCAGGGTTTTGGGGTTTTGTGTAAACTGTGACGTAACACTCCTTGGTACAACTTTCCATTTATTTGTGTTGTACGAATGTTCCGTTCTCTGCAGTAATGATTACATGACTGAGACAAATAAATTGGGATTTATAGGTCTGGCAGTCACATCCCATACTTGCAATACACGTGTACTGTGGCAAAATCTGCATCAGTAAATGAGGCAAGAACTTCATGTGGACTAGTTAAAGGAATTGCTGTTTTGTTTCACACCATTAATGTTTCTATTTATAAGTGAATGTAATTGCCCCCAGTTTATCTCCCTGTTAATTGGCAGCATATGTGTTGAGGTGCTAATCCAATTAGAGCAGCAAATACCAGTAAGAATGTCACACTGGGATCAGCACTAATAGTATAAAGTGATTGCATATTATTGCAGGTTTGGCAAGTAGCTGGTAATTTAACACTGATGAGTCCTTGTAGCATCGGCAGGCGGTTTCAAGTACCATGATGATTCCTCAGTGGTGAGGAAGGCAAAACAGAGATGGCTTCACCTTAGATGCTTGACGAAATTCTGAGTATCTTCTCAAAAATGGAGGAATTGAATGAAACGCCCTGATGGGGGAACAACCAATACCACTGAGCAGTATTGCAAGGCCCTGCAGAGTGGTTTGTTCAGCTGAATACACAACAGGCGGTGCCCTAACATACCTCAAGGTCATTTACATCAGGCCCTTTGGGAATATTGCAAAGAGAAATCCTTAGGGATCCCACCAACTCAAATAATGGCTTAGTGATGATAGTGATAGTGATAGTAGTGATAGTGATAGTGATGCAGTGAGAAGCACTGTACCTGGAAAATCAGACTTAGAGAAGCTATTTCTTGTGGCCACCCAATTAATGCCCACTACATACTTGTTGATGAGGCAGTTTGATGGACAGATGGGTCACCAAGTCATTATTGAGGACTCCTTTTGGATCGGTTGTCCCTTTTTGCTGCAGCTCCAAACACAGATGATCCATTTTGTTCATTCACATGTCAAATCTCTTATTTCATTGATTAGTGTTGAATACTGTCCGGATATATTAAGAATTAAGTTGACATTTTGGCAAAAATATACCAGAACTTGATTGAGGACATAGAGTTTGGTACTCGCTCAGCGTGACTACCCCCTCTCTTTTAAAATGACTTCTTAAAACTCACTCTTTTTGTCTATTACTGTTGTTTTTATTATGTGACTCTTGTAGGTTTTTTCTGTATTCCTATATTGTGTTATTGTATTATGAAGTTCAATTATAAGATCCTTATTAATACTACTGCTTATTACTATTACTATACTACTATTATTATAACTACTACTGGTATGTTACTAGGCTTGTAATAATTGGCATCAGTTTCTCTTAGAGCAGACTGAGAAAACAATGGGGAATTTATTTTTTTTCAACAGCTGTGGATCAGAATGGTGCTCAGATTGCAGTTAGATTTTCACATTTTCAACCTTTTCTATACAAAGCTGAAGAGAGAAGACAGTTCATCATATTATATATTCAAAGTTATAAATTACATGTGTGAGCTGCAACAGCCGTGCACTGCAGAGCCACCTCCACCTCTTGCTCTGGAGCAGCAGAGTAGTGCTTGGTTTGCAGTTAGATCTTTGCATCTTTTACTTTTTGTTTTTTTTTTGTTTTTTTTACAGTAAAAAAAGCCAAAAAAAAAACAGTTTTAAGATTGCTGAAATTAAATTTAGAGGTGCCTTAGCAGCCACAAAAATGGGCTGGAAACACGTATGAATTGGACCGAGAGAATGAGAAAAAAGTCAGAAGGTGTAAAAAAAAGGAAGTATCTGAGAGTGAGGTGTAATTACCTGTTTGCTCGGCAGAGGCAGACCGACATGCTTGTTAAGTGGTGGGAGCAAATGCGTATGTGTATGTGTATGCTGTGTGTGCTATGTAAGTTAAATACTGTGCGCATGCATGTGAGAAGCAGCCTGTTTGTTTTATATGTAACCAGCGGATATGCATAATGACTCTGTAACATGCATGCACTTATTAAACTGTAAACCTTGGCAGGGGAAGGTTGTGTCCTCAGCACTGTGAGAAACAGCAGCGCAGAGTGCATGAATGGTTTCTGTATATTTACATAGGCTTTAAATGCTCAACAGCTCAACACTGTCCCACAACTCACAGCTTGGCTGCTCACATTGTCACCAGCTTCGAGCTACTGAACCACAAACACTCCGCAGGGTCACGCTCTCCTTCTGCTTTTGCTCTGATGATTTTTCAGGATTAGCAGATATCATACAGGAGAGTACTTAACTTAAAGGCTTTTTAAAGAACCCATTCCTTTGAGCAAAGATCCTTTCCCTGGATTCCTTTCCTTTAGCGAGGATTTGTTTCCTCTGTGACAGTAATGAGTAGCTCTCACAGAAAATCACTGTGTTGAATAATTGACTGTAAACACTCAGGGAATTTTAATTAAGCCTCTCACACAACCAAACAGATTCAGGGGGTTATTTTGTGCTCTGGGGACGGGGGAAGCCTCATGCAGCTCAGATTGTGCAACACAACTTCAACCTAAAGTTGTTGAGAGCAAAAAAAGCCTTTATGCTTCCATCAGGGTGGAATACATGGTGGTCTGTCCAGTATTCACAGGCTGGATAATTGGAGCTGTTTTCTTTAACAAATAAAGACGCAAGATTGAGTTATAAGTTTGAACATATTTTACTTAGAAAGTGTTCTAAGTCATTTAGACTGCAAGTTTATTTAAAAAAAGGAGCAACTTTTAGCACTAAACTATGTGATAGTTATTCGTAGCTCTGGGTTAACTGGTGTTAGCCAGGCTCTAAACAGCTAAAATAATAACTACATCCTACAATATTTCAACATTTATAACAGTTTGTATCACTTTTGAGATTTGTGGAGATTGACTTGAATTTTCCAAACTGTGAAGTTGCAGATAAAGTTAAAGAAAAACAGAAGTGGATGTCAACTGATGTCAACTGACTTAAAATTGTGTCAACTTTAAACATAATTAAAGCTGCAAGCAGCGATAGATGGGCCTTTGCACCTCAGTGCACGTTGTGGTGCATTTAAAGCAGTTTGATAACATAACATTATAAACTACCTCTGATAACCCTTCATTTTACAGGTGCTTAGCTACATATGAACTGCATAGTTGTTCAGCATGAACTACTATATAGTATATAGTGCATATATGGTGCATATCTGTTTTCATATGTAATTAATATACAGTTCACAGCTGTGTTCTTATGTATGCTACCCTTCAAAAGTTTGGGGTCACTTAGAAATTTCCTCATTTTTGAAAGAAAAACACAGTTTTTTTTCAATGAAGATAACTTTACACTAATCAGAAATACACTCTATACATTGCTAATGTGGTAAATGTCATGTTACTGTTAATGTTGGTGTTACTTAAAAAATGTCCATGTCACACTGAACTAAACAAAGGTTCCTACCAGGCTAACAATGTTTCCCATGGCAGCTGCTGAGCCAAAGAGGAGAGGAACATTTTCAAATAGACACAAAAACGTGTTTTTCTTCATTCTATTGATGTGTGTGTTTTTCTCAAATTGAAATAGAGGCCTGTCTCAATTTTATTAATTATATATTTATTAAAAAAATGATTAATTAATCAATCTATTTTCAGGTATATAATAATTAACTTATATTTGTTTACCGTAGCTATTCTTTTTTTTAAATTACTTTTTTATTACTTTTTTTTACTATTTTATTTAATTATCTTAATTTTTATACTTTAAGTGTTCTAGTAATGTTGCCATGGTGATGGGTGTTTTTATTTATACAGCCATTAAACATCAGTTTTGGTGATTGTTTGATTCACAGATTTAAACCATCAGCTGTTGTTCAGAGAGGAATCAGTGAGATGTTTACTGACTGGATGTGAGAGCACATGGTGAAGATACTGATAACAATAGAAAGTCTGTTAAACAGTTCTGGATGTTAACGGAGTTTGTTCCAAACATTCACAGCAAGCAGAAGCAAGTTTCAGCAAATCTACAGATGTTACAAGTTAGACTTCATACGTCATAATTTGATTATCTCTTTAATAATGATCTAATATCTAATAAAGTTATAAACTTCAGTTGTATGTTTTCATTTTGGTTTCTCTTTTGATAACGAGCTTGTCTTTACATTACATTTACATTTTAATTCAGTCTTTATATGACATATCTTTATATTATTTTAATAGTTTATATATTTTATAATTGAGTTTATATTTCATAATTTGGGTCCTTTTAAAATAATTATCTTATATTTTATTCATTTAGTTTATTTTTTGTCTTATCTTTTAATAATTATATTTTTTTATTTAATGTAGCTAATCTATCTTTTATTTAATTAGTCTAACTTTTATTGTAAGTGTTAGTAACGTTGCTATGGTGATGGGTATTATAAGTCATACAGCCGTTAGAAATGATGTTTTGTTATTGTTGTGGAATCAGTGAGATATTTCCTGACTTGACATGAAGCAGATGTTGATCTGAAAACAAATTATCACATGTTATGATTTGTTTTTATCTCATAGTTTACATCATTTATATGTTTCCCTTTGTTTTTATGTTACAGTTTGCACTTATAGTTTACAATTTACACTAGTTTACACTTTACATGTGTATGTTTTAAGTATTTATGCTATTTATGCTACAGATTGCATTCATATATTTTAATTTGTTTTATATGGTACACATTGCATTTATGTTTAGCTTTTTTATGCTACAGCTTTCATTTATATATTTTAATTCTTTCTTTTTATCTTGCAGTTTTCATTTTTTTGTTTAACTTTCTTATGCTACAGTTTTCACGCATATATTTTAATTATTATTTTTCAATTACAGTTTGCATTTATATGTTATATTATATGTATTTGATGTCCATACATTATAATTTGCAAATAACATATGAAAACAAATTATAATGTATTGTATCATTGTATTAATGCATTAATTAAGTTTGCATTAATATGTTCTAATTAGTTTTTTATGTTATAATTTCTTTTTTGTTTTAAATTTGTGTTTATATGTTATTTGTTTGTATATGATTCATTTTTCTAAGGGTTATATGTTTAATATTTTTCATGCAATTTATATGTTTTACTTATTTTTTGTGTAACATTTATCATTCATATGTTTTTATTTCTTTTATATGTCACATTTTTTGTTATGATTTGTTCTAATGTCAGTTGGTGATTTTCTATCCCCGCTTATTCCTCATTAGGGTCACGGATTGGCTCCAACAGACCCCATGTGACCCTAGTAAGGAATAAGTGGGTATAGAAAATGACTGACTGACTGATACTGTTATACTGATGGATATGTTATGCATGCTGTAATTAAAAAGAAAGAAAGAAAAATCTAAATAATAAGGTTTTCTTTTTCCTAGATTACAACAGCATTTCTATGTATTGAGAAATATTGTGCCCACTAAACCACATTCAAAACTGTGCTAGATGTTTGGTTTTCACATTTGTGAGCAAATTGTAGTTGTCTTATTGGCAAGTAGTAAAGAGCTATGTTTTGCTGTTGTAATGTCGGTTTTGGGGCGACACGGTGGCGCAGGGGTTAGCTCTGTTGCCGCACAGCAAGAAGGTCGTAGGTTCAAGACCTCCTTGATCTGGGACCTTTCTGTGTGGACTTTGCATGTTCTCCCCATGGACCACAGTCCAAAACATGCTGAGGTTAACTGGAGATGCTAAATTGCCTGTGCGTGTGGGAGTGAATGGTGTGTGTGCTCCATGATGGGTTGGCAGCCATCTGTTTTTCAATGTGGATCATTTTACTAGTCCATCCTTAGTGACCTGTGGACAAATGATAGGAGAGTAGATATATAAGGTTTGACAAAAACATGAGTCTGAGAGAGTGCCAATCCCACTTAGGATGGGGTGGCCTGGCCCTTATCCAGCTCCTTATGCACCTTGGGTACCTTATAAAATGTTGTTAGACATGGTTCATGGTTCAGATTAACACAAATGCTCATGTTCCTTCTTAGTGAACCAGTTGTTTGTCTTGGCCCTTGAGAGAAGGTCGTTTAGTTCTTGTTTTAGCTTGTCAAATAGATTAGGCATCAACTGGACTTAAAAACTGGCATTATTTATTTGGTGGTGATATAATTGCAACCATTGTTTGTGGATGTGTTTTCCACTACAAGTTTTACTGTCATTGCCTTTGCCAATTGTATTTCTACTTGTAGGTGGTTGAAGCACAGAGAGGCAGAAAACAAGAATGCCATGAGGACAAGAAATCTGGCCAATCTTATGGCTGTCCACTGCCAGCATATTATTTATTTAATCATAGATTTGGCAATTTGTGAGTTTCTGTTTTTTTTATTGGCCTTAGTTTTGAAAGTAGCATAGAGCTCATGGTGGGGTGGAGCACATATCTGTTGTTTAAAAATAAATCTAAATCCATAGTTAGTCGATATAATGTAAAAATAAACCATTGTGTGAGTGTGTATTAATGGGCAATTTAAACTAGGGCTGCAACGATTAGTCAACATAAAAGACCACATCGACAATACAAATTTGTTGACACGTCTTATTTATTAGACGGAGCAATATACTTTAGTATCAATTTGCAATTTGGTAGAGCATGCTGGGACATGTTACAGACATGCATGACTGCTTAACATGAATGGTGCCACTGCACCAAGTGGCTCAGCCAGCATCAGAGCTGCTGTGTGCCAAACCAGAGGAGCAGCGCTAAAAGGCTAAAAGGCTAAAAGGCTGCTTTCAGGTGCTTTCACACATTGATGCACATCAGATGTGAAAATGATCCATTTTTTCCTTTTTCTACAATTATTTTTAGTTATTTTTAGTGCAAACACTTGATATTATTTATTTTAACTGTGTTTTTGTGGCTCATTAAATGGTATTTTAAGCCTGTGCCTTTTTTTATAAGACTCTGCTATCGCTTGTTTTCAAATATGTCGAATAAATGCCCTATGGCAACAACCTGTTTTCCAATTTGAATGTCTAGTCAAGTAGTCTAAAAGTTAAAAGTAAAATAAATTTAAGCAAAATAATTGAGCAAAATTAGCACAATTTATTTAACAAGACTTAAACATAAAAAAATGCTGTGTGTATTCAAAACCATTTTTAACTGTTAATCACATTGTGTGTTTGCAGAGGGTGGCTAATGTTAGCAGCGCTATAGCATCAGTAGCCTTCTTTTCTTGCTACATAAAGTTCAGATGCATGTGCTGAATGTGGTTACACATTGCTTTGGTTGGGTGGTGATATTCCAGTTTCTTCTGGGTGCATACAATCTGATTATCATTTTCTAGATAAAAATACTGTTAAACTAAACTTGGTTATGAGTTCAATTCAATTTCAATTCAATTTTATTTGTATAGTCCAAATTCGTACATGGAGTTGTCCTCTGTCTCAGTTCACTGGGTTAACATCATCATCTGCTGGTTTGAATCCTCGAGTTAACCAGTATGAGCATTGATAAAATAATTTGTTCAACCAACTTGTATTTCTGGTATTGACTAAATTTAATATATATTTATTTTCATCTTTTTCACCTATACATAAAAACTAAATAGATTTTGTCGTATACTCTCTACAGTAATACATTGTAGAGCTACCTCTGCCTGTATCCAGGCTGGTTCTAGTGCAATAAGACAATAATAAATAATAATAATAAAACTCTGCAGGAGTCAAACAAAAAGGCCATTGATCCCATTTGTCAAAAAAAAAAAATCTGGTATAAAAAAAATAGGCAAAAAATTCCAGTCTACAAAACAGGCAAAAGAAAAAAAGTCTGGTATATACATTTAGGAATATGTTATTTGTATGTGTTGTTTTGCCTTTGTCTTTTTTTTGCCTGGTGTACAGTTCCTACTGTGAAGAGGAAGTAAGAATTCTGCCGACCAACGTGTGACACAAGGCGGGGGCTGGAGGCTGAACCCAAATGCACGACTCGTTCACAGTACGTTCAAAAAGGGAAGGTCTTTATTGTACAAAAATAAAAATCACTCTCAAGGAGGAAAAAACACTACTTAACTAAACTAAAAAGTACCAACATAAATTCACTCTTATGAGGACAACAAAAATTCACTCTTACGAGGATAACAAAATTCACTACTAAGCTAATCTATAAAAGTACCAACATAAATTCACTCTTACGAGGATGACAAAAATTCACTACTAAACTAATCTATAAAAGTACCAACATAAATTCACTCTTACGAGGAAAACAGGACTAATGATAACTAGGACAAAGTAACAAAGAAAAGGCTGTCGAAACAAGACTATAACAAAACACAAAACCTGGAAGGACAAGGAGCTGGGCGCTGGTTCTTGGGGCATGGGACATGACGAACTGGCACAGGACAAGGGGAGACACAGACAATAAATAGACACAAGGTAACAGGGCACAGGTGAAAACAATCAGGGCAGGGGAAGGCAATCACAGTGGCGGGAAACACACAAGGGCAGGAAGCAAAGGTGCCTGAAACGAGAGGGAAGAGTTATTTCAAAATAAAACAGGAAGTGCACGACAAGACAACACGAGTGATGACTTAACATTTACGACGAGACATGACAGTACCCCCCCTTCTAGGGACGGCACCAGACGGCCCAGGCTCCTGAGGATGGCGGCGGTAAAAGTCCTCTATGAGGCCCGGGTCCTCAATAAATCTGGAGGGTATCCATGAACGCTCCTCCGGACCGTAGCCCTCCCAGTCAACCAGGAACTGGCGTCCTCTGCCTCTGTTCCGGACTGCCAGTAGCTGCTTAACTGTGTACACTGGACCGCCATCAATCATTCGGGGGGGTGGTGGGGGCTTGGCAGGAGGGACCATGGGGCTATCCTTTACTGGTTTAAGTCTCCCCACATGGAAAGTGGGATGGACCCTGAGGGATCTGGGGAGACGAAGACGAACAGCAGCAGGGTTAATCACTTTTGCAACCGGGAAAGGACCAACAAACCTGGGAGCCAACTTCCTGGACTCTACATGGAGGGGCAGATCCCTGGTGGATAGCCAGACTTTCTGGCCTGGCTTGTAGATTGGTGCCGGGCGGCGCCTCCGGTCAGCAGCCCTCTTCATCCGGGCCGAGGTCCGCAGGAGGGCCCTGCGGGCTGCTGCCCAGACCCGCCGGCAACGACGAACTAAAGCATGCGCCGACGGTACCACTACCTCCTTCTCTGTGTCAGGAAACAGTGGAGGCTGGTATCCATAGGCGCCTTGAAACGGTGTCAGGCCAGTGGCTGCGGTGGGAAGGGAGTTGTGGGCATACTCGACCCAGGTCAGGTGCTTACTCCAGGTTGATGGATTCTGGGAGATGAGGCAGCGGAGGCAAGTCTCCAGCTCCTGGTTAAGGCGTTCAGTCTGTCCATTGGACTCGGGATGGTAACCCGACGTGAGACTAACTGTGGCCCCTATCAGCGTACAGAACTCAGACCAGAAACGTGATACAAACTGAGGGCCCCGGTCGGACACTATGTCTCTAGGGAGGCCATGGAGACGAAAAACATGGTTCAGCATTATCTCAGCCGTCTCCTTGGCTGACGGCAACTTAGGCAAGGCAATGAAATGCACCATCTTGGAGAAAAGGTCCACCACTGTCAATACAGTGGTGTTACCTTCAGACAAGGGAAGTCCCGTAACAAAGTCCAGTGAGATGTCTGACCAGGGCCTACTGGGAACTGGGAGGGGATGGAGCAATCCCATCTGAGGTCTCGAGGATGTTTTATTTTGGGCGCAGACCCGACAGGCCTCCACATACTCCCGGACATCCTGTTCCATAGCCGGCCACCAGAAGCGTTGCCTGACGACAAACATAGTTCGGCTCACCCCTGGGTGGCAGGTAAGCAGGGAGGTGTGAGCCCAGTGAATCACCTGAGGTCGCAGGGGCGCTGGGACAAACAGCCGATTGGCTGGGCAACCACTAGGTGGCGGGCTCTCACCGTTGGCCTGCTTCACCTCAGCTTCTATCTGCCAATTCACCGCCCCAACCACACGTTTCAGTGGCAGGATGGACTCGGGGACCTTGGCAACAGACTCGGGGTCATAAAGGCGGGAGAGGGTGTCCGGCTTGGTGTTCTTGGACCCCGGCCTGTAAGACAAGACAAAATCAAAACAGTTAAAAAACAATGTCCATCTCGCTTGACGTGCATTTAAACGTTTTGCTTTTCTAATATACTCCAAGTTTTTATGATCCGTCCAGACGATGAATGGTTGTTGAGCTCCCTCCAGCCAATGTCGCCACTCCTCCAGGGCCACCTTCACTGCCAGTAGCTCACGATTCCCGACGTCATAGTTGCGCTCAGCTGATGAGAGTCGCCTGGAAAGGTAGGCGCAGGGGTGCATCTTTTGGTCCTTCTCTGACCGCTGAGATAAAACAGCCCCCACTCCTTCGCTGGAGGCATCCACCTCCACCACAAACTGACGATTTGGGTCAGGCATTGTGAGAATGGGCGCTGTCGTGAACATGGCAATCAGCCTCCTGAATGCCTGGTCAGCTTCTGGGGACCACTGGAAGGGTGTCAGAGGAGATGTTAATGCATGGAGTGGAGCTGCTATCGCGCTGAAGTTTCTGATGAACCGCCTATAGAAGTTAGCAAACCCCAGGAATTGCTGAACCTTCTTGCGGCTATCAGGAGTTGGCCATTGAGCCACAGCGCTAACTTTAGCCGGGTCCATCTGTATCTGTCCCGAGGCTACAATAAAGCCAAGGAACGATATCGTATCGGCATGGAAATCACATTTTTCTGCTTTGACATATAGCTGGTTCTCCAGCAGGCGCTGGAGAACCAGTCTGACATGATTGACATGAGTACGCTGATCAGGGGAAAAAATCAAAATGTCATCCAAGTATACAAACACAAACAAGTTCAAGAAATCACGGAGGACATCGTTAACAAAAGCCTGAAATACTGCAGGGGCATTGGCAAGTCCAAATGGCATGACTAAATATTCATAGTGCCCTGATGGTGTGTTAAAACCAGTCTTCCACTCATCCCCCTCTCTGATCCGAACCAGGTGGTAAGCGTTTCTTAAATCTAGCTTTGTAAATACCTTCGCTGACTGGAGCTGTTCGAAAGCAGATGCCATAAGGGGCAGAGGGTAGCGGTTCTTAACCGTAATGGCATTAAGGGGGCTATAGTCAATGCAGGGACGGAGGGAGCCATCTTTCTTTCCTACGAAAAAGAAACCAGCTCCCGCAGGAGATGAAGAGGGACGAATAAGGCCAGCCTTGAGTGAACTGTCAATGTATTCATTCATGGCCTTTTTCTCAGGACCTGAAATGGCATAAAGTCTCCCCTTAGGAATTGGGGCACCTGGAATTAAGTCAATGGCGCAGTCATATGGTCTGTGGGGAGGCAAGGACGCAGCCTTGCTTTTGCTGAATACCTCCCCCAAGTCATGATAATCCACGGGTACAGTTGCTAGGTCAGTAAGTTCAGTTACAAAGTCTGGTTCTTCGCCAGGAGATGGGTCTGCCCCTCTAGTATTGACTTGACCCATCGCCAGTCTCTGACCCACGGCTAAGCAGTTTTCTACACAATTCTCTCCCCAGGCTGTGATAATTCCTGTTTCCCAATTAACATGGGGGTTGTGTCTAGACAGCCATGGGTATCCGAGAACCATTGGATGCCGAGCAGAGTTAAAAAGGTGGAAAGACATCTGTTCATGGTGGTCACCAACCTGAACATGGAGCGGTTCAGTCTTATGGGTTATCCTGAAAATAAAATGGCCATCAAGAGCAGTGGCTTCCAGAGGCTGGGATAACAACTCAGTTTTTACTTGCCACTTGCGGGCCAAATCCCAGTCTAACAAGCTTTCATCGGCCCCTGAATCAATTAAAGCCCCTACCGAAAAGGGGCCATCAGTCAGGATTACCTGGACAGTAGTCAGTGTGCGAGGGGGAGTTTCTGGCGTGGACAGCCGACGCCCCCGAGTACCTCCCCTCCCTGGTGAGCGCCCACCTTTCACTGGACATGCAGCCAGCAGATGTCCAGTCTCTCCACAGTAAAAGCATCTGCCCTCCAGTAACCGGCGGCGTCGCTCCTCTCTGGACAACCTTGCCTGCCCCAACTGCATCGGCTTCTCCCTGGGCTCTGGGGGTGCTGCAGCCTGTGGAGAAAGGTGTGACAGCGTGGGGGGTTGAGCAGCTATCCGGTGGTGAAAAGGCGTCACGGTCTCCCTCTCCCAGTCCCTCAGCCGATTGCCCGTCCGGATGGCTAGGGCGATGAGGGAGTCTAAGTCTGCGGGTAAGTCCAGGGGGATTAGCAAGCTCCGAACGGAGGCAGCGAGTCCCGTCAAAAATGTGTCCCGTAGGGCCGCGTCGTTCCACTCGCTGTCAGCAGCTATGGTGCGAAAGTGGATGGCGTAATCGGCCACCGTGCGTCTGCCTTGCTTTATCGTGCTCAGCTCCCTTGCCGCCTCCCTCCCTGGTACTGTGCGATCGAAGATCTTCCTTAAAGAGTCTTTAAAAGAGTCTATGGAGGAGCAAACTGACGCTCCTCGAGCCCACTCTGCAGTCGCCCATGCCGCTGCTCGTCCCGTAAGGTGGGAGATCATGAAAGCCACTTTGGCCGAGTCTGTCGGGAAGGCTGTGTGCTGGAGTTCATAGTGTAGCTCACATTGTACAATAAAAGATTTACAGGTATCACCTTCACCTTCTCCGGAGAACTTCTCTGGTGGGGCTAGCCGGAGCGAGGCTGAAGGTGATCCAGGTGAAGCAGAAGAGTTCGGGGGTGCAGAAAGTTCAGGCTGTGATTGAGGGAGGGCCTGCCTGATCTGCAGGGCTAACTCCCTCATCTCAGTGGTCATGGCTGCCTTAAAACTGTCCTGGCTGTTGACCAACCCTTGCACCCCTCGGGCGAGGGATGTCAGGTGTTCCTCCTGCCTCGTTAGTCGTGCTTCCTGGCAGCGGACCGCTGCGGTCAGCGGGCTGGAGTCGGCTGGGTTCATGGCTGGCCAGTTCGTACTGACACAAGGCGGGGGCTGGAGGCTGAACCCAAATGCACGACTCGTTCACAGTACGTTCAAAAAGGGAAGGTCTTTATTGTACAAAAATAAAAATCACTCTCAAGGAGGAAAAAACACTACTTAACTAAACTAAAAAGTACCAACATAAATTCACTCTTATGAGGACAACAAAAATTCACTCTTACGAGGATAACAAAATTCACTACTAAGCTAATCTATAAAAGTACCAACATAAATTCACTCTTACGAGGATGACAAAAATTCACTACTAAACTAATCTATAAAAGTACCAACATAAATTCACTCTTACGAGGAAAACAGGACTAATGATAACTAGGACAAAGTAACAAAGAAAAGGCTGTCGAAACAAGACTATAACAAAACACAAAACCTGGAAGGACAAGGAGCTGGGCGCTGGTTCTTGGGGCATGGGACATGACGAACTGGCACAGGACAAGGGGAGACACAGACAATAAATAGACACAAGGTAACAGGGCACAGGTGAAAACAATCAGGGCAGGGGAAGGCAATCACAGTGGCGGGAAACACACAAGGGCAGGAAGCAAAGGTGCCTGAAACGAGAGGGAAGAGTTATTTCAAAATAAAACAGGAAGTGCACGACAAGACAACACGAGTGATGACTTAACATTTACGACGAGACATGACAACGTGTTCCCTCAACGCAGAACTTTGAATGCATAAAGTCTGCTTTGCGTCGATGGCGTAGCTACGTACCTAGAAGTATAAACTAGGCTTTAATCTGCGTCTGCAGCAGTCAGAGGGGTCTGTGATGACTACAGAATACCTGGTCATTACAAGACAACATTTGATGGATCCAGCGCATCCTACGGCGCTCCGAGGGTTAAAGACATTGTGGAAATTTTGGTGTCCTCCAATTTTACAGATGAAAGCTTGTTACCTTGATGCCAAAATAAGTGAGTACAGAAAACTGTTACTGATTGTGTTTCCAGGGCTGAAACTCAAACAAACTTTCTAGAACACTATGCTCATTTAATCCACTGCTTTGGACCACTGGTTTGGATATTCTGTTTTTAAGCTAAGCATAGCCTTTTCAAGAAAGTGTTTTGTGATGGCAGTATTTTCAACAACATTCTATTGACTCTGTCCCTCAGACATGAGCTTATGTTGGCATATTACTTAAACATGCTCAAATTGTTAAAACCAGCAGTGGAAGTAAAGGAGTCCAGAATGTTTCATTTGGCATTTTGGCCTTCTCTGTCAAGCGAGTGATGGAGAAGAAATGTAGAATTTCAATTGACATGCTTTGTCAAAATGGCCCATTGCTGTGTGGCATCTGAAAAGAAGTTGAATAGCCTCTGCAGATACCAAAAGTAGCCAGTGGCATCTTGAGAGGACTTGGCAGTATCAGCTATGACTAGATTCAGAGTGTGAGCTCCACAAGGGACAAACAATGCGCTTGGATTTAACTGTAACATTCTATCCTGAAAACCTTGCTTAATGAATGCCAAGCTCCTTCAACTTGTCAAGAACAACATTGGACAGGTTAAGGCCAGTTGTTTGCTCCACATTAATTATAACCAAGAAAGTATTTTCTTAATGTCTGGTTGTCCTTAGAAACAGACAATGCGTATGACTGACATCTGTTCTGTGTGACTCACATCTGTAGCACAGAATAATGGAAAAATATTTTGACAACTGGATTTGCCTCACAATGGTGTGGAATGTTTCTGAAGAGAGGATCTGAATAGGTTTGTTTTATGTCGTAGGGCTGAGGTAATGTGTGTGGGAACTTTCATCTTTTATTTTGGCCAAGTGATTTTCCATTACAGGGTCATATTTTGCCATAAACTCTACTGTCTTCAAGAAGTTGCCATTGTCTGACTCATAAAGACGGTCAGAAGAGCCCCTAGAAGACAAATGTCTTGAAGCCTGTGAGAGTAAGTGTTTGAGTATCTCTTGCCACCTTTTCTTTTTTACCTCTAATGTCAACTCCTGTTGATCTATTGCCATGCTCTTCTTTAGCGTGCACCGTGTGTGGTCTTGGCTACACTCATGATCCCTCAAACAGGTGTTGATATTAGACCAATCACTGTAGCCCTCTGTACTCAGCTTTATATCCTTTGTGCTAAAAAGCTTGCATGCAAATCAAAGTGCAGCATTGTTCTGTGGAGAGTACACTAACCAGCTCCTGTGGACCTTTTCTTCATTGGGAAAAGTTTTGAACAGAAGGCTATTATGAAATGCTCTTCTATCGGGTCCCTTTTTATTTATTTTATTTATTTGATGGGGACAAAGCAGTCAGACATTACAGCATTACAGGATGTTACAGGATTGCAACTAGTGTGTTGCATATTGAGTATATAGCTAGCAGTGCTAGCAGCAGCAAAAGTAATTAGCCATAGTTACTAGTTACTTCTCCAAAAAAGTAACTGCGTTAGTAACTTAATTACTCTATTGTAAAAGTAACTCGTTACTGGTAAAAGTAACTATTTGCAAAAAAGACTTGACTTCCATTAGTTTAGTGGAAGCATGTATTTTGTCGAGATGCTTCTTTAAATTGGCGTTGCTTAGAAGACAAACGCTCCCCCAGCACAGAATTTGCACTTCACATATACACTTGCCATCTCGAGCCGCTAATTCTGATTGGTTCAAATCACACGAGTTTGCTCTCACCGAGCAAAATTATATTGGTACAATGCAGCGCAAGATATATGACATTTTTGATAATCTGTTTTTTTTCATATATACATGCCTGACTAAGTGACATACATCCGAAACTGTGCTAAAAATTGCCTGAAACCGATTAAAAACCATAAAAATTCGGGAGCAGCGCACGCCGCATCACGCACTGAGTTCCGGCAAGAGTTTTGAACCACTTTCACTGGATACACACACACCCTGACACAATCAGTGGAAACAGAAAGCTTGGGGACGCTTGACATATTAACGGAGCTCATTTCATCGCCTGTAATGGTAATGCCAGTAATTAATTTGATTACCCGTTACTGAAGCGGTTTGAAGCGTTATTTTCAATGCCGTTACTCCCAACACTGATAGCTAGTCCTAATTCTCAACTCCAGTCCCCAGTTGGACTCTTCCACAACATTGAATGGATGAATGGGATTTTCCAATTGTGGTTTGAGGTGCTTCTGGGGACTGTTGCTGTTTTGTCTCTCACCAAATTGACTGAGTGGCTCAGGTGCTACATTATTTATACATTTGAATATTCATTTTAGAAAACAAAGATCACTGTAGCTTTGAAAGCTTTTGGAGGATATGGCCGTGGTAGTACATGATTGTTTTTTATCCATTATTTTTAAAGTGTTATTATACAGGGAACAGATGTTTTTGGTGGCAGTGGGAGCCCCTTGTGCCCAAACTGTCATGCAGTATGAGATGTGTGAAAATATCATAGCATGTATGTACAGCAGGACAGCCTGGTTAGGTATGTAATGTCTGATGAATTTAAAGCAGTTTAGGTCACTTTATATTGATTTTGAAATTCTCTTTATATTGAATTTAAGTTGGGGATTGAGTACCAATCCAAGATAGACTGATACTGATTCTGTTACAGTTTGAATTTTTTAACTTTGTAAATTTATTTGAAAACTTTGTTCTGGGTTAATTCTTAAAATAGAGAAACACACACCAACTGATTTTTACTGAGCCACTGCCTCAACCAAACATGTGGATAGGGCATCAACAGCCTGCTCTGGTGTCTTGGCAGGTGCGTAAAGAACTGCATTAAGATACTAAACAGCAAAGGTCTGAGTATTGAGCCCTGTGGGATGCCCATTTGTATATTTAGAAATTTATTTTGAGCAACTTTGGCACACTGAATCTGGGCCTGAAGAAATGATTTAAACCAACATATTGTCCCATTAGATATTAGACAAGGGTAGCTTATGGTTGACTAGCTCAAAAATTTTGTTTAGGTCGAGGAATATAGCCTCTACCACATCGCCATCATCCGGGGATTTTTTTGACATTTCCACAAAACGTCAATTTGCTATTTCAGTGGAATAGCCTGATCTGAGTTCAAACTGCTGAGAGTGCAGGATCTCCTCGGCTTCTTGGTGTTCAATCAGTTGTGATGCAACCACTTTCTCAATAACTTTAGACAATATGGGTAAAATGCATATTGGCCGGCAATCACATAGAGTTCTTCTTGTTTTAAATATTAGTACAACTGCCTTTTTCCAGCCTGAGGGAAAAGTACAGGTTCTTATTGAAAGATTAAATAAATGTGTCAGTGGTTTAGCCAGTACTGTACAGTGGGGTTTGAGAAAGTAACTGCTCGTCTTATATATCATCATCTTATCTTATATATCATTAGTTTTGGAGTTGGACAATTTTGAAATTATTTCCATTGTTTGCGTTTTCCTGGAATTTCTGCAAAAATGCATGCTAAAAGCATGAATTACGTAACACAGACAAAATGATCAACAAATAAAATAGAAAAAGGTTGAAAAACTTAGAAATATGTCCAAGGAGGGCTTAAGGTTTAAATACCTTTTGTTGCTTGTGGTTGTCTGCTTCTCCAAACTGTTTGCTGACCAGCATCTACTGTAGCTTCTACACTGGCATCACATGACCCCATTCAGTCAGTCAGTCATTTTCTATACCTGCTTATTCCTCATTAGGGTCGCAGGGGTCTGCTGGAGCCTATCCCAGCGCGTTACGGCGAGAGGCAGGGATACACCCCAGATGGTCGCCAGCCAATCATGGGGCACACACACCATTCACTCACACACTCACACCTACGGGCAATTTAGAGTCTCCAATTAACCTCAGCATGTTTTTGGACTGTGGGAGGAAGCCGGAGTACCTGGTGAAAACCCACGCAGACACAGGGAGAACATGCAAACTCCACACAGAAAGGTCCCAGACCCAGGACCAAGGAGGTCTTGAACCTGCTGTGAGGCAACAGCGCTAACCCCTGCGCCACCGTGTCGCCCGCTGACCCCATTCAAATAAGTAAAATTTAAATTTGCAGTTTGACAACTATTTCACAATTTAACTATTTACAATTTAACTTTTCTGTAATTTCAGAAGCATTTACTTATACTGTATAACTGCAATTAGGGTGTTTTCAATAAATTCTCCAGATTAACACTAAAAGAACTGTAAGAGAATGAGAGAGGATGTTTTTATCTAATTTGACCTTCATTTATTTAGTATGATGTTTTTATTCTATTTTATCATGATGTCTATATTTGACTATTTTTCCTTTTTTTTATTATTACACTGCAGTCACCGACCAGTCTTGAATCTTTGATCTCAAAACATTAAATGAGTCAGTTCTTGCTGTGAGGTAACAGCGCTCCTTTAAATGATTAAATAATTAGATTAATACAATTAAAATAGTTTAGATTTGTCTACACTGTTTCTGTTAATAATGAATTGTATTTAGTATCCATTTCATCATAATTATAAGATTTATCATTTAATAGTAAACACAAATTGTATTTTAATGTTCCATTAAATATTGGGGTCCAAATTCTTTGACAAATGTGAGTATTTAAACATTTAATTGAAAATAAGTTAATATTTTTTTTCTCAAAGTAACTAGTTACTTTTATAATATGTAACTTTAGATACTTTTTTAGGGAAGTAGACTTTTTCTTTTTAAAGTAACTTGCCCAGCACCTGGTCTACATGTGAAAAAGATAAAGTTGTTACAAATGTAAGAATGTTTCAGAATGTGCGTCTTCATAGCAAAAGTTAAGTGTCCGGACCAACATGTAGCGTATCTGGGAATGTTCCATCCAACTTGCCTGTAGTGCAAACTAATAGATATTGCTTTTAAGATTTTTACACATGCTTCATTTCAAGTCCAATTTTTATGTCAATCTCTGTTGTACTGCTGCCAAATCTGTCAGACCCAGGATTCCAAACAATGTCTTTGAACTCTATAGTGCTCTTCTCGGAAATACTACCTTTGTAACAATGCTTTAATTTCCTGCAGCCTAAAGCAATGGAGTCCCCAGACTAGTTTAATAAAAAAAAAACAATCCCCTGTAGACTTGATTCAAAGCGTTTTACCCCCCGAGAAGAAAAACACACAAATGCATACACACATCCAAGCAATAAGACACAGATATAGAAATATGAGACAGATCCAAGAAGAATATGACAGAAAAAAACAAGTTATGACTGTACTTGACATTTTAATGGAAATATTCTCTTTATTCTAATCATCTCCACTTGGTTCACAGGCAGTTAACACTAATATTACCAGTATGTGAGTGTTATGTCCTGTTTTTATCTACTAGTCTGTGGCATAAAGTAGGAAACTGAAAAGAGTTTAACATGAAGGAGCAAGGTTATGATGAAGGACAAGGTAAGAAACGGAGGAACGGGTTGAAGGTCACAGACAACACTGTACAGTGTATAGATTAGAGGTAGTATACCTAAATGAAGCCTGACAGGTGCCATCAGGACCCGACTGGACAGGACTGGGATCAGGTATTATTCTAGCCTTTTTTCTAGGCATTATGTTTCCCCCCTCCTTTTCTATACAGAGCTGGGATTTTTATTTGGATGATTCGCTTGAGGACCCCAGATGCACTAGAACCTTTTGGAGTTACTTCATTGGCAATTTGACTGTCAGGAACCATTTCACTGTTGTGTGAATGTCAAACTTTAAGAGGTGGTAAAACCAATCCTGTCTGGAGGTTCAACATTAGCTCCTTTAGTTTTAATGGAATTAAATCTTTACAGGTAAGACATATTTAAAAAAAACATTTATCACTTCTGAATGCTGATAATCATGACCGTAGTACCAAATTCTTGGCCCTGTACACTCTTAATATCAGTGGGCCCCTACCAATACCACTGCACAAAGTGTGTGAGCAAAAATAAATAGGCTTTTAAACTACAATCAGTTCAGATTATATTGATGACTGGTTCTTTTATTTACAATCTGCATTTGGTCTAATTGTCAAATAGCTAGGCTACCATCATGGCTATCATGGTTTTTATACTAACATTTTGATACATGGCCCTTTTTTAATCAAATTTAGAAACATTTATTATTATATAGGAGACGGCTGTAGACTCCGAATCAAATCAAATAAGCTACAACTCTGTAATGTTACAGTAAACAACTGCTGTTGTCCTGTATTGTTTCACCTTCACAAGTGGTGGTGATCGCTGTAACATTAATATCAAGGTTACATGATAAATATGGTGATGGGAGGTAATGTTACAGTAAACAGTGGAGTGGGATGAGAAAACAACTCCTGCTGCAGCAATAAAGGGGTTTTTCAAACCCTTTTAAAAGCGGTATCCCCAGATGGCTTCAGTGCCTTGGATCCCTGCATGTTTTATATGTGAAAAGCCTATCATTCAGAGTATGGATAGTGTGTTTGTGTGTGTGTGTGTGTACACGGGTGTGTATTCCGGTGCATCTGTGCATGTGTGTGTTTGTGCTGTTTGAGTTTGGCCAACAGGAGAGACAAAGCTGTTGCTAAGCTTGATTCTTTGCTGCTGAAGAAATGCAGTGTTTGTGCTAGGTTGTTTGGGCGCCACCTCCGTGGTGCTGCCCTGGGCACCGTCACCCTGACCAGGCCTCTCTTGGCTGGATGCTGCCTGGATCAGTGGGTCTAAAGGGTAAAGAAAATAGGTTTAACGTTCCTATGTTCCAAGTGCAATAAATGCTCTTAATTTGATCTAAAATGTTGCTTGCACTGCTGCTAAGCTGCAACAAACAAACATATACATGTATGTATATATATATATATATATATATATATATATATATATATATATATATATGTGTGTGTGTGTGTGTGTGTGTGTTTCTATTTTCTATGTTTCTGTTGTGATGTCTTATGTCTACTTGAATGTTGTGTTTTCATCTCCTTCTTCTCCTACTATAGATCAATCAGATTTATAGTAAAACAATAGAAATCTGAATTGAATGTGAACACACTGATTGTGTGTGCTTGTGTGTTTGTGTCAAGTGTGTAAAAGCAGTGAGGTTCAAATTGAGGCTGGGAGGCCCTTGTAATCAGGCTTCTGAAACAGTAGACACTTGGCACTCATGGAATACTACATCAGTTGTACAAAGGGGTATTCATGTGCACATAGATGCAGAGCCATAGACTCACATCAGTACACAAGTACACGTACACACAGACAAATGCACATACACACACACACACACACACACACACACACACACACACACACACACACACACACACACACACACACACACACACACACACACACAGCCTACGTTAATGAGCTTCGCAGTTGGTCACATTCATGCCTATTTGTTTCAATGATAAAAAACGTGACATTTTGAATCTGTTCGCTCTATTTTTTTTAATTACTGTTGACTCATTGCTAGGTGATACGGTCTCAACCTACTTGTTGCTGTTTGCAGTGTTAACATGCGCAGCGTCTCTGCTGTTATTTCCATAGAAAAACAAAAAAAGCAGAGATTCCTAGAGTTTTCACCCTTACTGCTACCAATAAAACAAATCTTTTTCAAGTGGCGTAAGGATGAAGCCAATGCAGAAGTCCTTTAAACTGCAATACCACTGACATTCAGGCACATGGGAACTGCTTTTTAATAGGAGGAGGGCCACAATCTAAATGCAAAATGACCCTATAATGTCCTATAATTTTTTGTACAATGCAATACAACTGTAGTGCATGACACTCACTCGGCCGGCCGTCACATACTACACATATAGCTAGGTCCTTCAGAATGAGGTCCATTGCCTGGTAACTGTAATAGACAATAGGATTCTGGACAAACTCAATGTTGGACACACCATCAATATCTCCACAGATGTTCCATAGATAAGATTAAAAAACATCAAATGTTTCTGTTGGTGAATCACGTGCATTGCAAAATCAACATGTTTTGTGCTGATGAATTTGCATCCACCTTCTGTAAACAACATGAGAATTGTTCACATCTAATGGAGCTTAGTGAAAGTTCAGTCAACAAGACTTAATTTAATTCTATTCCTGCTTCACATCTCTCATGCCATGTTTATGTAATTCCTCATTATTTTCTGGGCTGGCAGAACAGCTGATCACATCAGTTGGTTACATCTGAAGCAACAGAACAGTAACACATCCTTCCTGTCAGCCCGTCACCTCTCTGCTGTCAGTTTAAAAGTGTTTCTCTTTATTTGTGCTAGTGTGGTCTCGTTCTGCTTTGTGCATTTCTGCACCTACCAATCACCATCTTCTTAGTTCCATTTCCGGCTCATTTTAAGTCTCAGCCGTTATCAGCCACCACCACCAGTGTCTGGACTACACAGGGGATTTATCTTGCAGCTGATAAGTGATGAGGCCCCTTTGAGCCCAAATATCACCATAGTCCAAGTGCAAAAAACTTTATAACTACACAATTTGACAAGCACCATTTGTTCAAAAAGCATCATTATTCATTTCTTGTGATGGGGATAAGGGCATTATAATTAAATCTAATTGATTACTTTCCCCATCATTATAATGCCGTTATGTCACAGCCAAAAAATGCTGCATTTTTCTTGGTGTTCTTTCTTCTTTGGTGAATGAGCATGAGACAGTTGCATAAATGCTGATGATTGGGTGAGGAAGAGGAAAATGTCATGGTAAATGGCACACAAATTTATAATTATGGAACCATTCGAAAAAGTTGAAGTCAGACACAGTACGAAAATGAGTCAAAAAGTAACAGGAATGGCCCAAATAATACAAAAGTATCCTATTTAAAATGGAAATACAGACATTATTTTTCCTTCCAAGAAATTAAAGCAACATATGTAATTGTGGAATGCACTGTATGCCCTGGTTAAAAGTGCCTCTTCCTGTCTGTGAGAGCAATTCAAACATCTTTTAATGAAATTAGTGGCCAACACCCCCGAGGGGGAAGAAGACAGTGCCACAAAACCTAAGCAACTGAAACTTGATTTTATGGCCCCACCACACATTTGGCCTCAGACCGAGTAAACAAACTGGTAGCTAGGTATGTTGTGGACGATATGCTGCCATTAGCGATGGTAGAGTTGACGCCATTCAGAGCAGTAGTTGCCATAATACCAGTCAGAGGATGGGCAGGAATGCTATGTAGAAAGACATCCACGACCTACAGTGGTGTTCAAAAGTGTTTACCCCGTTCCTGAGTTCTTATAATTTTGCATGTTTGTCACGTTTAAATGTTCATTTAAATCATCATCATCATCAATCAACAAATTTAACTATTAGTCAAAAACAACACAAATGAACACAAAATGCAAGAAGGTTTTCATTATTATGAGAGAAAAAAATCCAAACCTACTGTGTGTAAAACCTGTAACATGTGAAAAAGTGATTGCCCTTCTGTTGTAAATGTTGTTTATCACACATGAGTTCAATTTCTCTAGTCAAACCCAGGCCTGATGTTCTCAATTAAGAAATCACTTAAATAAGACCTGCCTGATAAAGTGAAATAGACCAAAAGATCCTCAGAATGCCGAGTTCTAAAGAAATTCAGGAATAAATGAAAGAAAGTAAATTAAATTTATCAGTCTGGAAAAGGTTATGACACTATTTCTAAAGCTTTGGCACCCATTCAAACCACAGCGAGAGCCATTATCCACAGGGAACAGTAGTCCAGGTGTGGCTAGACAACCAAAATTAGCCCAAGAGCAGCAAGGACTCATCCAAGAGTTCGCAAAAGACCCTACAACAGCATCCAAAGAACTGCAGGCCTAACTTGCCTCACTCAGTGTTCGTGACACCATAATAAAGAGACAAAAATGAGCGAAGAGCAAAAACGATAGCATGGCAAAGTTCCAAGACGAAAACCAATGTAGAGCAAAAAGAATATTAATGCACATCTCAAATTTGCCAGAAGACATCTTGATGATCCTTGAGACCTTTGGGAAAATATTCTGTGGTCTGGAGAGAGAAAAGTTGGAGTTTTTGGAAGGTGCATGTCCCATTACATCTCAAGAAAAATGAGATTCCTGCCTTTTGCTGCATTTCATAAAAAGAACCTCATACAAATAGTAAAATATGGTTGTGGTAGTGTAACGGTCTAGGGCTGTTTTGCTGTTTCAGGACCTGGGCAACTTGCTGTGATAAATGGAACCATGAATTCTGCGGCCTACCAAAAAATCGTGAAGAAGAATGTCCAGCCATCTGTTTGTGACTTCAAGCTGAATCAAATTTGGGTTCTACAGGAGGACAATGATCCAAAACAAACCAAGAAAGTCCACCTCTGAATGAGGTGACTGATTTTGGAGTGGTCTAGTCGAAGTCCTGACCTGAATTCTATTGACATTCTGTTGCATGACTTTAAAAAAGCGGTTCATGCTCCAAAAGCCTCCAATGTGGCTGAATTACTAAATTATTAATAAAACTCATTGCAAATTATTATTAAATATCTGTAGTTGTTGCTTCTAACGGCACAACTAGTTTACTAATTAAGTTTAGGGGGCAATCACTTTTTTTCACACAGTAGGGGTAGAGTTAGGGTTAGGGTTAAATACCTTCATTTTAAAAAAGGCATTTTGTGCTCACTTGTGTTGTCTATGACTTATATTTAAATTTGGACATCTGGACTGCATATAATAAGAGTTTGCTAGGTGTAAATGTCCATTTGATTAATTAGCAAAGAATGAAGCAGGGTAAAGCAGCACTGGCATGCAGAAGGTGCAAGTGACACCATACACATGAAAAATTGCAATAAAGCTTAAAGCTCTGTTATTGAAGGTCTTTGATTTTTCCATTTACATGCATGTATATTACTGAATTGTGCCTTCTGCTGGCTAACTTACTACATAGAAGCTACTACTGTGGCCTTGGAAGAGCATCTACTGGTTAGTAGGCAGTCCAGGGTTAGAGTTATGTGCAGGTTTCGGATGTAGCCTCCTCGCTAGTTTGAGACATAGACATAGACCCACGGAATGGACAGGAACAAGGGGACACAAGGGAGAAAACACAGGGCTTTGACAAGGGTACATATTATAGAACCAATCGATGCAACGTTTTCTTGGTTCCTGCTGTTATCCACATGAAGACAGCAGATAGTAGTAAACGGTGACCATGTTTTTTTATTTGCACAGATTGCTCAGTTTGTCTATTCTTATACTTGTGTTGTCTGGGGTAGATTTTCCTATTGATTGATCCTCTCAAACTCTTTCCTGTTGTTGATTGTTGTTTAGGTTTTAATTTGTGTGTTTGTATATGACCTCAGCTGCAAACCAGTACCCCTTTGGGAACAATCATTGTGGTCACATGGTAGGATCGTACTGGAGTTCGCCAAATTTAGATGTTGTAACTATGCAGGTGGTCTGTCTCAAAATCCAAGTAGGCATGGAGTTTGTTTAATTCGGATAATGGTCAGTGACCTGGCTGACTCCGCTATACTAAATGGCCCTGTAGCTCTTTCAACAAGTGGTGTTAGAACTACTTTCGGTTGATGACTACTTAACGACAAATAAACTGCATGAACTCCTCGTCCATCCAAAAGTGAGTTGCTGATTTCTTCAAAATGAAAGCTTCGGTATTGTTTGACTTTTCCAACAACAACATTACTATTTATGGCAATCTCAGCACTTCCTTCCACTTCCGGGTCTCCTGCATTGAAAGGATGCAAATATGTTACCGAAGAAGACACAAAGCAGATTAACAACATCATAAACCAGGGGTTCCTATCGTATTTGCAAATCCAGTCCCTATGCAATCCTTGGCCTGTGCACTTGAATTTGATACAGTTTTGATTCCTTTATTAACTGATAAAACTTTCCCATGTCCATGGTGGAGTGAATAATGGTACTTTGACTCCTTTGACAGTCATTGGAAAAGGACCGTCTGTAAAAGCATTTTCTAAACATGACAACAGACCATGCAGAATGATTCTTTCTATGATCAGAATTCTAGAAAGTCATAGAAGAGCCACAGAATCTGATTCATGTAAGCAGGGAGCCTATTGAAAATCAGCCAACTCAGCAGTCTCACAACACTCTGCTGGGCATTCTCTATGTGCCCAAAGCATGACTCTTTTGGCTTCATGTGCCACTAAGCAACTTTTATGTAATAAATGGGTTGCCATCTTTGAATGTGGTATCCTGACCTCCTTGGGGTACTTGGGGTAGAGGGGGATAGATGTGAAAGACAACCATGCAGAGCCAAATTGACTAAAATGGGCTGATCATCACAGCAAATCGCTGTCTGTACATTTGGAAAAAATAGACTCATTGTCAGTGTTAGCAGTAATGGTTCATTCCAATAAACTTGGAAGTTGGAGCATGGCATGACATCATAGCTGAGTTAACGCAGAATTAGTGTACCAGTTACAAAATTGTAAAAGAAATGGTAAACATGACCTATCTACCAAGGTATTGTTAGCCATCTTTATCACATTCCGCAATATAGTTCTCAAATATCACATGAATATTGTTAATAACACTATAGCAGCTGAGTCAGAAATCTGACTTCAAGGGGGCGCCCAGTAAAAAATCTCCCAGTCGGAACTTGGAAATCCAGACTTCTCAGTACAAATGGGTCACAGCATAAATTGCTATTTCCTATTTGGCCAAGTTTAACTGTTAAAAAGGGCTCTTATTATGTGTCTGATTGTGGCTGCAGCCCCGCTCAAGTCACAGTATCACACTTTAAGCAATGTGTAGCATAGAAAACCATGTGGGTAAAGGGATCAATCAAATCAAAAGACTGCTTTGATGTTGTGTTGTGTGGGTGCACAAGAAACTCAGTGACGCTCTGAGACAGACAGAGGGAGGGACACAGACTGGGTGGTTCTTGGTGGGCTAAGATGTCAGGACTGGTACAAAGTATAGCACCAGGGTGTACCAGGTCCTGTCAAACGCTTGTCACCAGCTGTAAAAAGAGAGATCTTGCTGCCTTCCCACCACCAGTGCCCTCATGGACTCTTTTTCTCACAGACAGGGCATGGTGGAATTTCACAGGATGTCAAATTCCCCAAGACTCCAACTCCGTTCCTGAACATTTGAAAAAATGTGTTTAAAGTCATGATAAGTGTAGAAAGTTTGCTATGTCCATGTTATGCGACATGTTCATAGCAGTCAGCCATTTAGAACACTTTCACATGACCCGTGCATTATGCATCACATGGTTGTGGTCGCTCTGAGGGTAAGTACCTGTGCAGCAAAATGCCTAAACCTCCTGTGACCCTTTGAAAGATCAGTGTGTATTATTGACACAAAATCCACTGGAATAGAATCTCTGAAATGAACCATTAAGCCAGTCATGTTCTGTCCTCCCAACTATAACACATTTATAACATATTTTAAGTGAAACAAGCAAGAGTTAACTTGTTCATCAGTATAGCTACAGATATCAGAGTAGTTAGCAAGGAGCAATGGAACAACCACACAATAGGGCTGCAACTAATTATTATTTTGATAGTCAATGAATCTATCAAATATTAAAATGATTTATCAATTAGTTATTTGGTTCATAAAAGGGTGTAAAATCTTGATCACTGTTTCCCAAAGTTAAAGATGCTAAATAAAAGACCAACAGTCCACCACCCAAATATCAGTTTACTATTTTAGATGATTAAAGAACCAAGAAAAGTTGGAACCAGAGAAGTTGGACATTTTCTTCTTAAAACTTATTCAAAACAATTAATCGATTATCAAAATAGTTGGCAATTAATGTAATAGTTGGCAACTAATCGACTAGTCACTGCAGCTCATCCAAACAAAATGACCAAATGACTAACAGCAACATATGCAAAGAAAAATTCATCCCCATGAAAAAAGGGGATCAGGGTTAGGCTAGCATAACCACATAACATAATAATAACATAATAATATATTTTTAAATTATTATATTACCAAATGTGTTAGAAGGAAACAAACACAAAAGATCACAGAGAATGCTCTCTCTCTCTCTCTCTCTCTCTCTCTCTCGCCCACCTCGAGTCAGGTTGTGTTTGATGTTTGTTCTTGTTAAAGAGGAATTTTTTCTTGCCATTGGCATAAAGTGCTTGTGCTTATGGGAATTTTGGGTCCCTATTTATACATATTTGTCAGAGTTGGACTTAATAATGTGTGTCTATTTTAAAATTCTCATGAGATAATCTTTGTTATGATTTAGTACTATATAAATACAAGTGATTTGACTTGAAGTAGTGACTTGTACCAGTACCTGTCTGTGTGATACTTTATCAAGTCAAGTTAATTTTAGTTGTATAGCCCAAAATTGCACATCACAGACACCATTCACTCACACCCAGACCAAGGAGGTCTTGACCCTGTGACTAATTCCTGCCCCACCATGTCGCCCATGACATTAATTAGAATAACTAAATATATTGATTCATAGTGTATGTTGAGGATGAGGTGAGAGGATCCATTTCAGATTCTAGGTGAACCAGGACAGCATCAGCAACAACAAATTGGAAACGATCTAAGGGGCAGGACTTAAACCAGTCTAATGCAGTCATTTTTATCAGGGCCATCCCTGGCCAAATTGGGGCCCTAAGCAGAATTTCATTGTGAGGCCCCCCCAAAAGCACAACCACCACACATCAGCATCAACTCTGGTATGACAAGAAATCCATCATACAAGCAGATTATTAGTATTATTTTATTTTGGTCCACATGTTAAACTAGGGCAACACGGTGGGGCAGGGGTTAGCTACTCTAAATTGTCCATAGGTGTGAATGTGTGAGTGAATGGTGTGTGTGCCCCACGATTGGCTGGCGACCATCTGGGGTGTATCCCTGCCTCTCGCCGTGATGCGCTGGGATTGGCTCCAGCAGACCATGTGACCCGAATGAGGAATAAGCGGGTATAGAAGATTAGATGAGATGGTAAACTACACAATGAAATGAATGTAAATAATAACCTCACAGATTAAAATGCAATTAATGCAAATACAATTACAACTAGGGTGACATGGTGACGCAGGGATTAGCACTGTTGCCTGTTACCTTTCTGTGTGGAGTTTACATGTTCTCCCTGTGTCTGGTGAGTGTTCTCCAGGTTCTCCAGCTTCCTCCCATGCTGAGGTTAATTGGCGACTCTAAATCTCTTTTTTGTTGTCTGAGGGTGAGAGGAAATGCAAGTTTGGAGTTAACAAGATGTTGATTGATGATCAGGGCCATTGGTAAATGTAATCTCCAGTCCACATCTAGACAGAATTATCCTCTCTTCTGTCCCCTAATTAGCAGCAAGTAGCTGCTGTTTATGCTACAAAGATTTTATTTTTTATTTCAACAACAAACCCACCTTCAAGTGCAGCGGCGACCCTTCTCTTGTTTTGTTTTCTTTTTTCTTTTACTTACTCTCGACTCATGTTGTTGCTTGGACGCCATCTCTTCATCCTCATCCAACAACCTGTCGGTGCATTTGACTGCTGATTGGTCAGACGCTGAGTGCTGTCGATCATTGTGGCTACAGGTGCGGTACTGTGCCAGATCACAATTTTTTCTCTCTCTCCTGCCTCAGGCTGACTTGGTACTATACGCGTGCCTCTCGGCAGCCGTACGCTCTGTGCACTGCGTGAGCATCGTTTGCGCTGGGCGTTGGGGCCCTACGCACAGCATGTGTTCTGCGTGTAGGGAGGTGGCGCTGCCTCATTCAGAGAAATTTCTCTAATCTCCGTAGTAGGATCTGAAGATCGATTGTTTCAAATGCAGCACTAAGGTCTAAAAGAACAGGAATGGAGATAAAGACACATTGAGAATGTTATTTTAAACCTACACCGGGGCTGTCTCTGTGCTATGATTCAAAATCCTGCCTGGAAATCCTCATACGTTACTGTTCAAAATAATAGCAGTCCAATGTGATAAACCAGATCAATCCAGTTTGTTTTTTTAGTAGTATTTATTTTTACTACATGGCAAAAAGTTTATCAGCAGGTGCAGTAGATTCTTAGAAAATCAACAAGATTTATTAAATCATGCATTTATAATATACACACTCTTAAGGTTGTACAATTGGGCAATTAGTTGAAAAGGATGTGTTAAAAAATAGACGTTTGGCATTCAATCAGTGAGGTTATCAATCTTGAAAAAACAGGTGTAAAGGTGTTAGTGCTGTGACAGTTAGAAGACGTCTGTGTGAAGCGAATTTATTTACAAAAATCACCTGCAAAGTCCCCCTGTTAAAAAAGGCATGTGCAGAAGAGGTTACAATTCGTCACCCTCTTGAAATAATTGCCTAAGTCACAAAGGCATGTTAGAAAATTTTTAATCCTCTCATGTTCCATGTTTGACTGACCTTGTTGTTTGTGTGTCAATAGGCATCTGTTGTTATAACTGTTAAAGTAAATATCATATAGTCAACAAATGGTTCTGTTTTTTGTGTTTCGTGAAAAATCTGAAAAAATGACATAGGCGATTATTTTAAGAAGACGTTGAATCAACTGGCCTAAAGAGAAGTGGAGGAACATGTGGACTGGACTGTGGATGCATGGACTGATCACAATAAAATAGCTCTTTTTGGGCCCAAGGGCTACAGACAGTTTATGAGACGACCCCTAAATTCTGAATTTAAGCCACAGTACACAGTGAAGACATGGTGAAATGAAGGGGTGATGGGGACGTTGTAAATTCAACAACAGACACCGCTATTTTTTTAACACACCCCTTTCAACGAATGGAACTAATGCTGGCTCTTGTTGGTTTTCTGAGAATCTACTGCACATTCTGATGAATTGTTTGCCATGTAGCAATAGAAATATAATAAAAGCCTGGATTAATCTGGTTAGTCACATTGAACACCACACCACATTGTTGTGTAGGACGTCACAGCTGTTTGGCAGCTGCTTTTCCAGGATCTTAGAAAGAAAGGTAAGGTTGGTCCACGGCGGTTACTGTCGCCGAGCTACGAGTTATGCAACATTGGTCCAGGGAGACTATGGACCATTTAGCTACACTAGCATATGACTGGCTATCTATCATGAGGAGTTGAGTTTCTACCTCGCTGAGTCTCACCTCCAGGTCTCACAACATTACACTTACTACATGTACCATTATAGAGGCAGAGGAGTAACTAAACATTTGACATGCTGAGCAAGAGAAAGCAGAAGAGGGGGAGAAAAGGAGAGAAGCAATCTCAAGCTAGGTTAGCTGAGCTAAATAACTAAGCAACTGGGGGATTCAGCGAAAGAAACACTAAAAGAAAGATACCAGAGAGTTCTTGGGTGAAAACTAGTGGATGATTAATATCTGTTAGATCAATTAGCTTTACCACCAGACCATTTCAGAGATAGGCAAGTTCAAAAAGCTGCCACACATGTAAGATAACTTTGATTGCAATGTATTGACGCAATTGTTTCATTTTGCATTGGTGCGATTCAAACTGAATTTTCAGATTTTGTGAATTGAAGACATTTCCATTTCTTCTTTTGGATTTTATAATAGATTTTCAATGAAAAATAAACACACAAGAAAGACAAGGCTGTGACATGGCTGTGTTTGTCATGAGACAAGGAGTGAGGGGCAAGGGTACAGTGTTAAATCATTTCATGCAAGCATTTCTATTTACCACATGGTCCACAAGAAGTCTTGCATGCACATAATCTTTCATCAACACATTCTTTGCCCCAAAACATGGAGATACATGAAGAGGACAAGATGTTGTGAGTGCAGGAATGAACTCCTTGTCTCCCCTATTGAGATAGAACAGAATTGATGCAGCTTTGTCCATTCTTATAAGGTTTAGAAAGTAATCTAGCAATCTATTTAACTTAAAACCATCTGCCACAATTTTTGTGCAGCTGTACAAAGAATTCTATTCGGCCAGATGCCCAGCAAGCATGTAGCTGGATTATTTTATGGGTTAAAAATCACCTCAAATTCAAGTTGGACTACAATTCAAGTAGTCCAACATAGAGTGAGACCTGGAGGTAAAGGAAGAACATATTTAATCATGTCAAGGATACATTACGCCTTGAGATTGTTCTCTGATCTTTTTTCCAAAGCAAATTTTGTAGTTTGTAACCCCCCTTCAAAAGGAACATTTGTCTGCAATAATTCAGTGACCATAGTAACAAAAACTGTTGTGTGTTTGTCAGTTTTATGGACTGGATCATTTTAATAAAATTCTTTTGTAGTCGAGGGAAGGGTGGTCAACGGCTGGAGAAAATAATCAACATAGGCTGAATTTTTTTTAGTAACAAAGCTATCAGCTGCCACAGTGGGTTGTCCGGGAAGTGTGTCCAAAAGATGTTTGTGGATTTTGGACATGGTGTAGAAAACTGGAGTGATTGGAAAATCCATTTTCATACATACTTTGTATTTTTGTTTCTCATGTATGTGTCTTTAGCTCATAAGGTTATATTCATTCTTTTCACATTATACAGCAGACACATCCTTTTTCACCAGTCTACAATATGTACCCAGAGAGAGATTTCTGTATTTTTTGAAGTGTAAGATTTATCTCTTAATGGTATCATAGAGATGTATTTGTGTGTACCTGGATTCAGTAAACTAAAAAGGTATTTCAGTCTGAGATTAGTGAACAATGATTTCATGCCAATGTGTGTGGCAAAGTCATTACACTGAGTAGTCAGAGCAAAAATTAGACCTTTGGAGAGAACAGTGTTTGTGTGAGAGGGGCTACCGGACAGGTTAATAACATTCAGACTCTCCTGGTGTATTGTGGGTCAGGTAGAGGTCTCTTGGCAGTCTTTTTGCCCCATTGGCATCTCTTTCCACGGTGCACATGTGATCCAAACATGAGGCTGTTAACAGCCTGCAGCGGCAGCAGCAGCAGCCAACAGCTCTCACATTCAATTTCCAGAAAGTGGTCTTTTTTAGTTGTAAGTTCACATATTTGAGCACATGGGTGACTGGTGGTGGTGATGTCTTATTTGACCTTAACTGCCGCTTTATGCACCTTGGTCTGCTTGGTTTCCTCATGGTGTTTTACAGAGGATCTTACAGGCTACTCTTGCTAGTTTACCCCATGTTACCTGAGCAGGTGGTAGGTTCCAGTTGCCTGAGGCTGAGAAAGTGGGTCAGCAGCAGTAGGAGGGAGCTTGACAGACAGGAAACATGGGGAGAGAACAAGGGGATGACATTCAACAAAAGTGTCCGACTGCAATTAAACCAGGATGTTAAGGAGAGAGGTATGCATCTAAGCAACAATATCCCATGAGGGCCCCCTTTACCACAGACTTTGCTATAGTTATTCAACCCACTGCATCTCCTCAGATTGACACTTTGTCAGTGGTTAGGACTTGATGCTTCTGCCAAAAAGAACCAGGATTAAACTGCTGCTCAAGCTAACATCCCTCTAGTAGTTTACACTCTGAAAGATAAAACATCGGTACAACCTAAAATAAATAAATAAGGCAAAGTTTTCCACTTATTTTTTTTAAGTTGGGCCAACTGCTGGTAGAATTACATTAATTAAAAACAATATTTAAAGTATGATGAAATAGCTTTTTGGATAGAATAAATAACATTATAAGTAACATAAATTTATGTTGATGTTGTCATTATAAATTAAAATGTTTAAGATTATCTAACACCATTTAAATATAGTGAGAAAAGACCAAAACAGCAAGCTCCATTTTCCACTTGTCTTTCATAACTCCACGGACTGAACCATGCGTCTGTGGTTTTCTGAGCACCTGTTGACATGTTCTCGCCGAGCAGCAGGTGTTAGAAACACGTTTTGATATTTGCTGCGAATACTTCCTCATAGAGATTAAACGCAAACACATAAGATGCTGCTCTGGAGGAGATAAATCAGCCACAGAGATGAAAATATCTCCATCTTTATTTCATTACGATGATAAGAAGAAAAACCATCTGCTGTCCAAGGAGAGCGCATGTGTGAGAGCATACAGAGCATGCGTGCGACTAAAAATACAGGAGACAACACCCTAACACATGTGGAGGAGGTTGAGAACCACAGTGATTGGATTAACCAAAAATGACCTTAAGTGGTGCACGTGTGCTCGCTTTCTCGCTCTCCCTTTCTCCCTTTCTCTCTTTCTCTCTTTCTTACACTCACACACACGCCACTGCAGTTGAAATGGGATGTCTTGAATTGTGATGGGCTGAAGATCAAACGCTTTGTCTGTAGCACAGCTGGCCGGCTCCACACTGCTCATATGGTGTGGAGGAAGACACGTCTGCCCTGGCAAGGTGAGTACACACGCACTGACACACACATGCACATGCACATGCACACACACACACACACACACACACACACACACAAGGTGCTTTCAGTTAAAGGGTGATGTGTTATTTTATCATTCCTCTCACCATTTTAATCTGATTAGTAATGAAAATGCTTCTCAGTTTAATTGTTTCTGTTTTAAAGCCCATTTTTGGACAGGTTTTGTGGCAGACTTGTGCTTGTGTACTGAAAGATGACAGTTATACGATGATTTCTGGCCGAGTCAAGCTTTTTGGATTCCTGTTAAATGTTTCCACTTACTACAGCTTTCACCATAGCTTAACTTCACACTGCGACCCAGATGCTGCGCTCTGCTAAAGACACACATGGAGCTGTGATGAAGCTGCCTCGATCTTGTACAGAGCAGAACAAGCCAAGCAGGAAGGTACAAAGCCTCGGGGTCAATTTTCAGAATAATTCCTGATTGTTTCTTAAAAATCTTTATTCACAGCGCGATTCACAATTTTATATAACTTCTCTTCACACAGACACTTGCGTGATCTTTTGTCGCACGGCACAGGATGGAGCAAAGCCATACTGTTTACAGATCACGTCACTTACAACGTCCTGTGGAATCAAGGAGTTATGTGCACTTTTGCCCTACTGCAGCAGGGCCACGTGATGGAGTGGATCACAGATGGTCTCACTTTTTCAAGCAATTGGTTATGATAACAATGAACTCACCAGGTTTTTCACTAAGATCACAGAATGCAGCAACATCATCCAAAACATTAGGTTAGAAGATCAAAAAGATTCGAAAGACACCGGGTTGAAGGAAAAAGTCAATCTGTTGGAAATATATTGGACAATAGAGACATGATATGGTGTGAAAATTACCACAGCAGACATGGATATTTAATGGCAATGTCATTTAGCACATGAATTTCAACATTAACTTCCATCTGACACTTATCCCATTGAATACAAGGGTATGTAAAAAGGTATGTACAAAGGGTGCTGAAGAAACCAATCAAACAATGGCATCCATGGAGATTGATTGAGTTACTAATAATGGGCCCACACAGGGGAAGCAAAAGGAGCAGTCAGCAGCAAGAGTGCAAGCTCCAATTTGTTTTCTTTATATACACTGTTGGATATGTGCATTTTTTGCAAACTTTTGCAAAATTTGCAACATTGCTAAACAGGACCTCACAGCATCCTGGATAAAAAACCAAATCACTAGCTGACAATGCAGTTACTCAACCCTTTTTACACAGACATCCCTCCATAATGGTGCAAAATAGGTCTCCCTTTATTCTGCCTTTGATAATGTGTGTGTATTGATAACGGTATGTGACTTTCAGACAGCATACCAGGATTCATGATTCAAATTCAAAGTTAAAGCATTTATCGTCATGTGCACATTGTGGAATCAGGCTCCCCTGTACAATGAAATTCTCACTTGCTGTCCACATGACATATTAATAATAACACGGTAAAAAAGAATAAAATAACACTGGAGAATAGTATGAAAAAAATAAACTATAAGGAAGCAAGTTACGTACAGACATTTACAAGAGATGTGCAAGTGCTGTCAGACAGAATAAGCAGTATGATACATAGTGCAATAAAAAGCAAGGTGCATAAAGCAGTTACAGCTGTAAACAGTATGAGGTAGTTGAGTTGTTGAAGTGTTAAGTTATTGTTACAGACTCCTGTCAGGTGTTGAGGAGTGTGATGGCGGAGGGGAAGAAAGAGCTTTGGAGTCTGCTCGTTTCCTGCACTGTACCCTCGGCCTGAGGGGAGGAGAGAGAACAGCCTGTGTTGGGCTGATGATGTGTATGAGATAATAACAAAGCTCTTAAAGTCTGTGTGTGTTTGTTTATAATTATAAATAATATAAAGAAGTCCAGACTCTGTTCTGTTCGGTGACAGTGGCATTTGTTGTAGCATCAGACTATAAAGCACTGCTGGAAACCCTGAGAAGTCTAGTATAAAGTATTATACCATTTGATTGGCTAAATCACTAAACATTTCTTTGTAATTCTGTCACTTGTCTCTTCTCTTTTACTGCCTGATGGTATAATCCATGAGTCCATGAATCCATTACATTGGGTAATAGAAACATACAGATATACTGTGTCGCCAATTAGACGGCTAAAATGAACCAGTGTCTTTTACACAGACGGTGGAAATCAGTGTCAATCAGTCCATCTTTATTCATCACATTGTGAATTCCTTGAATTGACTGGATGAGGATTCCGGATCCAAACGCATGACTCAAACACAAAGTATAAAAAAAAGTCTTTTATCGATAAAGTCAGTCATTTTCTATACCTGCTTATTCCTCATTTGGGTCACAGGGGTCTGCTGGAGCCAATCCCAGCGCGAGGCAGGGATACACCCCAGATGGTCGCCAGCCAATCGTGGGGCACACACACCATTCACTCACACACTCACACCTACGGGCAATTTAGAGTCTCCAATTAACCTCAGTATGTTTTTGGACTGTGGGAGGAAGCCGGAGTACCTAGTGAAAACCCACGCAGACACGGGGAGAACATGCAAACTCCACACAGAAAGGTCCCAGACCCAGGACCAAAGAGGTCTTGAACCTGTGACCTTCTTGCTGTGAGGCAACAGCGCTAACCCCTGCGCCACCAGTCCAAGAGAAAACACTCTAGCCGAGGAAAAATAAAGCCTGAACAATGGAATATGAACATGGGGTCTGGTGATTGTGAGAAATAGAACAAGACAAACTGGCACAGGACAAGTGGAGACGCAGACTGATATACACAAGTTGATGGGGAACAGGTGGAAACTATCAGGGGAAGACAATCAACCAGACAGGAGACGTAGGAGGAAGAGACAAGTCATCTAAAATGAGAGGAAAGACAGATTTCAAAGTAAAACAGGAAATAAACAGCAGTCAAAACCTAAAGGCACCTGGATATGACAACTATAGATAATAGCATTTAGATTGTACAAATGAAAATTGTAACGATAAGCAAAATATTGATTAATAGCAAAATATTGATTAATAGTAAATAGGGCGGCAGTTTCAGGCAGTGACCTCATTGAAGATCCCAGTGACCTGAAGGTAGAAGCTCTTCCTGAGCCTCATCTCTGGCCAGTCCTTCCATACATTTGAATGAAGGAAGTGTGTTGGTGGATCAGAATAATCAGAGCTGTGCAACCCTAACCCTAACAAAGAGGGCAGGACATTTCACTCGGTTTGATAAGGTTAGAAATAAACTTAGATGTTGCTGTGAGCTTCTTGACTCATCGTTAAAAACACAAGAGAAATAAAACTTAATTTTCTGATTGACTTATGCTGGTTAGGACAAATAAAACAATGAATGCAATGAATGTAATGAAATACACACTACTATACAGTATCAATCTTTTAAAAATATATATAATAGCAGATAACACTGTCATTGACTGGGTTAAATGGTTTGCATTGTTTTACAACATGAAGGGCTTGGGTTTAAACCAGGACTCACTGTGCAGCGTGTACATGTTTGCCTCTGCTTGTGTAGCTTTCAGTTTGCTCCCACAGTCTAAAACATGCAGTTTAGGTTAACTGGAGGTAGTAAATTGCTCAGGGGAGTGAATGTGAGCATGGTCAGTATGTCAGCCTTATGTTAGACTGGAGACCTGCCAGTCACAGGATAAGCAGGCTGAGATAATGAATGGGTTTATAGTAATATATCAATTCTTAATATTTAGGAACAAATTGTTTTAAAAAATGCATTTGCTTTCATCCATCCATCCAGAGTGCTGGCAGAGTGTCCAGTTTGGGGGTCTCACGATTGCATTTCTGCTTTTTGCAGTGTCTTTGAAGGTGGAATTACTAAACTATACAGCAGCACTGAGTCAGGTTGGGCTTCATGGCTGGACTGTGAAGATATTGATATTGTTAAAACCCAATGTTTGAATAATTTCACCTATATTAATACCTCCAGGTGTCCAGTGTTTTATTGAAATGGAAATGTCTCACCAGGACACGCTGCAACCAAGCTTCTCTTACCTTGTTTCTTCCAAGTAAAAAAAAATAAGTGCCCTGTTTCTGATTTTCAGTCTATGGGAGAGTGTGTCCACAAATGTACAAAACCAGCAGGTTTGGCCCTTAATGAAAAAAAGTAAAACTGCAATGAATGGTCCAATAAAAAGAACCAGGTATTCTCAGCCCAATCTGAGTACCGCTCTGTAATTAATCCCTGAATCAATTTTATTACGCCCAACAGTTTTATGATGCAGTCCTCCGGTATGTGCAATGAAAGCACAGCAAAGCAACTCTTGTCTTGCTTGGTTTTTGAAAATGGCTGGAAATTTAAATGCAGGACAATTCACACCATCAGTGCCAGATACAAATGGAAATTTGGTGAAGAAATAATCAAATCCTTCTGGACAACAGATGAGTGTAGGTTGAACCAATGAGTCAACATTGGCTGTAATGAAATGAGCAGGCCTTTCCAACTTGGGCAATTTATTTAACAAACTGTTAAGTTTAAGTTAACTAGTGACAGTTGCCTGTAAAGTGCAATTCAGGTTTGATAGAGGTGGCAGACTGATGGATTTGGATAGAAAATGTATCACGTGTTATGATTTTTAGAGAAAAAAAATCACAAACACGTGTTAGAAAACAGCAAACAGATGTGTGCGCACTTCCTGTACTGACACGGTTTTATGTGAACAAAACTTTAACTATATATTGCCGCCATCTAATATTATGAGCATTACACATTTGGCATATGTCTAGTGTCTGGATATTTTTTTTTCTTTTTGCTGGGAAACCACAGGAATGTTATATATGCTACTGTGTGTGTGTGTGTGTGTGTGTGTGTGTGTGTGTGTGTGTGTGTGTGTGTGTGTGTGTGTGTGTGTGTGTGTGTGTGTGTGTGTGTGTGTGTGTGTGTATGTGTGTGCAGGGGGATCTATGTTCTTAATCCGAGCTCGACAGTCATGGTCTGGGACACCGGAATCAGGTCATTTCCCACCACTTAAAGGAACTAACTCATAGTTTGGATTATTAGAGCTATTTGCTGCCACCTCACTAAAATTCCACATCATGTCAGCTAACTAGAGCTGTCAGTTGTTTACTATTGTGTGGTTTGAAGTTAGATAAAGTTGAGCGGAGAGGATTGACCCATAGGAATTTACTTTTAAAATAAAGAATGCATCCTTGATTTTTTGTAACTGGGAAACATGTCTGTCGATATTGTTAAAATAAGATGTCCACTTGTGAGAGAAGTTATTTTCAGGGAGGGGGGGCACAAGATCTATTATACTTTCACGCTATTGGGTTAGGGGTGGTGCAGGGGTTAATGCTGTTGCCTCACAGCAAGAAGATCACAGGTTCAAGACGTCCTGGGTCTGGGACCTTTCTGTGTGGAGTTTGCATGTTCTCCCTGTGTCTGTGTGGGTTTTCACCAGGTTCTCCAGCTTCCAAAAACATGCTGAGGTTAACTGGTGACTCTGAATTGCCATTAGGTGTGAATGGTGTGTGTGCCCTAATGATAGGCTGGGGCCAGGTCGAACATCTTGACCTTGGAGTTTGCAGGTGCCACTTATTCATTAAAGCTGGTTTTTGAATAGCATATCTTTACTGTCTGTAATGAAGGCATACAAATGTCCACCACTATAACACACAGTGCTGATGGGTTACATAATACAAAGGAACTTATGGAACTTATGGAACAAAGACAAGAACATTTTCTCACCTTTTTTGGTAATGTAACCTATGAGTGTTGGAGCCTGTCTGAAAACTCTGGACTCCATTAAAGTTGATTACTTTTGTGAACCTATTATGAATAATATTGGACTCCAAGTCACTCATCGGGATACGTACATGTTCAACTCACAGTTTTGGAGAGTCTCCTTCTGGTGACTCTGCTATTCAAATGTAAATATTAGCCCTTCCTACATTACCATTCCACCATCATGGCACAATGAAGACTCCACATTATTCTGCCTCTGCCTCAGTCCTTCTACAAAGCACAGTGATGTGGCATAATGATGCCTTAATGTCACCTGTTTCCTTGTAGAATTTGAGGATCTAAGGACAGGTGATGTTGTGTTTCTGTTTGACAAACTCTAAAGTCCATTGAATCTGTGATTTGTGATTTTGGGCTATTCAAATAAAATTGACATGATTTGACTGTGTAAAAGGGTCTATTAGACTAGGTGTAGAGGAGAGGTGGAGAGGATGACAGCAGCTGCGATCCCACCCGGATAGTGACCTTTGAGAGGAGATGCCCGGTGCATTGGGCTGGTGCTGAGGATGCCGAGGGCTGCCACAGTTATTTCTATTTCTTAAAACAACAACAACAAAAAACATCTCACCCTTAATTATGTAAGACCACCTACATTTATTCTTAACTAACAATATTTCCTTGTAACTTTTCTATCTTTATTACGTATAATTTACTACCGGTGTGGTCCAGTTAGGGAAGAAACAAGAAAGCTACCCAAAGAAGTCCTCGTTAATTAAATTGTCTAGTTCTTTTTAAGACCGGGTCACATGGCTTCTTTATATAGGCTAGTATGTGTGAGTGTGTTTCTTTGTGTGTGGGGGCTGGAGGTCAGTGGGATAAGTAGGATCGCATGGTTTGAGGACACAAACCAGACCTAATTGGAGTTTTTTTAGAAAGTGAAGCTATCCGTCCTCTCTGTGTTTGTGCAAAGCAACTAAAACACCATGCCTAACCCGAACTGAACCACAGCCTTGTCACACCCTAAACTTTTTAACAATTAACCCATGTGGCTGTTTAATTGTAAAAAATCTGTTGTGAAACTGAAACTTCACCTTTTCCATAAAAGCATGACACTTGGTACTCTCGGTACAGTTCAGGTCTCCGAGCATGTTCATAAATGGAGCCATGGTGGATATGGTGGCCATATTCCTTTCTGCCGTAGCCAAAGTATATAGTCTGCATCATATCCTGAACCAAACTTGATCACAGAATAGGTCGTCTACGATAAACTGTTTAGATTCAGATTCGTATTCAGAAATCAAAGTAAATCAGAAGCTGCAGAATGAAATTACAATCTTATTTCCTGTAATCTAATTCATAATTTATGACATTAGTGTTCAAGGGGGAACATTTTTCAGTACATGTTTCTTAGTACAGCTAGATGAAATGTGACGTGCCCAAACATTCAAAAGACATGTGAGTGCATTAGTTGGGGAAACCCTTTCCTAAAGGTCAGCAACAACCTTCTGAAGCTAGAGATAATTTGCAGATCATGTTTTTGTGGATGGTCCTCAGGTTGCATAGAGGATGGAGGCAGGAGAAGTACAAACTCTTTGTTGCAATGAGTCAGGGCACAAAACCTATCATCTCATCGACTCCAAGTACAAGACAAAAACTGAAAACAATTTTCCAGACCCTACATTACCTGTGAGATCCATGATGGTAACCTATAAAACCTCAAATGCATCAACCAGGCCTACCCTCCACCACACTCCCTTCATGGTGGACTATGCACACATTTTTTTCATTGTCAGACTAGGAGCACTTTACTATATGTCAAACATTTTGCTTTTCCGACATGAATAGGCCTAATATTAATGCAACAGCCTATTATACATTGTGCACCCATATATCATAACATACTTGGGCTGCTGCACTTGATCAGAGAGTACTTCGACCACAGAGGATATCAAACACTGAGAAAATATCCTACTGTAACTGATAGCTGTTGGAAACAGGCATGCATTTAAAAAAAGAGCATAAGCAACCTAGCCTACAGTAAAAAGTGTCAGAAAACCAGCATGTCTAAATAAAGAGTCTAAATAAACGGATGTCAGAATAGAGACATGTTGTATAAAAGGGATGTTGGAATAGCCTGCAGACCCTTCTCTTAACCCTGTAAAGCCTGAACAATGAAATAATTGACTAAATTCTAATTAGTATGTTTTTCAATTTGTATTATATCTGATACATCAGGCCTTAGAGTCCTTGCAACTGATTTTTTTAACAAACAAAAAACATGTAAAACACAAGATTGTTTGCCATTGGAACTGTTAAGGTGGAAGAGCAACCTTTCAGTTAGTTTGGCTTATTTTCTGGTTTGCAGCCTTTATTTTGCATGGTGGTCGTCCTGACAACAGTTTCTCTCCTTGTTCAGGCAAAGATGGACTTAGCATTTCTCACAGTAGACACAGGTGAAGCAGGGTTATCTACACGATACATGGATCTGATTGGATACGGAAAAAAAAAATACTGTAGTGATGATAGAAAGACCTTAAAAGTTAATGTATTATATATATGTACAGCTTTATAGGGTTAAGTTGCCTAGAAAACAGCAGTGAGATCCAAATACAAGATGCATCAGCAGAAATCAACATGCTAAAAGCAGGTCTAACTGCTCTCTGCATTGTGTTGTGTTTGCATGTGTCAAGTGGAACCAACCGCAAAACTCTGTTACACAGGCATAGCTAAAGACTTTAATAAATGTTTCATTAAGATCTTCATAATTTAAAAAAACAAAAAAACCTACAGAGTGGATGTATTATGAGATGAAGTTAACAGCTTAAAGTTCCAGACAAGAGCAAAATGAAATGGGATAAGAACAAGAGTGGATGGAAAAAATAGACACCAACAACTGCAAAGACCTCCTGAGAGTGAATAAAAAACTCTTGCATTCAAAAGCTCTTTGCATTCCTGGCCAGAATCTGGTTGAAATGTCAACTACCAAACCACTTGTTTTCTCTTGCAGACCAAAGTTCATCCCAGCCACAAGTTACAGATTAGATTGTCCCTTGCATGCAAATAAAAGAATGCTACTTTATTTGGTGGATGCTGCAAGAATCTGATTTAAAAAGGTTACCCTGTGCACTGTGAATGCAGATGTTCTCACTGTGCATGTGTTGACATGACATTGAGGAGCATTTCATTCAGGTTCTTTAGGATATTGCTGCTGCTGCACCATTTGCTTTTTTTGTTTTAGGTGACTGAGGGGTCATAAGCTTCAGGTGAAATTCAAGACCTAACTGAAGCAAGGAAAGTGTTGACAGACAGCAGACTGTCATACTGTCAGACATTGAAAAATGAGTCAGTAGTCTCAAACAAAACAAGAGGCTTGTGAGAGTTTGACAGAATGATATCTGATCATTTTTTTAGCGTTTTCACTATTGTCTGATAACACCAGCAGTCCCTTAACATTTGAAACTTCAGTTTGTCCTTGCACTCAGCTTTACAGCACTGACAGCACTGACAGCACGCGTTTAATCAGCATTAGTTGTGTGATTGAATCAGGCCTCCGATTTAGTTTTAGACTGCCTTGTTTTTAATGGAACACAGTGTCTAATACAGTTTGGCAGTCGGCGTGAATCCATGATGTTGCCTCCTCCGTATCATTACACAACGAATTAGGAATGTCACTAAATATAAACTAATATGTGCTAAATATAAGAAACTAAATAGGTTTGAGCTGGGTCGGAACATAATATATATCAGATAAATGCCCATATTTTATAAGAAGGGAGAAAAGTCATATTCCTTTTTCGGGCCAGAGAAAGAGGTAACCTTTAGTTTGCTGATCCAAAAGGCTTTGGAGGAGGATCCTTAAATGGTCTACGGTCTTTATCTTTAGTAGTGGAGCTTGTGAAACAGGTAGACTTTCCACATATAGACACATACACACACACAGCAAGTGATGGCTTAGAACAGAGACATGGCCAGGCTCCGAGGATTAAGGACCACTTCAGGGATTTAAATACCAATGTAGCACATTGTAAGTTAATTTGAATTGCTTTATTTGAAAAAAAAAATTGAATATGTTTGAATAGGCACCGTAGACTTAGACCTTCCGCAAGTTACTGCTGACTGTCACAGCTCAAAACTTTCCAGTGTTGTTGACAGGCTTTTGAATATCTGCACAGTGAGACCCTGATGGATTTCTAGTCCATTGTCTAACCCACACGGCCACAACAAACTCTGTTTAATGATATGTTGTTCTCCCAGAAGGTATTATCTTGTTGCTCTTATCTTCAGTTGGGATTTGATGACTGAGAAGACCACAATAGCTCACTAATTAAACTAGGGCATTGTCAGTATACAGGAATTTAATCATAGATTTTCACTGATTATTCTGTTGCCCAAGAGTGGTCACGTACGTTACATACACTATTTTTTTCCTTCTCTCATCCCCTCAACAGTGTTTACACACACTTCTGCACTTATTACAAGGTTTAATCATTCATCTTCTATACCTGGGGGTCTGCTGGAGCCAATCCCAGCGCATTACAGGCAAGAGGCAGGGACACACCCCAGATGGTCACCAGCCTATTGTGGGGCACACACACTCACACCTAAGAGCAATTTAGAGTCTCCAATTAACCTCAGCATGTTTTTGGACTGTGGGAGGAAGCTGGAGAACCTGGAGAAAACCCACGCAGACACGGGGAGAACATGCAAACTCCACACAGAAAGGTCCCAGACCAATGTCTTGACCCTGCGACCTTCTTGCTGTGAGGCAACAGCGCTAACCACTGCGCCACAGTGTTGCCCATTACAAGGTTTATCACCCCTTTCATGCCTCCTGTGGGATTTGAACCTATGCTCCTGGCAACAATGCAATGTATTAACAGTATATAACTGTAAACATAAATCTCCTACCATGTTTCCTCTCCTTTTTCTGTAAACTCAATTATTTGAGAGAATAGCTCAGTACATTTGTGCAGCACAAGTGAATAAAACAAATTCACCAAAGAGCATTGGGTTCTGTGAATTAATGTAAAATGATTGTGCAAATAATTCCGGCTTTAGTTCTTCAATGGGTAACACTCACTGTCCTGTTTTTCAAGGGGAAATTAAATACGAACATGAAGGCTGTTTGTGGCTCAAATAAAATTAAACTTTGTGACATTGTACCACACAGTAAAACAAATTTAAACTAGAAACCATGTGTGAACAGACAGGAACAAGGGACAGATCTAAGAGTATTAAGACTTTTATTCTAGATTAGTAATTTGAAAATTAAGGAAGCCGAACAGAGATGAATGACAAACTACAGACGAGTAATGGTGACCAGAACTCTTATATACTCTTCCTCCAGTCATCCAGGGTCAGTGCTGAGGCTGGACACTACCACTGCCCCTTCAGCTCGATGTGTCCAGTCCTTTTATCCTCATCCCTTGCAGGTGTAGTGGTACCTTTCCTTAGCCAGCTTGTTCTTTGATGGTTGCACCCTTGACACTAGCTCCTCATCTTCCTAGGCAGCTTTATTTAGCCTCCAGGCATGTTGCCTTTATTGGGATGGAAGGAACGCTGGAGGAGCCTCAGCAATGTGTTCATTGCAGGAAAGGGGTTCCTTGGCCAGGTGCATGTGTTTAAGTACAGTGCTTTGCAGCAGCATGTCCGGGTCTTTCTTCTTCTCCCTCCTAAGCAGCCTACAAGACAGACATTCATTGTTTCATACATGTGAGCCTACCCCCCCTAAGGTTATTACATATTTTCTAACAAGCACATGGGATGAGTTTTTTTTCTCAAGGTCAAAGTCTTTACTGTCTTGACTGTATGGGAAAGATAAATGAAAATACCAATACCATATAGAGACAGTGGTGTTGTTAACCGTCCCCAATACCAAGTTCGACAGGTCCAGGATAACCCTCCAGCAGCTGTCTGATGTGGCTGTAGATGCTGACAATGTTGACAACTGACCCTGTGTACTTCAGGGACTCGGGCTGCTTGGGCATGACTCACATATAGTCTGCAGGAGAAAAATCGGGACTATGAACAAGGATGTAAAGACATGAAGAACCAAGCGACGATGTCAACAAGGATTGCAAATAAATAATTTGCACTTAACAATTTCAAAGGCATCAAAGCTATGAATGAACACATTTTATGGTGTTATGTACTTAACAAAAAAGGTGAAATAACTGAAAATGTGTTTTATATTCTAGTTTCTTCAAAATAGCCACCCTTTGCTCTGATTACTGCTTTGTACACTCTTGGCGTTCTCTTGATGAACTTCAAGAGGTAGTCACCTGAAACGGTTTTCACTTCATAGTTGTGTCTTATCAGGGTTAATTAGTGGAATTACTTGCTTTATCAATCAGAGCAAAGGGAAGAAACTAAAATATAAAACATGTGTTCATTCATAGATTTGATGACTTCAGTGAGAATCTACAATGTAAATAGTCATGAAAATAAAGAACACACATTGAATGAGAAGGTGTGTCCAAACTTTTGGCCTGTACTGTACAGAGATGGTCTTGCTGACGGTTTCTCTATCATCTAGTTTTTACTGAGATTGTATGATACAGGATGATTCAGAAGCTTAATAGTGTCTGTTCTGCCAATTGCTGTTGACTGTCACAACACAAAATGTCGATGAATGTTGAAATGATGATAAAATAATAACAAAGTATAATTTATAAATATAACAAAGTAAAATTTGGTAAAAATATGTTGATGTCTTGAGAAATGGAGTCAACTACAGTTTTCCAGTAAAATCTGGCCAAAGTGTCCACATGTGTAAGAAGCATGACTTTCCTTTTCACTTTTCAATAAAAGCCTTTCTCTGACCTAATCATTCACAAGTCAGGGTTAAGGATCTTGCCCAAGGATGCATTGACATGGGGATTGGAGGAACTGTAAATCGCAGACTTTTCAAGTTGTTGATGACTGCTCTACCTGTGAGAAACAATGACATACTTGGTAAGTAGTAAGTGTAAGATGACAGAACCTTGTTCAGAAGATAATCATTAATGGCTGTAAACATTGAGGCATAGCTGAGTAGTTGTGCATAGCCTGCTAATGGCAGCCTGAAGAATTGGCCCTGACAAGCAGGCAGGCTGGCGTCAAGGTTGGCAGACAGATACTGAGAGAGAGGAAAGGGTGAGGGAGGGAGAGAGAAGTTGGCATATAAAGAGAGGACCTGAATTGCTGCCAGCTTTTGACGTTTAAATGGAGAACCAACAGCAGAGAGGGGCTCAGTTGTCCGGACCATTAAAACAGCAGAACAGTGTTCTCTCTCACTCTTTCTGTGTGTGTGTGTTCCCTTTTACATTCAATAAATGTCCCTTGGTTCTCAGTGTGCACAAAGACAATCAGTGCAAGATTGCAGCAGCTCTTTCCTGTTGGAAACGGGTGACTCGGAATACAGATATGCTCAGTCATCAAAATATTACACTTCAACAAATAGGGCAGTTGCAAAACTGCAACAACTCTACCCCCAGGGAGGACAGAAAGCTTCACCCCATATAAATCCCTCGAGGCACAGGCCGATACAATGGGCTTTTTGCTACTGATTTATTTGAAGGCATCTCTCCAAATCTACCATGAAAACCCATTGGTTGCATTCTAATGAAAAAGGGAATAGTTTTCAGTTTATAAAGCTTATTGTTAGGATTTTATCAATACTGATACTGATTATGAATAAAAATACTTAATACTCTTAAATACACTTTCATATCACATGTGAGGTCACAATTCCATCTTTAACATCTATATTATATTACTGGAAACAATTCTTAATGAAACAACTGTATAATTTTAGGTTTCTCGCCAAAAGCTACATTTTCCAACCTAACCCTCTGGGGATGTGTACATTGTCAGTGATACAGAGACAGTATTTATACAGGATGTGTCTTCATCAATAGTGTCATAAGTTTTTATAGTAGCATCATACACATATTGACAGAACACTTATAATTTACACTTTCCAATGTGTTTTGTTCATTTATTTATATAAAGTGTTTATCAAGCTACAATATGTACTTTATCTGATTCAAATGCAGATTTGATTGTTGAGTTGTGTACTTAAATTGAGTTGTCTACTTAAATTTTTAGTATAAGATGACTGAGGGACGGAACAAGGCTGTCTATCAGTATCCCACATCCCATCAGTATGCACATTGTGGTTGTTCATCTGAGCTGTCATAAATTGACTTTATCCAGTTTTAGGCACATTTTTATGACACACTTCAATACATCTTGTTTTTATAAAGATCACATGTCATGCACTTTTCTGGGTTTTAAGTTTTTTTTCTACCCCTAAACATGTGGGAAGGTGCTACTGCATGACATCACAAAGTCAAGGAAATATAAACAAGCCATTAAACAAAGTTTTTAAATCGAGGCTATCTGCATCTCTCTTTTGATGAGTGTTTGATGCACAGGACAGTTCTTTTATAGCTCCTAGACATTATCTAAAGTACAAAAAAAACAAACGAAAAAAAACATTAAATTGTCTATTTGCATGATCCTTTATCTAGGTTCGGATGTCTTGGTCTATAGTTATCAGGACAACCAAGGTAGCTAAAGCCAGACAGCCTTTGTGAAACACAGATTGTTAACATGAAGCTGACGTTTGCAGGTAATCTGGACATTTGCAGGTAATCTTGTTATTAAAGACAGACGTTATTAAAGACAGACGATAAGGTATAATCATAGTAGCATTTCCCATGATCCCATGCTACATTACAAAGTCAATGACTCATGCTGTGTTGTTGCTCAGTGAAAGAGCCCCCTACTGGCTGAAAATGACATATTGTGCGTTTAATGCCTTTAATGGAAAACATGAATGACTTGAGTTAGAGCTGGATAACTGTCATTTCATGTCAAAACAGCATGTCTAGTGTAAGTATAAACTTAACTCCAAGTAACTTTTCTAAATCAAGGTGTGTAATGTTAAAAGCAATGAGGGTTCCATGTTTTTAAAGTCTGGGGACAGTTAAAGTCTGTGGAAGCCATAATACAGAAAGCTGTAGGCTGGAAGCAGGCTCAAGATGCTAAAGCCAACATCCCAGCTGTTAGCTAGCGATGCTGAACAAACCTTTTGGAACCTGGTCTGTGGCCCACTGATGATCTGCATGTACTGGAGGTCACTGAACAACTTTTCAAGATGGTTGCTGAAAGGAGCTGCAAAAACCTTAACAGCACTGTGAATATGGTGGAAACTGTCATGGTCAACATCCTGTAAGCTTGAGCAGTGTTTTTTGCATTTTCCTGTTTTGCAACCCCATCTTATTTGCTCACATTGAGTCCATAACGATGCTAACAAGGTTATGAGGGATTTTGTGAGCCTCAAAATATTTCTTTAGCAACTATGAATGAATATGGTATTCCAGCAAACTAAAAGAATCTCTCTGCAAATGGAAAGTGAGTCTCAGCACTTACAGGAAGACACTCTGTATTGATCCACTTATTCTTTACAGCTCTCAGTAGCAATGACTTCATGGGCTTCTTTATTGACAAAATTCTGACAATTAGAGACAGAATTTATCACCTCTTGCCCTCAACTGGCACTGATTTACCCTCAAACGCAGAGATTGTAGAGACAGATGAAAGAGCTAACAACCACCTAGACTTCTTTTGTTCAACCTTTTGGAAATAACTTCATTGGAGTGTGATATGATGATGGATAATGTCGTGCTATTATTTAGAGAGCTGAGCCAGTTCATTGTCTTTCAAGTTTATTATTTGGCTAATTGTAGCCACGTTTCCTCAGCTGTGTCGTTGTGAATGTTTCCGGCCTCTTTGCTGAGTATGCAGTTACAAGTGAGGACACTTGCAACTGCATACTTTTTTAAACAATCTGAACCTCGGTGATGAGGTGTGAGTTCTGACTTGCAAAGACATATCTATTGCTTTCCAAAATCCAATTGTCCACACCCCTTTTATCAACAGGAAAATTGAAAGGCTCTGTTGTCTCCTTCGTAAAGAAGCACAGACTTTTTGACCTCTTTTTCCAGTTGTGACAGACACTGCCTGAAGTGTTAATCTGGTACCTCCTGGCCTCCTCACATTGTGCCGTCTTCTGTTGAAAAGAATTATTTGTTTAATATGGCTCCTCATGAAAGATTGATATCTATTGTCTGCCTGCCCAGGGACGGCAGAAAGAAATTAATGTTAGCTGCTTTAAAAAAAAAAACAAAGCCATTACTTTTAATGAAGGTCCTTATCAATGGCTCTCGTGGTAGATTAGACGAATCAGATGTGTTACTGTTTGGTTGGAATACACACACACACACACACACACACCAGTCCTTCTGGACCAGGATTGGTGACCTCTGATCTAGAGGAACAAAGACAAAAACAAAGGTACAAAGCTCCCCACCTTGTATGCTCAATTTTCACAAAGGTTATGTCTTATTTGGGGTAATAAAACCTGAAAAATCTCAAAACAAGGCCTTCAGGCACATAAGTCACATTATGAAAATCTTCCCCTGTATCAAATCTCTCTAAGCTTTGGTTGATACAGCATTCACCAGCTCTGTAGGTGTAGTTATAGGGGTCAAAAAACAGAAATAGTACTCATTTCTCCAACTATTCATCTTTTAGTATATCTATGTCCACATTATGTGTGCTTAGTGTGCAGAGTCCCAAACTCCCACGGCCTTCACAAAGAGGACATCAGAGCCTTCGCATCTGTACGGTTGATAGGAGTGACCCCTGTGAAAAAACAAATTCCTTTTGGAATACAGACACCATTTTTTTAATATATTGCATAACAGAGAGAGCTCTATGTGTATGTCTAGAGCTACTTGGCCTTCCAGATGAAACTACAGAGCTGGGACTCTGCAGGCTGATGTAGGTCTAGAGTAAGGGTCTTGGGTCAGGTTCCAGCTGGATTGGTCACTTTTCGCCCAAGTACTCGCTATTTGGACATGAAAAACACCTTTCTCACAGCCCCTCCGGCTTGTAATATACACAGAATATTGCCTTTTTATAAAACAAAATATCATCTAACCCTGAAAATAACAGGCCCTACATGTCACACTTGTAACTGAGACCCTGGGTCTCAATGTGTGTTTAAATAAAGGTTAAATAAAAATATACATATTAAAACCATTCAATTCAAGATACAAAGATATATATAAAACATGTGGACAAAACATAGAAATTCAGAATTTAATGATCTTTAACACAGTACTGTACATAACTAGCTTAGTTAAGACTGGTAATAATGATTTACATGTTTTAATGATCAAAATTCACAGCTAAAATGAATGCAGCTAATGACAAGGGTGGTTTGGTCTTTGAAGAAGAAACTCTGTTCAGCTCCACATAAATCAGCACAATATTTCATCGATTGTACTTTGATGTTTTTTGAGAGTGGCTGTAAAGTTATATGCTCATGTGTCAATCGATAATAGTTACTCATTCTCTGTAGTTTATTACCTAAGTTTGAGAATACCCACTATTTCTGTAATAGACATTGTATATTTATAATTATGATAACAATATAAAAAGCAGAGGCTTTTTTAAGTTTGAGTAATTTTACATGTGTGTAAAATTATTAATACAAAATAAAATCATGCTATTGTAATTGTTGTCATTTGTCCTGCGAAATGTTTGTGCAATAAATCTATGTTCAGGTACTAATAAAACCAATCCCAGCATACTTCAGAGTTCTTCAGAGACAGGATTATACTCCAGACAGGTCCCCAGCCTATCATGGGGCACAAACACCATTAACATACACTCACAATTTAGAGTCTCCAATATGAACTTGAAATAATGTAATAAAATTACTTTATTTATTTATTTTGTAAGTGTATTTGCTTTTTCCTGTTTAAATCTATGACCAGACTTAGACTGTAAATGTCTGATCAGCCACAAGCTGAGCTGTCACAGTCTCATGTTGTTTTTTGCATCCTAGTAATAAAACGTGCCTGCACTAGTAGAGTATGTCCAAATTTAATTAAAGCTGCAAGCAGCATTGACAGGGCTACCGTTCACTCATCATGTTGCTGTCAATCACATGTAGACCTCACCATGCAAATTGGATGTCTATTAAATCAGGCTAATATTAGTCTGTACATGGTCCTGTGACTGATTCAATATTGGCATGTGGATGTGATCAAGGTGGGACTCTTATCAACCATGAGACATTTGTTCCAGATAGGGCAATGTGCACTCATGTTACAACAACTTATACTTTCATGGTGAAGCATCAGAATTCATCACAATATATCCTCATCAAGGTGTTAAAGGTGCAATGTGTGAAACCTATAAATGTTTATACACTGCTTGGCCAGAAAAAAAAAAGGTCTCACACATTTTAATTGGACCGGTTTTATCTTTGATGACAGCATGCATTCACTGGGGAATTGTTTTAAACAGCTTCTGCAATGTCACAAGATTTATTTACGTCCATTGTTGCATTCATTTTCACCAAGATCTTATATTGATGATGGTAGAGTTGGACCACTGCACTGCAAGTCTCTTACAACACACACCAAAGATTCTCAGGTGGGATGAAGGTCTGGACTTTGTGGTGGTCGATCCATGCGTGAAACTGATGTCTCATTCTTGCTGAACAGTACACTAGTGCCCCATCAGGGAAGAAATAATCCACTATATATATATATATATATATATATATATATATATATATATATATATATATATATATATATATATATATATATATATATATATATATATATATATATATATATATATATATATATATATATATATATATATGACACATTAAAATAAAATAATAAAAAATTTAATTAATGAAATAATAACTAATTAATCCTTTTTGCCATATCATTCACATTTCAACCACATCAGACATTCACAATGACACGTCATTGATTCGATTAAGCATTAAAAGTTAACATTGTTAAAAACGTTTTTGTAAAGTTTTTGTATTGGTCCATATTTTTGAGCTAAGAGTAATAGAGAGGAATAAAAAATGTTGTTTTTAAAATATGCTACTGAAGGTCTTTGATAATAATCATGATAATATTGAACATCCCAGATATTTCTTTAGCGATGTCCTTCTTGTATATTAGGATTTGTTTCATATCAAAATTGACTTGTGACGCTACATAAGAACTTTTCTCTGTGGTCCTACATATGGATTCAAAGGACGGGCAAGTTAATGGAGCTGTAGTAGATCCTAATTGTACCTTCTACTGGCTAACGTCCTACATAGATGCTCCTACTGTGGTGTTGGAGTAGTAGCTACTGAGGTTTTGGATGCAGCCTGGATGATGGCCTTACTAAGTCAAACTCCTACCGTGCACATTACATTAGCTTTAATTTTGGAGAGCTGTCATGTCATTGTTCATACAGTCAATCATTTATGTTTACATCAAGCATTCATTCTTAATTATGTCTTTTTTCAATAATTCCTATCCTTTTTTTTATATATTATGTAATTTGGTACGGCTGTGGTCCAATTAGAAAAGAAATAGGAAACAAGCTGCTTCCCAAAGAACTACTTAAATGTTAATTAAATTGTCCAGTTGAGACTGGGTCACATGTCTTGAAGGCTAATATGTGTGGGTGTGTTTCTTTGCATGTGCAGTTGAAGGTCAGTGAGATAAGTAAGGTTGCATGGTTTATACAAACATGGAAAGGTAAACTGGAGATTTTCTTTAATAAGTGAAGTTAACTCTACCATTAAATGCAAAGACATTAAAACACCTCGCTTTGCTCAGATACATAAAATGGTCAGCTTTGCAGAAAGTCAACAACTCTTGAATTCAAGTCTTTCCAACTTTAACCTATCTTTAAATCCATCGGTTTTGGTTTCACAATTACAATCTTTGTTGTTCTTATGTCATGTTGAGAATGTCCAAGGTCCATTAACTGTTTTGTGGTTTATATCACATCAGGAGTGACTGTTTGGGAGCTCAGTAGGCTCCTCTCTCCCATGGGGATTAAATGCAATCTCACTTATTATTATGAGAACAATGGGAACTTGTTTTCCCATATTTTTCTTGAAGAGGCACCTGTAGCACCTCTGCATCCTCTGAGGGTTGATCAGCAAAGGCTATAGCTGCTCTTATAGATTATCTCAGTAGTGCTCAAAATCAGAAATCATATTGCTCAATCTTCCAAACCCTGTCAATATCATTGAGTGGCCTTGATGCATTATCAGCCTGTGGCCTGTGGATACAAGTCCTGTGAAGCCTGTTATTTCTATTGATTTGGAATTCAGCTTTAAACCACAGATTAAAGCCTGTTTCTCCAGAATTAAACCAATCAATCCTCTCACTGAGATAAAGACCTGGAAAAAGACACTCATGCATTAATCTTCTGAAGACTTAACTGTAACACATTACTTTCTGGCATGAATCAAAAGTCACTTACTGTCCAACAAGGTGAAAATACAGCCTCCTCTACTGCTTCTAACAGATTGCATCACATCAACCAACCTGGGCTTCTCTCCAGCGGCTCCCTGTTTGTTTAAGAATTGATTTGAACATTTCACTGATCACTTTTAAAGCTTGTCTGGATGTGGCCCCAGGCTACTTAACAGATATGTTCATAACATTTGAGCCAGTTCACAACCTTAAATCCTCATGTGGGGCCATTTTGGCCTTTCCAAAGTCTAGTCTTTAGAAACACCTGCCTCCGGACATAAGGCTCACAGAACACATTTTTTTGTGTCAGCTTTTTTATTTATTTTTTTTTCTTTTCTTTACTTGGTTTATAGTTTACTGGTGGATTTGATTGGGGGGCAACCACTTTGCCTGGTGTCCCTGGACAAAAAAATACAGTGAAAAAGCCCTTTAAGGTGTAAACATACAAAGGTTCTATACTCACAGGTAAATCTAAATAAAGTGCATCACATTATAAACAAACAACTATGGCACAGTACAACTCAGCATTTTCAACAAGATGGGTAATAATTTTTTTTCATATGAGCCCCAAGCTTCTGCCATTTTGCTGCTTTGGTGGTTCTTCTACAATGCTTGCATTCTTCGTCTGTCATTGGCATTCTTGGGTGGTTTTGTTCCAGGGTCATACGTGTGGGGGTGTGGAGCATGCATAGTCTAGTTGTTATTTTGTTTTGATAGCACACAGTGGAAATAGTGTCACCTACGATGAAGACTGTAGCGACTACATGGGGGGCAGTTCTAACCGCTGCTCCACTTGTCACGATTGGACATCGGTTTTCTCCGGAATGTACAGGTGCTGGTCAATAATTAGAATATTATGAAAAAGTTTATTTATTTCAGTAATTTGGTGCAGATTGTTGGGTGACACGGTGGAACACGGGTTAGCATTGTTGCTTCACAGCAAGACCTCCTTGGTCCTGGGTCTGGGACATTTCTGTGTGGAGTTTGCATGTTTTCACCAGATACTCCAGCTTCCACCCACAGTCCAAAAACATGCTGATGTTCATTGGAAACTCTTAATTGTCTGTGCATGAATGGTGTGTGTGCCCCATGATAAGCTGGCAGCCATCTGGGGTGTATCCCTGTCTCTTGCCTGTAATGCGCTGGGATTGGCTCCAGCAGACCCTAATGAATTTCTCACAGACTGACACATTGCATTTAATGTTGATGATTATAAAGGAAAACTAATGAAAACCCCAAATTCTGTATCTCAGAAAATTAAAATATTACTTAAAACTGAACCAAAAAATTATTTCTAGAATTGTTGGCCAACTGAAAAGTATGAACATGAAAAGTATGAGCATGTGCAACACTCAATAGTTAGTTGTGGCTCCTTTTACATGAATTACTGCAGCAATGTGGCATGCCATGGAGTCGATCAGTCTTTGGAACTGCTCAGGTGTTAGGATAGTCCAGGTTGCTCTGATAGTGGCCTTCAGCTCTTCTACATTCTCTCTTCTGGGTCTGGTGTATCACATCTTCCTCTTCACAACACCTCATAGATTTTCTACAGGGGTAAGGTCAGCAAAGTTTTCTGGCCAATTAGGAACAGGGACACCATGGTCCTTGGACCAGGTACTGGTAGCTTTGGTGCCAGGTCCTGTTGGAAAATGAAATCTGCATCTCTATAAAGTTGGTTAGCAACAGGAAGCATGAAGTGCTCTAAAACTTCCTGGTAGACGTCTGTGTTGACCTTGGATTTAAGAAAACACAGTGGACCAACACCAGCATATGAAATGGAATCCCAAACCATCACTGACTGTGGAAACTTTACACTTGACCTCAGGTAAGGTGGATTCTGTGTCTCTCCTCTCTTCGTCCAGACTCTGGGACCTTGATTTCCAAAGGGCTTGCAAAATGTACTTTTATCAGAGAACATAACTTTAAACAACTCAGCAGCAGTCGAGTCCTTTTTGTCTTTAGCCCAGGTGAGACGCTTCTGACGGTGTCTCTAGTTCATGAGCGGCTTGATACAAAGAATGTGAGACATAAAACCCATGTCTTCATCTACCTGTGTGTGGTGCTTCTTGAAGCACTGACTCCAGCTGCAGTGGACTCTGTGACTCTCCCACACATTGTTGAATGGGTTTTGTTTCTCGATGCTCTCCAGGGTGCCGTTATCCCTATTGCTTGAACACTTTTTTCTGCCACATCTTTTCCTTATCTACACCTCTCTTTTAATGTGTTTGGATACAGAGCTCTATGAAAAGACAGCAATGACCCTTTGTGTTTTGTCCTTGTGCAAGGTGTTAATGGTTGTCTTTTGGACAAATGTCAGGTCATGAGGAAGACTCATGGCAGTCTTCCCCATGATATTGTAGCCTAGAGAACTATTCTAAGAGACCATTTAAATGTGCTTTGCCTGTGTTGCGATATTCTAATTTCCTGAGATGCTGAATTTGGGGTTTTCATTCATTGTTAGTTATAATCAACAATATTTAAAGAAATAAACACCTGAAATATGTCATTCTATGTTTAATAAATTAAACAAACAAATAAATAAATAAATAATTTCACTTTTCCATGATATTCTAATTATATGACCAGCATATGTACATGTCAGAGAAAACTGAAGTCCAATCACATTGTTTAGGCACCTTAATTTGAGTTGGAAAACTCTGACATTAATCAGAGTAACATGTTTACATGAACTTTAGTTGTCCAATTATACTTGGATGAAGGCAATATTTTTTTTTTCAAGTGTCATGTAAACGTACTGAGCGACTGGGAAATGTAGCCTCCAAAATGTATGAAACCACAGGTTAAATGGAAAGCCAATAATGAGGTCCATGAAGGGCCATTATGGTACAAATTTACGTATCTTTTGTCAGGGAAATAAGGAACCCTTAAAAATGATGTTGTAAAAAGAGTGGGTGGTACAGGACTACTCACTCAACCACACCCAGAAGTAAATAAATAGAAGGTTCTATTGTCTTTGGGTCAGTGGAGTAAACTGCCAGTGACAACTGCATCAATTGACTGATCTTTCTCCAAACTTAAATCAAGATCCAGCTCCAGATCTTCTGCTGTTGTCCGTTGTGACACCAGGCCACCTCCAGTGAGCGTCCATTGTGTGACCTCTCAATCAACCATAACAAGACCATTAACATTTGCCAACTCATGGCCAAAAGAATTCTCCTTTGAGTTCGCCAATCTCACTTCTGCTCAAAATGTAAACAGTTCCATGCTTTTACTACAAATGTGAGAAATAAACATTGAAAACATCACTCATTAGCTATGTTTGACTACAGAGATCTTTGCATCATAAATGTTATATTAATGTAAAATAAATTCAGTCCTTTTTTAATAAAGAGGTAATCCTTATAGAGGTTTTCCTTATATTCTCTATCACAATAAAAATGTTCATGTTAATGATGTTGTCATGTCATGTTCATTTTTTTGGTAAAATCCTTTTACCAAACAGGCATTTTTGGTCTTATATTGGTTCTTGTTCAACTGTAAATTGCTTCAGGTACCTTTTATATTTTTTTGTTTTATTTTTAGCTGTACCAGCCCAGCCATACAGTCTCATCCATCCATCTATAACAGAGACCTATAAAATGGTACCACTGGTCGGCTCCCCTGTTGGAGTTTCTTTTAGTCACACTTTTCAACAGCACTGGATGAAGTAACACGCAAACACCCAGACAGACTGCAGTGTGCACACACTGGAGTTGTTCAGATTCAATAAAGCCAGCGGTTGCAAGCCTGTTTGGATTTAATGACCAAATAGTTACTTTTGTGAGACAAGCATGAACCATATTGTGAATTTTATATGCCACCACTCAGACACTTAGCAGAGCGGAGCAACAATCAGTTGTAAACGACATTGGCTGGTCAACTCACACTGCAGCACTGCCTATCCCAGTAGTTCTATCGAAAACTTCTCAAAATTACCATATAAATCAGCCATATACTAGATTTTGATTTAGTCTTTTGTTTTAAGCAAAGGAATACTCTTCTCCTTGAACAAAATCAAGTTTGTATGAATCACTCACTACAGAGAGTCAGGTTCTTTATTAACAGAGTCAGGCCTAGTCTACATGAACACATATATTTTTGAAACAGAACTGTTATGGCCCCTGGTTAAAAAAAATCCCATCCACACTACCATTTTGATAAAAAAATATGTCCATCCACATGAAACCGCAAAATCTGCCTCAAACAATGACATGCACATGCCAAAGCAGTATGTGGCAATAGCACTCCTAACAGTAAGGTGTAGCAGTAGTTAGCGCTGTTGCCTCACAGCAAGAAGGTCACAGGTTGAAGATCTTCCTCTGGTTTCAGGAGCACACAACTGTGGTTATATGTGGAAGGCCAAACCTGTAAACATGCAGAGAAACACACAGCGGCCCCTAAGTCAAAATTCCCCATTCTGGCCCCAGCACCCATAGAGCATGCGCAAGTCATCACAATCTTAAACTAATGTGAGCTGAACCAATAAGGTCAGACACCAGAGTTGTACTTTACCCCCAAAAACACAGAAGTTGCTAATAGTTTTTGATTTAATGACTAAATATTTTATCTTTGCCAAATGTGAAGTATATTGTCAACATGTTGTCATTTTGATAGTGGAGTGGTGCATCAAACTACATTAGCAGAACCCAAGCTCAGAACTAATAGGTTAAATCAAGCACTATAATTTATACAAATTCACTATCACTCTGCATGTGAGAAAATTCTGTTGAGTGAAGCCAACCAACTTGAGCTAATGTTAGAAATCTCAGGATGTGCGAAACTGAATAAAAACTACACATACAAACACGAAAACGTTGTTTTAGCTCAATCTTAACTAAATAACTACTTCTGCAAACTTCACTTGCATTTTTAAACTAGTTAGCCCCACGTCTCATCATCACAGGAAATGAGGGGATGAGAAACACAGATTTGCCTTCCACTTTGGTGGTGTAGACATTGGCTTATCCAATGTACATAAGTGAAGCCAGCACTGGAGTAGGCAGTGCCCCTGGAATCTCACAGATGATGGGGACCTGGAGAAATGTGGGCCGCCTGCCTTACTGACACAACCTCACTTACTCTCAATACTTATTTATGCCAAGACACCTTGGGTGATCTCTAATTGGGCCTCTACTCATTGGTCTCACATTCATTTGCTCATTAATTTGATTTGTGAGCTGTAACCCTGTTCTATTCCGTTTTACAAGTGTTGACTGTCTTACATTCTCTTCTCATTATAGGACCTATTTTCACACAGGGTGTTCTTTCATGCCAGTCTGGTGTTTAGTTAACCAGGTAGGTAAAATTCAAAGCACATTCAGATTTGTACTCTGTTTTCTTTACAAAAAACTGATGAAAAAACTGCCTTCAACTCTATGTATACCTGCATAGTGTTGGGCTTATTGGGTTAAAGCTAAAGCTATGAATTTCATTTATTTTCATTGTAGCATTTTGTGGAGTTCCTCTCCTGGAGCTGCCACCTTTCCACAGTAGAGGGCTTTGAATGTTGCAATGTTGTTGGGGGCTTCACACCCCTGGTAGAGTCACCCATTGCAATCAGGTCCTAGTTGAGGGACCAGAAAAAGCACAGCTCAGAACCACCTGATAAAGAGGACAAACATTGGAGTCAGGTTTCGCTTTCCCAGAGGCAGGTATGCTGGTCAGACCTGGAAGACCCAAACATTCTGTGAGAGTTTGTTGAGCTTCACGAATGAGGAAAGGGTGTAGCAAGAAATGGCTCATAGTAGAATCGCTGCTCCTTCACATTGAGTGGAGCCAGATGAGGTGGCTTGGACATCTAGTGAGGATGCCTCCTGGATGCCTTGCTTGTGAGTTGTTCTAGGCATGTCCCTCTGGGAGGCAGCCCTGGGGAAGACCCAGGACATGCTGGAGAAACTGTCTCTTCGCTGGTCTAGGAATGTCTTGGGGTTAGTCTGGGCTTTCCTGCTGAAGCTGCTGCCCCTGTGACCCAAACTCAGAGAAAGAGGAAGAAGATGAAGACACTTTGTGTCTTCATCTTCTTCCTCAAATGTCCTATGCATTTGAGTCCCCTCTCATCTAGTGATTGTAATGATCACTGCTGGGTGTAAGTATAGTAATGTAAAATTGTACAGTTATTTACAATTATTATTTACAATTATTTAAAATCCTCCTCATCTACAAAGGCCTTAGTGGTCAGGCCACATCTTATCCTAAAGAGTTCATAATACTCTGTTACCCAAATAGAAGTTTGAAGGCGATAAGTGTTCATGTGCAACCAATCAAAATTAAAGACAAGTAATGTGCTTTGAATGGTCGAAAGACTAGTAATACCAATAAAAGTGCAGTCTGTTTAACATTTGATCAGTACATTAAACACGCATAGTATGTTTACATGCACTTAAGTCGAGCTATGGTCAATCAGTCATCTTCTATACCACACACACAGGGAGAACATGCAAACTTCACACAGAAAGGTCCCAGACCAAGGAGGCCTTGAACCTGCGATCTTCTTGCTGTGATGTAATAGTGCTAACCCCTGCACCACCGTGTCGCCTTGAGCTATGGTTATAGCTGAATTAGTTCATTAAATCAGTCCACAAGCATGTAAGAAAAACTGATTTATTGATGAAGTCATGTTGCCTCAGCGACGATCGGTGGTAGTATACACTCTTTCAGTTTCTTAGTATTAGGCCGATATGAGTTGCCCTTTTTTGACAGCAAAAGCTAAAAGACCGGTAAACTAGCAAGTTACCAACCTAGAGGTAAACTGGTGTGAAGGACAATCTAGCAAATATGTGCATAGCACACTTTCTATTTGTTCTTACCAAGTTGCCTGGCTTCTTCTGGTTTGAGTTATTCTGTTTAGGTTTTACATGCTGTTCGACTTCCAGGTTGGAGCTTGGCGCAGACCTTTAGCACATGCACAATTCACCTTGTCCAGCTCCAGTTAGTCTACAGGCAAGAATAGCTTGACTTTCAATCAAATTATCTGGGTGTGTACGTCACCCCCTGCCTTTATGTTTTACATATTACAGTAAGTGTAGAATGACAGGACTTTGTTCAGAAGATAATCATTAGTGGATATGAGCATTGAGGCATATCTGAAAAGTTGTGCTTGGCCTGCTAATGGCAGCCTCAAGAATTGGCCCTGACAGGCAAGCAGGCTGGCGTCAAGGTTGGCAGAGAGATACAGAGAGAGAGGAAAAGGGCGAGTGAGCAAGAGAGAAGTTGGCATGAAAAGAGAGGATCTAAACCGGTTCCAGCTTTTGATGCTTTAATGGAGAACAAACAGCAGAGAGGGGCTCGGTTGTCCGGACCATTAAAACAGCAGAACACTCTCTCTCTCTCTCTCTCTCTCTCTTCCTCTCTCTAACTCTTTTACATCTCGTTCAATAAATGTGCCCTGGTTGTCAGTGTTCACAAAGAGAATCAGAACAACATTGCAGCAACTCTTTCCTGCTGGAACTTGGTGGTTCTGAATACAGATCTGCTCAGATATCAAATCATTACACTTCTCCAGTCAGGACATTTACAAAATGTGTGTTGCACAAATAACATTGCCCCTACTCTGCTAAACTCATATAATACACAGGCTGTTTTGAATGCATTTCATATGCTGGTTAGAGGCACTGCACTGGGGATAGGGTTGCTTCTGTCTCCCCAACTCAGGTGAGGTGAATTAAAGTGAAGAGGTTGTTTGTTGCTCATTCTTCCTAGGATCGTCTTACAACTTTCTCTGCCATAACTTCACATTTGCAGTGTGTTATATGAAGTGCCTGGGGTTAGGATTATTTGGTATGTCTTACTGTTTGTTTTTTTGGAGTGTGGTTATTTTGTTCTGGGTTTATTTGCCTTTCGAGTAAAATGTATAGACTGCTGAATTAAGAGTGGAGAACTGGACCAGGTGTTGAGTAACAGGTCAGGAGGTCAGGAAGAATAGTTATTCATATTTTTTTTTATAATTATTATCACAGTTTATTGAATTTGGAGAGGTAGGCAAGGTAGGCAAGATAGTAGTTAGTCCTACCCTGTTCCTTCTCATTCACAGACCATGCTGCAGTGCAGCCACTGCAAGGAGCCTTAGATTGCTGGAGGGTCTGACTCTGTCCTGGTGGCATCTGGAAGCTGCAATCAATTCCTGGCTCTTCATCTTCCGCATACACCATGAATCTATATATTTCTATTATCCTATTTAATGTTATACTCTATACTTTGCCCGTTCTGCCCTGTGCCCTCCTGATAGAGGGATCCTTCCTTTATCCTTTTTCTAAAGTTTCTTCCTCTTCCTCATTTTTTCCTGTTAAAGGTTTTTTGAGTGATTTTTTTCTTGTATGATGTAAGGGTCTACGGGTGTTGTGTTGCTGTTGTACACATTGTAAAGCCCATTGTGGCGAATCTGTGATTTTGGACTATACAAATAAAATTTACTTGATTTAACTTGACTACCACCAATGATACACATGATAAAATGATTAATTACTTACTCATATAGGAGTTGTAGTGCCCCCCTCCATCCTCAGGGTTGTCTGTGGGCAATTGTTTTCCTGTTGTAATGTATTATTTCCATTCTGTACACACAATATCTATCTATTGCAAGCGAGTCGGTCCTGGAAGAGATCACTCCCCAAATATATACATACATAAACACCCCAGTGTAAATAGTTGTATGCCTGTGGCCACAAACCATGCCAGCATGCACACACACACAAAGGAAACATGTCTACTATATGTTCACAACACAGTGACTCCTCCACTTGATGTCCTCTTATACCCTGGTGTGTGTGTACAGCCATACCGTTCTCACTAGAATTACACATAGCGAGTACTACATGGTATACAGAATCTCATAGAAATGAAACACCTTCTTTCCAAATCTTTTTGTTAGTTCATATTGTGTGAGCAAGTGGCTCCATGGTGAGGATAAATATTAGCTTTTCTGGCAGTGACAGTGGACATTGCTATTGCTAGAACAGATTTGCTGTTGTGTTTGGGAATATCAGGACTCTAAGCTATATATATGGAAGGTACAGTCAATGATTTGTCTAAGAGTTTTCTTATATGTTGTTACCATATACTATTGCTGAATAGTTGGGTCCATCAACAGATAGCTCAAGTTACATGTCTCCATAAGGTCTTCCTGGACATGATAATCAAAGTGCTTGCATCACCACATTCTTTAACAACCAACCACAGTTCACAGATGGAGTCAGTGACTCACCATGCATCACCTGTGACTGTCCACATTCCGTCCTGTCCTACAGATCTGCATATGCAGAATCCTGTAGTACCCAGTTGTCTATAAATTGAGTGTGCAAAGGAAACATTCCTAGCAATTACCCATTAGTATCTAGACATGACTATTAAAAACTTACAGGGATCCTTCCTGACCAAAGCGAACAAACTCTGACCAGAAGGCGGTCCAGGGGGGTCAAGGAGGTTGCTGAGACAGTTCCGCACAACCTTAGAATGACTAAACAAACCACTGCGAAGCTGAGTCAGATGCATGGCATTGTCATAGCTGGCAAAAAATTGTCTGTGTTCTCAAGAGCCAGTACCTGATCCTGACAGAAATTGTAGGGGATGAACATTTTCATTATTTTATGTATTTTATTTCTTAAACATTTTTCACTGTATACATTTTCATTTCTTTTTTTTTTGATACCTACCAAAGTGTGAAATGTTTTGATACCAATAATAGCTCAGTGTTCATTATCGATTTTGCATCAATCATGGAAAGAACACTACACAAGATATATTACGATCAGGAACATCCTGGGGGTTTAGCAGGGATCCATAAATTACAAATGGCAGTAGGAAACTGCATAGACAGTCCTGAGTGTTTCATAGTCCTGCTATTTTGGACTTTACACATTTTTACACAAAACAAGATACTTATACATGTAAAAGCTGCTAAAAACACACATATCCCTGCTGTCGCTCATCAAGACAACTCACAAAAATGCTTTTTTTAAGGTACTGGTATTAAAATTGACATGGTATAGGATAGAACCTTTATTAAAGTCACTGTATTTTGGTGTTAATAATACCAGTATAATGCACAACCCTACCGGAACACTCTATTATATTATTTAGTCCACTAAGCATTGCAGCATAATTACAAATCAATCCACAATTGTGTTGTATGTTGTGTTTTCTTGCTTTTATGTCTGCAATTAGCCTAGAATCGCTACTTTGTGCCCGGTCAAATGTCTGGCCTGTGCAGATACTGTTTCAACTGAATCCGATTGCAATGCTCCGATTTTCACAATGAGTGATATCAGTAGTTCAAAGTCTGCTGTCTCGTTTCCGCACTTCTACTCCGGACACGTCCTCATCCAATAGGATCCTTTTATATAAACATTTGCTGTATACACAACACATGATACAAAGGAAATATGATAATATTCACCTCTTAACTGGAGCTCCCTGCATGAGGTCGAATACGCCACTGACTTCACAGCGGGATGCGTGAAAAATATCCGGAGGCCTGTATTGCTGCAGTGACCCCCCCCCCCCCTCCTTTTTATGGGAGTGTCAATGTTTTACAGGAACTCCGCCCATTCATTGAAATACAGGGAATCACCAGGAGATGGCGCCTCTCTCACAGAATTCTCATCGCCCTGACATGAGTGCAGTCTTGTCACCTTTTTGGCGAAAATCGCCACTGCTTCATTATAACGACAGATGCTTTGAAGTTGAACTTGCATATTCTGTGTTTTTCCTCTCTATGTCTGTTACGTTTCAGTTTTTTTCCATTTGGCGAGCACCGCCGTTTGTCTCGCTCACTCTCGATTCAATTCGCATATAAATGAATGTTAATATATAAAAAAAATAAACTGAAATAATGTACAGTGAAGCCGAACACCTCAGTGACCACAGCTGGTCACCAGCCTGTTACGAACACAACTTCTTTTTTTTGTTTTTGGTATATACCCTATTTCTGTGGTATATATTTGTATATTTGTTTTCTAATAATTAAGTTTAAAGGTTCATTTACAAGAATGAACGGTCTGAGTTTCTGTCTAGCGACACACACATGATGCAACGAGACAATAGAAATTTTTGATTTTTTCTGCATGGATAAGCGTGATGAGCATCTTTTTAACCAAAATCACTCAAAATTTAAGCTATAGCAAACTTTATTGTGATTATAAAGTTAGGAGTGAATCATTTGACAACAACAAATGATTGAATGTGTTGACCAAGACACCCTCACTGGTGATATTAATTAACTGTTCCCCATGGTCTTGGTGCAGTCAAAAAATAAAAAAAGGACCAAATCAAACTTTCTGTGGGAAAATATGCAGAGGTGAACTCAGGAGAAGCCGCCGTGAGACTTTTGAAGACAGTACTGTAATATGACTTTTGAGAAATGTAAGTTATACGATAGTGATACTGGTTTGATAATTAATTCGTTTAATAATAATTTGAGTAAATTGACATATTTTTCCAGTTGTGCTGAGTAAGATTTTTTGTTCAGTAAAGAATTAATCTCTTGTCCCAAATTGCAGACCTTTCATTAAAATTTGTAAAAATTATAAGGTATTGAAACAATGAGTCACAGGTCACAGGTCGAATGAATGAATTTTCGGCTCATTTAGCTGGATTGCACGAGCTGCCCTAACCCCCATTTAGTGAAAAGGACAAAGTCTTTGGCCTGTCGTACTTACTGAATTCCCCCAGAACACTTTGCTTCACATTAATTCTCACCTGTTCACATTAACAGCACCTGGCCTGCTATCATCATTAGCCATGTCATTGGTGCAGCTCCTGTGTCTGTGTAAGCAGAGTTCGATGACAGCTTCAATGAGTAATGCAAAGCAAAGGTAAAGGCATTGAAATGATGAATGAATGAAGTAAACAGCATTGTAATGATAGAAAATCGAATTAGTTCAATTATACGTTAGTGAAAAAGTAACAGTGTTAGATGTCACATGTGTGTCTGTCCTTCTCTTGAATAGTAATTAGATTACTATTATATTATTATATTAACAAACTATAGAATGTCTATGTTTTTATGCAGATTTATTGTTAAAAAATAAGAACATTAAATCCACACAAAGCAATCCACACAAATGCTGTGGCTATTGCCGCTAATGTTTCTCTATTTAAAAAAAAGGTGCAATATTAGCACCAAAACACCTCTTCTCTTTTTATTCTATTTATTTCTATTTTTTGTTTGACTTGCAGCTTTTATGTTTAAATAAAAATGGGAAAAAAAAGTTTGTTCTTGCTTCAGAGTTTCATTTAACCTATACACTTTAATTAAACATCTTTTTTTTTTTGCTTTAGAGCACGGGATTAAAAAAAAATTGGGAGCACAGAAGAACTTTAACTATGAAACACTCAAATTACATACACAGTAACACATGCACATACCTGGGGCATTTATTTGTTTAATCACTTCAATCACTGAACAGATTTGAGACCAGGCAGCAACTTGGGACAGGAGATTAATTCCTTCATGACAAAAACCAAAAATATAATAAAATACTCAAATTCTTTTATTAAGCACCTATTAAAGTCACGTTAGAGATCAATTAAATATAATATATATAAAAGAGAAGGGTTCAATGTTCATCAGCTGTGTTGGTGAAGGCACTATAAACTGAAAAATCCAACACTGCATTAAAACATAAAATTTCACTTCACTCATCTGGGAGTAAAAAATCCTTTCTGTTGCTGGGTCGTAACTAAGGTTCAGATTATTTGCTGCAGTGGTGAACTGTGTTCCATTACATATAGGACTCTATTAACATGACTGTGTTTCAGTCTAGTCTTTCAGTTCTGATGACAAAATGTCATCAACTACAGAGATAACAAAGACATTGGGAATAGTCAAAGTGAAATAAGTGAAGTAATTAACTTATTATCCATCTGATTGCCCCTAGTTTAGGCCACTGAGAGCAGAGCATTCAAATCAATGCTCCTACCTGTGGACAAAGGAGGCATTGCAGCTCCTATTTACTCAGGCTTCTTCGGGGGTGTTTCCAGTCGGCGCCTATCTGGTGACTGGCGATTATTATATATAACATGAAGCAAACAACACACCTACCTTGAGCCATTGTAAGCAACACATCCAATTTGTCTATCTTTGTAGCAGCCTAACAATCTTTGCAACAGTCTAAACAATGATGCAGGACTACTCAGCAGTTGTATGATTCCCTGCCTCCTTCACGACTCCCACACACCCCCGACCCCTGTAATCACAGCAGCAGACGCAGACGATACAGCCGCCGTGCACATACAGCAAACTGTGTCACGGAGCATTTCTTACACAGACTGCTGAAAAACTCACGTTTACGCCGATTGTTTCTAATTCACATCTTACCGCTTGCATCCAGGCGGGTTAGTGCATGTATTCTTTCACAAGCACTCATAGGACTCTCATAGGACTCTCATAGGACTCTCATAGGACTCTCATAGGACTCTCATAGGACTCTCATAGCACTCTCATAGGACTCTCATAGGACTCTCATAAGACTCTCATAGCACTCTAATAAGACTCTCATAGGACTCTCGTTGGACTCTCATAGCACTCTCATAGGACTCTCATAGGACTCTCATAAGACTCTCATAGGACTCTCATAGGACTTTCATAGGATTCTCATAGCAGTCTCATAGGACTCTCATAGCACTCTCATAGGACTCTCATAGGACTCTCATAAGACTCTCATAGGACTCTCATAGGACTCTCAGAGCACTCTCATAGGACTCTCATAGGACTCTCATAGGACTCTCATTGGACTCTCATAGCACTCTCATAGGACTCTCATAGGACTCTCATAAGACTCTCATAGGACTCTCATAGGACTTTCATAGGATTCTCATAGCACTCTCATAGGACTCTCATAGCACTCTCATAGGACTCTCATAGGACTCTCATAAGACTCTCATAGCACTCTCATAAGACTCAAATAGGACTCTCATTGGACTCTCATAGCACTCTCATAGGACTCTCATAGGACTTTCATAGGACTCTCATAGGACTCTCATAGCACTCTCATAAGACTCTCATAGAACTCTCATAGCACTCGCATTGGACTCTCATCGGACTCTCATAGCACTCTCATAAGACTCTCATAGGACTCTCATAAGACTCTCATAGCACTCTCATAGGACTCTCATAGGACTCTCATAGGACTCTCATAGGAATCTCATTGGACTCTCATAGCACTCTCATAGGACTCTCATAGGACTTTCATAGGACTCTCATAGGACTCTCATAGCACTCTCATAAGACTCTCATAGGACTCTCATAGGACTCTCATAGGAATCTCATTGGACTCTCATAGCACTCTCATAGGACTCTCATAGGACTTTCATAGGACTCTCATAGGACTCTCATAGCACTCTCATAGGACTCTCATAGGACTCTCATAGCACTCTCATAAGACTCTCATAGGACTCTCATAAGACTCTCATAGGACTCTCATAGGGCTCTCATAGGATTAGCAAAAGCAATATTTGCAGGTGGCAAATTTGGATAAATGGTTTAAAGTGAGATGAATTCTGCTAAGAAAAAAAAAACCTGATTATTGTTTGTTTATACTATTTATTGGAATAGCTTTTTTGTTTCTTTATTTTAAGATCTCTGTTTTTAGCAAATATGCTAGATCTTTCCATAACATCCAGTCATATTGTTAATACTAAACAATGCATTTGGATTGATTTCACTTGCATTTTCTTCAGGGAATGTCATTATAATTATGTTACATGATTTTTATAAAAATATATCTAAATGATTTACAGTGTAAATAAAAAAAGCTTTTAACATGTTTTTACTATTAATTCTTGTAGTGGCTAATTTGCATTATAATTTTCCAAACTTTTATTCAAAAACACCCTAAATTATAACATTTATTTGTTACATATTGACCTGGCTAGTAGCAGACATGTTAGCATCCTTGAAAGCTATCCCTTGGCTGATTCATTAGTTGGCTAAGCTAACAAGCCAAACAGGGATACATGTTAATTAGTGCTAACAAAAATAAATTCATATTAGAATTTCACTCACTTATAGCACAGACTTGTTGGACGGTCTGTTGGCACAGTCAACAACAATGCAAGCCATATTAGTTCGTATGATATCTGCAAATCATCTAACAGTAACGGAAAACTGAGATTTGCTAAGGAGGCGCTAGGTACTTCTAGTTATTGAGCCCAGCAGAAGTCTTTGAGGTAACCTGTCATTCAAAGCTGCCATGCCCTTAATTAGCAGAGATGTGACAAATTTTAAGCCTTACCAAAATGAAAATGTGTGCGTTAATAAATGTTTATGTTTGTTTCTGCTGTAAAGTTGGACATTTTAACATGGGGGGTTATAGGGTTTGACTTACTCCTACGACCAGCCTCAAGTGGACATTCCAGGAACTGCAGTTTTTGGCTGTTTCACATTAGACCCAGTCCTCAGAACAGATTTTACTGGATCATGACTCAGTATCAGCAGATATACAAAATCAAATGAATTGGACTCAAGGCCAAAAAATCATGACCATGATCATCCCCACATCTTTAGACTTTTTTGGTTGGTGTACTGATGCTGCGATTACTTTAGCTTAATCATTTTGACCCTTCAAGCTCACACAGACACACATTAACTTGGGTCAATTTGGGGGAGTGACTAACATTCTTTTGGAGACTTACCCTTATCAGCCATGTTTAAACCCATACCTGACCTTAACCACTGACCCAAACATCAGTCAGTTGAGGACACGGCTTTTGTCCCTGTTCCTCAAGCTGTCCCCAATCAACTGGTCTGCAGTTCTAGTGTGTGTCCCTGAAAGTAAACACACACACACACACACACATTGACCTCTGGCACCTCACAATGTCTAACCACATGCACATGTGAGCCACACCATGACAGACCAAAACAATAGAATACAGAGCATGCAAACATACACATGCTACAATAATCCTGAGAAGCACAGTTCTGTGAGGGCTACACACTCAGTTTGTTTCTCTGGTTGTGTTTTGAGCAGTCTTGATATGTAAATGTTTGTATGAGTCTGGTGTTAACAAGGCTCAGATCAAACTAGAAAGAGGTAATTTGTCACAACATAAACATCACTCTTTGATGACTAATCTTTATTGTTGACCCGAAAGTGTCCAGAGCTGGTTTTAGCAAGAAAATAGCATCATGCCTGATTAAAAGAGCTGCTGCAGAGCACATCTTGGTGCAGACTGGCACTTGAAAAGAAAAAAAAGGGGGAAAGAAGTATCGGCGATAACAAGATGAAGATGAACAACTTCCTTGCCTTGTTCTGAACATGCTTCATATGTGTGTGGGGTTTGTTGTCGCTCTGTCATATTTTCATACTGACACAAAGGGCAGATGGTCAGCAGGCATTGCATGAGATGACGAAAATCAGCTTGTCAACATCCTCACATCTCTCATCGCCTTCAGACTGCGCCAATGCCCTTTGATCTGCCTCTTTAGTTTTTTTTTACCAGCACATTGTATCACTAGACTCTATGATGAGACCAAAATAAAAAGTGAAAGATGAACACGTCGCTTTGCAGGAACTAATGGTCACTTACTGAAAAAGATTTCAAGTAAAGAAGACGGTTTTTGGATGTTAATGTCTAAAAGTATTTTTGAAAATGATTAGAAATAAAAGACCAAAAACTCAGACATCAGCCCGCTATTTATCTGTCTTCATTGAGTGATAATCAATTTCACAGACCATGCTCAAAGAAATCAAAAATAAAGATCAAATCATAAAATTACACCAACTGATCCCACAAAACTAGTTTATTTAAATTGGAAGTACACTAAATGCTTGCCATTTAGTGTATTTCTTTAAAGCATCTTAATTACCGGTAAGTGCTAAATCATTTTATTGAATTCAGTAAACACAATTCCATTGAATTATGGTGAGGTGACATGGTGAGGTGACATGGTGAGGTGACATGGTGAGGTGACATGGTGAGGTGACACGGTGACACAGCAGGTAACGCTGTTGTCTCACAGCAAGAAGGTCACAGGTTCAAGTCTTTGAGATTGGGGTCCTTCTCCCTGTGTCTGCGTGGGTTTTCTCCAGGTTCTCCAGCTTCCTCCCACAGTCCAGAAACATGCTGAGTTGCCCACATTACCCAACATTCCCCTCAGAGTGGGAGCCAATCACAGAATGAGGGAGGGTGTAGCAAGACAATGATGAAACCCAGAAGCGACTTTTTGATAACTGTGAATCCACCATGGCAGCAGATGGTAAATGACCTTTTGATGCAGCCTTAGAAAGTGTTCTAAGTAACATAGACCGCAAGTTGATTTTGAAAAATGAGCAACACGATTTAATCGGTGTTAGTATGTATTTGGGTTTGTTTGTTATGATTGGCTATAAACTACATACATGCCTCCAACACAAACTAATGAACGGATGGTTCTCAGATCAAATCTCAATCTACATGAGATGAGGTCCTGTGTTAGCCAGGCTATCAAATATAGCCGCTTGGTCACTTGGTACTGAAGTGAAAATGCAACTTAAAAGTACATCAAAGAGAAAAAAATTAATTAATGAAATAAATTAGGAATAAAAAATCAGTCTTGGATTGTATTCAACTGCGATTCAACCACTATGACATGCTAACGTACTACGGACCCTCTATGGTGAATATGTGATGCAGTGTATCTGCATTGTGAACTTGATTTCTTTGCTTTATCTCATTTGAGAAGCCGATTTATCCAATATGCTTTAATCATATGCTAGTATCACCCAAACACTCTCTGCTGCCTCCTTTTAGCACTTCCTTCGCTGAATCTCACCATTGTTATTTAGCTCGCTAGCTAGCGATGGATTCTCTCCTTCCCTTTCCCTCTGTCAAATGTTTTAATGTAATCCTCTGCCTTCATTAGCGATAATGGTACATGTGTTTACAAGTTTGTGATCACCTAGAATTTTCATTATTTTTGAAAGAAAAGCACTATTTTTTTCAATGAAGAATTTAAACTAATCAGTAATACACTCTATACATTGCTAATGTGGTAAATATTAATATTTTAGCTGTGAATGTTTGGTTTTTGGTGCCATATCTACATAGGAGTATAGAAGCGCATTTCTAGTAACTTTTGCACTTGAAATTGACATTTCCTCATGTCATCTCACTGCCAATTCTGGACCCTAAATGAAATGTGAACTTACTTTTAATAACTGAAATTGTAGTCTTATTTCATGACTTACTTCATGACTCTTATTTGTGACTTGAGTGTGAGATTCTAAGAAATCAGAAGGTTCTTTGCAAAAGTCTTTCCCTCAGACTCCAGTTAGTGCTCACAGTGGCAGAGTCGCACACACTGTACATTAAAATACATAGAACAAGGAAACGTTGCCCTTTCATGAAAAAAGGTTTAAAACATGGTGACAGCACATTTGAATAGATTCTATTTTCGTGATGGTACCACAAAAAGTTGTGAGACCAGGTTGTACTATCCTAGCAATCTGATGGAGATCATGAAGGTAATTCTGTGGAAAGACGAACAAAGTGTTCAACTTCGATGGTGTACATCAGAACGAGATCGAGGGTGGGGTTAAAGCAATGGGTGAGCCAAGGCTATCATTGTCAACAATTTGTTTGACCTCTGACCTCTGACTGGTAGAGACCATCCTATTATCTGAGAGCTTTTATTCCTGTAGCTTAACAAATATTAATATATAAGAGTTGATGAGAGCTTCAGTAAATCAGAGAAAACATCATCAAACTCCTGTTGTTCTCATGAAAAATCATTGTCATGTCGCCATAGTAACCACAATATTCACAAAAAGTCGTAGGTCGCAATTCCCTGTTATAGTGTGTGTGTATGTGATTGTGTGTATGTGTGTGTGCATGCGTGTTATAGTGTGTGTGTTTGTGTTATAGCGTGTGTTTTTGTGTGTGTGCGTGATTTATAGTGTGTGTGTGTGTGTGTGTGTGTGTGTGTGTGTGTGTGTGTGTGTGTGTGGTATAGTGTGTGTGTTAATATATGAGTTGATGTGGTAGTTGATGTGTGTGTGTGTGTGTGTGTGTGTGTGTTGTCAACATCAGTGTGAATACTAAAATCCCCTGCAATGATTCGATAGTTACCTCTGCGTATTGTGGTGTTTTCCAAGTTGGGTGAGAAAAAACTAAATAAGACATAAACTAACTATTAACAATTGAAATTGCAATCTAACTTCATGTGTTGAGAGCTTCTAAGAAGTCAGAAGGTTGCTTGCAAAAGACTTTTAAGCCAACATGTTTCCTTTCCCTTTTCACAATAAAAGACATCAAATGTGATGACAGCAAGTTTTAATAGATTCTATTTTCATCATGGTAACTCAAAAGTCATGAGACTGGGTGGGATAGTAATTTCCGTCCTAAAGGGGGCTCCACGCACGACGTGTTTGTCATAGCAGACACAGATGTGAAGTGAAGGTGTTTCAGTTCCAAGAGTGACCATGTTACCTGGTGCCTTTCAGCCGAATGGTTGCTCGAAGTGATGGTAGCCATTGGAGCAAGCAACAGAAAAGTCCAGAACATACTGAATGAAAGAACAGAATATATGGTAAAGAACATTCAATTTGAAATAAGTTAAACTAATTTAAGACTTTTTAACTACTTATGTGTTTGGCTAAAAGTCTTCAGTTCAGTCGCTGCTTAAACTGAAACACTGGCATGGAAGACAGCACCATTTATTTTTCTGTTAGGATGAGGAAAATGTTTGGATTTGAAGAAAAGCCTCTCTGCCCAAGTGGTGGGAAGATCGTCAAATTCCATCTGTAGCAGGAGCCTTTCTTTGAAGAGTTCAGGATTGTGGGAGAGAGCATACCTGCTATCAGTCTCTGTTGAGATATATCTGAAAGTCCCCTACAACGCCACTGATGCTCATAAACCAAGAAAGAGATTATTTGGCCCCTAAAATAAGCTTCAAGTGTTTTCCAGCAGATATTATCAACTGTTCTTCCAAAAAATGTTTTTAAATTGTGACATGAAAGCAGAGACGTGCTGAAGTCACGCCCAACTTCCTGCCTTTGTTCTTTTACCTCCATTTTTTCTGTTCTCCCGTCTTTTTGTGTTGACTAGTTGAGTATTTAAACCCCTCCCCTTTCAGTTCAGTTTTGTCAGGTCATCATGGTATTGCTTGGTACCTGGCTGCCATGAGAAACCAGTGTGAAGCCTGCAAAGAGAATGCTCAGCTTCATTTCTTTCTGGTCCTGAACTCTGAAGTCTTCTGCCTATCGGTTTTGCATTATTTGCATGGACCTGTCTGTCTGTCTGTCTGTCTGCCTGTCTGTCTGCCTGTCTGTCTGCGAACCCTCTCTGTACCTGGACTCTGATTAGCCTGCTGGACTTTATGAATAAAACTTATATATCTAATAAGACTTTATGATTGAACAGGTTTGTAGTTGTACCAAAGGTAACATGTGGTATATATATATATATATGAAGTGGGGTCCACCAGCTATTTCAATATGCTGGTTTTCACAACATATCTCAATTTAGACATTCTGATTTTCCGAAAGTTTTTTTTATTATCGCTATTCCGACACATGTTTTTATTTGAGAGTTCTGATCTGGTCTACTCAGGCTCGTCATTATTCCCTGCATTAGGCTACCTGTGCATATTAAGGCTACTGTCCGTGGTGCTGAATGCACCTGATAGACAGGTAGGTAGGGAAAGTGGGAATGCAACATTTAGAATTATACTCATCGACCACATTTAATTCTGACCACCTTATTTTTTTTTTTTGGTTGAATTATAGGATCGGTGAGTCGAGATAGGAAGGGTTAGGATTTTAATTTAAAAATGATAAAATGAAATGGTTGTAGTCCAGAACAGGCATGGCTTACTCAAGCCTCTAAGGATTCTCCAGCTGATCCAGAATGTTGCTGCTTGTATATTAACAGGCACTATCTCATCGGTATTAGCTTCTCTGCACTGGCTTGCTGTAAAATCAAGAATAGAATTCATAATCCTCCTCCTCACCTACAAAGCTCTTAATTGTCAGGCCTCATTTTATTTTAAGGATCTTATAGTTCCTTACTAGAGGTTCCCAGAATTATTTAAATTGAAATAGGAGGCAGAGCCTCCAACTGTCAGGCTCGTCTCCTAAGGAAACATCTTCCTGTTTCAGAAGGGGCTTCCTCTATATATATGAATATACTGTATTCCATCTTGTGTATGCATCATCTATAGCAAGCCTGTCCATCCTAGAAGAGGGATCCCTCCACTGTTACTCTTCCTGAAGTTTCTTACTATTATTTCCTTGTTAAAGTTATTTTATTGAGATTTTCATGGTACAATGTCAGGTTCTAATATAACGGGGGATGTTGTATAGTGGTAAAAACTTTAAAGCCCATTGAGGTGAATCTGTGATTTTTAATTTTGGGCTATAGAAATACAATTGATATGATTTTAATTGACTAGCAGTCACAAGCACTAATGGTGCTTTTTCCTTCTGTATAGTTTAAAAAGTGTATTCAAGGATGCTAGGGTACTGCAGATGTGATCAGAGATGAAATCAAGGAGACGTGTGGAAACATTTGCTTCATCCTTCACAGGCTGCAGCACTTCAACCCCACACCACTACCCCTTCGGTGGTCCCAGGTCTTTGTGTTGGATAACACCATGTCAAGTTACTCATTCAATCAGTATTAGTATTAGTATCAGTATTATTTTGGTAATTATTTGGAGTCCACTTGTAATGTCCTTATGGGCCATCTGTGGGCCTAATCGCTGTAACAAAATCCAAATATAATCAAGCAATGAGAGTGATAGAAGATCAGTAAGTAGAAAATACTTTACTATATATATATGATAGAATGATAATACTCCAAAGAATGATTTCATCTCTTAATAAGAATTGGAAGTAATCTCAAACTGTTAAACCAATCAGTGAAAACCTTGTAAGCACACTTTTAAATAATTACCCTAATTTGTTTTCATGTTTTTTAACAATACAAATATTGAAATGTCAATTCATAATGGAAGTCAATTGTCTGTGATTGCATAACATAACATTACCATGTGGATCCAGAGATCTGCATTACTTTATATGTCATAAGACATAATCAAATACGTTTTGGTTACTTAAGAATTTATGTAAAATAGATATTTATAGTAAATATCTAATTCAACAAATATGTTACGTTCAATAATTTATTTCATAACATTGTAGAACTTAGCAGGAACTCCGTTATGAGGTTGTGAGGACTTTCATTAAGGTAAACACAAAGTACGAGGTATGAACCTTTCAGGATGCATTCTCTGCATTTTTCAACAGGGAGGGATTCTGTGGGAAAGAAATAAACCGTCACAATCCACACACACTAGTGTCTGCGCACATCTTCAGGACACAGGTTTTCATAAGGTAACACACCCTTTTCCTGCTCTGGTTTGTTTTCCCATCCCATACACTTACTTAAACAAAGCACATGGAAAAATGTGGGTGGAAATATGGGGCAAAGTACTCACCATTAGATGATATGGCACTTCCTGGACACAAAAAAGCATGTGCATGTTTACGCTGCACTCGAATCATGAAATTGACTTAATTGAATCATCAGAAAATCCCAAGTTTTGAATAAGCATTGACATTCATATTATGGATATTGGTGTCTCTGGCCCAAATGTGCAAAGTTCGTAGGTCGTAGATTTTAATTACAGTTTCCAAACACTCTTTGCATCTCCATATAATAGAGGAAATAATAATAGGAATAATAGGAAATTTTTTTGCTTCTTTCTGAGGTAACTGTTCCTCTGTGGGTAAACACAAAGAGTACCATGATCCTATCATATCTGAAGCAATCAAAGTAATTAACTTGTGAAAGATACTCACAAATACTACTTTTGAATCATTGGCTTTCCACCCATCATCTCCCAAACTGTCACAACTTGAAACTGAGACCTTTCTGTCGTAGCCGTGATTAATGACACAAAAGTTATTAAGAGTTCAGGAGAACGCAAAATGGATGTTTAGTGTTCTAAGATGTATAAAATTGCCAATAGTTAATTCTGTTGACACTGCCTATATAACATGGTATGTCTGTAATATGCATAAAACAATAAAAAATACAGTTGACAGGCCCAGTGGTTCCTAGCTTATTAATTCCAAGGAGAGAAATATGGACCACAAATACTGATATACAGGTAAACTCTAATATCCCCACATAAAGCCTCATTTATACCTCGCTGCTTGCAGAGAGAGTCCAAACAGTGACAAAGCGTGGTCAGAGACTGAAAGGAGTCTGTCTCTCTCACATTTTCATTTCCTGACCCCCCCTCTTGTCTGGTTTGTCTGTGTCTCTCTGTGTTTGTCTGTCTCCTGTTTGCTGCTCCTGCAATCAGTCCACTCCAGATCAATCAAGCAATCAGACGCTGTTCTCCTCACTGCAGTTAAAGTCTGGGGTTGAAAAGAGTTGCTCCTAGTGGCCAAATTCTAAGAAAATTCTTAGAATCTTGGTGTTTTCTAAGAATTTCTCCTAAACATTAAGTGTATATCCTAGTCGAGATAAAAGCTATTCCAAAAGAATCCTAGTTCCTAAGAGTGCTCCTAAGGTGAGATGTGTTAGGAGCAGGGAAGAGGACTTTTAAGCAGCTTAGGAGTTCCCTAAGCAGAGGACAAAATGACGGAGGGAAGAGGCAGGAGAGATATTCTCCAAACACTGGAAGACAGTCAATTATTAAAATGCTACAGATTGGATCACGCCGGCATTGTTTCTGTGGTCAAACTCATTAGAGCCAAAAGCAAACACTGTTCCTCTGTCCAGTTGGGTTTTCTTGTTCTTTTTTTTCTCCATTGTTGTTCACTAGTTTGTAGCAGATGTAAAAGCCTGATAAACCTACTTATATACACCTGTCAGCAATCAAGGGCATTGATGAAAGCTGTGCTGTGTTACATCGTTAATACCAAATTAAGTTGAGATGTTGAAAGTACAAAAGCATGCGATTAATAAAAGCAAATTACTATAACCATCACTATGTGAATATGTGGGCATTCAGTAGGATTATTTTATAGTACGGTTTACTATTCATTTAACATGTATTTTCTTTTATGTGATAAATTACACCAATTGCACCATGATATAGTTGATCAATTCGAGACTCCTTCCTTTGACTATTATCACTAAAAGTATGTTTTTTATCCAGCTTTTAGGATCAACCAATCACAGGTTTGGAGAGGATGACTCATACGTAGCAACGGGGTCAACCACACCTCCTCACTAAGATAGGAGTTTCTGTTGAATGTTTCTCTGAATGTTCTGGAATCACTCCTAAGATAAGACTCCTTGCTGGGAATTTTTAGGCGACAAACTGGCACTCGTTGCCAGTTTGTCGTTGTAGTTAACCTCTGTGGTAATGGTGGTTCTCAGCCACTTTGTCTAGTTTTTTGCTCTGCTTATTTAACTTTGTCTTTGTCTGTGTGACAGGAATCACCCTGGTTTTTGCTCCAGTCTGTCTCGCTCAGCTACCCAGTTTTGTTTTTTGTGAAGTATTCTCATGACCATTCTCCACTACCTTGGAATCAGCTATTCTGCCTGCCCACTCTATCGCCATTCCCCCAATATTACCCTGTGGATTACTTTTGGACTGTGTTTGCCTTTTTGTATTGAAAATCCTTAACAGAGATCTAGTTTATTCGGTGTAATTGAAAAATGCATATTGAAGTTCATAAATAGTTTTTCAAATGTACTACAAAACACTAAATACAGACCAGCCACTCTAAATTATTTTCATTATTCCTTCATTTTTCTTTTCAATTTCAATTCAATTCAATTTTATTTATAGCCCAACATCACAACACAGTTGCCTCACTGGGCTTCACAAAATTCAGTCAGTGACCCAGACATCCCCCGTCCTTAGACCCTCCAAGGAAAAACTCCAAAACCCAGTGGGCTGATATGATGCAGGCAAGAAGTCAGAAATGGAAATAATCTGGTTAGTTTTCAAAATAAATCTGCTTTTTGTGAGCGCAATGCCTCTGATTCACTCACAGTAGATAAAATCACAGTAAATCCAGAATGAACATGCATATGGCTTTTTAATAATTAGCCTACTGTGTAATTAGTGAAAATACTTTGGGTGGGAGGGATACATTTTATCCCCACCATGGGTAAAAATAATACAGCAGAGGGTAGCCAGAGGGAAGGAATATCCCCACCATTTCCACCAGCAAATGGCACCCTACTGTGTTTTAATGTCCATCATGACAAGTAAAGCCTATCTTTGAGAAAAGCTTTACAGGAAACGAGCATGATTCAGCCTCTCATTTAGACCAAATCAACATTTAAACCAATGATTTGCAATTGCATAGTCCATGCTTTGGTGTGAATGGTAGTCTTAAGGCAAATTAAAGGTTACTGCAGTGTGTCCGGTGTTTGTGATGCAGAGGTGCACAATCCTTGCTAGTTGTAAATGTCAACACCATCATCAGCATAGCTTCAGTGCAACTAGAAAGATTTAACATGCAGCTGGTTGATTCCAGACAACAGCAGTATACATTATAAATACTACTCCTTTTAGAAGGCCTTTTATTTATCTAACTTCCTAGCCTATGTGTCTGAATCCATGGAAAAGTGGTTGTTCAGAAGCAGAATGCCTTTATTGTCATTGTAAGCGATGTATATAACGTAATTAGGGGAGTAACTGTCTTGGGGTAAAACACAGAACAATGAATAAAAACAATATTAATATAGACATAAAACTAAAGTACAGTATTTAATAAGGCAATTTGTGCAGCACATGGTCATAAAGTGCAGATGACCATGGGAAAGATCTCCAAAAATCTGGAGGTGTATGTTTTGGCCAGTCTGTAGCACCTGCCCGAGGGCGGCATTTAAAAAAAAAGTGGTGACCAGGGTGTGTGGAGTCTTGTTTGAGGACTTCCAGGAATATAAAAGCCTGTACCTTTGCCACAAGTGCCCCGTTAATTCAGTGTGGGACTGGGTCTGCAGCATGTTTACTCCTGACGTCCACAGTAAGCTCTTGGATCTTGGTGGTGTTCAGAGTCAGAATGCTCACTGCACACCTTACAGTCTCTGTGCCTTATCTATGTATGCTGACTCATCTCCTCCCAAAATAAGCTACACAACAGTTGTGGCCTCAGCAAATTAGATGATTGTGTTGAATAAATGAGCTGGTGCACAGTCACAGGTGTACAGGGAGAAGAAGCGTGGACTTGGCACACAGTCTAAGTACACCAGGGCTTAGCGTGGTGGACAATGAGATGTAAGAACAATTTTAACAGTGTGAGGTTTGTGAGAAAAACTTTAATGGTAGATGGTGGAGGAGAGGCCTAAACTGAGCAGTTTGGCAACTAAAATGTCTGGGATGATGCTGAAGAGTATCTTCACTAGGGAAGGGAATTGTTAAGAGTATGTCAATCAGTCATTTTCTATACCTTATTCCTCATTAGGGTCACATGGTCTGCTGGAGCCAATCCCAGTGCATTACAGGTGAGAGGCAGGGATACACCCCAGATGGTTGCCAGACTATCATGGGCCACACACACCATTCATTCACACACTCACAACTAGTGGGAATTTAGTGTCTGCATGTTTTCGGAATCGGAGGAAGCTGGAGAGAACACATGCAGACATGGGGAGAACGTCCATCTCCATAGAAAGGTCCCAGACCAAGGAGGTCTTCAACATATGACCTTGCTGTGAGGTAACAGCACTAACCACTACACCACTGTGTCGTTGTTGTCATTATTGGTGCCACTTACCAATTCGATTCTTTATCGATTGTCTTATTGAATATTGATACCAATAATGGTATTGTTATGTGTGGGCCACATAACTTTTTCCTTCTTTGATGGGGGCCAGTACAAACATTTATTGTTTTCCAGAAAGCCACACATAACCAAATATTAATAACCCTTTCTGAGATCAAATAACCCTCTCTGGGTTCTTCACAGAAAAAATAACTCAGGAAATATATAATAACAGTATTTATGAAATCAATCATAACCAAATAACCATCTCTGGGTTTCTCACATAAAGAAAGTTTCTGTTTTGCCCTGCACTATTTTAGGTAAAAGTTCAGCTTCGGTTGACAGAGCAGAACCTCTTAAATGACTCATATGATCAGTCTCTCAAAGTTCTTGTGTTATTTCCTCATAATCCATTTTGTAGGATCCAACAGGCTAGCCTAGAGGACACCACTGTTTGCACTCTCTCATCGTCTCTGTGAAAATCACAAAGCAAGCAGGCCGAGAAACCAAACTAAGTGATAGAGCACCTACACGGCACAATACATTTCAATACCGGTATAGTTGTGGAGATGGATTTTATCCCAGGAGATTTTATTAATGATTATATTTGTTTATACTCATAATAACTCATTCAAGTCAGAAAAGTGTATGTTCAACAGTGTGAACTGTGGGACTACAGCTGGCTGGTGAAGTTACAGCCAGTCTCAAACACTGATGCAGATGTTCGTCTGTCAATCTTGATCTCATCGGAGTTCAGGAGTTTCATGCGTGAAAAGGTTTGCTCGCAGATAAGGTGATGCCATAAAATGTGGACGTCTTCATTGCTTGTTTTTTTATGTTAGGGAACATGTCATTTGGGAGGGAGGCATAGAAGTTCAATGGGACTGTTGGGCTTAAATGGATCTTTCAGAACATTACAGTTCTGTTCAGTTCAGTTCAAACTGATAAGAAAGCCAGGATTCATCTATCGTTTCTGGAAAAGACAGATTATGGGTTGATCCCATTTCCAGGGATTCAGTCAGGCAGATCCACTTCACCCCAATGTTCTGTGTGCATTAGTCTCGATTTGTATGGCCAGAACAAAAAATAATAATGCAGGGGAAAAAAATAATGCATTTCTGGTATTGTCCTGGGGGCCGGGTCAGATGTGTAGGCGGGCTTTGTCCGGCCACAAATTTAATCACTTTTCAGTCTCATTCTCATTTACATGCTGCACTGTTATTCTGCTCTGTTGTGCAAGTGTAAATAGGTTGACCAGGAAGCTAGAACTTGCGGCACTAACTGGAGCCCAAGTATTCTGAATGTCATCATCTGAAAGGACATTGTATTTATTTGTACACTAAAAACACTTGTATGTTTTTCATTTTGCTTAACATGTGATGCGTTACTACTTGATTACAGGGAAGATGGTACACTACTCTTTCACAGTGTATCAAAAACAGGTTTCCTTCACTTTGGGCACAAGCATTGCTGATAAATGTTTCAGCATATTTCTCTTTGAGTGCCATTGAGTCTCAGTTCCTATCCCTAATCCTCACATCACTGCTCTCAGTGGCTCAGCGCAGTGAACGTTGCAATGTCAATGGTATCCTCAGTGGACCTGTTTTTCAGAAAAAGGGCTGGGTTTAGGCAGGGTGGTATGAAGGTTTGTGACAGGGAGATCTTTGTGAAGACCTCAGCTAGTTGATCAGTAGAAACCTGGAATTTTGCATGGTAGTCCATGTGGTTTAGCTGTCTACAGTACTTTTGAAGCTGCCTTTGTAGATGGTTATATGCTGAACCTTTGTTATACCCTCATTGGGTTGCTGTGTGTCATGTGATCCTCAATCCTCTTCTTGTAGGTCTTGTGCTATACTGAACACTGTCCCCCTGACCAGACTATTTAAACCACATTCATCATCCATGGCTTGGCAAAACATCCTGATGCGTTTCTTAACACTGAGATTGTTATTTGATCTCCACACACAGATTGTACGTTCCTCCAGATCCTCTTGGTCAAATAAATTCCAATCAGTATGATCAAAGCAGTTCTGCAGCCTGAAACAGGGCCCCCTTAGGTTTTGATGTTTTTTTGCTTTGTTGTTCAGAGGACCAACAAAGCCAAGTACAGTTACTACCGTTTACTCTTACTAGTGAAGAGTCTATGCTCTGCCTGTATCAATTTGTTTCAGAGAACCTGTTGATTGGATGTAACCTATGTCTCTGAGGCTGTTGTAGTGTTGTAGTTGTGCAGTGTAGAGGAAGTAGTGTTATGACACATTTATTATGTGCTATAAGTTTGTGTCTAATTAATTGTTGCTGGGCCTCCACAGGCCTTCTAATGTAAAAGGAATGACTCTACTTTTCTACACTAGTTATTCCAGTTGGTGTGTCCAAAATACAAGTCCTGGTGTCATGGGTTCAGGGCACACATCTGTACCACTGCTGTGAAAGATCCAAGAGACACTGCATATTTGTATGTTTAGCATTGATAGGCAGCTCAAACTAGAGCAGTTTGCAATACAACATAGTACATATATGCAATGTATAGGTTCAATTTATATTTCTTGGTATGTCTGTCACACATATGCAGCATCCTGTAGTTTTATTTTTAATCAGCAGAGGGGGTATGTTTGAATCTTTAGAGGTTCAAGAAGAATGCCACATGTGGTTTCTGCTTCCCTGCCTATGACAATCAGAGCACGTGAAGAGAGCTTCAACACACAGCCAAACATCCTGCTATGAAAATACATACACACACACACACACACTCACACACACACACACACACTCACACACACACACACAAAGGGTGAACTCTGAGGAAACTGACAACACACAAACATGGCCTAGCAACATCTGACACATCCACAGTCCAGCTTTAACATGACAGAGTGTACAACATTATCTGTCATCAAATTTGCTTGCCTTTCCACATGATGAAATCTGTGTATGTGTTTGCATGTATGTGTGTGTGCGTGCATGTGTGTGTGTGTGCGTGTGTGTGTGCATACGTGTCACACTGTGGGATGACAGGAACTTCTCACCATGGGAACTGTGCGAGGGGTTCCGGCAAGCACGCACACACACAGTTCTGTTTGTATATAAACATGCCTCATATCCTCCATTCTGTGGTGGAAACACATGCGTTTCATCCACAGTTATACAGAGGGGGAGTGTGGGAGCTAACTCTGTATAGCGCTTACATGAAGCTATTAATTGTGAATTCCTGTCAAATGTTTTATTGTTTATAAAAATAATGATTATTCCTTTGAGGAAATAGAAGCAAACCTTTATATAGATCCTGCAATTTTTACAGTCTAGGTTTGATTTCACAGCTTTCACACTTTCTCCTGTCAGATATGATATGAGAGCATTTTGTGCACACTTGCACTGCTGAACATAGAAGAATTACACATTACAGATGCACTAGCAGTATTACATAACACAGCTTTACCAGCAGAAGATGACCAGCAGCCAAAGCTGAATATGAAGTCTGAGTCTTTTTGAACCTATTGACCTTTCAAAAGACACTTGTTAAATGCAAAAAAAAAACAATGCACTAAACAATTTTTTTCAAAAAGCAAACAGGAACCAACTAACTGAACTAATACTGAACCGAGGCAAAATTAGACGAACGACCTGTTCCTACCAGACCTCCAGAGAGAAGCTTGAGAAAGGAGTTGTATTTTTATATTCGCATGATTTTGGGTTCTTAAAACCACAAATACATCTTGTTAGGGATATCACAACATCAAATCCCAGAAAAAGTGTACAATATGGGGCCTTTAATTAATAAGCGATCAGGTTTACTGAGGCGGCCTTTCCAGGGAACTAAAGACCGTCTACAAGGTCGTGTAAGTGGACAATTTTATTCACTCACAAGTTTCCATTCACTCAAGTTTCTGTTCCGTCTGTATGTGCTGCAGAGTTTGTTTTTCTTAAAGTGCTATGTCATAACCAGGGTCTGTTCCCAGTGGAGCAGTTTGACAGAGAGACCGTTTCCTCTGTGCTCACTTGTTTCCTGTAGGAATAGCTCAGTCAGAATGACCTATATGTAAAGAAAAATGCATTTTTAAATGGTGCTGATGAATGTTTTAGGGAAGAGGTCTGACCAGTAGTGTACAATGAAATGAAAATGATATAATGGTAATGAAAAATACACACGCAAGTAAATCACGGTAACATTTATGCAGATGATAATTACTACATGGCAGATTTGCTTTCAGCTGACAATAAGTTATTTATTGTCAGCTAATGCAATCAGTAGCTTCTTATTTCTTAAACAACCATGTTGAAAGACACGTTCCCAGGTCATGGAAAATGTTAGATGTCAGATGTTAGCTTGTTTGAGATGGGTCAAATCATTGGCATCAAGCAGAGAAAACATCTAAGGAAATTGCAGGTGAAGAACTGTCCAACGTATTATTAAAAACTGGAAGGATAGCAGGGAACTGGAGTGATGGGTGCATCAGAGTAAGAAGAGAGGCAGACGAAGTGTTGCACCCATCTTGCGTATTGCTATGGTCTTAGTCAGTGCTATGAGCTGGAGTTGCTGCAGTTGGTGTAGGATCAGAAACATTATGAGTGCCCAGATTCATCAGGCTCAAATTGTGATAGAGCAGTTCAGGGAGCATGGATTGGGTCCAACGGAGTCGAGACCGTGAGAATCTTTGCAATGTGTTGAAGAAGGCTTTGGGCAGTGGTTTGACTCTCCCATCATCAATACAAGATCTTTGCGAAAAAACTGATTGCAACACTGAACGAAAATTAATCTTGTGATATTGTAGAAGATTATTGACAATATCACATTGAATGCATGCTATAATCAAAACTTAAAGGTGGTCCAATAAAATGTGTGACCTATTTTTTTTGGGTGGTGACTTTTTTTTCATTATTATTTTTGACAGTTGACAGTTTTTTTGCAGTGAACATGTTTTATGGCACTGAAATCCAAAGAGTTATCAAGGGGAAAGTACTTTGAAAAATACTTATTGGCAAAAATACCTTTGATCAAATGTGGTTTTGATTTATAGCAACATTTTAATCTGATCAGGATCAAGAAGACAAAAAAGCTTGATTTCAAATAGTCACAATGATAAAATTATTAGCTGTTTGGCTTTGGAGTCAAAGGTTTAGTCGTCTATATCACTAAATGAACAATATATGTTACTGCTTTGCCTTTAATAAGGGAACAACTTGTGTCCACAGCAGCACCTCTTTAAAATGGTACAGTTTGTTTTAAGCTGTCACATACGGGTCAGTGACATATGCATCAGAAATAAACAACAACTTCAAAATAACGTGCAAAAAAAAAAAAATTGACTTTTGTTCCACTAACTCTCATCTTTGTAGAAACATATTTAGTTTTTGTTTCACTTGTAATCAGAATTTATGTGACAATTCGTTGGAATAGTGCCTAAAACCGTCATATGGTGAATGAAAATAATTGCATATAAAAAGGAAATTGGTTATACCTTGATATGAGTCGTGTTAACTAATTGATTTAAATGATGCCTTTTGGTTCTATATTTTTTTGGGCGGTTCTCTATACCTTTCTGTTTCTTTTCTTGATATCTTTGCAGGGTCAGAGTTCAGTCTCTATGTATCTCCTTGTCCTCTCTTATTTGACATTCATTACTTTAATATTTACTGCTTTTATGTGATAGTGGACCAAAACAAATCTTTATAAGGATAAAATATAAATTGGGCTTCATTATTTATTGTTATATCTGCAGGAAACCATCACTATTATGATAAATTGTCACACCAGATGTTGTTTTCTGCACCGAGCCGCACCATGAGTCCAGTAGCTATACAAAGTAATTTAAAGTGCTTTGCATAAACATGAAAAGCATCAAGATACAATTTAAATACAGTTGATTGAAAGGGGGAAATACAAAGTTTAAATTAAAAACTAGAAAAATGATTTAAATTAAATAAGATCAAGAAATTTAAAATAAAAAAAAACAAGGTTCATGAAATTAGTCAGCTGTTTAAAAACTGCTTCTTCAATTATTTTACTTAAGAGTGGTAGATTTGATATGAGCCTGAACATATTAATTACTGAACTGTCTAAAATTGTTCTTTTTCAGAAGTGGCTTGATGACTGCAGTTTTCATGGCCTGTGGAAATACACCTGAGACAATGTGTAGGAGATCTTTAAAGAAACCTTGTGCTAGAATATCCGGACAGCAGGAGGAGGATTTCAGATAGTCCAGGTTTTTAGTGTCAATTGGGTCAAATGTTATCATGGCATCACAGTTGATTTTGAATTTCCACTGGGATGACATGTATCCTCTACCTGACAGGAGCTGGTGACTGCTTGGCCCTAGTTGATACAGCAGAGTTTATTAGCCTATCAACAGTAGTAAACAGGACATGTGCATTATTATTGTTATTGGAGATGATGTCAGAGAATATAGACTGCCTTGTTTTTCTTAATTTTAAATTATATATGCAAAGATTTCTCCTACTGATTGTGACCAGCATATCGTTTCCATGGAGATCTCTTCTTACTAGAGTTTATCTTCACTTTCACCGGTCAATAAGATTAACCTTAAAAATGTTTAAGCCTTTAGAGATGATTAGATCCATAGTGTTACCTTTGTGTTGCTACCGTCACATGATGAATTAATCCATCATTTTAAAAGACACAACACAGTTCTCTACAGCTATTTTCGTGAGCTTTGTCCACATGAGTGTTAAATCCACCAACAACAGTAAAAACATAATCAAAAATCTATGCAGATTATAGACCGCAGTTCAGAAAAGTCATCATAAAAATTTGCAGAGTATAAAGGTGACTTGTAGATATTCAGAAAAACTGCCCGGGAAGGAGGAATTTAACTGAAGAGTAACAAATTCAAATGAATTAAATTATCCATAAAGCATCTGTTTGCATTTAAGGAAACATTAAACAATATGGAAACTCCACCCCCTCTCCTTCCCACACCAGTTCCACTCATAAAACTGAAGTCTGGAGAGGTTGACTCTATGAGGACGGTTGCACTGTTACCTCGGTCTGACCATGTTTCACTTAAAAACATGAAATCAAGGTTGTGTTAAATAATAAAGTCATTAATTAACAGTTTCACATTATTTCACAGTATTTTTCAAGAATGATATACTATAGGTTATAAACCGTCAGATTTAATTGAACCCTTTGTATTTCTCATCAGAATAACAACACAGGATTGAGAAAGCTTCCTGAACTCAATACGATCCTGAGTTTATCCTGGAAAACATTATTGATATCACTATTGATATCATTTTTGATATCATTAACACGGTGGCGCAGGGGTTAGCGCTGTTGCCTCACAGCAAGAAGGTCGCAGGTTCAAGACCTCCTTGGGTCTGGGACCTTTCTGTGTGGAGTTTGGGTACTCCGGCTTCCTCCCACAGTCCAATATGCTCAGGTTATTTGGCAACACTAAATTGCCCGTAGGTGTGAATGGTGTGTGTGCCTCACGATTGGCTGGTGACCATCTGGGGTATATCCCAGTGGCTCCAGCTGACCCCTGCGACCCTAATGAGGAATAAGTGAAGAAAATGAGATGAGATATTAACTGATATCAATATTGCAGTCTCGACTTGGCACAAATGTTAGCAACATGATACCTGTTAACAATATGACAAAGCAATATAGGTTTACATGTAATTATGACAAAAAATAAAATCCCTTTTGCAATTATATAAAAATATTTCACACCAGTGGGAGTTTTGTCACAGTAATTTAGTTCTTACCTGAAAAATAACTGCCGTACAAGTGACACCACTAGAAGTTTTGTTAGAAAATGATATTTGGTTCAAAATTCTGGAAAAAATAGTAATATATTAAGATATTTTTCCATTTCTTTATATATGACAATGAAGACAACGTCACATCATCCACTCATATGGAAATGTATTAAATATATATATAAAATAAATGAAATAAATTAAATGTTGTATGTATGTTCTACATCCTAGTGTGGTCCAGGACATACACACGTTTAGCTTTATAAACCTTTTTTTTTGCCAAAAGTTGGTTGGACTTTGGAACCAGAGGACCTAATCTCTGGAATGTATGTATTTATATAACATATTTGTCCTTGTAAAGAAAGGAAAACGGGGTTACAGAGATCAGACCTTAAGAGAAGCCACAGAGGACCATTGATAGCTAATGTGCCATGTTGACAAGCTTTTGACATCTAATCTAAGTCCAGGCTCCAATGATTATTTGCCTGTGGCAGAATGGAATTTTCCAAACCAAATCTTGGGTGAACGAAGCCAACAGCTATCAGTCACGAAGGCCAGAAGCTGCTTTAGTGAAAGGTAGAATTACTCTTCAACAATGAGTAAAGGTTGCATAAATGCTTCTTATTGGAGCAGAGTGCAGCCAGGTATTTTTTGTCTGGAGCAGAGTTATAGTTGGTGATAAAAAGGCCTGACATACTGCATACTTTTTACACGTCATTAAGATCATAATGCAAACAGCACAGTAGTGGACATATCGTACCACCGTCATTACTGTTCCTGCTTATCTTCCATGACTTTAAGCCCAAGTATCTGATGGGATTTAGAATGGAAATATAATAAAGCAATTATGACCAATGGTTCCACAACAGGAAATATTATTTTTGATTGTCTTGGAAAGATTCTGAATGTTTTCCCTTTTTTTCCATGTCTGCTGACATTAGGTTGTGGCTGTGAGTCAGAGGAATGTTGTACCAGCTCTGTAACATTTCCTGGTCACCAGAACCACTGATGGACTGCTGTGGTATTCAACATGCTGCTGCCAAACCAAAGCTACCAGGACTACTGAAAGAGTCAGACAAAGATTTTATCCTCTGTTTAACCCAAAACTAAACCCTGGAAATGAGTTCCTTTGATTAGCTTCAATACCAGACAATTCAGTGTAAAGATCTGACACATTATTGGATTACTGCACTGCAAATCTAATCAATTTACTGTAATGACCCCATAACTGGAGTGGCTGGGATTTGTATAATTATTTTTGTACAAAAAAGGTAGATGATGAAAATTTCCTTGGATGGGAATTTTAGCCTCTATTTATTCCACTTCATCTTCACTTATCTTTACTTCAGTGCCACACACACACACACACACACAGAGGGCGAGAGAGAGAGAGAGAGAGAGAAAGATAGCCATACACACAAAGGCAGAGCAGTGATCCCACATTGGAGAGAATGACACAGAGTTTGGTTTATACAGTATATACTCAGGTCAACTTTGCCAATTGCAACACAATTTGTCAGTTAGGAGACAGTAAGCACAATTAATCTGTTTCTATGTTAAGCAGAACATAATATTTGCCTTCTCTCCCTGCAGTTGTCTCACCTGCAGTCAAGCTTGTTAAGCTGCTAGTGAATTGCTATGAACAAGCTCAAAATGAACACTAATCTATTGATTGAGTCCAATTGGCTTAGTATCTAAAATTTGAGTTGAATTCTTGCAGACTTTAGGCTGAGACCACCCAAATGCTCTTCTCAGTGATTGATTGGTTGATTGATTGATTGATTGATTGATTGATTGATTGATTGATTGCCATGAATTGTGTTTTTCTCTGTCCTTTCTCTAGTCTCTGACCAGCAGCACCAAAAGGTGTGTAATTCATGTTGCAACAGTGGTTGAAAAGCAAAAACAATGTTTTAATACCGAAAATTGGCTTGTATTGTTAAAAGGCTTGTATTATTCAGTGTGACAGTTTTGCCAGTTTGTGCAGAGACTGTGAATTCCTCCAGAAAGCAGCAGCACTTAGTGTAGGAGGACGGTGACAAACAGCACTCTCCATATACTTATCATTCATTTTCTATACATTTGAACATGGAAGAAATTACAAAATACAGCATTAAATAGGATAACAAACTGATCCATGATCCTATGTATGCGATAAATAAGCACAACACCACAGTAAGATAAATATCCCCCATACCATGATCCCTGCAGCACCAGCCTCACTGTCTTCAGAGTGAACTGTGGCTTAAATTCAGTATTTGGAGCTGCTTCTGGACCCAAAAAGTCACCAGTCCACAAAATATCCCTCTGTTTCTCCTTAGGCCAGTCAATGTGTTCTTTGTCAATAAACACACTGCTATTATTTTGAACACAACTGTAGCTATATTACTGGATAATGCACTTCTGACGTGTTCAGGCCCAAACAACAATAACCAGTTTTGCCTGAGTTCAGTAGCAGAAAGTTGCAGGTCATCCAACTGAGCAACCTGGTGCTTGTTAGCGATCTGTGCACGTGGGTGCTGGACTTCCTCTAGAGCAGACCACAGACCCCACACCTCCTCCACTCTGACCCTGACCACTGGAACACCTCAGGGGTGTGTTCTCGGCCACTTCCTCTACTCTCTCTTCACTCATGACTGTTCATCCATCCATTGTTAAATTTGCTGATCCACAACAGCAAAAAAAAAGACAGCCTACAGCAGCACGATTCAGCATTTGACACAATGCTGTTAAAAGAACAACCTGGACTTGAACGCTTCAAAATTCAAAGAAATTATATTTGATTTATGGTAATCCAAATGGACTGAGCACTCTGAACTTGATATCCGTGGCGAGGGTGGACACTGTTGAGGGCCTCCTGTCCTACTGCTGCAATTGTGTGGTTTGCTAGCTGCACAGCAGAGGATGGACAAACAGCAGAAAGGGCAGGGCCCACATTACCCCTTCTGTCTGAGATTGAGATATGTCTGACTTCACAGGAAAGACAACTCTATCTCCAAGGACCACACACATCCTGGACACCAACTGTTCCCTCCCTGCAAGGAGATACTGGGAGCATGCACCTGTTACACTGCACTCATACTGTACATGTACCTGACTGTTGCATAGCTTCTATCATCAAGCAGTTAAATGTGTAAAACAACTCCTGGAGGATGGGATTAGAGCCTTGTATATGTCAAAGATTAGCAACAAAATTCGATTTGATTGCATTAGTATTTTTCAAGTAGTTCCAGATACCTGTGGCAGAAAATGGCTCATTGACTTCCATTATGGATACAGTGTTTAATCCCACCACCATTACAGTATGAAACAATGAATTCTGTAATGTCAGCATTTCATTTTGACATTTTACTGTATTTGATCACATTCAACTATTAACCAGTTGCAGGCTGATGCATGAAATTCTCATATAATGAGCAATGTAACTGCCAGGAGGCTCAGAGGTGTGTGCATTAGTGCACATTTGTGTGGATGTGTGTGCATACGTGTGTATGTATGTGTATGTATATGTGTGTGTACATGTGTCTTTGTGCATGTGCATGCATGTGTGTGTTCATCTGTGTGCATCCACTAATCATTTGACAGGTGAAAAAAGACCAAATCTTTTCAGGAGCATGTTTCAAGTGTCTTTGAAGATGTGATTTTAAATCCTTAAGGCCTTCTGTTTTTGTTATACTCAAAAACACAAACATTTTATTTTGAAGAAAAGTAGTTATATTTGACATTTTTACTCTATTTGACCAGATTCAACCCCAATTAACCCTTTGTAGGCTAAAGGATTGATCCACTGATCATTTCAGTTTTGAAAAAAGGGCAACTATTTTGTGGGATGTGTTTCATGTGTATTTGAAAATGAAGAAAAAAAACATACAGATGGAAACATACCCTTCTACCTCAGACAGAAGTTAAGTGCATTTATTTCCCTTACTGACAAAATAAATTTTAAACCAAATACAAGGAAAAGCAAATTCCTCCAAGAGAACATGCTCAGAGTTGGCCAAGATTGACCATGCCTCCTGCAACTTGTCTATCATATATATATATATTTAAAAACAAAAACTGACTTGTGTGCCTATTATTTTGCTCAAGAAATTGAACAAAATCTTATAATGGACTCAATAAATCTTTGCAAATTGCAGATGTGCTCTTGATCATCATTAATTTACTGAGAGTGGAGAAGGGGAGGCTTTCATTACAGCAAAATCTGTTCATAAAATAGAATGTTTGGGCAAATGGGGAGGGGAGAGCTTGAGGAAACAGGAAAAGTGAGTGTTGAGGAGAATGAAAAGAGAGAAATGACCGAGGCAGCGGAGGAAGAACCAGCATGGTTGCAGCCGGGCCACCACCTCCCACCCCAGCTACCCTGGTGGCATCGATGTCCCGCCAATCTGCTGGAAGAAGCCCCCGCAGCTTCACATGCGAGCTGAATGCAGAATGACAAAACACTGACAGTGGAGAGATAGAAGAGGAGAAGACATCTTCATCTCTTTGTTTCCTGCCTCTCTGCCTGCCCTTCCATCACTCTTGAAGTGATCGGTGAATGAGCGTCGACTATCAGTCAAAAACTGATTCAAATGTACATCCCTAACAGGTTTATCTGAAGTTGATGGCCATATTTTTATTTTTGTGAACCAAACCTCCATTGAGATTAAGTAGACAGTGTTTTACTAGCTAAAGTAAATGATGAATGGTGGAATCTATAACTCTAAATGAGTTGTATCCATGAGACGCTTGCACTACACAGCTTACACAATTGAATAAAGTAGTGGTAGCATTATCAAACTGTATTAGGTCGGTCAGGCCTGGAACCTTATCAGTCAAGATTTGTTTGACCAATTACTGAAAAGTCTTCATAACTATTAAGGTCAGAGCCACCAGCTTAAGGTCATTGAACTCTTTTTATGATTTGTTCTTGGCAACACAAATAGATTCTTTCCACAGATGAGCTTAGTAAAGGTCTGTAAAAAAAATACAGACACAAAGCCCATCTGCACAAACTCTAGCTTAACTGGTAACAGAGCGGTACACACATGTTGTGACAGTAGCAGCAGCAGGTGAGGCAATTGAAAATCACTGATCACATGGCAGGCATCAAAGCTTCTTCCAGTCTTCAAATCTTATTAACACATCAATCATTTCCAAAGTGAACACAAGGACACTTATCAGAACACTATTGACTTAGCCATCCACTGTGTTATATGATTTAATTTCCCAACTGAAAATTGCATCTACGGGCTCATTACCAAATCTATTACTTTGTCCCTCCTTTACTGAAAGATGCTATAATCAAACCAACTCTGAAAAAAATTCTGCTTTAAACTCCAATGACCCAAATAACTACCAGCCTATTTCCAATTTACCGTTCCTTTCAAAATTCATGAAAGGGTAGTTCCATTCAACTCCAGATCCACTTAGATAACAATAATCTTAAACACAGTACAAAAACAGCCCTTGTTAAGATCACCAGCAACCTCCCCTGTGCAGCTGATTCCAGTTTATTCTATCCTCATGCTCCCGGACCTCACCACAGCTATTAAAACTGTCTCCCACCATCTCCTCCTGTATCATCTGCCGCCATTGGTATAGCGGCCAGTGTTTATCAGCGCTTGCTTTTTGCCTAACAAAGATGACACGATTGTACAGACTCAGTATGATCAGTCAGAAGGCTCCATAATTCAGTCCCACAAGATTTAGTAATAGGGTCACCCCTGTTTATAACCCCCTCTCCTGTTTAAAACTCCCCCACTGTTATGCTGACAACAGCTCTATGTATCCGCAAACCTAACCACTCCCACCCTCAGCATGACTCCATGCCTTACAGGTCCGGAAGAGAAACGTTTACTTAAAACTCATAAATAGTAAAACTGAACAACTTCTCATTGGCTCTAAATCAACATATGCTCATTCCCCATTGTTGAAGCCACAATACCAGTCTCCTCACATTTTAAGAGCTTCAGTGTTAACCTTCAAAGTACCTTGTCCTCCTAAAGTCACATAATGCCTACTAGATCACCAGCGAGTCAATTTCATCTCAGTCAGAACTGTACAGCACAGATTATTAAATGCTCAAGGACTACCCAACATGTCACTCCCCTGTTGATTCAACTTTACTGGCTCACATTATCTCATTGAATTAAGTTACGATTCTACTGTTGAAGCTCTTCATGGTCTATCCCCTATACATACCTCACTGACCTCCAGCCCTACAATCCTTGGCGGTCCCTACGGTCCTCATCAGCAAGTTTACTAACACAACCAGCCATCGACCTCAGCACAATGGTTGCCAGGGCCTTCTCACATGCTGCACACAAACATTTGATTATCCTCCCCCCCTCACATCCACACACTGGACTATTACACAGTTCAAACTGGCTCTTGAAACACATCTTTTTAAACTTGCTTACTCACTTTAACTGCATCAGCCCATTATAATATAGTCAGGTTCAGAAATATTAGGACATTGACATGATTTTCATCCTTTTGCCTGTGCACATCACAAGAATGGATTTGAAATGAAACAAGATTTGCTTCAAGTGTAGTCATTCAGCATTAATTTGAAGGTAGGAACTACAACAACAATTTCTGCATGTGCCTCCTGATTTTTAAGAGATTTAATTTCATATTGGCTGTAAAGGTGTTTCATGGCCAGGTGTGTGTCATTCCCTCATTATTGCATCAACAAGGAGCAGATAAAAGGTCAAGACTTCATTTTAAGTGCGCCATTTGAATTCCAATTCCATTGCTGTCAAGTCTCGATATCAGTGAAGCAAGCCATCATTAGGCAGAAAAATCATCGGAGAGATAGCAAAACACTGGATGAGGCTAAATCAACCACTTGGAATGTTTTTAAAAAAAGAAAGAATGCACCGGTGAGTTTAGCAACACTAAAAGACCACAGAAAAAACAACTTTGTGGATGACAGAAGTATTCTTTCTCTGGTGAAGAAAACAGGAAGTAGGCGTTGAAGTCAACAATCAAGAGAAAACTGCAGAGTAAATACAGTGGGTTCACCACAAGATGTAAACCATTGGTGAGCCTCAAAAACAGTAAGACCAGATTAGAGTTTGCCAAAAAACAACTAAAAAAGCCTAAACAGTCCTGGAACAACATCCTATGGACAGATGAAACAAAGATCAACTTGTAACAGAATGATGGGATGGAGGAGGAACTGCTCATGATCCCAAAACATAGCACTTCAGAGTATGATGGTAGTGTTATAGCGTGGCTATGCATGGCTGCCAATGGAACTGGGTCCCTTGAATTTATTGATAATTTGATTGTTGACAAGAGCAACAGGGTAAATTCTGAACTGTTTCGAGGGAATATAATCTGCTGATATTCAGTCAAATACTTCAGAATGAATTTCTACATTGCAGATGGACAATGACCCGAAGCAAAAGCAAATGTTCTACCAAGAACAGAAGGTACTGATCCTAAGATAAGTCCTCCCCCGCTAAGGGGTGAGACCAACTCTGTGGCCTCCAGATTTTGTACAAGATTGACTTTAATAAGGAAATGCATTTAAAATCTTCAAACATTTGAGGCATGAGGCAGGATAGCAATAATTAAAAGTTAAGCACAGAAAGCAGTTGAAGGAAATTTTACACAGCTATATCTACAACATTCACTATAAACCAGCATGCATTGCTGGTCACTAATATCCACAGTATTCACTACAAAACAACATACAACATGTGGATTACACACCACATAATCACCAGTGCAGCTCCACCACAGAAGGGAGGTGTTGACATACAAAATCATTCAGCTGTGAATACAGAAAAGAGAGATGAGTTGTCGTCTAAACCAATTCACACGGTATCAGTATAGAACAGGTGTTCAGCAGTAACAAAGTGACCTGGTTAAAGAATTAAAATAATGAAAAAAATAATGAATCTAAAGTAGAAAACAGGTAAATAACAGTAGAAACAGCAACTGGTCTGGCCCTTTAAAAGAAAAAGAAAACATTTGTGGTCAGTCCAACCGTTAAATGTATTGCACATACATCAAATAAAACAAAAAAATAGTAGATACCGATAAAATAAATAATGCACAAAAAATATCATAAACCAAAACTGTGCAGCAGCCTTAACACACTAAAACATTACAAAAAACCAGTAACAAACAGTAAAAAACATTAAAACAGTACCATCCGTTTTGTTCCGGTGATGGGGTGATGATACTACCACTCTGGCCAAATTAAAGTCAGTGATGCAAGTTTGACTGTGTATTTTAAACACTACTAATCTGAGTGCTACAGCAATCCTTGTATATACCTGTATGAGTGGGAGATGAATGAGAGGGCACTGCAGCCAGCTGCAAGCTGCAGGCTGCAGGCTTTTATCTCCTAATCACCTGTTGGTCACATGACCACATTTCAATCAGAGGGTCATGTGACAGGGTATCAAACAGGAACCCACCCCAGACCTCTGGAAATCAGTCCCTATCAACCCTGGAACTGTTGTCTTCTCTTGTGTTGGTGATGTCTCCTGCTCACCGTTGGAGGTAGAGCCTCCAAAGTTTAATGATTCATTCCTTGAGTCTCACATGCTCTGTGGTGGATGAGCTGTGGAACATCCTGAGGAATTTCAGCTACAAGTTGAATGGGTAGCTCTCTTTCTATCCATGTCAGGATTTCCTCATCTACAATGGTGTCAGGTTCAAGTGTTGAGGATTAAAGAGGTTCAGATGGTAGCGTCTTTAACGGTGCTGCCCTCATCTCAGTCCTGTGCACTCGGTGCACATTATCAGTTCTGTCAGCTGGTGTAATGGTATAAGGTCCACAAGGTGCAGTTCCCTGACCACTTGATACAGGACCAATGACCAGACATCATCCAATGATGCTGACAGTGATGGTCTTTCAAATATACCAACTGACCCTCGCCGGAGTCAGGATCATTGCCCTGTAGGTTATGGCGGTATTCTTCTGCCTCCTCCAAATTCTTCTGTGCCAGATCTTGTGCTAACTGGCGCTGCAGAAGCCACTTGTCCCAGGATCTGATGGTTTCCTCAAAAGTGGCTGCTCCCACTGCTTTTTAAGGTAAATAATCCAAATGTCATACAATGACCAAGTCAATCGCCTAACCTCAATCTATTGTGCATTTCAACTGCTAAAGACAAATCTGAAAGGAAAATGCCCCAAGCACGAAACACAAACTGAAGGCAGCTGCAGTCGAGGCCTGGCAGATCATCACCAGGAAAGAATCCAATGTCTCTTGATGTCTCTGTGTTCCAGACTTCAGGAATATCATTGACCTCAATAGATTTGCAACCAAGCTTTTTAAAAGTGACAGTTTGATTTATGATTGGTTGTTTGTCAATTTACTTTTGGTCCCTTTAAAATCAAAGACAGAACAGCATAGAAAAGGTACATTTGTGAACCGGAGATAAAAACCAATAACTTTAGGCATCTACAAGTGAAAAAATGGCTCTTTTTTCCATTGGGTAGCTGTAACAGCTCATTCATGACAGAAATTACTGATCAGGTTTCATGATGTGAATAGTAATGACCTGCTGAAACCTTGTCAATCATGCTTGCATTGTTACTTATTCTGCAAAGTTGTTTACATCTCCCATTTAACACATTTAAAAACACATCAAGTACACATAAAAACAACAACAATTTTTGGGAAATTGAGTCTCTCTCTGTGGCTTCATATTTAATTTATTATATAATATGTGAATCTTGTAAACTATGTTAGCAACATGTTTTTGTTCATACAAGTAAAGCTATTGAATTGAATTGGGAGGGTATGTAGAAAGAGAGATAGCATTATTCATTTGAATTGGATCATAGTCATAGTGTATCATGCTGTTTTTCAACATTAATGCCAGTAAAGCCAATTTAATTGAAAGGAAAAAGGAGGAGCAGGAGGGAAAAAGCAGAATAAGAGTTTCACATAGAGATGTATAGGTGATAATAATGGGTATAATAATGAAACTTGTAGTAATAATATTTATGTTTTTATCAGGCTCACTGGAGCAGCAGATGACTGCAATAACAGATTCATACTCTACTGCTGCAGAGGCAGAAATACCTGTAGAAGGCAACAGAGGAGACAGATGAAAAAGGACAAAACTAAGGGAGAGAAGGTGATGAGTTACTAATATGTATTAATGGCACACAAATGCATACAAACAGAGAGGGAAAAGGAGAGGGAGCGGCTCAGAGTATCGTGGGAAGTCGCCCAGCAGTTTAATCCGAAAGCCTGACTATCTATAAGCTTTATCAAAAAGGAACGTTTTAAGCCGATCCTTAAAGGAGTGTGACTACTGGAGTTAAAAATCAGCAGTGTTTCTAAAAATTTCAGAGCCGCTGTGGATGGTTGCTAAGGTGCTAAAAACAAAAGGCTCTGGAATGAAGTGTGTGTGTGTGTGTGTGTGTGTGTGTGTGTGTGTGTGTGTGTGTGTGTGTGTGTGTGTGTGTGTGTGTGTGTGTGTGTGTGTGTGTGTGTGTGTGTGTGTGTGTTAGTCTGTTTGGATGAAAACACCCTATTCATGACTAGCAAAAACACCACTTTCCACTTTCTTGAGCTTTTTTACACTCGCTGCTATAAAGAGCCATTATGTGAGATAAAGATGATGCTGGTTTATTGTTTTAAAGTGATCTATGTATAAATGTAGCTATAGCATAAGCAGTGATATTTGTTAGTTGTTCGTTGCATTTTCACAGCTGGTTGACTTCATCTTTTGAATATTTTATTTAATACATTTGAATATTAGACACATGTCCCAGTTCTAGCTGTGATTTCCTGATTTTCCCCCGTGTCTGTCCGTGCCTTAGACAGAGGTGGGGTGCAGTGTTGCTGTTGTGGCACACCTGCCTTCAGTCACCTTGTTACCTGCAGTATATAACCCCAGCTCTCCACTACTCAATTGATGCCACATTTCTTTGCTGTCCACAAGGTAAAACCAGGCCAAATCGCTCCACTCTCTATTGAAGTTTTTCCACTTTACTCTTCTTCCTCTTGTGTAAACCCTGTTGTCCCTGTCTCTAGGTCAGCTATATATTATTTTTGAAAAATTGACTAGAGGAAAGTGAGGAACCTTAACCCTAACCCTAACCCTGTATATTCTGCAATAGCTCTAAAGGGGGAAATCCTACAACAACCACAATGCATTGCCTTCAAGGTCACTGATAGTGTGCTCACAGAATGCAGTTATATAGATCATTGCAAACCAGGACACATCAGTGGACCGTCAACAGCTCTTCAGAGCCGACAGTCTCCATTTCTGCTGGTTTGGAAAACAACATTGCTGCGTTTTTTTTACCACTACAGAAATGCTCATAATGCAGCTGCATGAGCTGCAGGTAAAACACTCGTTCGCACTCTGTTCTGTATTAAGTGTTGGCAAAGTCTGATATCATTTTCTGTACCACAAAGATTGTTGTAGCACAATGTTTTCGGTTCTGTCTCCATTATTTCTGATGAATCTCATGCTGTAGTCTCTTTTGCAGCCGTAACGTAGCACCAGTGGTTTCTTCCTCCTCCACACTCTACTTTGTTTGATACCACAGGACAATATTTGGCCTCATAGCAGTAACACAGCAGCTGGTTTTGCAGTCCAAGGCAGTCTACATCTACTTTTGCAAGCTGGACGAACAGGATATTTTAATACGGGGAAGACAGGAAGGTTTACTGCCCTTCATGTCATAGTTTTTCCTTTTAATGATCGATCAAAAGAAACACACCACTGACTGTTGGTAGGAAAATAAATAAACAGTGGCCTCTTATGTCAAATTCTGATGTTTTGTTGAACTTCAGCACACTTTATGAAATAATCGGAAAATTAGACACTTAGTTAAAACAATAAACAGTTGTCCCAGGAAAAATAAAGTACAATGTGTAATTGAAACAAGCTGAGATCATTATGTGGAATATACAGTGGTGGAAAGTAATTAAGTCTATTTACTTAAATATTGTACTTAAGTACAATTTAGGTAGCCATTTGAGGTATATTTCCATTTGATGCTACTTTATACTTCCTCTCCATCTATGTCATAGGTCAATATTTTACTTTGTACTTGATGTGTGACGTAGTACTCTTACTATTAATGTACCCAAAGTTGTAAAATTGGCTCCAGGTTGATAACCTAAAACCTAAAAAATGCTCTCACATATATTTATTAATATAAACAAGTAGTATTATATACTATAATAATAAAATATGCCCTGCATAATGAGTACTTTTACTTAAGTAGCATTTTTATGCATTTTACTTGGTGAGTATTTTTCATACCTGCAAACCTTATGTTAATTAGGGTACTTGAAGTGAATCAAGAGTTTGCAGATCAGATTTTTTGAGACTTTTTTTTTTTACTTTTACTCAAGCAAAGGATCGGAGTACTTTGTTGATGACTGGTAAGCTAACATTTTTTTAAACTTGAAATTATGAATTGGTAAACCAAAATGGTCTAATAGCTATTCATTTATACAATCCAATCAAACTAGTAAATAACACTGTTCCAATTCCACTTTTCTATTTCCGTTGCAGTTTTGAGCATCGGCTCACAGTTTTTATTTCCATTTCAATGTCAAGACAAGTCAATTTTATTTGTATCTATGGGCTGTAGAGTTTGTATAACAGCAACACAACATCCCTGTCCTTAGACCCTCACAGCATACGATGAGAAACTCACTAAAAAAATCTTTAATGGGGAAAAAGAGGAAGAAACCTTAGAAAGAGTAAGAGTGGATGGATGTCTCTTCTAGGATGGACAGGCATGCAAGATGATGTGTGCACAGGATCGAATACAACACATTTAAAACAAGTTGAGTAGGACATTAATTAGAATGAACAGAAATGTATTGATTCATGGTGTATATGGAGGATGGGGGACAGGGATCTATTGCTGCTTCCTGGTGCTGACAGTCACACCCTCCAACAATCCAAGAATCGCATGGTCTGTGAATGAGAAAACACAGGGCAGTCTAGATGTATAGCAGCATAACAATGTTCTAGGACAGCCAGGGCCAGCTCTGCCTACTGTACAACTTTACCTCTTCTTCAAAAAGGAAGGTTTTTAACCTGTTCTTGAATGTAGGAGGGTGTCTGCTGCCTGGACTGAAACAGGAAAACGGTTCAACAGGAGAAGAGCTTGGTAGTTGAAGGCTCTGCCTCCCAGTTTGAACCTTTGGTTTAGGGAGTGCATTCAGGGAGTGCATTTTTTCTCGATGAATGATACAGAACTATGAGATTCTTAAGATAGGATTGAGTCTGAGCATTAAGAGCTTTTTTAGTGAAGAGGACTTTGAATTTTGTTCTTGATTTTACAACAAGCCAGTGCAGAGAGGCCAATTCTGCTGATATGATTCCCTCTTCTAGAGCCTGTTAATATGCTTACAGCAGCGTTCTGGATCAGATGGAGAGTCCTTAGAAACTTTTTGGAGCGACCTGACAATAAAAAATGTAGTAATCCAGCCTGGAAGTAACAAATGCATGGAAAAGCTTTTCTGCATCTTTTAGAGACAGGAAGTAACCTGACCTTTGCTATGTCAGCAAAGCAAAGGTAGGTAAGAGAAGTTAGTCCTAGAATTGTTTTTAATGTGGGCAGTGAAGGACATATCATTATCAAAGATGACTCCCAAATTTCTTACAGTGGTGCAGGAGGCCAAGAAAAAAGAGCTGTGTCATTGTATATTGAATGTCTGAGGCCCAAGCACAATAACTTCAGTTTAGTAGCAGAAAGTTACAGGTCATACAGGATTTTACCCGCATAACAGTGCAGATTAATAGTGTTTCCTATAAAGAGTGAAAAGTATTGGTCTCAGCACAAAACCTTGCGGAACTCCATGTCTAACTTTAGTACTTTTGTGATAGAAGAAACAACGGATGTGGCAACATTGCAGCGATGAGTGTAGAGTCAGTGGATCATAAGGTCACATGTAGTTATTCAAACCCTTCATTCTTTTATGATTTCAAAAAGGAAATTCCTGTATAGCGACGAAAGCTTCATCTTGAGTGACGTTATTAGCACTATTTACACATACTGCTTTATATATAGCAGTGAAAAGTTATGACTTGTACGTGACATTGTACGTTGACTTGTACATATTGAGTGTTTTTATATAAAAGAGCATCCTGGCAAATCCAGCTTTTACTCATTGTTGTCTCCACACCACATAAGGCTAGACTTTATAGGTACCTGGTGGGACAAAGAGCACCAGGCCGTTATTTTGAATTGCCACATTGGGTATGAAGAACAGTTTTAATGTGCAGCCAGCAACGCTATTTTCAAGCTATTACAGCATAAACTCATGTACATGTATGTGTGTGTGTGTGTGCATGTGTGTGTGTGCGTATGTGTGTGTTTGGTCTCTATACAAGGCTGTTGAAAAGGCAGGAAGCAGGGGAGCAGTGCTGTTTTCAATTAGCATGCCAGTCTGAAAGTCATGTCAGGGTGGGAGGACTTTACAAGCAGCCACACAACATACTGGATGAGTGAGACAAGAGGGTGCGTCAGACACTACCACTGTGCGTAAGACAGAGGTGAAGTTGCCCACATGATGTGTGTGTGAGAGTGATGCAGAACCTGTAGGATGTGTTAAATGACAGCTCGCTCTGTAGGTCAGAGAAACTGACTGGGTGTGTCCACAGTCAGCTGAAGGTAATGTGTGTGTGCGTGTGTGTGCGCACAGTCTGGGAGAGAGCGTTTCAGTTCTTCCAGGGCCGGGGCATGTGAGGACACACACCACCGAGCAGTCAGCAGATCTAAACCTACTCTTTACTTACTAAATCACTGTGTTTATGAGGTATTTCATGTTATTTTGTTCACTCTCCAATAATGAGTTGCCCTCTAAACACATGCTTACTGAGCAATCCTTCAGCTGTTTCAGTGGAAGTACTAGCAGAGGCTCAGTAACAGATTTAATAGATGCAGCACAGCAGAAGATTGGTAAAATGTGAGATTTTGAGCACGGGGCCTAAAGGCATGGCTAAATTCCACTTTTGCTTTATTGGTCTCCTATGTGCAAAAAATAAAATTAAACTTATTTGAACCTGCATTCTGGGTGATTGGATTAGATAGAGCACAAGCATATAAAGTCCATGTGTATGTAGAAAAGAGATGCATGAAAGATCCTGTGACCACCCAGGTTGATGACCGAGCAGACATAATAAAGGATCAGGTATTTCCTTAAACACATTACCAAAGTGAAAACAGAGGAGAAGAAGACACAGAGTGAAGAAACCTATTAGGAAATGTGATTTTTGTTTCGAAATGAATTAGAATGACAAATTAGAATAGAATTTAGAATCATCTTTATTTCATTATACTCAGGTACAATAAAAGTAGGCATGGCTTCTCCTGATTTAATTAAAGCAGTACCAGAAAACAGCATAACAGCAGCTTTTCTATGTCTGGGCAGGGAGAGAGGTGATGGAGGCCACAGCTCTTATTCAAACAGGGAGTGACCGGGGTGTGTATGTGGCCAGGCTGTGTGGTGTCCCTCATAATGCTGCTAGCCTTTTTCTCAGTGTGCTGGCATCGATAGTGTTCGGTGTTGGGAGCTGCAACCCGACAATGTGCCGTACGATGTAGGTCCTTTCCATCTGCGGCTGTGCAGCGTACCACACGCAGCTTACCACAGTTGTGCAGTTGGTTAGGATCGTCTCAGTGCAGCTGCCGCTGCAGTTTGTGTGAGCTAGGCCTGTTTGAGCTTCCTGAGGAAGAAGAGTCTTTGTTTGGCCTGCTGACAAAGCATGAGGTGTTTGAGTTTTTTATGTTTCCCACAGTCAGCAGTTATGACTTTGATGTTATATCAGAGAACTAAATGCATTGTTTAGCAGATATATCTGCTAAAATGAACACACTATATAACTAGCCCCACCCTGTAATAACGCCAATCTGGAACAGTATGTAAACCATAAACAGAATAACTCAACCCTGAAGAAGCCAGTAACTTGGTAAGTAGAGCATTCAGAAGGTACACTATATACATATGCATATGGTTGTCCATCATACCAGTTTACTTCTGAGTTGCTAACTTGCTAATTGCTTTTCTTTTCTTTCTAATAGTCTTACCTTTTGTGCATGTATACTGGGACACAGACAGTGGTTAATGGGCTACTCAAAGTATAACCACAGCTCGGTTTAACTGTGCATGCAAATGTACTGAGTACATGTAAATGTACTGCATCCATTCTGTCCTCAGTCCAACATGAGAAGAAGATGTAGAGGCCCATTACTTTGGGTCTTTCCCAAGTCATTTTGTTTTTCAATGAATTGACTAATGGTTCATTAGCTGTTAGTTCCTGATTCATTATTTATTATATATGTCCCTTACTTTAAAATAGTATGAGTATTAATTTTCCAAAAATAAGATTTTATACGCGAATTAAAAAAAAACATTTATAATTTATATATGAAGACTACACAGATGTTTAAAATGAAATGAAAAAATGTGACTACATGTTGCTGTAGGTCATAGGTAAATACCAACCTGTGTATATATTATTTTATGCATTATTTAATGCCTTAAACATTGTGTCAATTGCACAGTAAAAAAAAAAAACAGCACATCTAACTATAACATGAGGAATCTGTGCTGTGTGTATGCATTAGCTTTATTTATATAGCACCTTATAGATGTAATTTCTGTTCAAAGTGCTTCACAGCAATGGCATGGTAAATGTGGCAAGGTAAAAAAAGAACAAGGAAATATAAAGATGCCATAGAAAAACTCAAAGCAACTCTTGTATTATTCAGCACAAAACTACTAGCACAAGTCACTTAATTGCTTGGGCAAAGCGATTAGAGGTTTTAAGCTGTTCCATGCAGCAATTTGTTCCATAGTTTTGGGGTGTAAAACATAAAGGCTACATCACTGATCTTCTTTTAGTTGTTACTGGGAAATGCTAGTAAACCAGCAGCAGATGAGCGCACTGGTCTTGAGGGCATGCATTTGATTAGGTAGTTAGCAATATAACTTGGTCCTTGCCCATTTAAGGTTTTGTATGTAAGAAGGAGGATCTTAAAGTTAATTCTGAACATCAGAGGAAGCCAGTGCAGAGGAACCAGGACTGAACTGATGCGTTCTTTCCTTTTGGTTCAGATCAACAGGGCTGCAGATATTTGAATGAGTTGGAGTCTCTCACAGATTCTCTTAAGAAGACTATTAAAACGTGTGCGTTACAGTACTTTGACTTGAGAATAAAGCATGGATTAGTTTCTCAGCCTCTTTTTTGATTTATGAATGGTCATACCTTTACTATATTCTATACGTAGAAGAATAATGTTTTGATGATCTAGTTGATATGGGAGGTTAAAGCTAAAATCCATCCTCTGTTTTCTATACCTACTTATTTCTCACACACATCATTTTCATGCAGTTTAGCATCTCCAATCAACCCAAGCATAGTTTGGGGCTGAGGGAGGAAACTCAACACAAAACAATGCCAGGACAATCAAGGACATGAACCTGTGGCCTTCCTGCTGTGAGGTAACAGCACTACCCTCTGCGCCTCTGTGTCACCCCAGTTGTAGTTAAAATCTGTACCTTAAATAATGTTGAATGGCATTATCTCATATACCGTGTTTTCACATCATTTCTCTTGTGACTTCATTTAAGCCTCATTCCAGTAAATTATCAACAATTTAATGATGCAAGTTACTGACCATTATATGAGGACACTCTACTAACCATGGCGATATGCTGTTCAATAACATTAAAATCATATATTTTCATCTCCTGAAAAAAATTGGTTTTGGGGTAAAATATGAAGATATTCCACAACTGATAACTGTAGTTAAATTTCAACAGCTTTACATTTGTGATTTGCCTCCAGAATCTAAAATGAATAGTACTGTTAATGCCTCTGGAGTTTGGTACAAACACAATTAATGTCAACCCTGTGCTTGTTTTCAGTTTGGGTCAATCGTCACTTCAAAACTTAACTACATATTTGGTTTTAAGGTCAGAAGAAAAAGTAGGAAATGAATAGATTTAGACATGTGTCATCAGTTTTACACATAGAGCAGTTACAATCATTGATCTTTCTCTGGCTAGCCACTGACCTTTGACTTCTAGATGCTGTGTCCAATGACTATGTGTTTTCAGTTTTTTTTTCCAGGCTCCTTGCCATTTTTTTTTTTAATTTATCATCATTGTCTTGACAAATTGAATGATCTGGACGACATATTGTTGAGAAGGTTATGCTGTAGCGGTTGGTATTTATGTTTTTCTTATTATAAATGTCAATGCAAGTTTTAATTTGAGGTTTTGCTCCTTGTTTTGAATTCTTTTTAACAATGTAGTCCATTTATTGTTGTACTTATCTGTGGTGCTTATATTGTTTGTGGCACATCATAGTCTAAGTTTAAATATTAGTGTAATGCAATAAAAGGCAGCAACCTAGCATGTAACACTGATGGAAAACTTCAGTTTTCATGAAACATTGTAACTTCCAGTGATACTCCAGGACCAATAAGTGGTCCCAGAGTAGCAGATGATACCAGAACCACTGGATGTGTAGGTACCTTACTGCTGCTTGTTGCAGCTTGCCGTCTAAATAATAAAAGCATTACACCCTAAGCCTAACAGGTCCAAAGCATGTTGCCTTTTCATATAACAGAGAGCTGGGATTGAGAGAAGACCTTGGATGGGGTTCTGGGTACTTTGCTGCTCATAGTAGGAGGCAAATTGAGCTTTTCATTCCAACTCTGGCACCGTCTCTATCGAAGTGGAGCTTAAAGCGGCAGTATAGAGGTTGGGTTTCTTGGTGTGCTTTTCACGCTTTCCCAGGCACATCCAAAATAAAAGTCCCATGGTGCTTTTGTTGGTGATGGTTGCACAACATCAGCAGGACTACCTAGTGTTGGTACATGGAACTGCACAGTTAAAGGAATTATGTGAATCCCTGGATTGAGAAGAAGAGAAGTTTCCCTCAGTGAAATCCATCTTGTGTCAGATGTGGACATAATACCCAACAACGTGACGCAAAACAAACACTTCAATCAAGTACTGTTGCATTGGAAATGCAGCAAAAGGCTTCATGTGACACACATTTGTGACACTGATGAACTTTGCCTGGATTTTAACTCTCCCAACGCATGCTTTGACCAGCTCAACAACCTAATAAGAGGGATTGAGGACTTTTCTGTGACTTTGTAATAGAAACATACAGTAGGTTCTATATTTCTGCACACTTAATCTATTGCACACCCGTCCATCCTGGAAGAGGGATCCCTCCTCTGTCACTCTTCCTGAGGGTTCTTCCATTTTTTTCTCTCCCCTGTCCTTAGACCCTGGGGAGAATCTGATGGTTTGTGATTTTGGGCTATACAAATAAAATTGAGTTGAATTAAATTCCTCAGTTCAATAGTCTGCTGACATACAATAACCCTCCAATTGGCTTCGGGTTAAATCTGACCTGACCGAGAACAATAAAGTGTCTGGTGGTGCTGTGGAGAAAAAAAAAATGTTTGGGTTAGGTTTGAGCCACAAAAGTACCCAGACAGTTTTATTGTTGCAAGCCATACTATTAAAAAACAATGTTCTTTGAGTCAGATTTGACCTTATTTTTTGTGATTTAGTTTGATGAGATTTTCTAACCCTAGCCCTAAACTGTATGTGATGCAATACTTGCAGTGCCTACTCCGATTCATTTATTTTCTATACCTGCTTATTCCTCCCTAGGGTCACAGGGGTCTACTGGAGCCTATCCTAGTGTACAGTGTACAGAGGCAGGGATACAACCTAGATAGGTCCCCAGCCTATCATGGGGCACACACACTCATACCTATGGGTAATTTAGAGTCTCCAATTTAACTAAGCATGTCTTTGGGGTGTGAGAGGGGGCTGGAGAACCTAGAGAAACCCCACGTAGACACGGGGCGAACATGTAAACTTCACACAGAAAGGTCCCAGCTCAAGGCCTTCAACCTTCTTGCTGTGAAGCAACAGCACTGTTCATTACACCACTGTGTCACCCTGTTTGTCCTGTTACACCCTTGAAATTTATTTTCATTTTTTTCTTATAATATGATGGCGATGGAGAATAACTCTCCATTTTAAAGTTGTAAAAAAAAAAGGATCCAATAACAATAAGTGAACATACCCAGCTCACAGTGCATGTTGGGATAGGTTAAGTCCAAAGTCATCTCTGAAAAGGCTGGAGTAAATTCACAAACTGGAGTTATATGTTTTTGTAATCCAAAAGTTTACTGCAAAAAAATATCCAAGCGTTATAATAGTCATCCTAAATCATATGTTTCAACAGCTTTCAACCTTGGTAAATAACCCATATAGCTGCCTGATGGTTCAAAATGCATTCTTGGTAAAGTGGCAGCTGATCTGTTCCCTGTCAACACACCAATGAGAGGCCCGTATGGGTTGGATATGGATTAGTGAGTGGGCCCCATCTGGGCTGTGCATCTGGGTCCCAGCTAATTTTGTCCAGGGGTTCCTGGGTTCCCCCATGTGTGCAAGCCCCGATGAGCTGAAGATGGGCTTCACTTGGGCCCTAGCTAAAACCTATATGGGCAAGACAGGTTTCTCCAATCTGGGGCCTACACTAGCTGGGGCCCATCTGGACTGCACATCGGTCTTAGCTAAAACCCATGTGGGCAACACAGGTTTTTCCCATCTGGGGCCCACACTATCTGGGCTTTTCCTTTTTTTTGAAAAAAAAAAGTTCAACACAACACAGAAAAAAGGCAAAAAAATACATATTCTCTTAAATAACACATTTTCCTTAGTACAATGGAGTGTGGGAGACACGGTGGAGCAAGGGTTAGTGCTGCCTCACAGCAAGAAGGTCGCAGGTTCAAGACCTCTTTGGTCCGTGGTCTGGGACCTTTCTGTTTTCCGGCTTCCTCCCACAGTCCAAAAACAGGCTGAGGTTAATTGGAGACTCTAAATTGCCCATAGATGTGAATGTGTGAGTGAATGGTGTTTGTGCCCCATGATAGGCTGGTGACCATCTGGGGTGTATCCCTGCCTCTCACTGTAATGCGCTGGGATTGGCTCCAGCAGACCCCCGCGACCCTAATGAGGAATAAGTGGGTATAGAAGATGAATGAGACAATGGAGTGTGTGTGTGTTTAGAGCTCATGCTTTTATTGTAAATGTTGAGGTGCAGGCGACAGAGAAGCCATTTGCGGAGATGTCATGTTCAACCACCTCAGCTGAGCAGCACCAATCACATCCCTTACGATTTGCATCCCCGTGATCTGTAGTTAGGATTTTTTGGAGGCACATGTCAGCCTACAGTGTAGGGGTTTGCATCGACAGTAGCTAAGGTGTAGCTGCGTATGCAGAACTACATTTAGACAAAGGAGTCCCCTGAGTTAATCAATAGTACATCCTGTTATCAGCTGACCCATCAGATGACGTCATGTATGCAGCCATCAGGGGTTCCACAGGAAGACTACTCTGTATTGTACCCCTATTAGTGATGTCACTAAGGCTAGCATTGGCTTACAATTACTACGCTTTTTCATTCTTACTGATGGGTGTGAAGACAGAAAGCACATCCACTCTACTCAAACCATCCTGCAACCACTGAGTGCAGCAGTTTGAGGAACCAGTTGCTCACCCAGAACCTTAAGGCCTCGGAGAAGGTCTTTGTCAGACAAATTTGCTTCTTCTTCTACTCAGTTTGGTCGTCATCTTTCAGACCAAAGCTGTATTTTCCGTAGATGCAGAGATTTTCCCCTCTCCCTTCGGACAATGGACTGCAAGAGGATGCTAGCGTCCCAGCTAGTCGTCAGACCACCAGTGAGGACGTTCTACAACTCCAACACAACAACATAACCCTGGATCTGCCTGCATCAGATCAAGATGTTATCTTCTGGTCAGTGAATATTATTTGTCTGTTTTACTTGTTGTTGTTCTACAGATTGCTTCATCCGTTACATTGGTTTTGTTACTGAGATCAGCTGATTAGGTGCCAAAACCTCAGTGTTTGTGCCTATCTCTTTCTCTCTCTCCTAGCTGCCATCTTGTGACCTCCCCCACAAACACACACATATACACTTATACATACATCCAGTGTTTGCTTGGCTTTGTATTTTCATTTGTTTGTTTACATTGTTTTAGTTGTAGGTTAGATTATTGCAGTATTAATTGTGAATTAATTACTGATTCTTTTAGTAATTAAAGAGGAAGCCTCCTGGTGTTTGTCTGCATATTGTAACAAAGAGCTGGTTGACTGGGCCTGTGTATGAATTCCAACTATCCTTTCTGTTTTCCTTATAATTATAAAGGGAACAGTTATTGTATGACTGACTATAATAGTTATTAGTTAGATCTGGTGGTGCCTTGTTTATTAATTCTGATGAATAATATCCATTTGATTCTTATCTTTGATAATTATTAATTTAGGCTAATAACTCTACTGGGGAAACAAGAAGATGGTCAAAAAGGCTCTCAAGAAGGTGACTATTCTGAATAAATGTCCCGCTGTCTGTTTGCACCCAGATCTGTCAGATTCCAAGTTTTCTGTAGTGTCTGATTGTGGACTTCAATTTGTTTCTGTGTTTTGGAGAGAGTGCTGTAGAAACCTTGGATTGCCAATGCAATCCTCTGGATTCCATGCACAGATGAACAGCCAGACTGAGCAAACCAAGACCCAGAGCAGGTTTTGAGTTGTCCAGAACCCAATTCCAGAACCCAATGTCCTGGAGTTGACACTTGGTATGGGTGGGTATGCCCACAACTGTTTACCTGTTGCCACTACAGGCCTGTCCCCCTTCCAGTGTTTGCTAGGTTACCAACCTCCTTTGTTCTCTTCCCAGGAACCTGATGCCTCCTCTGTACAGGCCTTTATCCAGCGTTGCAGGAACCACCGTTCAAAGGAACGTTCAATTCTGCTCAAGTCCAATTCACAGGTGAAATTGGTTGGCTGACCGACACAGGATCAGGTCACCCCACTATTGAAGCTGTTAAGCAGTCTGGCTGAGGCTGCCAGCACCCACGACTCACCCTACCTTCCTCTTACCCCGCCACTTTGGCATCTCCCCTCCCCACCTCCTAGATAGGGATCCAATCAACACAGTCAAGAAGTTACTCAATGTTGGATGCCAGGGATGAGCCCTTCGGAGGTAAAACACTCCTGGCTACCTATGCGACAAATTCTGGACTGAACTGTCATCCAGAATTTTTACCGCCAACACCCCGATCACCCTGTTTTGGTGCCAAGAGATGCAAATTGGGGGGGGGGGGGGGGGGGGGTAGTGTCAGGGTTCTGTTGTCTGTGTCACCATCTGCTGGCATGATCCTATTATTTTGTGATGTTTTTACGTGCTTTACGTGATGCTTTTATGTGCTTACCGTCACACTCTCTTTGTCTCTTTTTCTGCCTGTTTTTTAAAGCACTGTAACCCATCCAGATTATCTGCTCTACGTGTACCCTGCCTCTTCAGTGCTCCCATGTTAGATTGTCTCTTACCTGTGAGTGCTCTTCTGCAAGCCAGGAAGTTCAACCACTTGCTTAAGAAGGGAAAGTCTACTCTGACGAATTTTAGGGTTTTTGATTCTTCAAGTGCCTTTTGTTTGTTTTTTTGGCTGGATCTTTTGTGCGTTCTGCTTTTGATGAATAATTATGTTAACCCTATATCTGCCATATGGTTGCTGATGTTGCTTCTCCATTTTGAGCCTGGCCTGTTACCTGAGTAAGACAATCTCGAGATTCTTGATTCTGCATTTGGGTTCTGTCTTTGCCTCAAATCCTGATGACTGTTGCCATGGAGAAGAAACCAAGGATAATGAATTAAAATGCTTCATTGTTAATTTTTTTTAAAACAATAGTGATAATTGCTCAATTCAATCAAACTGAGCCACTCATTCAGTCTGTACATTGTAAAATCTATCACCTGCTTTTCCCCACCATTAGCAGCACACCTTACCAACGTTTAATCTCAGTGATTGGTTATTACTTGTAAAAATGCATCTTGGGAGTTGTAGTCAACTTATATCCTGAAATATTTATGTACACATTCGTGTACCTTGACTTTTACCAATGAATCAGAAAACAGTGTTTATTTTTTGAAGTGATGATTTAACTGGGAGAGTTCCACACTGGGGCAACATGGTGGCACAGGGGTTAGCAAGAAGTTGCAGGTTCAAGACCGGTCACCTTTCTGGGTGGAGTTTGCATGTTCTCCCCGTGTCTGCGTGGGTTTTCACCGGGTACTCCAGCTTCTTCCCACACGCCAAAAACATGCTCAGGTTAATTGGCAACTCTAAAATTGCCTGTAGAAGTGAATGGTGTGTGTGCCCCATGATAGGCTGGCGACCATCTGGGGTGTATCCCTGCCTCTCACCTGTAATGCACTGGGATTGGCTCCAGCAGACCCCTGCGACCCTAATGAGGAATAAGCAGGTATAGAAAATGAGATGAGTTTCACACTGATCCAAGCTGTAGAAGAGCTCAAACTCTCTTATTTTACTTGAATTTAGGAAATTAGGATCCCCATTAGCTGTTGACATTAATAGCTACTCTGGGTTAACTATAGGAAACATATACTGAACATCCCCCACTTAATATATAATTAGATATTTCAGAGAATATTGGCAAGGTAACAGATTTTAGTGCTGTAGAAGGAAACATTTCTGGAAACCACCTAAAATTCTCAACTGGACAATTGTTGACTTGAAACTTAAAGAAAAGCTTGTTTTAGATTTTGCTGGTAGAGGGGCCATATATTTTAAAGGACTATACAGCTTTAGACACGCTCTATGATCTCTGAATGCATTCAGGTTCGATTTTATTTGCAGCTACTGTTGATTAGCATCAGTCAGAGGATATATTGATGTGCCTACTGTGTGCAAGTCTTTAAAGTCCATGAGAGTAGAAGATAAAAGAGGTAGACTGATATTATCACCACATCTGTCAGGCTTGTGTTTGGCGCCTGTTGAAGTCAACACTATCTCAATGACCCAGTGTACAGTGTAATCAGCACAGTTCTTTAGATATTAATAGCTATCATTCTTCAATAGGTGTAATTGGGTTATAGCTTCTTTCCCATATCAATTCCAAGAATCCAACAAAGGCATCAGGCTAGCAGGAGCCTTGATTTGGTCTTATCTTATTCTCTTTTCTTTGAAGCCACATTATGCTCTTTAATCTCAACGTGAACAGTTAAAGGGAAATAGTCCAGTCATCACACAACAGAAGAACTGCCCACAGTATAGGCTGTTTAATTTTCTTTGAGCATTTATGCATTCATTTATTGATTCCTGTATGGAAAGTGATCCTCTGCAATAGATTAGATTTATTGCAGAACTGGTTCAGGATATTTAAAACAGGAATAAAATATGTACAAAGGTTTCTAAGTATTTACAGATAATATACAGTATATTGATGAACATCAGGTTCAGAGCTGATGCAGATTGAGTAGCTCTGATGTTCTGTTATTAAATGTAAAAAAAAAATAGCAGATTTAATATCCTTTATTAATACTTTAAAATTATTAATTGTGCCATAAAAAACAACAAATCGTCTTCAGCTGGTGTAAAACACTGCAGCTTGACTCCTTACTAGAACCTGTAAATATTAGCACATCTCTCCTATTCTTGCTTCATTGCACTAGTTGCCTATACTGTACTGATTTTAAAATTGTGTTGATTGTTGTTAAATTGCAGACCAACGCTGTCCCATCCGATTTAATAGAACTTCTCAGGCCTTACACCCTTAAACACACTCAGATCTGCTGAGCAGCTGTTCCCAGAACAAGGCTGAGAACAGAAGGTGGTAGGGCGTTTAATGTGAGGGCTCCACAACTGTGGAATGCACTTCCATTAAAAATTAGACAAGCTACCTCAACATCCTCGTTTAATACTCTTCTAAAAACTCATGTTTATGGGTTGGTGTGCAAATAATGAGTGTTTTCCAACTTTTGCTTTTGATATTTATTTTATATTTCGTTGTATATAGTTGTGTTTTTATCTGGAAAACAATTCATAAATTCCTCTTTTGAAATGTGCTATATAAAAAAGTATATTATCATTATTATGATAATTATTATTATGATCTGACAGGAAATAATGTTGTGCTCTGCTAAACATCTAGACACATCTGTTACACACAGATTCCAGGTTTATTTTCCATGGCTTTATTTGCATAGAAAAGGAAAGATTTCCGCCCATTGAACCTAGAGCACCTAACCTTTCAATACTTTTCAATACAAACTAACATGGAGAGATGCAATAATGACAGTGACAAAGTTGGAAGGGTATTTCACTCTTTGCAAGTGCTTTTGTTAAAGGCATCTTGCATTACGGTTATTCAAACAGGTATAGTATCAGAAAAAGACATTCAAATTCACCCCTAGATTTCTTTTCTCAGGTCCCACCTAATAGATCAACCGGTTCGCTCGCTCAGGATAAATTGTGTTTAGAGGTACTCTATGATGACATGTGTGTCCTTGTTCAATTCACTTTCCTTTTCCTCTGTCCTGTACTGTTTCTAATTACAGTTTTCTAGTTTTGCATCTTAAATGTCCCATGGCATTTGCTGCAGTCGCATTACTGCTTGCACGTAAATGTGAAATTGTCCGTGACAATTACATCACATTTCCTATAGCTGCGTCACAGCATCACGGCTAGTTTATGTAGCTGCTTTGGAGCTGGAACAGGCTGCAGATGCACCATTTGGATAACATTTGGAATATTTCAAAACTGGTGTCTGGGTCACTGCATGTAGTTGTTTTGTAAATGACCGTAGTAGTATTATCATATCAAGCTAACTGCCAAAAGAAACATATTTAAGTGAACTAGACAGGATAACTACCATAATGGCTAATTAGCGATGCATACACCATACCACTATACCATAATGTTGCCACCTTCCTATTGTAAGTCAAATGTTTCATATTTCCATGCCAAAAATGCATTCCTGACAGTGTCTTGACTCTGCCATTGTTGTGGGGAAATGTGTATCTCATATCAGTTTTAGAGCAAGTAAAACCAATTAATTAATCCTTTCAAATAGTCTGTTTTTACTCATAGTAATTGTTTCTGAATAATGTTAATTTAAAAAGTAACTGTAATGGAATACTCCATTACACTTAAACACTTTGTATTTAAAATATGTAACGCTGTTGTTTCTATTCTATTACCCACTAATTGTGTCTGCCTATGTTTAGTCAGTTGCAGTGTTCTGTCCTATATGAGAGGTTAGCTGCATCCCCAGTAAGCAAAATCCAGGAGTGGCAAGTTAAATAGACGACTTAAGTAGTTGTTTCACCACGGTATATTTTGACAGGATATTTCCTGAGGATGCTTTATGGGAAATTGCCCCCTTGTTCAGCTAGACGGGGGCAGACATTCTAGGAGTTTCCAATTGGCCAGCACTGTTGCAGTTTGCACAGCTCTCTCCTTCACAAAGAATCTTGCTGCAGCAGCCAATTGGCCATTAACAATAGCTCTTCACTCACTGCTTCTATATGAAGCACAGGGTATTTTTTCCTTCTTTCACTGGTTTGCAATTGCTCTTGCCTCACCCCACTTTGTCAGGCAGCCGACTTTCTGATTGAGTTAGGAAAGAATTAAAAAAAAAAAAAAACTTAACATTAATTATTTTTTTATGGTACAAATACACACACTCTCTCTCTCTCACACGCACACACACACACACACACACTTGAATAAGGGGGTGTCAATTCATATTCAATTCAAATATTACATATCACTCTCACAACAAGCAGTCTGCTTATTTATGGATATTTACAATTATTTGAATGCTTCCTTCCTTTATTTCTGGTACTTTTTAAATGGGCTACTTTTCTTGCACTGTGAGTCCCTGTAAAGCCACAGGAACCATAAATACCTGGATGAACTGTAGAAATCAGCATTAGTATTTTTGTCATTCACTGTGTCATACATGTTTGTTGTATAAAACCATCTGTATCCATGAAGCAAACGCAAACATGCATTGATTGTCGAAGAAATATTTCAACATTTTTTGCATTAAAAAGAGTTTATCCTAACTTCTCGGCATTTGTCTGATTCATATGGAACATTTTCTCATGCTTTTTTTTCTGCAGGCCTGCTGATGGGTAGTGTGATGGCCAACCTTACATTCTTTTCAGGCTTTTAGAGCTTTTGATGAAACAGTAGGGGAGAGAAGCTGGCGGTCTGGGCTGAGATGTTGGGGAAGGTAATTAGTGCAGAAATCCCACAGAAATATCTCTCATTAAACTCCAGTCAGACCGCTGGCCTTTACCGAGCTCTCTACTTACTGCCAACTATCAGGGCTTTTATGGCAGCTTTTTTTCTTCATAGTATCCATCTGTTTAATTCAAACATTCATTAAAATGTCTGTTAAGACTTTGGGGCATATACATAACTTGCTTGAAGTTCATAAAATATAGCACTTATACATCAGTATTTACTTTGTTCTTAAAAATAAAGTAGAAGCTGTCAGTGCAGCCACTCATAACTCTGACAAAACAAATGAGTGATGTTTGTTTTGCAAATGTTTTTCATCTCATGCTGTAGTGGAATTCACGGGCTATTTTTGTCAGTCAGACTTTTACTTGGCAAGATATAACAACAAGTTGCTGAGATATATAGCGATAATTGGGAAGACATTCAAACCTGAGACTGTTGATCAGTATTGGTTTGCATCTGGACATAGAATTATTATAGTCATAACTTATGTCTGTGGGCTTCTGGACAGGTCAGACCAGGATTTACCACCTGGCTGTTGATGAACCTTATCACATTACCTCGCTGTACAAGTTGCAGGTCCACATGTTTTTGTTTATTAAAGTCACATTTTATCATCATCATTTACCGTAATTATAACCAGTCCTCAACCACAGCGATGTCAAATGATTTGTAATGGTTAAAAATGAAGAAGGAAATGACGAGGAAGAAGTTGCCCTGTGTATCAGCATCAAACACCGAGGTGCATGACAAAAAGGCAAAATGTGAATTGATTTCCTGCAAATTGCAACATGTTGACCATGACACAGCAATGGCATTTTAGAGCTAAACAGTACAAGTTTATATCAAGAAATAGGCAAAGTAACAGAATCTTTAATTAATTAATAGTTTGAGCTGTGTTTTGCAGCAGGGCTTCTGCTTCTTCAATGCTAGAAATACAGACAGCACCACTCTGTCATTGCAACACATAATGTGGTCAGAGGCAACATTACATCTATAGAGATGATAACTGTCAGAATCATAAAGTAAAATGAGCTCAACTAGACTAAAAACTCTGTAGAGCTACAGTGTTTTGTGTATATTCGATGTCAGGACCCCTTACGCATCAAACATAGGAATTTTATTTATTGTAAGTTAATCTTTTGTGCTTGCAGTCTGTAGTGTGATTGCTAAGTATGTACTGTTCGCTATTAATTCCATTGTATTTTCTGTCTTTTTGCATGCAAATGAAAAAAACAAACATTTGAAAGCATTATTGAATATACCCGTCAACTCAGGTCAATTTTATTTGTATAACCCTAAATCTCAAATCATGGATTTGCTTCTATGGGCTTTACAGTTTGATAAAAAGCAACACAACATCACCTGTCCTTAGACCCTCACATCGTACAAGGAAGAGCAAAAAAAAAAACTTGGTGTGATATTAATAAGAATAACAGAAATATACTGAGTTGTGGAGGATGAGGTGACAGGATCCATTTCAGCTTCCAGGTGCCACCAGGACAGAGCCAGACCCTCCAACAAGGCTCTTTGCTGCAATGCAGCATGGCTGTAAATAAGAAAACACAGGGCAGGATTCTGGGAACAAGACAGACTTAATGGTACATCATTGGGTCATGGGTGTTACACATGGAAGAAAGAAAGAGAAGCTCGGAATGAAATCTTGGCAGTCTAAACTTATCACAGCCAGGAGCCTGGTAGTTGAAATGTCCCGTTTTATATTTAAAATTCTGGCAACCTCTAGTAAGTTGTATTTTAGGAATGCAGTGTTCTCTACGGATAATACAGTATGAGATCTTTAAGATAGGATGGAGCCCAACCATTAAGAGCTCTGTAGGTGAGGACTAGAATTTTGAATTCTATTCTTGATTTCACAGGAAGCTAGTGCAGAGAGGCTAATACTGGTGAAATATGATCCCTTCTTCTACTTCCTGTTAATGTACACAATGCACAATGCCTTCATGTGCTGTTAAAACATGAAATGAAAACAAAAAAGGGCAACTAGGGGTACGGCAGACATGAGGAGGACATGCAAACTTCACATAGAAAGGTCCCAGTTTAAGTTTTTGAACCTGCAATCTCTTTGCTGTGAGGCGACAGCACTACCCACTGTACCACCGTGCTGTCGGTGCAGCACCCTGCTGGAGACTATCTTATCTCCTTCCTGCATGGTGAGCGCATCTCAGTGGAGGATTGAGTTGAGGGTTGAGTATGCACTCAAGGACAACGAGGGCCCAGGTAACTGTTCCCCTAACTGCCTTTTTGTGTGTGGAAACGTTCCTCAGGCCTGACCTGCCAACCTAGTGTCACCCAAACCCTCAAGGTCCTGTGTCAACATTTCTGGTGGCCATCCATCACCTGGGACACACACCTATTTGTTGCTGTCTGTGGCTAGGCTTCCTCCAGCCTACTAAACCCCCTCCTGGTCCCCTACTGCCTGTAATCTCACATCACAGTAGACTTTGTCACTGTCCTGCCTCCCTCTTGCAGTGATACCACCATCCTCACCATTATCCATCATTTCTCTAAGTGTGTACACTGCCCATCTGCCCAAGTTCTTCTTGGCCTTGGAGACCGCTGATTCTTTAGTTCAGCATGTCTTCTGCCTCCATGGTATCCCGGAGGACATTGTTTCAGATCGGGGCCTTCAGTTCTTGCCCCAGGTGTGAAAGGCATTCTGTGAGGTGCTGGGGCATGGCCAGCCTGTCTTCTGGATATCACCCCCAGTTCAAAGGCCAAATGGAGCAGGCCAATCAGGACCTGGCTTGTGTTCACGACAGCCAGCTTCCTGGAGCCACCAGTTGCCCTGGATTGAATATGTGCACAACTCCCTTTCCTGTTCAGGTACTAGTATGTCCCTATTCATGGTTATGTGTGGTTTAAAATCACCTTTCCATCTCTTTTTTTCCATCTCAGTAGTAGGAAGTAGCCGTGCCACTGGTGCAGTTCCACCTTCAACAGGGCTGCAGGATATGAAGAGAGGCCCAGCCGCATTTCTGAGGAACGCTGCCGGCAGGCAGACCGTTACTGCATCCTGGCTCCAGTCTACCAACCGGGTCAGATGGTGTGGCTCACTGCCAAGGATCTCCCTTTACAAGTTCACTCCAAGAAGCTAGTTGGTTCATCACCCAATTTCCCATCAACAGAATTATCAACCCCTTTGCGGTCCAGCTCAGGCTGCCTCCTTCAGTCAGGATACACCCTACCTACTCCCTGTTCAAACCAGTCTTTGTCAGACGGATACTGGACGTCTGTTGCCGGCGTTCCAGGTTCTGGTTGACTGGGAGGGCTATGGGCCAAAGGAACAGCAGTGGGTCCATCGTGACCTCATTCTGGATCCTACATTCATTGATGGGTTTTACAGGACACATCTGGGCAAGCCCGGTGGGATGCCTGGAGGTGCCATCGGGGTCTACTATGGCAACCTTGCGACTTCCTGAGCTCTGTGTATCCTGCCTGTGTCTGTCTCCTCCCATTGTGCTCCCTCCTCTGTGTGTGTGTTTCTCCCTAGGCAAAAGGCAGGCCACACCTGCCTACAATCAGTTTGTTACCTGCAGTATTTTACACTGGCTCTCCAACCACTAGATGCCAGATTGTTGTTCATCAACCACATGGTAAACCCATGGCTCACTTACTGGACCCTGCCTCAGCACCCTGCTCCCTGATGCCACAAATAAAATCTTTTTTCACAACTCTTGTGTGCGTCACTGTGTCCGCTCTAGAGTCCAGTTTTATAGTTTCGTAACACTACCACATCAAATATCTGTCTTTAAAGCTGAAGTAAATTAAATATAAGTGAAGTGTATAGAAGCAAATCACTAAAATTGACAATTGCACAACTGATTTAACAAAAGTTTGTAAGCAGCAAACACCACAACTGCTATGTGATTGGAAGTTTACCTTCTTCAAAGTAAAAGTACAGCATCAGAAGTTCTGTAGACTTCAAAATATTTTTTTTCACACATACAACCTCACAGTTGAGATACAGCGGTCTATAGTAAGAGAACACACAAGTGACTTGTGACTGACCCACATTCTCTCACTGACCCATTCAGATCAACTGCCAACACAAGTTAAATCCATGTCACTGTGTCAGTCTCATCTCTTCAGCTTCAGTCCCTCCTTTTTTTTAGCATCCTGTCTGAGCCCAGATACCCTGTATGATCATTAGTAAATTACTGAACTCCTTAGATGTTGTCCACTTACACATATACCCACACACAGACACACAGTTGTCAGTATCAACCTTCCATAGCATGAAAGCCTCACACACATACTAATCCCTGTCGGCGGCCTCTTTGTTTTCAGCGTCATCTAACTTCTTTACAGGTGACTGAGTGACCCCTGCCTGGAGATTAACTAATTTCTTTAACAACTCTGAGCAGTGTGTCACATTTACTACTGTCTCTGGCTTTAGACATGCTGGAAAACCAGGGAACTGAGCTCATGTGTGTATGTGTATGTGTGTACTGGAAATCAGTGTTATCATCTGGCTTTTATTGGGCTACTATCAGATAAAATCATTTTACAGTACAAGAGACACTGTAATAAGAAGCTTGATGAGAAGAATGAATCTCAGGCTTCAAGGCTTTTTGAGAGTGAGATGATCAGTAATGTCCACTGTGTGCTAAGTACAGAGCTGGAGTTAGATAAAAGGGGAGCATAAGCCTCATGATGGGTGGCTGTCTTGGTCTGTGGCTCTCCCATTACCCTTACGCCAACCTCACCCACCCCTTGCCTTAGCAATAACCACTGACGGAACATAAGACTAAAGGAACATAGGGTGACCATGGTAAAATATAGCGGTAGAAGTTAATAAAACTCACTAATTAACATGCTGTATTTTGTTTGTTTATTCATTACACCTCTCTTAAAGGGATAGTTTGGTATTTTGGACATCTAGGCCCCATTCCCCATGTTCCTGGCATCCTGAATATAATGGAAGTTCACAGGGCAGATTTTCAGTAGCTCTTTCTCAAACTGGGAGTGCACCAGGAAGCTTGTGGTTTAATCTCATTTGTTGTCAATATGTTGTCCTGCAATTGATGCATTTTAACGGAATCTAAACCGGAGCTAGATTTGTTCCTGGGTTATTTTGAAGACCCAAGTATGGCTCAAGTAAACTTAAACCATGCTACAACGTTCATTTCCAAGCCTTCCAAATCAAGAAAAAAACAACTGAAATGGCATATACTATGCTGTACACATTGAACTTCCTACCAGTGTTCAGTTTTTCACAACGTTAAATAATGCATTCTACTAGGATTCAAATCTGCCAGACAAGGAGAAAACCCACCCAGGCCATGTTACTTCATGTTTGGCCAAGTGAAGGTGAGTTGGACTGTTACATAGGCTTAATAGATAAATTGCACATTGGGTGATATATGGACACGCACTGAGATGAAGACAGACATGTAAGTACAGTTATTGTAAGAAAAAAGCTACAATTTATGATGAACGTGTGGATCTCAATCAGTTTTGAAATTGTGTTGATAGACCAGGTAAAAGTAGTAAGCACTGTATAGTAAGCACTGCACTATAACAGTAAGCACTGTTATATGTGTTGATAAATAAATTACTTAGGGCCAGATTCTGTTCTGGTAAATGACAGTACTGGCATTTCCTGAGTGTCTGTGAACATATCTTGTAGTAAGACAACTATGGCCCACAGTAACCTGTGTTAGCGTGAGGGATAAAGTAGCAGCTAATCCGGCTAACGCCTTAGCTTGTGGTTTATGACAGATGTTACAATACTTTAGTTACGTTGGCTACATGGTCAGTGCAGGAAGAAATGGGACAGAGCTTTGGATTGAGGAACATGTAACAAAAGTGCCTAAATAAAGTGTTGCTGCAGGATAGTGCTGTGATGCGTAAGTCTATGGGATTTTAACTTTTAATGATAATAATGATGTTTAGAATATCCAAAAAATTCTACAAAAATCATGCGCACCTATATCCGTAAGTTGAGGTTAATCTGACAGTCAGAGATATGTGTGCCACACTCACAGACACTCAGACACTCCTTGCTTTTATAGATAGATTATGTTCACTCACCAATCTGGGAGAAAAGTGAAAGTGATGGGATGAGGCATTTAGGTTTATAACTTGATTTCATGACTCAACAAACACTTAACAAGAGTAAGTTACTTTAACTGTGTGTCAGCTAATGTCCCTCTGTTTTCCCATGACTGCTGCTCTTTGTCAGTGAAGTACATAGTCAGAGAGATGTGGATTCGACAGGAGGTTAAAGCTACACTTGTTATGTTACTATCAGTGCATAACAAGCAAATTGGATCTCCGCAAAAGTGAATCATGTTCATGTAGAGGCTTAGTGGAGAGTGACTCAGTTGATTGACATTCACTTTAGTGGAAATGGTTTGGTGCAGGCCAGACAACTGGCTGTCTATTGGGGAACCCTGACCTCGGCCCATTCCAGTGTCCACACTCACAGACTCATAGACATTGAGGTACATTCCTGCTAAGTCCACAAGGGCTTAGGGCTGTCCCATTCAGTTTGTCAAGTGCATGAGGGGTCTTGTTTAGAAAATGTGTGCCCTTTATGGACACTTTCTATAAGTCTGCATTTCTGCAGACCTTGCCTGAAGGTATTTCCCATTCATAGATTTTTATAGATTCATAGAATTATGCTGTAAATTCATGGTTACCATAGGTCTACAGCATGGGTTACCAGGAGAACCCCTAAAGTGAACAAAAATGATGAACAAACATTAAAGAAGCAACTACAACAAACATTTTATGATGCTAACTGCTGATTAGGCTAAGTGCACACAGTTCAGAAGAAGAACTGTGTGCAGTTGTTACCATTTCAGATCTTCATCTTCATCAGATCTGATCCAAAAATGTTACTATTTTGTTGCCTTTGCTCTCTAAAAAAAGAAGACCCACAGACCCACAAGTCTACATAATAATATTGTAGTGTCACCAGGGTATAGCTGGGTAGTATGACAAACAATTGACCAAAAATGAGGGTGTGTTGGACTATTACAAAGTCTTTGTAATAGTCCATGGACATACATTGACATAAGGAGAGAAATGCAGTGAAATGCACAGTTATTGTAAGAAAAAGGATACAATTTATGTTGAAAGTGCAGATTTCAATCTACATATCAGTTTTGGAATTGTGTTGATAGTCCCAGTGAAACGGGACTTATGATAAGAGGATGCAGAGCTTAGTTTTATGCATTCTTCATATTCTAGGACATATTTGTGGTGGAGATGGTGAAGCAAATGGCTTGTTTTGCCTCCTGCGGCTACAACTTTAGCCTGAAAACATTAACAGATTATGGTTGTTTGATCTGTGGCAGATTTTTTTAAGGTGCAGTATTTCCAAACAGCCGAGGCAGCTCCTCTTTTTGTGCCTGTGACATTATCCCCATCCATGTTCTTCACCGCTCAACACACAGGCTGTGTCACACGCAGCCACGTGCAGCTTGTTTTGTACAACTATAAAACAGTCCCTCTCTCAAACAATGTCCCGCTGTGTGATATGGCGCCGCTCTGTTTAAGAAGAAATTTTAAACAGCAGATGACCAGTTGAGCCATTTTTAGCCCATAAAATGTAGATTTTATTTAAACTCACTGTCAACGCCACTATTAACAATAGCATTGATGTGTTTCATTACAGTAAATGGACTGCATTTTGTATAGTGCTTTTTTGGTCTTCAAACCTTTGGGAAAAAGTTTATTCATCCATTCACACATTTATGCACTGATGGCAATGGCTGGCATGCAAGGTGCTGACCACTCATCAGGAGACCTAATCATTTAGACACTAATGGCACAGCCATCAGAAGTATTCAGGGTTAAGTATCTTGCCCAAGGACACATGAACATGCAGATTGCATCAGGGTTAGGGTCTCTGAGCCGCATTATCCCCAGTACAGTGATAATTTAGTTTACAATTGAAAATGTTTGTGTGTTCACTATCACTTTAAAAAAAATGTCCAGACATGATGGAGTTCATTCCGACTAACTAATTATTACAATTCATACGAATAAGTTCATTGTTAAACTTTGAATATGATGGGTAATGGATTTCCAGGTTGATGTTTAGAAAATACCAAAAGTTAGCTACCTTAGATCCTGACAAATCCTGTTGAGGATATACCATACATGATTCTCATGCCATCCATCCATCCATCCATCCAGAAACCCAGACTTCTCTCTCCCCAGCCACTCCATCCAGCCCTTCAAGGGGAACCCCAAAGTGTTCCAAGGCCAGCCAAAAGACATAGTCTATCCAGCGTCTCCAGGGTCTTCCCTGGGCGGACATGCCTGTACTCCTCTCCAGGGAGGCATCCCTCCCTCCTTCTTGCGTCAATCTGCAGTAAATGAAAAAAAAAAGTCACAAAATGAAAGGGGCAAACTGAATATATGAGAAAGGTGTTTTGGAGATGTCCATGTGCATGAAACCATTAAACTTGCATCTGCAGGTTTTAACCCAAACATGATTTCATGACAAAATGAGCACCTAAATTACACTGAGCTGCCTAATTAACATAAACACATACTGAGCCTCATGCATTCTCCTACCTCGGCACGAACACATTTGGTTAGTGCCAGGAAATTACCAAACAAATGCAAAATAATAGACTTGCAGGGGAAAATTGCAACAAGACTATGTTTTTCCCAGTGCTGGCTTTGTGGTAGCAGGAAAAATAGGGTCCTTTGTTAATTATCTGTGTATGTAATTATACAGTGGCTTCATGCTGGTTCCCTCTGCTTCCAGTCTGTTTGCTAAATCAGCATCCTGGACAGACATAAGGTTAATATAGATGTTCTCATTTTGTAAAATACACCAGGAGCATGACACATCTGCCGCAGACTCATCAAACTTATCAGTACTTATCTAAATGCTTGGCTCAACTACAGACTGTACAATAGAAAACCCCCATGCACCCTCCAGTATTGCTATAAGCATATAAAGCTCGTCAACAGTTCCACAACCAGGGCAAAAACCAAATTGGTCCTCCTGGATCTGAGATTCTACTGGCCTATGGACCCTCCTCTCCAAGAGCCCCAAACAGACCTTCCCAGGGAGGCTGAGGAGTGTGACCCCCTGTGGTTAGAGCACATCCTCCAGCCCCCCCTTGTTAGAGAGAGGAATCACCACCCTAGTCTGTGAATGTTGAAAAGTCGTGTCAACCTAGATAGCCCCACAACATCCAAATCCTCAATGGAAGATGTATTGGTGGGATTGAGAAGGTCATCAAAGTATTACCTACACCAACTCACAATGTCCCAAATCGAGGTCAGTAGCAACTCCACTGAACACAATGTTGACAGTGCAATGCTTCTCTCTCCAGACCCACTGGATGGTGGTCCAGAACCTCCTCGAAGCAATTCAGAAATCATTCTCCATGGCTTCAACTCCAAGCAAGGCTGCGATCCACTTGGCACATCAGTACCGATCAGCTGCTTTGGGAGCCCCATAAGCCAAAAAGGTCCTGTAGAACTCTTTCTTTACCTTGATCCCTTGTATCCCTTACCACTAGTGTCCATCAGCGGGTTCAGGGGTTGCTGCCATGACAATGGAGATCTACTCAGACTCAGTGTTCCCCACCTCCCCTGAGAAGTGGCTTTCCCAGAAGTGTGAGTAGAAAGTCCTTCTGACAGGAGATTCAACCAAACATTCCTAGCAACCCCTCACAGAACATTTGATTCTGACTGGCTTCCTCCCCCACCTTTAGAGTCAACTCAGCACCAGATGGTGATCAATTGACAGCTTTTCCCCTCTCGTCACCCAAGTGTCTAAGACAAGTCAATTTTATTTATATACCCCAAAATCACAAATTTGCCTCAATGGTATTTACAATTTGTACAAAAGTAACACAACATTCCCTGTCCCTCATATCTTACAATGGAAAACTCCGTAAAAAACCCTTTGACAGGGAAAAAAAGGAAGAAACCTCAGGAATAGTAACAGAGAAGGGATACCTCTTTCAGGATGGACAGGTTGCAATGGATGTCTACACAGGATGGAATACAATACATTAAAACAGGCAAAGAGTTGAGTGTGACATTAATTAGAATAACAAAAATATACTGATTCATGGTGTATGTAGAGGATGAGGTAACGGAATCAATTGACCAAGATGGCTCTGCTTCTCTTCTTTCAATTGATGGAGCAAACTTGTTATTCATCTATTTATCACGACTAAAAACTTTGATTAGCTTCATCAATGGTAAATTTATCAAGTTTGATTTGTTGATTTTTTCGACAAACACACTGACCCTGTGCTGACCTGTCAGTTATCGGGTGGGGTTAGGTTCCCCCAACTGGTAGTTCTAGATACTGCAGCTATAATTTCTTGTCACTTCCTGTGGTCTGCATGAGCCACTTCCTGTTTAAACTAGCCATGTTGGGAAGTTTGTACATGTGCTCCTACTGACATTCAGTTGGAGTGGAACCAACAGTAAGTTATTGCTGTATTTATTGTTTTTGTGTAATTATTGTTATAGATGTTTAATATCATTGTGGTGTTGAATGTGACGATCAAAACACTAAAATTAAGTTCAAAGGAGATCGCTATTAAATGTGTTAATTATGCTAATTGCTAATCGTTAGCAATGCTACTTAGCTAAACTGCTGAGTCATTTAGCCTTTTGTTAAGCCTCATTTACATTATACTTTGAGTATTTTGTGTGAAACGTTCCTACTTAATACATTTTGTCATACTCACCTGTTACAAACTCAGGCAGGCTTTTTACAGCAGGGTATTTACACAGCTGTAAAACAGCCTGCCTGAGTTTGGAACCTGTAAACCTGTTAGTGCCTGTAAAGGAAAAGTAGATTGTAACCGATGTGTTGCAAGTATTATATTTCATTTTGACATTTTGTATTCTGTATATTTTGTGTTTCAGTTTTACAACGAGTTAAGATGCGGGGATATTACAGTAAAGCTCTCAAAGTGGAATCAAGCCTTGGTCTTTATTGTTGTTCGCTATGTGGATAATTTAAAGACAGCTGACTCTACCATTTTAAAATAATCCTATGCTGAAATCACAGGTAATATACACGTTATCACTATTGAAGCGGGTTTTACAAATTAATTACGAAATAATTCCCATGATATGATACCATTCCACTTTAAAATAATCTCATGCTTGTTAATAATTGTCATTTTAAGGCCAATCTACAAAACACAGTAATATTAAGAAATATTTTTGTGTGTCAATTGTACTCAAATGAAAGAAATTACTGACACATTTGAAAAATATAGTAATTCATATACATATACATACCTATGATTTAATAATATTAATAATATACTGTATATAATAATATATTTTTATTTTAAAATGGTACAGTCTACTACCCAATTAACCTGATTAAAAAATGATAGCACATTGTTGTATTTCATATTTCTGTAATAATTAGTGTTAGGTTATTCTGCAAGCTCTGCAGTTCACTTCTTGTTAAATAGGCCTACTACCTACATTAGGCTAAATGTAAAGGTGAAAGTTTCCATGCCTTGCCTATAGTCTACTGTTGGCCTGCTGTTTTTTTTCTGAATAAAACTATACTATGACTATAACTGTACTGAATAGTATCCATTTGCAGATAATAAAGACAATCGTCCAGGTTTCATTGTTAAACTGTGACATTTACAGAGTTAAAAAAAAAATAGAGCTTGCAATACAGAAGAACTCTGAAGTCTTTAGAGTGGATCTTTATATTGAGCCATTGACATTGGGTAACATGCACAAGCTGCTTCACTATGGAGGAGATGCAGGGAGTTTGTCAGCGGTTCACACCAGCCTTCAAATTCTAAGCAGACACTGGTCTTTAACGTTACTATCAATGGCTTTAATTTTAGGTTATTTAATTATATTCAAGCAAAACAACGGCCCAAACACCTGCATATTTAAAACTGAGCGAGTTCATGGAGTCTGCTTGTCTTCCCTGTAATTGCATTAGAGAGAATGCAAGATGTGATTCATATTGCCTGTGACTCATTTCTGTGAAAATAAATGATTGCTGTTAGTTTTCTTTAATATCCACAGTGAGACTGCTATTTAAATGCACAAAGAGTTTCTAAACACTTCCTAATCCAACATATTAGAATCATATAAAATAAAGGTGCAACCTCTGTGTGTTTGGAAACTCTTTCTCTGCCAAAGAACTAAGATGAATGCTGGAGAAGAATCCATTAACTCTTAAGGCCTTTCTATCATCAGTACAATATTTTTTTTCCTGAAAAACCTGACGTATCCAATCAGATCCATGTATTGTGTGATAACCCTGCTTCACCTGTGTCTACTGTGAGAAATGCAAAGTCCACCTTTGCCTGAACAAGGAGAGAAACTGTTTTCAGGCAAAATGAAGAGGTTGCAAACTAAAAAAATGAGCCAAACTAACTGAAAGGTTGCTTTTCCACCTCAACAGTTCCATTGGCAAACAATCTTGTGTTTTACATGTTTTTGTTTACTAAAAACAATAAGTTGTGAGGACTCTAAGGCCTGATGGATCAGAACATTTTTTTGTTTATGTCTGAAGGACCAATAAAGTCAGTCAGTTATTTCATGGTTCAGACTTTACAGGGTTAAGCAGCTCGGTGCACATCAAGATCAGGTTTGAGCTACTTGCTCTGGTTCATAAGAAATGCATTAAAGTAAAGAGGTTGGGTTTTAGATGGTCAAATTATTGTATATTATAGTAGTAGTAGTAGTAGCAGCAGTAGTAATTGTATAGTTGATTATAACTACACGACTACTAGTTGTAGTTTGAGTAGTAGTAGTTGTAGTAATTGTAGTAGTAGTGATTTTAATTGTTGTAGCAGCACAGTTGTAGCTGTATTTTAGTAGTAGTTTTACTTCTAGTTGGCTAATTGTTTCACATCAGTTAATCATTTCTGTTCAGCATGTGAAAAATCCTTTTTAAGAGTTCAGTTCACCTTTGTCTGCACATCAAATATTTACATGTTTATGTCTACAAAAAGTAGTATTGATATATTTACATCAAAATACTAATTTCCTAGTCCCTTCCAGCAGCTGATAGGTTATAGTCTGTGTTGGGAAGGTGACTTTTTAAATGTATTCCACTACAGATTCCTGAATACATGCTCTAAAATACATATAATTCAATTACATTATTCAACTTAAGTAATGTAATGTAAATACTTTGTATTACTTTTGGATTACTTCAAAATTGTATTATGCATTTGGCTGGGTAAGTTTAAATGTACTTATCATTGATTTGAGAATAAGCTTATTAGTCTTCAGAGAAGACAAGTTTCAAAATCATTCAAAAAATGATAAGTACTCATGCAGAAATACACTATTTAAAACAGAGTCTGAGGTCTAATGAGTACAACAAATAAAGCAAACACAAATAAAGTAATCTCATTTAAGTAATACATTTAAAAAAAAAAAAAAACAATACAGTCACACATACGGATTTTAAAGACGTAACTCAGTTGCTTGTACTCCGTTACTCCCCAATTCATTTGCTTTTTAATAGAAAACATATATAAAAGAACATTTCTTTGAAGAAGAGAGAAAATATAAAAGGTGCTGTTCCTGTAACAGCCGTGTATGTTTTTCCTGCCGGGATCCGTGAGGCACCAGTGTTTATTGAATATGTCCTCTCTTTTAATTCACAGATCGTATTTGAACATATGTTCTTTTCAAGAAGGAAAACCCTGCGCAGTTGGCGGGCTCAGCGTGGCGCTAATTACGCTCTAAATGACTTATTTACTGTGGTTTGAGAATAAATCTGGGACAAATTAAACCGTCAAATGACACGTACCAATTAAAACGTTACAGAGTAAAAATCTATTCATTTAGTTATAATATGCTGCCATTGAGGTGGACACTTTAATTGATACCAGTTTGACTCGGGCACTGATTGGTGTAATTGGTAGCATGTTTTACGCTGTGTGTGTGTGTGTGTGTGTGTGTGTGTGTGTGTGTGTGTGTGTGTGTGTGTGTGTGTGTGTGTGTGTGTGTGTGTGTGTGTGTGTGTGTGTGTGTGTGTGTGTGTGTGGGATGGGGGGGATGTTGTGGCCTCTAAATGCAGACGTCATAGTGACACTTGGATATTTCTGTCAAATGACTGAGGGAGAGTAAATTGGAGGGTACAGTAAATAGAGGGAAGTTTATAATACTAATGGCAGCAATGTTCTCTCCATTCTGCCTGAAAGAAGAAATCAGGATGAAAAACAATATCAGTCTTGGCTCCTGTCAGGTCACAGTCTCGGCACATCTCAGTCTTAAAGTGGATATGAAGCAGCCAATGAAGTTTATGTTGCAGGCTACTTTTTTGCTATTTTGCCAAGTTAATAGATGCATTTCTTGTTCTATTCATCTACTTAGGCCTGTAGCAGCAATACAGTCTGCCTTGTCTCACATTCACTCTGAAAAATCCTGTTTCCTCCTCTCCCCTCTATAAGGAAATGCCTACTCTGTTGTGATTGGCCAAGCACCGATGGAAACGCCCCTCCCCTTTAAAGAGCTGGAGTTGAATGGAGACACACACACAGTCGAGTACAAGCACATGAGAAGGAGGGGGCGGCTTCATGGATGCAGGGACGGATACTATTAACTTCTACTCCTCATTTCTGAAAGGTTTCAGCAATAGACCAGACCACAACTGATGTGGGTGGTCTTATTTCATAGTGTGTGTGTGTTAGTAGGAACATCAGAGATCTAATTATTTACCCACACACATTAAAAAAAGTGTGTTTTTTTCATTATAAGGCCTCTGGAAAAAAAGATGTTCAGTTAGATCTTGACAAAATGCTACTATTTGTGAGCTGATATACACAGATATTCATAGCCGTCATTTATGTTTTAGCCCTCAGAGATGTAAATATCTTCATTGGGGCTATTACTAGACCTAGTAACCAATGAAAATACATGATACATTATAAGTGATTCCAAAACGATTATTATGAATCAAATTCATATCAAGAACAAACCTAAAAATGTTAGATTAGTTTAACTTAAAGCATTTTAGTCATTTTAATATTATTTATTACTGCCACCATACCCTGCAAACAAACTGTGCAAATAGACATGAATTAACAGCAGCGGGTGAGAACATTATAAGACGTGAAAGTATAAAGAATACACTTGAAATCTTTTTTTTCCTGATGGAGTCATTGTGCAGTCAGTGCTTGTACACTGCTGTTCAAAAGTTTCGGGTCACCCAGGAAATTTAGTGTTAGTGTTTCATGAAAAGTCACACTTTTATTCACCACCATGAGGTATAAAATGAAGAGAAAACTTAATTCCATTAGCCTTCTGACACAATGAGCAAACACGTGCCATTACAGCAGTGATATTCAACAGTTTAGTCTATTAACATAGAAATGATTCCCATCATGTCTATGCGTCTTAGCGCTAACGTCAACTTCAGAGCCGAAAAACATGCTAGTTAGCTACCAAGCTCGTTAGCTACCATAGTTGGCTAAAGACAAAGAGTTGTTTTAAAGACCTGATGGATAAATTCCTAATTACTAATCGTACTATTACTACTACCTTTACTACTACTACTATTTATAATAATAAAATAAGAAGTGGGGGTTTGTTCTTCTGACACCCAAGGGGTCCCTGGGCTAAAAAAGGTTGAAGACCCCTGCACTACACTGATAGTTGCTGGAAATGGGCCTCTCCACACCTATGTAGATATTGCACCAAAAACCAGACATTTGCAGCTAGAATAGTCATTTACTGTATTAGCAATGTATAGAGTGCATTTCTGATAAGTTTAAAGTTATCTTCATTGAAAAAACTGTGTTTTTCTTTCAAAAATAAAGACATTTCTAAGTAACCCCAAACTTTTCAACAGTAGTGTACAGCATATGAAATGAGAATCTATGACTGGAATGAAGCAGTTGATACACTGAATTTAGGCTCTGTCCACACGATGATGGACTTGTGTAAATCCGCCATAGTTTCATGCCGATACCACCTTGGTGTTGTTGGAAAGATCGGACAATGCTGTTGCTGTGTATACCCGGCATTGTTGATACTGGTGACATCACTGTATCATGTGACCAGAAGTAGGAGCTAACAGGTGTGCCCTTCCAATGCTGCCTTCAAATGCGATCGTAGCCCCTGTAAAAGGTTTTCTATCCACTCTGGAACTCGTGTCTCTTTCGGCAGCTTTTATAAAACTATACGGGTAGATATTATACAATATTACACAATATTCATCATTTTAGAGTCCATATTTTATAAATTATCCATAATATATTGCAGCTATCATTGTCACCAATGGGTATATTTGTTGACCAACTAGAGGCTGATCCAGCAGTAAATATCCTTCTTCTCATCAGTGCCACTCATCATCACTCCTCATCTTGTTGCCATGCAGATGCAAATACTTCAAGCAACATTACGTGTGTGGACACAAAATCTTTGGAATCTGCAAAGACAAATCGTACATGCCGTTGTAGCTGGGACTAAACCTTAGACATCCCCACATATCTGTATGTATCTTTCTTACTGCTGCCCTGTTACATTCCTCACAGGGTTGTTGTTGTGGCTCTCCAACCACCTTCCCTGCGACATCGATGACTGTGGAAAGTCTGTCACGCTTTTATTGCTGCTGCCTTCATTTATAGATATCTGCTTTTCGACTATGAAATAAAAACACCCAATTATTTAAGACTCAGAATGGTAGTTGTTGGATAAACAAAGCTGTATAAACTCTACACACTCCCACACATCCTAATATTTAATCCTTCATGAAAAAGGTTTCATCTCTTAACAGATATATTTTGTGTAGTCAATAATAATACATGTTATTGTATAACATTATCAAAGCAAGCAATCACAGTGCTTCATACTGCACAGTCCTGCACAACCAATTAGCATAATGAAATATATCTGTTTTTTTTTCTACCTATGTAAATTATTTTATTTATTTTAATGTGTTGTGTAGTGTTGTGCATTCTCATCTTTTGAACGTATGAATTTTAAGATACAAATCAACCCAGTTTAACAACTGTTTTAAAAAATAAATCATTATATCTGGGGCTGATTAATTATACCATTTGAATGTTTCCTATGTACTTTCCCCTTTTCATCAGTCCATTATTACCCCCCTCTATAGAAGCAGCACTCGTGTCTTTGCAAAACAAAACAAGGCCCCGTTAAACGGTGTGTCCAGTCAATCTTTTTCATAATTTATCAGAAATTTCATTTAATCTGGGATTAATCCATCTCTGAGCATTATCCACTTGAGAGAAGGAAGCTCATCGTGGATAATTTATAAATCCCACATCTGCATCACTAGCCAAATTTGTGCCACGCTGGTGAATAGGTAACAGGTAATAGGTATTTAAATCATAGTAATCCTCACCACGTGCCAATACACAAAATTCAATAGGCCCAGTGTCTGTAATCCAGAGTAAATATTCTTGCCATAAAAAATATGGCAAGAAATTACAAGAATTTTTGAAAATGAAATCAATAAAATAAAATGAAAATAGGAAATAAATGAATATAATAAAAAAATAAGGAAATACATTTCTAAATAAATAAATGGGTGTGTGAGGGAGCAGCTCAGGGACTACTGTGATGGGTTCCTCAAAAATGTCCAAAAAAATGGGGACAACATTTTATAGAACACATTAAAACATTCTATCTTTAAACCAGTGCGAGAAAGGAGGAGCAGCAGAATCTTAGCTTTCAAGTGAGGTTGCTCATCGAGCCAGTAATGAAGCAAAAGGTTGGGTCTTTTCAACAGAAGCTTTATAAAAGCTGTCTTAAAGGCATCCGCGAAGATGACTTTTCTAAGGAATGTCTTCATAATGTCCAGAACAGGACCTGAAATACCATTAAACGCTGGATCATTTTCTGAGGAGGAACATGCCTAACACTAGAGAAGGTATGGGGCCTTGTTATAGGCAGTTAGAGCATGTTTAAATATATCAAGGTGAACTGTGACTTTTGTGTTTTTTCTCCTTTCTCTCAGCTGCATGACATGTCCTTTTTGCTTTGCTAATTCCATGAACCTTCAACAAGGGAGAGAGTCTGTTTGTCGACTCAGTGGGGCAACAGTATTTAACACAGAAGACAGTTCATAGTTGAAATGTCGACTTGACTTGTGTGGCTCATACAGCAGAAAAGTTGATCCGTCTTTTGAACTATTACTTCTTTGTTTTTGGTTTATTTAAGGGTATTTTAGTATCAAAGAGTACAATAAACCCTATACCACTTTGGATTTGCGAAATTCAAATGGTTTATGAAAGCTGAGACCTTGCACTTTACAGCAAATTTAGTGTCATTACGGTAATGTCACTTGACCCTCCAACCAATGGACGACCACTCTACCTCTGAGCTACAGCCACATATATGTAGACATATAGTGCCTTTCTAGTCATTTCGACCACTCAAAGTGCTCATTCATTCACACACATTCACACACTGATGGTGGTGGCTGACATTCAAGGTGCTGCCCACACATCAGGAAGGTAACCATTCACACACGTCACTGCAAGAGTGTGAATGGAACCCAGAGGAACAGGGAATCCAACTGATGATCCTCTGACCAGTTGGTGACTGCTCCACCTCTGAGCCACATGGCATAACAGTCAGAGACGGATCAGTTAGTTTATAAAACACTATTGATTAGTCCAGTTGTTATTAAAGTGTTATTGTGTTTGTGAATAGGTTTAGTTATGTGCTGGGTTCTAGGAAAGCTGTCCAGTAGATTTATAATCTCTGGGTTAGATTCATCTTTCTTGTTAAAGTAGATATGCGGGACTCTGTTTAGGATGACCTTATTATATCTGGTAGCACATAGTGGAATAAGTAAAAAAAAAAAAAAACTCCTCAGTATATGAATTAGTCAATCAATCAATAGTAAGATGTTGGATTAATGTAAATTCACCTAAATTTGTTTTATTTGATGTCAACCATCCAACCACCATCCAATGGACCATCTTCTGTCTGGAGGTTTACAGGGATTCTTCCCTCATCTAAAATTTTTTGAAGGCTTTCATATCTAGTTTGTTTGACAATGGATCCAAGCAAATTTGGGCAAAACATCTCTGATCTGTGTCGATAAATATCTCATGTTATTGTTTGTCACTGAATATTCACTCATGTCTACCAACCTTATCTGAAACTGTCCATCAATACTGCTAAGAAACACTCACACGTCTTGTTTCTATGGTAATGATTAACAGGATTTGCATGAAATCATCTTGCCTTTGCAAAAAATGGGAAACATTGGATATTGAAGTCAATCCCTACAATTGTTCATAATATATTTATCCCTGCGAGACCGCCTGGATTTCCAGAGTCATGATATATTTTATGCAGTGTACTTTTGTTAAACAACCTTTTATTTGAAAAAAATAATCACACACTGGTTTAGTGGTATCAAAACATCAAAAACAAAGAAACATTTCACACTCTCAATAGCTATCAGCAACATACCCTAATACAACACTCATTTTAACAGCCCCTTCCACTGGAAGATGAGTTAATTACCATCAATCAGCTTGTAGTTTATTTTCTTAGTTGCAACACTCTCGACTCTGGCTTCTTCAAGAAAAAATCTGATCAGTCCACAGCCCCTTTATAGGCCGTTAGGAGTTCATAATAACTCACATAGAAGAAGACAGGCATCTACAGGCATCATGGTTGTTATTGTAAGAACAGTTATGAATTTTGGACTGTAGTTCTGAAGAAATCCAAAAATAATCTGAAGTGGTGAGTAGTTGCTCTACACCCAATATGTGATTCATCCCTTCCTGTGGATCTATCCACACTGGGGTTGAACATACACTTAAAGGCTCCTGCTATTATATATTGTCCTGCAAGTGTTGAAAGAGTAGAATCATCTGTAGTAGTATTTAATTTTACTAGGTAAAAGTAACAAACCTTGGACTATGAGTTATCTTCCCATTTTATCTTTCTGGACATTTTCCACTAAAAATGCAACTGTGTTGAGTATGAGAATCATAAATCCTCCAGCCTGAGTAGAAAATGAAGGAGCCACCTCCTCCTAATCCTTTCATCATCTTCATCTAAAAGATGAGTTTCTTGAAGGTATACTATATATATATATATATATATATATATATATATATATATATATATATATATATATATATATATATATATATATATATATATATATATATTTTACTAAAAACATAGTCACAAAAGAAGCATGATAAACTACGATGTCCAACACAGTGAATATAACTATTCTGTTTTTCTTGCTTCTCAATCCCTTCTCAGACATCTTTATATCTCATGTCAGTGCTAATGACCAGTCTATCCACTGTTGTTTTTTTTTCTTTTTACCTCTGCTTCTATCATGTTGACAGCTATATAACACTTAAGCCCAGTATGTGTGTGTATGTCTGCCTCAGTGTGGATGGCCTCCTAATCTTTTTCACCTACATTCACCCGCCTATGACTTAGAAAGTATTAATGTTATTAGGACCTGTCTCACATATTAATTACAGCAGTGAGTGTGTCTATAGAGATCAATATGTATAGTGTGTGTTTTAGAACTGGCATTTACCACCTTGTTTCAGAACATCGTCACTTGTTGTACCACCTGTTAGCTTTAATTCCCCTTGGTTTCAAAGTAAAGGTTATTCCTTTGTGTCACCAACAGTCCTGGTGAATCACTCTATGTCAGATACCCAGCTTACGCACTTCCTACGGGGCTGGATTGGACTTTTTCCTCAGTCTCATATGCTAAGTCTGGATGAAACCACACCTATGGGTCCTTGTACTGAATCATCGCTTTAGCCTGTGCAGCCACTTTGTCCTTGTAGTTGAGAAACCTCATTATCAGCGCATTGGTGTCCCTCATGGGTCCGATCCGGTGCACCCTCTCCAACACGACTGAGGGCTGAAGATCTGTGGCATCAAGTGTGCCAGAAATCCACTTCTCTAAAAAGAAAAGTAGTAGAGTTCTGCTTCTTCTGGTCAGTTTATTAGCTTTAGGTTGTTCAAGCATGACCTGGCTTCCGAGTCCAGGAGCTTATCCTCTAGGCTTTTATTCATTGACTCCAGGGTGTGTACCATAGCCTGCATGTTAGCCACCTCATACTTTCTTCAATTCTTCAAAACTCCGCCTGTGGCCTACGTTCCGTACGGTCATTTGTCTTCTTCCTAACATTCTCTATCGTTGTCATGACTGTCAAATTTCTCGGCCAAAGGATTGTGTCCTCATGGAGCTTTTAGCAGCCAACATTGTGTCCACTTTTATGTTTTGAAGCTCCCTCTCTCCGCTCACCCTTTCCTCCACCAGGAACACAGTTGCTTGATAACTTCAGGCAAACACGGTCACTATGCTTCCAATTTTGCTGCATTTTTGTAGGAGTCATTGTACTTTAAGCAGAGCAAAGTGAGACAGGTCTTCTCAGGTGGTCGCCATAACCGAAAGAGAGAAAAAAGATAAAAGACCCCCTTTATCAATGCCAGGACAATGAGTGAGAAAAAAAAAAGTGTGTAAACATCTGCAGACCACTATGACACTTATACTGTAGCCACTGCCCTAAACACTACCCAGACCCGCCCCATGGGCAGTTCATAAACAAAACACACATGCATGCATGATCACATGCACTCATGTGCACGCAAATTCTCATGTACATGTGCAATGGCATGTACGGTACTCAGATTATCCATGGCTCTTACAACTTTGCTTCATTATTTGGGGATATGAAAGAAGTTCCAGGGAAAACACTCCTCAGTTAGGTCAGTTACTGGAGCCAGAGTGACTAAGGAATCGTTGCTGTGAATAAAAAATACTTTTGATGATAAACATTAAAAAAACAACATCATTTTATTACTACTTTGAGCAACACAGACATGATAATATCCCGTTATCTTCCATTGCACTGAGCTGGAGGCTGAAAATGGGTGGAGGAATGATTTCATTTTGTACAAGTTATCTTACAATGACTCACTCTGATGATGAGTGTTGGAGGTAAACACTACCACTTTCCATTTCCTACTGTTGTCTTAGGCAGATCTAAGTCACACTTTTAGTGAGTAAGATTTCTTAGGGGTAGATAAACACTGAAACAGTCATGGTCATGCAGTAAATGCCAGGGTGTGTTTTGCCCGGGTTAGGTCTGAGCTGGTAGCTTGGGTATGCCAGTGGGCCTGACAGGCCTCCTCCGGGCTCTCTCTAATATGTGCTAATTGCATTCCATCTTTGCTGGTCTGTAGCCAGAGGGAATGTGGCTGTTATTACGGCGGAGCCCTGGAACCACGGGCCATCAGCAAATTCTTCTGCACTCAGTCAAAATACGCCTCTTGCAACCACAAAGGTGTGAGGAGGCTGCCTGACACTTAGTTTAAGAGGGAAGATGGAAGCGTGTGTGTGCACAGGGTTCAGGATGAACTTAAATAAGGAGTGACACATCAACAAATAGTAGCTGTAGAAAGTAGCAGTGTTTCACAGTTGTAAGCTAATGGAATTCTAAACCCGTCTCCAAGGTGTTTCATTTAGTCAGGGGTTTTAACTCTATGCCCGTTTCTCTTGTTGAGAGCATATTCAATATGCTAAATCAATACGTTTGTGTAGGGGACTTCCTGGTTTATGTACTAGTTTTATACAGGGTTCTGGGTCCTTTAATGACCTTGAGTACATTTCTGAAGTAATTGTGAAGTGAATAGAGTTTATGTGTCCAATTTCCAGGTTGTCGTTTAGTATTGTGCACATATCTATTGCAGCCTGTCCATCCTGGAAGAGGGAAACCGCCTCTCTTCCTCTTCCTGAGGTTTCTTCCTCTTTTTTTCCCAGTTAATGTTTTATTTTATTTTTTCCTTGTATGATGTGGGGGTCTAAAGACAGAGGGTGTTGTGTTGCTGTAGATAATGGAAAGTCCATTAAGGCGAATCTGGGTTTTGTGATTTCGGTCTATACAAATAAAACTTGACTTGACTTCCCAGCTGCCACTGATTTGGGGAGTCAGTGGCAAATTGGTGCCAACCATAATGCTGAAAGAAACAAAACCATCTGGACCCAAACTCAGCAAATACTGCCACTTCAATCAAAGCCCAAGGATGCTCCTGTGCAAGAGCCAATGTGAAGTGTGGCATTGTGTGTGTCTGCACCGGAGACCCCAGAGATATTCAAGGATTGAACTTGCACTTGAAGACAGAGACACATAAGTAGTGTGTGTGTGTGTGTGTGTGTGTGTGTGTGTGTGTGTGTGTGTGTGTGTGTGTGTGTGTGTGTGTGTGTGTGTGTGTGTGTGTTAGAGAAGAGCAGAGGTGGTGTATAACCCAACTATATGTCTCCTCAGGTGGTGAGGGTGTACATTTATCCCCAGGACAGTATCTGCCATGTGCCACCCTCCACCCTCCTCATTATCCCACTTCACAGAGACCTGCACCTTGTTAAGTTTAATCTTAAAATATTTTTTCTCTGTAAAAGCTGTAATAGTTGTCATCTGAGGCAATAAAATAATGACATAATAAGTCTGTTGTATTGTATTTGTCTTATAATTCCTATGTGACATATTTCCATTGGGAGAATAGAGATATGTTGAAATTAAAAGGTCATGATGTTTCTTTATGTGTTTTCATCTACTGGTTTGGAGCAAATCTGAAGTCTAATAAACAGTAGTAAGGGTAAAAGTGATAAGTGATGAAGAGAGTTCTTCAGGATATGTTTCAATTGGGCAAGTTGCAACTGTTTGTTCAGCTTTATCAGCCATGATTCATGCTTTTCTGGGAATTATCAATCATGTAAATGTTCACTACTTCAGAACTTCAACAAAGCTGTCCAAGTCCATGACATTTAGCTCATTAATTCTTTGTGAAAAATCAATCTATCTGACTTTTCTAATGAGATACTTCAAAATGCAATACAATATGTTGACGTAAAACATGCCAAGCAAAAAGAGCTACTGAAGATGTCCATGAGACATGCTTTCATTTTAGAGTGGATCCTGAGTTGTTGTTTTTTTTGAAGTGGATATTTGTGTCTTTTGTTAGTAGCTTTTGTTTTCGAAATGAACGTCAGAAAACAAATTTTTGTTTTGAAGTTTTGGGCCCAAACACAGTAACACAATATGTCTGGAGACTGGCTCCATGGAAATCACAGAGCAGAGAAAACAGTATGACAACAGAAAGAGGAGAGACATGGACCAGGAGCATTTTGTGGAAAAACAGAAATGAGTTTGTCTGTCTCGGGTTCTCTGTTAGCTTTTCCACTGTCCAACCCACTGGTCATTGTGTAAGAGTGCAATGAGGACAGGAACCTTGGAACCCTGCCAGCTGAAGACAGAGGAGGATACACTATATTAAAGTAAAACACCAGCTCCCACACGGTATAGATGAAGAAAAAGGCTCTCACCCAGTGAAAAGTTAGCAGTGTTAATATCGGTGGGAACCGCTCCCCCACCTGAGGAGTCATTTCTTAACTGGTCTGTGGTCAGCGGGATATTGTGAAGGCCTCTCATTCTGTGTGTGTGTGTGTTGGGAGGGGATTGGGGGGTGGGGGGGATGGGTATGCGTGCCCTTGTGAACACACTGAAGGGAAGCTGGCTGTGTTGGTGCCCGTCTCCCTGTATCTGTCTTCCCAGCAGCTCATTGTGAGTGAGGAAGAAAATTAACTCTTATCCTTCCTGTCTCTCCTCAGCTCATTTATCTGCTTCCCAGTATTGTTTGCTGCCATACAGCAGATGAGTAGCACACTCACATGAGCCGAATATAGTCATTGTGTTGTAGGCTAGTGGTGGAAAGCTAAAACTCTATAAACGGTCTTTTGCTGGAGGTGACGCTGAGGGAATTACGTATGTTGGCCTGCTCTGGTGTCACATCCTGCTTGAGAGTCAAGCAGAATGTTGAGTTATAGCACATTTTTAAAGACCTATACATGACCAGGGGGGTGCAGTAAAACAGTGGGATCAAACGTTGTTAAATGGCTCCTCGTTCTGTAAAAGCTTGACCTGGTTTCCCAAGTGCAAAAAGTGAACAGGACGGTAAATGTGTCATTCCAACACACCTGTGTTCATGTGAAGCTAACAGGAGCAAAAAGATCACAATGTACAGGAAGGTCACTCACACAGACCAGGACTAGTAACAACATCAAAGAATCGAGGACCACCCACACAGAGTGCAACATGCGTCAGTTAGGAGAAGGAGGAGGAGGACAGAGAGAGGGAGGTGCACCGGGACCAGGGGGTCGCTAGTTGAAGATTAGAATCTTGCCACCATGTCAGACCAAAGTGTGATGACAACTTATCCAGTCAGACGCCCTTATGTGGCTGAACAGTTAGAACATGTCGTCACAAGAAGTTAGCACTTACCACAAACCATTCAAAGTCTATTGTCTCTCCTCTGGACACCACAAAGACAATGCTACAAGAATCCCCCTGCTCAAAGCAACAGTTACACAAAACATGTTCAGAGGTGTCTGAAAAGTTCAATTTTAAAGATGTGTTCTTTAAGTCCTTTAAAAATGTTTTTTCTTATGTTAATATGTTCTAAAATTCCTTCACTAGAATATGACATGTCACTAGAAAGCTGTTTTTACATTCCTCTATTGAAGGAGGAGGATTGCATGAACCGGTTTATGCAACCGGGAGTCCAGTTAGTCACATTTCACTTTCAGAGAGGAGTATCATGGATGGTCTCCACTGAGAAAAGAGCAACAGCCTCATCACCATCAATTGTGATTATCAGAATATACAGCAGGAGATTATCCACTCCGCTTCCTCTCCGACCAGGACACTCCTGCGGAGTGTTTGACTAACTTAGCTGATAGTAAAGCTGATAGAACTAGGAGCTATAGAGGTGATACTAGAAGCAGGAAGCAGGCAGCAGTGGTTTCACCATTGGTGTGTGATGTAATGTATGATTAAACTGTCCTGGTGAGCTGGTGGCAGCCACCACCAATGTATGAATATGTGTAAATGGGTGAATGAACAACCTCTGAGAGAGATTCCTTGAGGCAAATAGGATGCAACATATTCGCTCTTCTTCTTGTCACACCTCTACAAATGGACTAGCAGAGAGACCTTTTCAGAGTTTGAAACACACTTTAAAGACCTCACAGGGACAAGGCTTCCTTCATCAGCAGCTGAACAGTTTTCTGCTGTCCCATAGAAATGTTTCACACTCAACCACAAAAGTTACTCCTGCGGTACTTCACATGAAGAAACAGTTCCTTACCAGTCTCAACCTTCTGAAACCACCCCACACTAAAGAGACTGTGCTACAAAAGCAAACAGCCCAGGTTGAGAGGCGCAAACCAAGATCAGAAGAAAGGATTTTCCACCCAGGTGATCAGGTACTTGCATGCAACTACACCAACAGCCTGAAATGGGTCCCTATTACTGTCATAGCACAGGCCCGGTGTCACATACAGTCAGAACCAGTGAGGACAGTGTTGTAGACCAACTGCTTGTCACCTGAAGGAACCTGGCCAGCAGGTCAGTTTAACTCAACCCACACACACACACACCAAGGATGCAGCTGATGCTGGAGAGCCAACTTCTTCTGGTGTTCTACCACCATATCCTCAAACTGACCTGTTTCCATCCCTGACTCCAACATCTGTTCCTGACACAGTCAGTAGGAGTATGCCGGATGGCAGTGCTACCTGCATGCACAGAGAAAACAGCAATTTTTAAAGAAAGAGATGGATATTTTAAGATGTGTATGTTATATAATAGCATGGCTGTTACGCACAGTACACAGTGTTTGGTAATTGTTTACTTCATGAACGCTTAAGTACTCAAGTTACTTCATAGTTCTGTTAATGGTACCATACTAACACCTTATGAGGTTCATGTTTGATTTAATTGTTGTATATAGGTGCAGTTTTCATTAAGTGGGGAGGAGTATGTTATATATTGGGTTGAATAATGGTCTCCTATGGGCACTGTTTCTGTACGTAAATGACATGTTACATACAACTGTTGCCAGAGGGCACTCCTGTACCAGAGTTGAGATTGAGTTAATAAATCAGTGGAAGTAGGAAGTAAGCTATGTGATTATATTGGTTTTATAGTATAAGTTGGGATAATATTTATCAAGACAAGCATTTACTGTAAAGTGGCTTGTTAACATTAGCCCCTGGAACGGCTACATTTAGAAATCAGCTGGTTTAGTTCAGAATTGTGGGGTGTGGGAACAATACACCATTGCTGGTAGGGACTTTGTGCAGTCATAGTCTATCTGATGGTAAGAAGTATCCAAACTGTTGGCTGACTGCAGTTGAAAGCCCAAGGACATCTCAATACAGAACACTTTAAGTTGTCTAAAGGCACCTTTAACAGAAGTGACAGCTGAGTAACACAAGTAGTAGTTTAAAGTTAAGACAATTATAGACCTAATTACTTTCGCTTTTGAGTGACTTGTTAAGAAACGTGATTCCTTTTTTTCAAGAGGAATACTTTGTTAATGGCATTTTTCAAGTAACTTGCCCAACTGCTCATAATGTGGGATATTTCCAAGTAGTCATTGAAACCATCAGGGAGACTGTTGGAGCCATGAAGGTTTGTTTGCTGGTAACTGGAACGGTGACACTCCATGTGTACTGATTAGGCTTCAGGAAATTACAGACCTTGTGTCTAGACTACAAAGTACTGGCTCCGTGATACACTGTGGTGCTGTTCAGTTCAAGATTTGTATTTACAAGATGAACAAGTTGTTTAAATTGTTTAACTTCTACATTCTCTATAAAGATTCATGTAATAACTGTCTTTCCTTTGTTGGCTGCTGTGGATCTACTTCATTTTAGCTGTGAATGCAGTCAGCTGTTTTTGTCCTCGACATCTCAGCACCTGCTAGCCCAGTGGGCGCAACAGCATGGAGCCGGAGCTCAGTGGTGACTGCACTGTTATTCTGCACTGAAAGGATTCACCTTACTGTTATTATTGTCATATAAGAGCCCCCTTCTGCAAGCTGCTGGGAGGGAGATAACAAAGCTCTCAGGCGGGGTGGATGTCTCTCTCTCCATCAATAAACAGTGACTGATCTTTGTTGGACATGACTGTTTGAGCAGATGTGTCAAGGCAAATAAATAGGAGGGAGAGTCCATTAAATCCAGATTTTCTCTGTGAAGGAGAGAGCAGCAACAGGTGCTGGACTACAAAGCAGGAAATGTATTTTTGTCATGTTTGAATGTGTGTTAATATCACAGGTGTTAAGTACTTAACTCAAGTAGTGTACTAAAGAATAGTTTTGAGGTAGCTGAGTTTTTCCAGTTTCCAACTGCTCCTATTCTCAACATGCTTTATAAGGGGACTTACTGCACTGTCTACATGCTAAAAGATCATGCTATTGTTTTATAACATGGATCTTATTTTCTATTTTCAATCTTATTTTCTACTCACCAAAGTAATTGCTCTGATATAAACACACAGCCAACAACAATCCAGCAGTTCATCCAGATGATCTAGAATGATATAATCCTTCATTTCACAGGAAAATGGCACTCAATAGGTACAAAATGTAAGTAGGTCAAAGTTAAGCAGGAAGTCTGTAACTGAGATGGTGTGAGATAAGTCCTTTTATCTAGTGGTGTATTTACCTTAAATATGACATAGAACTTCCTCAGGACGAATTTAAGAACAAACATACATTTATTTATGTTTGAATTTAAGAACAAACAAGAAATTGGTGAATCGTGCCCACATTTCTGTATTTTTAAATAATATTCTTCATACTAGTATGGTGCCTACTACTCTGCATTATTACACCAATGTGTGAATGATGAGACCAAAGCACCCTTGACAAAAGGAAGAGGTAAGCATACAGGGTTGGACCCTTCAAACCCTCTCTACCATCCATATTATGAGTATTATTATCATCATTTTGTCCAATGTTCAGTCACTCCAGAATAAAGTGAATGTACACCAAAATGCCAGGTGGAAGAGGAACATCATAGGAGCCTGAATCATCACTGTGACCGAGACCTGGTTGAACGAGGCAGTCCAAGACCCTGAGGTACGGCTGCACAACTTCACCATCCTCAGGGTGGTATAATAACATCGGGATCCAAAGCAAGGTCTGTAGTCCAAACCCAGAGCTGAGCGTATTCTTTGGACGCTTTCATCTTCTAAGAGAGTATCCCACTGTTGCCAAGTCAGTTTATTTATAGAGCACATTTAAAATCAACGGACAACGTGAAAAGTGCTTTAGTGACATGCAACAAAGACTGCAAACTCAGAGCACCCTCTTTGATTCCCCCATCTGCTGCTGCTGTATCTAAGTTAGGCCCAAGTTTCCTCTTCCTTTCTGTTCCCCTTGCTGTTTTCAAATCGCTAACAGGAATAAATTCACATGCATAACACATACTGGCTCCATAAAAATTTCTGTCATGGTTAATAAAACACTATTAGTTTACCGTTTGTTACTTTATACCTAAACCTATAAAAAACTAAGTGGAATTAACTATGTTTGATAGAGTTCTGCTGTAAAACAAATACATTCATAAAACATGTTGCATCACTTATTATACACTGAGACCATTGACCAGAAACATAGGATACCCTGTAATGCAACTATACAGTATATAATAGCATTTACTTTGTTACTGAATGGACTGCATTTGTATAGCACCTTTCTAGTCTTCCGATCACTCAAACTGCTTTACACTACAAGTGGACATTCGGCCATTCAAACACATGTATACATCAATGGCGGTGGGTGCCATACATCAGGAGTAGCTCATCTTGTGTTTTTGTGTAGAAATAGTGCAGACCGTTGGGTGTCAAGCAAAAGGAGAGGCTCCAGCAGGCAACTGACTCACCAGCACCTTCCTGTAGCATTGTGCAGGTTTATGATGAGGCGTGGGTGTTTTACCTGTGCTATCTCTCTGTTCCACAGCTTCCTGGTCCCTCTCTTTCACTTTCACACTCATCTGTCTGTGTGGAGCTGTATTTAACTTCTGTGTTTTTCAAACACCCGCCTTTCGCTATCTTGCCCAAGGACATGTTGACATGCAAACCAAATGAGCAGATTTTCATGGCAAACCATCCAATAGTTGAGATGTTTTACTCAAAACCACACACATCAACCTCATGGCACTAGAGGAAAACTCAAGGTAGCACCGGAGTCATTAGGAAACTTGCATGTTTGTACAAAACAGTTTGCCAATTCATTAAATTCAGTAAATGTTGAGACGTTTCACTGATTAAGGAGCGACTTTGACCAGCTTGTGGTGCTAGAGGGAAAGTGAGTGAATGAACAGAGACCAGAGGAATTTATCCTCTGGGAATCCTTCTGTACAAAATTCCATCCATCCATCCAAGAATTTTATTTTGGAGTAAATTGGTGGACAAAACAATTGACCGACCAACAGACATTACCATGCAGAGCCAGGCTGATAGAGAGGCTAAAAGAACAATCCATTTAGGTATGATTGCATACCTCTGAGTCCTGTATAAATCAAAGGCTAATCTTCCTTTGCAGTGATTCAAGTGGAGATCTGAACAATCTGTGTTGTGACAAATGTAAGCAGATGTCTGTGCTGGGAACTCACCTCACTAGTGAACTGTGTTGTGCAGACATCCCTATACAAGTTTAGGATATGTTACTGGAGAGTTGTGGTCACACATGTATGCAATGCATGCAAACATAGACCACATCCACTACTACTGCTGTCTACTTTTAGTTTGGTGTCCTGACACTTACTCTCACTTACTACTCTAATATGCAGGATTACAGAAAGTGTATATGTATGTGGTTTGTGTAGCCATTATAATGGTCTGCACTGCAGCATAAAACAGGAACAGTGATATTTATATATTCTGCTTCAGTTTCTATAAGGCACTGTTTTTCAGGCCTTTTATGCTATGCTATTTTCTTAGATCATATATTTTCCCCATTATCATGCTTTGTCCAACAACTACTTTTTAAAGATACCACAGGGATCTTTAAACATAGGGTAAAACATTTTAACTACCACGATAGGCTTGTGACCTGTCTGGGGTGTATCCCTGCCTTTTCACCCACAGTACCCTGGGATTGGCTCCAGCAGACCCCCGTGACTCCAGTGAGGAATAAGCTGACATAGAAATGATTGACAGTCTAACTAGTGGCATGTTTCCCCTGGATGGTGTTTGCTTTTATACATTTCAATGACAATCTGTTACCTGGTACTACTTTTGGTGTCCCCTACTTCAGGGTTCCTTGTTACTAAGCTGTTACTTTATTGTGACATAACCAGGCTGCTGGCCAGTGATTGGCCAGAGATTTAGGTCACAGGATGAGCCTGACACTCAGCATCTTTAAATACTAGCATCAAAGTTCAGTCAACCCTAGTGATTGATTTTTGAATTACTTAATTCATTAATTAAGGAAGGAACAGTGCGCAAGATACTGATATATGATGTTTCAATATGAAAATTATCCAATATATAACTTAATATGCACTAGTTTGCATACATTTCCAGAAATCTGAACATTGGAAAAGCCGGGGTTAAATGATTTTCTCATCATGGTAACATTTTAGAGTCCAAGGATTTTACAGAGTAAATTGCCCAATTTTTTTATTACTCAAACAATCAGGAAATCCTGACAGTAAAAAAAAGATCCATTTTCATCATCTTTTTAAAATTAAAATATTATATAAATCAGGCTATGAATGATATATGTGGCTTGACGGAAATTGACACCAACATATGAGATTTCAGGATGAGCTTTGTACTTTCATGTTTTTAAGACAAGGGATATTAGCAGGGATCCAAGTTGTGCAGGAGAAAGGAGTGTTCCAATGACATCTAAGGGAGGGGGTCACTCTCAAATAGAGTCCAGAGTTAGCATGGTGTCATGTCCATCCTGGTTTTATTGCCAGTGTTGCGCATAGGGACGGGGAGCTTGGGAACCGCTGACCACCTTTGTTCTCTGCCATTGTTCGTCTTCAGGATGTCCTTCAGGAATGTTACACAGGAGGTCAGAAGAGCAGCTTGCTGTATAACTGTCTGGAAAGAAGCCAGCAGGGCCCTGTTCGTCTGATGTTCTTGGAAGATTAACAACATAACAGGCCACTTTTATTCCACTGGGATACACACTGTGGATGTGCTGGGTGTGTTTGTTCGTAGATATGACGTTCCATCATAAGTCCTCACATGGGACGGCAATTCCCACGTACAGTTATGCTACCTACGACACCGATTCACTGATGGCTACCACGCTGGGTGCCAACTGGATCTAATATTCAAATCATTTAGATATTTTCACACACAAAATTTGGGATTTGGTATTTTGTCCAAGGACATTTCAACATGTTGACTGGAGTAATCAATCTTCTGATTAATGTACAAATACAGACCATATACCATAATAATAAGTACCAAAATATGTTTTTTGCAATACTAATATCTTTCTGCTTTTGCAGCTGCTTCTGGCTGACTGGATATGTGTGTGGCCAGTTTGTCCTCTGCGATCTTCACAGCATTTAAGTCAGGAAGCTGTTGAAACCAGTCATAAATTATGCTGCTGGTCCCAACAGCCTTTTTTTATTAGAGAGTATCAAAGTACGATCTTTTTCATTATAAAAATAAAACTGTTTATAAAAGAAAGACAATGCACACTGTAGCTAATGGACAATGTTCAAGGTAAATCATTCAGAGACAAAGCACATTTATTTGTAGAAACAGGTTTTATTAGAAGAGCAATTTTTGGACCGTGGATGTTTATGGATTTCCTGCGTGGATAGGCCTCTCAGACAATAGGCTCCCCCCATATAGTTAAAAGTCCAAATTACTACCTATGATGGTTGGAAACATCTGTCCCCAGTGTGGTTTCCTCTGCTCTCTGTTCCCTGTTAATGAAGCCTGTCTACACTGAACTCTGCAACGACGGAGAAAAGAGGGCACCATTTGATCATTTGGGTTTGTGTGTGTTTGTGTGCAAAGGGAGTTGGGAGGGCAATTACATGAAGAAGCAATCCATGACGGCATTTACTGTTCTCATAAGCAAGGCATAGAGGAGTACTGAATGTGACCAGGCAACCCAAAGAATGTCAACAAACACTCATGGCATGCTTACATCTTTGTGCACACACACACACACACACACACAAACTCACACACACCAACACACATTTCCATTAATGCACAGGTATCTGTGTGTCCTCTTGCTACTGCTCTTTATTTCTCAGTCTGCGCTGAGGCAGCTTGATCAGCTTTTTGCTGTATCATCATCCAGTCTGAGGGTAATAATTATCTCAGTACATGGATGTCAGTGCAAACATCAATTCCTCCTCACGTGCCTGTGTTGTGGCCAAATCTCTAATCTTCAGTCCTAAGTGGCACTTAAATCACTGAGATAATTACTATCATCTCCTTCAGGCTTTATGCTGCATTTAAGAGCTGGGACTACAATAACAGACATTATGACAAGCTGAGATTCTGTTTTTCACTTCAAACCAAAACCAGATTCATAGTAAGCCAGTTGGAGGATGGAGTTCGGAAAGTTCTACATACTGAAATTTGAATTACAATTTCAGAAGTTTGTCATTTTGTTGACAGCAAAATGGCAAAATGAGTTAATAACCTTTATTTTTTTTTGTAGGATTACAATATAGTATAGGAACCCCTGCAGAACATGTTACTGTAATTTGCTACATTTGCAGACTCGTCAGCTTCCATATTAAATAGATGACGATTTTATCTGTTGAAAGGCACAATATGTATTTTTTTATGGATTAAAATGTCTATTAAAAATTTGCTTTGGAGATGAAGAGAAGACATCTGCAGATAATCCATCTCCCAGTAAAATCTGGAACGTCTGGATCTTAAACTATTTGAAGCTGATTTTAAGAGCAGCCCCGCATGCTGCCACATCCAGACGTCCGCCAAAAAAGTATAAAACGAACACAGATTGTTCTAACATGAAACTGCTTTATTCAGTGTGTTTACTGGTTTTAATCACCGAGTCTGTTTGCTTTGGAGAGTGAGAGCTCTGAGGATAATTCGGCTCCCGGTAAAAACCCTTGACTGTCTGGATGAAAATTAGACTGAATCATGAAGCTTTAATGGCAACTAAAGGCTAAAGATGTTTCCCTTTCGTCTTTTTTAATTTTTCCCAAAGGCATTTTGACCCATTTGGGGGAAACATTTAGGAAACCTATACAAACAATTGTCCTATACAGCTGTATAGTATTCCCTTTCAGAATAACTAAGATGCAAGCAAGAGAAGCAAGAAGCCATGTTAGCCACATGGAAACAGCCCTTTATGCACACAGGCAATTTGGAATTTCCAATTAGCCAAACCTTGATGTGTTCGGACTGTGGGCCAACAGTTAATCTGGGCATGAGGAGGCCAGAGCCCTGCGGATTCAAACCCCAAGATCTTCTTAGTTTGAGGCAACAGCAGTAATCAATGCACCAATGTGCTGTCCTCAAGCAGTGTGCAATCTAGAACATGTAGACGCAAGTTATTTATTCATAGTTGTGTTCAGAGGTTGCGGTAGAGTCAAGCGTCACAGCCTGAATAAAGAAGCCCACTCCGTAGTCTGGTGGTTTGGCAGCGGACGCTTCTGTTTTTCGCGTACCAGACAGCGGCAGGATGGATGTGATGGACAAGCTGCGGCCGGCCTGGCTGTGTGCTGGCTTCTCACACACATCACTTTGTAATGTTTCCAGTCAGGATGCTTTCTATTGCTCCTCTGTGACAAAAAGAGACAAGAGTTCTGTCTTCCTAAATATCCCCTGCAGACATGCTTTATGATGTATATAAAGTACTCGACATTGTGTAATAATTTGTGTCTAACGCAGTTTCCCAGAAAAACCTTCAAGCATCTTCAAAAGAACATCTACTCCTTCTGAATCAGTGAATGTGCTGATACATTTCTTTTTTTTAAAGATTTTTTTTGTTTTGTTTTTTAGCATTTTAGAGAGTAGGGGAATGACATGCAGGCTTGCCAACAAGCCAGGATTTGGGGGCTCACTGTTCCGGACACACTAACCCATACGGTATGCAGCCTAACCACTCGGCAATCGGGTCGCAAAATATTTTTCATTTAACAGTTAAAACAGTTATAAAGCATTACAAACAGTCACCATACCACAACGTTGATTTTTATTTTGTGTCTTTCAAATAAAAGGTCATATGTTCCTCATTCACAACTGTTAAAAAATACCGTAATATTGTATTACATGCATTGTAAGATGTATTATAATATTGTATCTTTATCATGACCTCATTATTGTGTATTGTACCCATAGTAACACATAGTAATAGAATGTCAGTAACAACAATGTAACAACAGAAAAAGTAATTAGATTATTGTTACTGAAAAATGGAACACAATCAGTAACAATGTTTATTTTAACATTGTTATTCCCATCACTGATCATACCACATCGTGAGATTATAGGTTACACCCTTAATACACACACTCACACTCTACTCACTGCTATTACTCACCCATTATGTTTGGACCAGGTGGACAAATCTTACACGTTGTACCTTTAAGGTTTCCTAAAGCCCAATTGTGTGTGTGTGTGTGTGTGTGTGTGTGTGTGTGTGTGTGTGTGTGTGTGTGTGTGTGTGTGTGTGTGTGTGTGTGTGTGTGTGTGTGTGTGTGTGTGTGTGTGTGAAGGGAAGAGGGAAGGGAAGCACAGAAATAATAGAGCAGACACCCAGTTGCTGCTGAAGACCCTCATTCAGCAGCGTTCACCACAACTTGAGGTCATGACCCCTTTTCAGAAGTCAGAGAACAGGTTCCACATAGGCCTGACCCACCTGAACCTCCTATTACAACAATAATAATAGGAGGGGTTCACTCTTAACACACCGAACAATGATTTACAGATATGATCCTGAGTAGCACTCATGCTCCGTTTGGCCTGTAATAACACACAGTACGTCTGCATGACACCAAAAACCCAAACTATTGTGTTAGTCTGACACAACCGGACTTCTAAAGTATATATAAATATGTTAACTTGACAGTTAATGTGACTGGAAGGCCACACTGCGTGGAGAACATCGTGCCCTCCATACAAGTCAGGAAGTTTCCTATTCAGAAGCCTGGATAAACAGTCAGGTATGTCACGCTTGCTCCAATGCGTTTACATCTGGCAATGAGACAGAGTTCAAAGTCGCAAAGTAGCCACAGCAGCCAAGAAGCACAGAAAGAAGCTGGATGGCTTCTATTCCACTAACCCTGGACTACAGGAGCAGCAACACTACCATCGGTGACGCAGACAGCCTGCCTGATGACCTCACCTCGAGACCTCCACCCCCCTCACCCCACCAGAGGCATGTGCTAATGAGCTGAAGAAGTTCTCACCTCCATATTCAATCACTCTAACAGAGAGCCAGAGAACTGTCAACCCCTGCTTCAAGACCGCTATCATCATGCCCCTCCCCAACACGGTTGGGTTAGGTTAAGGGTTCACCTGCCTGAATGGCTACAGGCCAGTAGCAAGTGGTTCAAGAGAGTGATGCTGACCCACATGCCTTCAGACCCAACAGGTCCACCTTGGATGCCATCACCACTGCCCTGCATGTCTCCCTTACACACCCGGGGAATAAAGACTCCTATGTCAGGATGTTCGTTATTGACTACAGCTCCATGTTCACTACAGTCACCCCTGAAAAAGCTCACTGACAAACTGTTTTCCATTGGACTACACCCCATCTGTGACTGGCCACATGACTTTCTGACTGGTAGGCCTCAGCCTGTCAGGAGTCTGATCGTTAGAGCCTGTTTTGTCACTCACTTAAACATACATTTTTGTCAATTAGGGCATAGCTATGGCATGAATCACGCATGTAGTTTCCAAATATGAGGAACAATTAATAATTAAGTCGAGCTCATCCTGCATGACCACAGCACAGAGGGAGTCCTTCCTGTGGTACAGCAGACACACTGCAGCAGGTCTTTGAGTGCATACGTATGTTTCCTCTGTTACGTGATTACATCCACATTCCCCATCCACGTTCACATAGCTCCACTGTTTTGTTTCATCTGAGTGAGCTGAAATGAGGTGAAAGGTGATTAATGGATGGATTGAGGCCCTAATGGATGATAGAGAGCTACTGTAGAACATGAGGGGAAATGATCAGGACCTGCCTAATGCCTAACTGTGTTCCATTTAGAAAGCTTCCACTTCTTTTCCTCCAGATGTTTTTGGTTGGACGTTAGAAACTTTACCTTTATCACCTTTATGTTTTAATACTGAGTATATTTGGAGAGTAAAAAATCCCTATTGGTCAGCTGGTCAGTCAGTTATTCTGGGAGCACAGCCCCGCCCCCTCCTCTCTTCTTCACAGAGAGAGCAGCTGGTCAGACATTAGTCTGATGCTCCTATCCAATCCAATTTGGATTATTGGGATAACCCTACACATTATTATATTGGGTTATGCATTCCTGTTGGGTTAATGTAACCCAAAAGGTGGTCTAAAATAAAAAAAAAAGACATGTTCATAATTAGCATTTATAACAGAATAAATAATATATGTATTAGCCTTTATTTAACCAGGTTGGTCCCGCTAAGATGCAAAGATCTATTTTTCAAGGGGAAGCCCAGACACATTCACACCTGGAAGCTGCTCAATGCAACCACAGTCTGATCTGCCAGCCATTAAACGGCTCCACTGGAGCAGACGGAGTTAAGGGCACCTTAGTTGTGGTAACAAGGGAGGGACAAGCACTGCTCGTTCACTTCCCCCACCCAGATATATCCTGTCAGTACAGGAAGTGAACCGACAAGCCTCCAGTCACGAGCTTGCTCCTCTAACCCCTAGGTCACCACTGCCCAAGTAGTTATTAAACGATTAATCAATGCAAGCACATATCGTCCATTGTCCAAGTCACAGAATTGCAATATTGTTTTATTATCAGTGAACTGTGAGTTAGAGTAATACACGAAGTAGATTTCCAGGTTCATGGTTCAAAAGGCCTGCATCAAGTAGAATGACTCTGTTCAGCTCATTATTTTATAGAGGAGTGTCAGTGGAATGACCCGATGAACATTTCAGGCATTTCGACAGATACTGTCATCAGAGCGTAAAAGGATATCACATCAATGTCACACTAACATGTAGACATGAACCATGATGGGCTTTAATATCACAGACCAATTCCAGGAATGAACAGTCAGTTGATGGGTCATTATAATGAACTAGCCCCTCCACAACCTCAGTGAGAAGCTACAAGTCATCTCTGTCCTACCTCATGATGTGGAGTGGTGGTTGCAGCAGTTGGAGTTCTAAGAATCCAAAAAAAAATCTACATTTGCTGCCAATTCAGGACCAGCAAGTCACCAGAATTATTTAAAATAAAACGTTAGAAAATCAGGAGGAAGCAGAAATCTGATCTGACTATCCTGAACTGATACAGTTTTCATGGTAATAAAGCCTAGTTCAAAGTGAGTCAGCTTTACTATAGGAGAAGTTGTAAAATAAGACTAAAGATAGCTGTCTATCCTTAAATCTAGCTTTTTAAAATAGTTCTATGGCATATGGCAGACAAACAGTAATGCAACTTTCTGTATAAAGTTTCAAATCAATACTGATTCATTATAATTGAGACTAATTAGTCTAATTTGACATAGTCAGCATTTCTCTCCAATACAAAATTGCAAGTAGCACATTAATCAGGTTATGTACATGAAAATAGGATGAAAAATACAAAAAACATATTATATGTATAATTAAAGCAATGCAAATACAGATTAATTTGAGACTGGAGCCTGAGTTCTCTGGCTGCCACATTTTCACGGGATACAGATACTGTGTGAACGGGAGATGACGGTAAGAAGAAGAAAACAAAAAGCGAATAGTCGTGACTTGAAAACTTTATGATGAGAAAAAGCCATCGTAAAAAAGCGTTGGTCACTTTCATTTCACTCCGAGGCACCAAAATAAACCTTTTAACTGCATCTCTTTTTAGACAAACCAATAAACCAGATGCGAAAACAATATGGTGCCCGGGTACAGGTCGGTGGGCGTGGGGTTGTTGGTTGAAAAAGCATGCGAGCACGCATGCACAAAATAAATATTTTCTATGCAGACTGTTTCCCCACATGACACACGCAGGTCATTGATGTCAGCGTTCAGCCTTTAGCAGGGAAGCAGGAAACAGAGCAGTCACCACCACGCCATGTCTGCTGTGTTTACACTAATGGAACTGCTACACCCACACACTCATCTGCCCTTCAATACACTATTATTATAAAGTTGTTGTTTAAAATGTATTGCTGAGGTGATAACATTATACATACTTTATTTTATATACACTTAACATAATGCAAATACCACACCTTGTCCAGCAATGAGTAATACATTTATTGAGTTGTATGGGTGTAACATTGTATGTTATATAGTGTGTAATGTGGGCTACTAGCCATCCAATCCACATCATATCTTTATGATAAAGATAAAAAATATCTGTCTGTCTATGTATTTCAATCAGGATTTTTCACAAACCCTCTTTAATTATCTGGAATGTTCAAATTCTACACAACCTTCCCAACAGTTGTCACTAAAAGTGTCCAGTTCAGACCTGCTGAAATAAAAGCAGCTTATAGTTGTTATAAATCGCCTGCTTTATTTACTGCATTTAGGCATTGTTGATTTTTCCCTACCATATATACTCCTTATACATAGTAAATGGGCTGCTGTGTTACTATCAGTCACACAGCAAGACATCAATGTCACTGCAACCAGAACCAGGAATGCTTTAATACGTGATGAGCTTCCATCAGCCATCAGACTGTTGAACTCTCCAGCTCACACACACATACACACACACACTTACACACACACACACACACTTGTAAACACATCGAGGAAAAAAAAGGAAATCTTGGAATACAGCTACATCACTTCCTGCTTCAACTTTGACCTACTGTACTTGCTGTTACGCACACACAGTATCCATGGACAATGATTATTGACATTTCAAGTGCATCACTTTTAGTTTGACCTCGTTACACCCAATGCACAACTTAACAACGACAGCTTGTGGACAGTTGAATGAGCTGAGAAAAAAAAGCTCTAGTCCTGTAAGGGTTTTTGTGAACATGAGGTAGAAATAAGACACACACGCTTGCACCGCCACGATGCCGTCACCCCCACCCCCCAACACACACACACACACACACACACACACACACACACACACACACACTTACAGCTGGGTAAACAATCTTAAAACATGCAAAGGTTAAAATCACAAATTGTGTTTCTTTTTGGTCTAAATATAACACTTTTCTGACATTTTTGGGCCATTATCACGTGGAAGGAACAAAAGGACTCATTCACTTATCAGAAACTATACTGTTGTCATCAGCCAAAAGCTCACATCATGGATGACACATTATTCTTGTAATTCTTAAAACAACATTAAATGTCTGTACATCAGGTCACATCTCAGGCTGCCAAAAAATATTTTAGAGGATCAGTATAAACACATCAGAACAGATTTGATCTGTTTGGTTTAGATTTCTCCAGAATGGATAATTGTTTCTCTTTTTGTGTTTAAAAGAATGTATATTATTAGCCAAAGAAAAAAGCAGCTGTCTTTCTGAACAAACCAATGAATCTATGGAAATATTTCACAGTCAGTGTTAGATAATTAGCCTGAATGTGATTGTTACTAGTCACGAGTTATGATTCATAACTGAGCATGTGCTCTAGTTGTGTTCCTGTAAGATTTTTCTTTTATTTATATCAATCTACATTTTTCACAAACCCTCTTTATCTGGAACCAAACACCGAAACATTCAAATTCTACACAACCTTGTGAACAGCTGTCCCTAAAAGTTCAGAGTGTCAGACCTGCTGTTTTCACCATAATCTGTAACATTTGATCAAATTCCAGTTTTGACATTGTTACTTGTCATCTATTCACCAGCAGAAGTAGACATTCAATGTGTCCTCATGAGTAGAAAACCACGGCTGCTACTAGATATGATGGATGTGGAAGACAATAGCAGGTTCTGACGAATAAATGCACAATATGTAATTTTGCTGCTCTGGGGCTTTCATTCTAATAACAGATGGCTACTATTATATCATAAAGTCACATGGAATCATTAGAGATAACAGTAGCTAAGCTCTTTTCTCTCATAACTTAAAATACATATATAAAGATGTAGAAGTAGCTGAATTACTTCTCTCCAAAACAAACCCAGTCATTGAAATAGTTGTAGAGACAAGCTGAACTGAATAAACTGGACTTCTTAGATTGTTTAAAGACATTTCACTTTCATCCAAAAGCCTTCTTCAGTTCTGAGACTGAGGCCCCAGCTACACTAGCCAATTTTTTTTTAACTGTATATTTTCGTTCCCCGGTAAAACAAAAATCTATTTCCATACAACGACCCAGTTGACAAATATCTCAGGCTACACAGAGACCTCACTACGAATATAATCAGACTATTGTTTGTGGTTGTCATAGTAACCTTGCGTTAACCTGTAATTATTATTATTTTTTTTTTTTTATCAAGTCCCACCCCTAATTATAACATTATAACACATGCACAGGTTTAGTCATTTTCTGATATTTTATCTGGAAAATTGACATATTATGTCTTTAAAACGACATAAAACTGTTCAATTACATGAGTATACCTGGAATAAACAGATGTATAAAAAGATTATATTAATGCAGATTATATGGAGAAATATATACCAAACAATTGACATATATAAAATATAAAACAATATTTGTCCCCAAACAGGATGGGACCTAGGATTGAACCTTGTGGGACGCCACAGGACAGGGTAGCTGAGGTGGTTGACTGCATGCAGAAGTGTCTGGATGACTCCATGTTTGAAACAGGCTGGGACAGTGGCGGTGGTGATGGATCTATTGATGACAGAGTGGATGCTTGTATCTGTGACATCCAAGACATCTTTTAGGATAGTATCTAGTGGGCAGGTTGTTTGTTTCATGGTGGAGATGATGACTGAGAGAGTGGATGAGGCAGGTTGGATGAGCAGATAAGGGGAGGAGCTGGGATGTCTTAATGGCTTCCACTTTATGTATGAAATGGTTTAAAAACTCTTCACATTTGGCAGGTGACGTAACAAGGCTGGTATTGGGTGGAGGAGAAATGACGGAGTTAATGGTTTTGAAAAGGACTTTAGGATTATGGCAGTTATTTGATATGATGGAGGAGAAGTAATTGGCTCTGGGGGATTATATATATATATATATATATATATATATATATATATATATATATATATATATATATATATATATATATATATATATATATATATATATATATATATATATATATATATATATATATATATATATATATATATATATATATATATATATATATATATAATTAGTTTAGTAACTGTAAGATTTATGTCAGTGCTCATTGTAGGTACAGTATATACAAGATTGTTCTGTCAGTCCTGTGAGAATTAAGCCATCAACTCATATTCACCACACACAGTATCATTACATAAGACGTGTTAATGCAATGAGGGATTAGAAAGGAGCCGGTTGTTTGTTCCAAATGTTTGCAACTTGAGCCTGACTCATTACTGTCCTCTCTGCTAGTAACTCCCAGTCTCACACACGCCAACATAAGCAATATCCTGCTTGTGATTTTACTTATGATTGTGCAGGACTGTTGTTCTCTATGTGTGAGTATGATATTGTCCCTCCACTCATTAGTGTGTGATATAATCTGAGTGTATGACACTATTCATACTCAGACTATTAGCTCAGCAGAATCTGATCATTCTAGTCAGTAAACAGGATTACACAACCTTGGTGGCAGGGTGCAAAAATGGCCATGGAGGAACCCATTCAGTTTTTGGTGTTAATCCCAATTACAAAATTTCCACAGTTCTTTGAATGTCTATTATTAAACCCTGTTCACTCAGCTTTATGTACTTTATGAAATTGTTTCACAACTAAAGACAAGGATCCATGTGATAGTACGATTACTATAGAGTGCTATTCATTGTATGAAAATATCATGTTAAGTTTATTTACATGCATTCTGTGGCCCTCTCTGCCTCATGTGTGTGTTTAGTGTAGCTGAATGATTCCATTGTCTTTACACATTCCAGAGCAGAGTGGAGGTCATGCTGGTAGCAGAGCTCAGACCTACAACACATTACTCTATATGATGGATGTATTAATTTCATTGCTCATTGTGTACATTTCATATCACAGCTGCACTGCAGGTCATATTAGAGCAACGTTTTTTTTCTAGAGAAGCATCCTGTCATTTTTGAAATATGAAGCCCAGAGTGCTCCTACTATCACTGACATCACATTTTTTACTATTTTCTAGTTTGTGTTTGCTGTAACAGGACTGTAGACCACTGCTGGATCTGGAAGTTTCACAGGTTCCCTATTATTAGCTGGATGTGGTAGCATCCTACCCAAACTCCCATTATGCACTTTCCTCACAGATGTTTCCTGCTGCTGAGTGTGAATGTTGTAGTCAAGTAGACATCTGATATTCCTGATCTAATGGTGTAGAATGTATTTTGCCCTTCAGTCCAGATATTTTAAAAGCATATATACACATTATTGGGGAAAAAACAGCTTTTGTATAATTCTTGTGTTTCTGAATTTACAGAAATGTACAATAATAATACATTTACCTCATATTGGGGTCGTGGATGGTCGATGGATGGATGGGTGGATGGATGGATGGATGGATGGATGGTTGGATGGATGGACGGACGGATGGATGGACGGACGGACGGACGGACGGATGGACGGATGGATGGATGGATGGGTGGACGGATGGACAGATGAATGGTTGGATGGATGGATGGATGGATGGATGGATGGATGGATGGATGGTTGGATGGACGGACGGACGGACGGATGGATGGACGGACGGACGGACGGACGGACGGACGGACGGACGGACGGACGGACGGACGGATGGACGGATGGATGGATGGATGGGTGGACGGATGGACAGATGAATGGTTGGATGGATGGATGGATGGATGGACGGATGGACGGATGAATGGATGGATGGATGGATGGATGGATGGATGGATGGATGGATGGATGGATGGACGGATGGACGGATGGACGGATGGACGGATGGACGGACGGATGGATGGATGGATGGATAGATGGATGGATAGATGGATGCCCACAATAACAGATTTTGAGATTCTGAAACTCAACCTACTTTTTCTGTCAGTAGATCTGCTAAACTATATTAGCAACGGCAATAGCAATGAATACCTTGTTGGTCAGTGCATCAGGTAATCAGAAGAGATAAAGGTGGCACTGTAACACTATACAAGATAATTACCATGCCATTCCCTGCAGAATGTGGAAAGTGGGGTTAGGTGAGCATGCATGATGTAAGAACATACTGAGCATTTTATTCCAAACTAAGCCATATAAGCTCTGCCTAAGCTATATAAGCTCTGCCATTTATTCTACAAAGCTATACATTTTTAGCTTTTATTGACAGGAGGCCACAGCGAGGACTGTCAGGAAACGTTATATTACCTCTGAAGTGGATGCAAATTCTAATGACATCTTAACTAAACATCCTGCCCCTTGTGATTTTATCGTTGACAGTAAATTAATGACAACTTTGCTCCACCAGTTTTAAAGAAGATTGCCATGGAGAAAAAAAAAATAATCAAAAAACTGAAGAGAAATTGCAGGGTGGAAAAATAAAATAACTGTCAATTACCTGATATACTCTAAGCAATTAAAATAAGATTTTGAAGGAAGCAAGAAACAGCTATTTCAGGAATAATCTCGCTACACAATAACAACCCAAAATCCTTTATAATACGATTGACCCTTTAATAAATCCAGATTCTAGCAAACCACAACATACACCAACAAACTCTCTCTGTGAGGACTTTGCAGGGCAAAAATTGATTCTATTAGATCCACAATTTTAAGTAATGAAACCACTGTTTGTAGTGTGTGTTATACCCTGAGGAAACACTGGACAGTTTTGTTCATGTTGATGCTGAGATGCTTGGTAGAGTAAGTTCCCAAGTTACACCAATAACCTGCCCGTTAGACCCGATCCCAACATTGCTCTTTACAACATCATTGTATGGAGTCTTTAAAGTTGAGATTTTAAAGTTGTTCTCTTCAGACGGGCGTCATCATTGCAGCTTTTAAAACAGCTGTAGTGAGGCCAGTTCTGAGGGAAAATAATTTGGACGCTGGTATTCTTAATAATTACAGATCATTATCCAACCTACCATTTTAAAATCAAATATTAGAAAAATAGTTTGGACACACCAGCTTTCAGTCCTTGTGATACAGGATCTAAGCGCTGCCTTTGATACAGTAGATCACACTATTCTCTTAAATAGACTCAGACACCTGGTTGCCTTCTCTGATACTGTTCTTGAGTGGTTCACTTCCTGTTCCTTGTAAGTTTGGCATCCTGATAAATCACAATTTTTGTCTTTTTTTTAACCCTTATTTTTACCTGTTACTTAACCTCTACGAGCAGATTGTGTATGTGGTGTTAAATCTGTAGGCAGTCCCCCTCCTCCTCAAGATGTGTGGACATATTACTAAGAATCTATTCTGTCACAGCTGTGACTCGCTGAGCTTCCCCAGTTTGTCGGCCCTCCCTGTGTATGTGTCCCTCCCCTCCCTGTTCCCTTCAGGTAGAGGTGGGGCACAGTGGTGGAGTCCCGGGACACCTGTCCACAATCTACTCATCAGCTACAGGACTTAAACCCTGGCTTTCCTTCCCCTCTGCATCAGAAGGTTCCACATCAGTAACATGCTGCCCTTTGTTCCCAGAGATTTGCCCATTGCTTGTTCCTGTGAGTCTTCGGAGGCCGTCCACAGCAACGTGTGGTATTTGTAAAAGAAGAACTTTATCATACTTTATAATCTAGAAGAAATATTGTCTTCCCCTCCCACTTGACCCTATTTCTAAAATGCTTTTTAAAGATACCTCTTCCAAGCCAATCTCTGCTACTGTCTGATTAGCTCTTGTCTTTAGAAGACATCATTTCCAAACAGAAGTAAAACATGGACCACAATTTCTTATCGACATCGTTTGACACTGTGCCATGGTAAACAGTAGGTTGTATCCGTGGAGACTTGTGGAGCGCTCTAGTCGTGTGATTGGCTGTTAGTGAGCGCTATCACCACCTACTGCTTTGGCATGTGCAGGACATTGTTCAAGACGGTTTTCTCGGCGGCTTCTTGTGGTCGGAGATATTTTTTACCAGTGGTGTGAACCAGTGGTGTGAACAGGAATTTTTTTTTTTAACCGGGGGCCATAAAAGTTTGGTTTTCGAAAATACCCATGTTCGTGTAGACTAGGCCTCTGTGAAACCTGCTTCTCCTCTTACCAGCTCCATCTGCTGTGTTCCTGCCTCTAGCCACATGACCCAACACTCCGGCTCTCTTTCCCTCATTCTGTACGATCTCATACATACACATAACTTTTTTTTTTGTGAGCTACTCAAATAAGTACCAGGACATAGAGTTTGGTACTCACACAGCGTGACTACTCCCCCTGTAAGAGAAGTGTCACTAAGAAAAGAAGTCACTTGTAATCATTTGCAATATAGCTTCTTTTTTTTAACCAATTCTGTTTTCTTATGATGTGACTCTTGTAAATGTTTATTCTGCATTCCTATACTGTGTTATCATATCATGTAGTTCAAGTACAAAATTGTTATTATAGGTATGACTAGGTATGTAATGATTGGAATCGGTATCCGCAATTGCTGATTGAAAGGACGATTGTCATTTTTTTTTTTTTTTAAAGCTCGAGCTGAAACAGCTCTGCACCGTGCTCTGGATGATCCAGAATGGTGCTCAGATTGTAATTAGATCTTCCCATCTTCTACTCTTTTCATGCAAAGCTGAAGAGAGAAGAGAAAGGAACAGCAGAGCTCAGTGCAGACGCCTCCATTGTGCGTTGGATCAGCGGAATGGTGCGATCTTCACATCTTCAATTCTTTTTTAGTGGAATTGACTGCAGGTGACACGACTTGATAGCACAATTCTATTTTTTTTTTGTTTTAGCAACTGTCAGGTAGGCAAAAGCGGACAGTGACATGTGTTGGTCCCTCATTTTTACCTGCATCCATTTACATACACCCTTTGGCAAACTTACACCTACAGGCAATTTAGAGTCTCCAATTAACCTCAGCATGTTTTTAGACTGTGGGAGGAATCTGGAGTAAACCCACGCAGACACAGGGAGAACATGAAACTCCACACAGAAAGGTCCCAGACGCAGGACCAAGGAGGTCTTGAACCTGTGACCTTCTTGCTGTGAGGTAACGGCGCTAACCCCTGCACCACCATGTCGCCCTATTGCAAAAAGATTCTCAAGGAATTCTGAACAAAGAATAGACAGAAACTCTTATCTTAGTGAAAAGGTGTTGGTTGAACCAGTTGCTACCTCATTTTCTTGTGATTGGTTGAACGAAAAAGCTGGATAAAATACACACTTAATGATACTGGGCATAGAATCTAATCCCAATGAAGACTGTGTAATTATGAACAATACTATACATAAAAAGAAAATCTCTGCTGAGTAAATAGTAAGCCATACTTTATCCCACAAAATGTGTGAAAACTCAGGTGCACTTGCATAGTACTCACACGCTGGTTTTAACAAAGGTAAAATGGCTCAGTTCACATACATTTCTGTGATTACTGGCTGGTCTATATGAAGTAGTGTTGGGTGGCATTGAAATCTACCAAAAAACTGCATTGGTATACCATATAGTCTTAAGCATTTCATTAACTCACTGTTACTCAGTGTATTCAGAGTATATTTCTCCTGTCTCTTCTTTCATACATTTTCTGCTTTAGGAATTCTCCTAAGCCTCTTAAAAGTCCTCCTCCCTGCTCTCAGCAGATTTCACCTTAGGACCTTTTATCTTTACTAAGATTTAGTGTTAGAGGAAATGTCACGAATCTAAGAATTTTTTTTGGAATTTAGCCACTGCAAGCAAGAAATCTTTCTGGTTTTCCCCTAGCTCTGAACATGCTGAATGGCAAAGAGATGATACTCCTCACGGCAAAGAGATGAAACACCCGGGATGCTACGTTCATACCACTTAAACATCACCTCTTAACTCCAACTCCATTCATGCATCTCATGCTGCTAGTAAACATTAACTGATGAATGGAAAAGTAGTGTTGGACAGGATATCCGCTGGCTCTGGCGCAACAACAACTGAATCATGGGAGTACTGAAACTCGCTCCCCAGAGGCTAATCCATCATCAGAAAAAATAGGTTCCAAGATTGCATACATAGCTCCCTCCAGCCCAGCGTATTTAGAAAATGTAACAACGTGCTATATCTACTCTGTGATGTGGGAGGTAAGAGAGGACTGACCACCACAGCTTAGATTAGCATGACCAGTAATGTAAAGCTGGTAGAGGACATTTTTGGCCCTTTCTGTGTCAGTATGTAATCTTAGCTCTTCTATTTATCATGATTAATGTTACCATCATCAGTTCTGAATGTCTCTGAATATTGCACCAAATCCAGGTCTATTTTCATAACCACGGTTCATCATCTCTTATTGGGCTTGTTAGGGCAGCAGTTCTGTGTGAGAGGCACAATTGAAGGTGTGTTTGCTGATTTACACACTAGTCTTGCCTAATACAGCACTGTTACGGAGGCAGAGAATTCAAATCCAAGCAGGTGATACCGAGCTAGAGCAGAAAAAGGATCTTTTTTACACACAATGTGTTTATTGTTTGAAAACTCACCTGTATTAAGGTTTTATGCTAGCATACACCCTTGTGAGTATGTACAACATTAAATAAATATGTTTCAGTTGCCCTTTACTTAGCACTCTGCTACTATTGTTGTATTGATAGTTCTAAAAGCATCATCTGATTGGTTATCTGTTCAAAACAAATGAAATTTTCCTGATTATACCAACCTTTGCAGATGTTCAACCATTTGAAGAAGAAATTTTTAGGATGCTAGTTGTTGCCATTACAAAATCCCGAAGTAACTATTTCATTCTATCTCTTATCAAGATTCAGACGCTTATTTATAGCAAATCCTGAACCAAATGAAGCTGTAGTAAGAGTTTGGATTTATTTATGACGGTCAAATTGGGTCATATTTTGCTATCAGCTGTATTATTAGATTGTATTAAGCCGTTAACACATCGTTCATTGTAACTCTGGAGAGTTACTGGAACTCACTTTGAACGTGTCTCTCTGCCTCCTCTTTCTATGCCGCTCCTCCTCCACCGCCCCTCACAGGCTTCCAGTAAGGCTCAGAGTTCAAATAAAAAGCACTTCAGAGAAAGAGAGAGGCAGCGATAGTGCGTGCGCGCGTTTGTTCGCGTATGTGGTCGTGTGTAAAAGAAAGACAGAGCAAGAGGGAGAGAAAAAAGTTCGACGGTATGCATGACTAGGCCATTTATTGTGTAAGACCCATAAAGTGTAAAATTTACTACAGAAACTGCACCTCTGGAATGGCAACTCCAAAACCTTCTGATAACACAGGATTAGCTTGGCTCAGCACAGGGACAGATCTGTGGCTGACTCCTGACAGAACTATCTGATACCGAGGGCAGACTGACCTGACAGACCCGACCTCTGCAGCTGTTTCAGGCCACCTAAAACAGGTGAAGCAAAGGCACCAAACCCTCTGGTGTGGTCATAAGAGTTATATTTCCCCTGAAGGTAAACAGATTGAGTGCGCCAATGATATAGTGTTTTAACTCCATAAGGTTGGGAAATTTAGTAGCGACAGCTGTTAATCAGCTTTAATTTAGATGGGTAGTCCACATGGTGGAAGTAGGGGTTGGGTTTCTCAGTAGAGAGAGTGGACTGGCCTGCCAGCGGTCCAGATTTCAACCCAATTAAACATTTGTGGAGTGAGCTAGGGCAGGCTATACATTCTAGAGTGACCAACACAACCACAACCTGCAACGAATCCTTGCTGAGGAATGTGTTATGCCCACAGAGGTAAAATATAAATGGACAATGTGACATTATGCTCAGTTCAGAGTTAAGTCGCGTCCCAACCAACCGACGCTGGTGAAGGAGAATGATAAACTACCCACCGCAGTGTGTGCGGCAGCAGCCGTTGAATGAAAGTCAAGCTGGAACAACAACACCCTGACTGGAGGTGACAGAGGGTTACTATGACAACCACAAACAATAATGGTGCCAAGTGCAACTCAGACCCCAACTTCAGTTAAAACTGTTTCAGACACCCACCTTTGAATTTATATTTAATTTAAATATTTAATTTATAGATAGATAGATAGATAGATAGATAGATAGATAGATAGATAGATAGATAGATAGATAGATAGATAGATAGATAGATAGATAGATAGATAGATGGATGGATGGATGGATGGATGGATGGATGGATGGATGGATGGATGGATGGATGGATGGATGGATGGATGGATGGATGGATGGATGGATGGATGGATGGATGGATGGATGGATGGATGGATGGATGGATGGATGGATGGATGGATAGATAGATAGATAGATAGATAGATAGATAGATAGATAGATAGATAGATAGATAGATAGATAGATAGATAGATAGATAGATAGATAGATAGATAGATAGATAGATAGATAGATAGATAGATAGATAGATAGATAGATAGATAGATAGATAGATAGATAGACAGTAAGTCACAAGTCAAGTTTATCGTTAATTTGTTTCAGATGGAGGGAGAAAACAGACTTGTTTGGAGGAAACGGGGTCTTATCAAGTTGCATCATGGGCAATATAGGCCTGTGGTTTTGGAGCTGTAACCACAGTAAGGGACTCAACATCAAACAGGATATCTTGGCCTCTGTTGCCTTGTATTTGCTCATTTGTTTTCTGTCGGTCTATAGCAAGTCGCCTGAATTTACAGAAATGAAAAACTAAATTACTAATCTTCTTTTTAAGACCATAACATATATCGTAGCATGGAAGAAATGCAAACACACGTTAGATTAGCCAAGAGCATCTTGGCTGTACTTTAGAGGGTGCAGCAGATGCCAGTCTCTTCTGCACTTTCAAAGATATATTATTTTTTAACAAAAGTGCATACACAGACACACACACACACACACACAAACCCTGCCATTCCTCCTTTTTATGTTTTTATGCAAACAGGCCAATCATCTTCATCCTCATTAAAGGATTTGGTGATTTTCTATAATTTTCGCATGGTTGTATCCAAACCAACAATAAAGTGAGCCTAAATACAAGGGTTGTGTGTGAATCAAAGGCTGACATGTCTTATTCCTCTGTGCTGTAGACCCCCAATGTTGTCCACAAGCTATTAAAAATGAAGGCTGTCAAATAACATGTTCATTTCAATTAATTTACTATAGAAAAAATAAAGTATCAAATGACTCACACTCTATGATGCCCCTTGAACCCATATGTCACAATAGCCTGGCTAACACTGGATCTCATCTCAATGTAGATTGATATCCATTCTGGGAACCATCTGTTCATTTGTTAGAATTAGAGGCTTGGTTTATGAAAGCCATTTATTGGATGCTACAAATGTCTATCAAATGTGTCCGTAGTAGCTTATAGCCAATCATATCAAACATACCCAATGATGTACCTAATACCTGATGACTGTGAAATAGTTTATCACTAAAATTCACTCACAAAATAAACTTTCAGTCTAAATTAGTTAGAACACTTTTTAAAGGTGTCTACTGTCTGCCACCATGTTGGATCCAAAGTCACTTCTGTGTTTCCTCATCTTTTTGCTGCACCCTCCACTATGCTCTGATTGGCTCCCTAGATGAGGGGAAAATCGGGTCCTTGGTGTCCAGACTAATTTACAGAGTGAAGTGAATTTTGCATGCAAGGAAGGATGGGGATACCCAGTCTAATGTCACCGCCCATTTTTAACCTGAATACAACTATAATAGCTTTGTAAGCTCCTGCAGGTAGACTGCAGGAAATGCAGAAGAAGCAACATTATGCAGATGAAAATATGTTACTTGGCCTGGTGAATGGAAAATTGACATTAATGGATGTATAGGAGCACTGTTCTGCATAATTTATATATTAAGCATTTCAAATATGATTCATTGCAATTTTATAGAGAAAATGAGGAACTTTTGTACTTAATTCCCATCATGGTTTATGCTGACACATTTCAGTTTTTCATTTCTTCAAGCAACTCCTCAACCCTCATTAGGCCATATTTTTGATGACGTTATCTAAATCACTGTATTAAGTAGAGTAATAAATTCAACTCATTAAATTAAACTCATGGAAAATATAGATACATGTGATTAATTTATATGAAATAAATCACAAAGCATGTAATTAATTAATTCTGTTTTTAATTACTTTACAAAACTAAATAAAATATACCAGTGTGTTACACCGCTGCATTCCTTCATTATAAAGAGTTTGGTCACATCCGATTGTTTAGAATTCATAGCTGCATTCACATTTTCATTCTCCAGACAGTTAGTTCTGGGTAGGCACTGCTCTGTTTGCAGAGCTTCGCTAGGTTGTTGTGCTACATAACACAACCTCTTGACTTTGTACTAAAGTTCTTGAGAAATGTCCAGACCTTAATGAGTTAATGTCTGCACCAGAACTGATACCCAGAGTATGAATATATATTAATATACATCTGATGCACAGGAAGACATGGTGGGGTGTGATGTGTACGTTGAAGTGAAAAAGGATCCGAAGGGAAAAAGTGGAATTTCTGTCACGCGTGTAACAGTGTGGATTGGACCACAACTCATAACCAGGTACAGAGCACATTTTCTAAGGCTGACTTCACATGTTGGCATTGAAAAGATAAGGAAAAATATCAATACCAACTTTGGAAAGAGAAAAAAAAAAAGAAAAGCCATGTCCTGGTGAGCCAGCATGAGTTAGCATTGTAGTGGTCAGTATTACACCCCAGGCACAGCATCCATCCAGTCCAGCCGTCAGTTTATTGCTGGAGCGACTCGCTGACTCAGACTTGTTAGAGAGAGTCAAGCCAGGCCACAAAGAGAAAGAGCTGCAACTTTCTCATGTAAAACCACTGGATACTGTACACTGTGTGTGTGTGTGTGTGTGTGTGTGTGTGTGTGTGTGTGTGTGTGTGTGTGTGTGTGTGTGTGTGTGTGTGTGTGTGTGTGTGTGTGTGTGTGTGTGTGTGTGTGTTCGTAAGAGGCTGTACACATGGCATAGCTTTTTCTGCAGAGTCAGTGCTGTTCTCCAGCATGCAATTGATTGTGCTGCGGCTTTGCCAGCCAAAAGCAGTTAAAAATACCCAGCCCGACCAAATGAGGTGCAATTTGTTTGTTTCTCTTCAAGCCTGTAAAGTGGAACCATGTGAAGCAAAGACTTATATCTCCTGAAGGCTGTTTTCTTTCTTGTCTTCTTTGAAAATAATTGGAAATCTCGATATTCTAGTTACCACATTTCAAACATAATTACAAGCTGTAGGCATTGTTTTCTTGTCTGATGTGGGTTTTTTTCTCTGGTATAAAAATGGCTAAACAAGCATGAACAGTTTCTCTTTTTTTTCCATCTTTGTCCTTATTTGTTTCAAAACTACCCTTTTATTAAAGCACTGTAGGCCAGGAAATGTTGAGGCGAGCTCAGTTTATCTCCTCAGTTTTAGGATGTAGAGATTGAATGAATATATCAGATACATCATGAATAACAGTCTGCGCTGAAAGCCTTGTTGACCTCAAACCACATGCTTCTGTTCACCAGATTCAAAGGTGAGGAAGGAGTCTGGACTCCAGGGCAAGTCAGATCCTGGCTGCTCTCTGTGAGCAACGACCCTGTAGTCCTAGTGTGGTGAGGTGGCTGAGATGGAGCCCTGCAGTAACCCTATTGTAAACTATAATCATCAAAAACTGTAATCACAGGCTGAGGTTTGGAATGAGGTATCTTCTCTCCTCTGTCAGCCTCGGAGCATTTTCAGAGCAGGGATAAACGGGAAGCTGGCTGGTGTTTAGGGTGTGGTCCCATTTCTAACAGCTACAAAGGGTTGAATCTGTCTGATAGGAGGTTGTAGAACATTTGATGAATCTGCCGCTCAAATATCCTTGTTTGCAGTCTTTACCATTTAGCATAGAACTGAACGAAGGGGAGTAGTGACAGAGACAGAAAGTCTGCTTCTGAATCTCTGAGGCTTTTCTATTAGTTAACTTCTGTATGGTTTAAGTGTTTGGAAGTTGAAGGTGTCATATTTTGTACTGGTATTTCCTTTTAGCCGGTTTAGGGTTTACTTTAATTCATTCATTAATTCACAGGGCATCAGATACCAATGCTTTGTCTCACAGAGATGTATAAGGTAAATTAATGATTCACCAGGCTTTCAACTACAGTAATTCCAATGTAAACCCATATTAAAGCCTAGAGCAGGGGTTGGCAATGTGGCATTTCCACATCTATTTTAGCTGTAATTGTTTCAAAAGATAAAAAGCAATGAAATCTAAAATTAAAAACTATGTCAATCAGAAACATGTTGCCACAATGTCTGACCTGGATCAACTGCTACAGTCGTCCATTGACCCAATGCTATTCCGACTGTGGAAGGTATGAACCCCAGGCATCACTGGTATGCAAAGGTCTGTCTTTTTTGGGTGGGGGTTTGCATTAACTATTACAAATCTAATGAGAAAATGTATTCTAACCTGACTAAAAGTGTAGCATGAAGGTAGTGAATTCCAAAGTCTGGTAAGAGAATGGTGCCTTAGGAGGACACGTGGAATTTTGTTTGGTCCAGTATCGGTCCAGTGATGGCTTAGAAAACAGTGTAAATGAGATATCAAGTTCCCATTTCCTCAAATCATATAGTGTGCAGTGGTGTGACAAAGTGTTTGCCCCCTTCCTGATTTCTTATTTTTGTGCATGTTTGGCACACGTAAATATTTTAGATCATCAACTTGAAATATTAGACAAAGACAACACAAGTGAAAAGATCCAAACCTACATGGTCCTGTGTGGAAAAGTGATTGCCCCCTAAACCTAATAACCGGTTGGGCCTTTAGCAGCAACGACTACAATCAAGCGTTTACAATAACTAGCAATGAGTCTGTTACAGCACTGTGGAGGAATTTTGGACCACTCATCTTTGCAGAATTGTTGTAATTCAGCCACATTGGAGCATTTTGGAGCATGAACCGCTGTTTTCCTCCTGTGGAGGAATTTTGGCCTACTCATCTTTGTAGAATTGTTGTATTTCTGCCACATTGGGAGGTTTTGGAGCATGAACCACCATTTTAAGGTCATGCCACAATTTTCATTAGGATTCAGATCAGGACTTTGATGAGGCCACTCCAAAGTCTTTTTTTTACTTCAGCCATTCAGAGGTGGACTTGCTGGTGTGTTTTGGATCATTGTCCTGCTGCAGAACCCAAGGTCATTACAGCTTAAGGTCACGAAGAGATGGCTGGACCTTTTTTTGGTAAACAGCTAAAATTCATGGTTCCATTTACCACAGCAAGTCTTCCAGGTCCTGAAGCAGCAGAACACTACCACAACCATATTTTACTGTTGATATGAGGTTCTTTTTTCAAAATGCAGCATTATTTTTTGCCAAATGTAATGGGACACACACCTTCCAAAAAGTTCAGCTTTTGTCTCATCAGACCACAGAGTATTTTCCCAGAAGTCTCAGGGATCATCAAGCTGTTTCCTGGCAAAATTGAGACAAGCCTGTTCCTTTTGCTCAGCAGTGGTTTGGGGGGGGTTGGAATTTTCTGGAGGGTTCTTAATCTAAAAACAGCATTTTGTGTTCACTGTGTTGTCTTTGACAACACAATCATATTTGTTTGATGATCTGAAACATCTGAAACATTACTTGCAAAAAAAGTCTCCATTACACTCATTAGCATTATCCTGAGTTAGCATCACTAAGCAAACTAAGTATTAAACTGAGTATTTATGACCTAACATTACATTCATGAATATATATATATATATATATATATATATATATATATATAATATTATATATACATTAATCTATGATTTATTGATGTTATATATTACATATTTACACTTATTTAGTGGTTTATTTATGTGTTTTTTACAATGCACAGTGATGCATGGTCATAGTGGACACAGGTACATGGGGAACATGTCCCCTGCACTTACCGTATCTTTTTACAGCCAATACAATTGCAATTTTAACATGTTGAAACGCCTTTTTCCGAGCCGCCTTTAAATGCATCATGAGTAGGCGGAGCTACTCAGCAGAGGTGAAAGTAGTTTCAAATACTTATTTGTCCCATCACCAAAACCATCATCTCTCTCTCTTTTAAATTACAAAGTCAAAGTCCAAACAAATAAAAACATTCCAATATTTTACTGTCAGCTACCTGTAGGCCTATGGAATGAATTCATAGGACTTGACAATATGGTCAACTTAAAAAAAAAATGAATATTTATATTTGCAGTGTTTTAAAAAAAAATAGGGCTGATTTGAGAAACATTTTTATTCAGAAAAACAGCAGGCCAACAGTAGGCTATAGGCAAGGCATGAAACCATTTATCTTTATATTTAGGCTACAAAATGTAGGCAGTAGGACTATTTTTAACAAGAACTGAAATGCATTTGCAGAATAGCTTAGCACTTTAATTGTTTTCTGATATTTAACAGAAATAGAGATAGCACAATGTGCTGTCATTTCTTTTTTTGTGGTGACTTGGCAGTAGACTGTAACATTTTAGAAATAATCCTATTATTAAATCATAGGTAATTGCACTGTATCACTTCAATATGTTTCTCCCATGTATCAGTAAATGTTTTACTGTTGACAGAAAAAAATATTTCTTAATATTATTGTGTTTTATTGTGTTTACTAAACAATATTGGCAATTATTGATAAGCAAAATGGTACAGTCGATTGACCTCAAATTGTGCACACTGGTAGTCAGGGATATGTAGAACAATGCAGTGGAGTTTTCAGAAAACATTACTTTTTGTTTTTTATTCATTTTAAAATCTGACAGCACAGTATTGAACCTGAATAGATGATTGGTTCTGCTTCAGTTTTGTTTTTATTATTGTGTTTTGACAAATAAAATCTTTGTGGTAAAACATCAAGAAAGTAACAGAGTAATGTATTTCAGCAATTTATTCCTGTTTCAACGAGGTGCACTTGAATGCACCATAAAGTCACATTACCGTAATAACGATGTAAATGGGCACTCCAGTTTTTTTTTTTTTGTTAAATTCTATTACTACTCTATTCCTAATTCTATTTAAAAATGTTACTTCCCACTTTTTTAACCTTTATTGCAACGTTTGGTGCAAGATCTTCATCAAGAAAATGTTTGCCATCTTAATGCGAATCCAACCAATCGCTTTGTTGCGTACTGTACTGTAGGGGTCATTTTATGTCAATTTAACCAGAGTTTGGCAGATTTACAGTTTAGAGATTTTGACTTTGAGAGTATATCATTTTTAAAGAGCTGAATCCCGTTTCCTTGGTTTCCTGTGCTGTTTGTGTTTGTGTGGTTCTTCAGCTGCTAGGAGGAGGTGCAATTTAATGCGAGAGGATGATAAATGACCTAATAAACCTCTGAACAATATGTCCCCCTCACTTCTAAATTGATGGCTACACCCCTGCAGTGATGTTTCACTCCTTTATTTCTTTTCTATATTAACAGTTGTTCCTGAACGCATCGTCCACTAAAAAGTTTATGTGAGTAGCCAGTGCCTACCCTGCACAGACCTCACCACACGCCACTGGTCCTATCTGCCTGAAATCCTCCACCATTGTCTCCCTGTTATGACATGTTTTTATGTCTCCGCCACTCCTTGACCCACATCAGTTTGCTTACTGGCCTAACAGAGCCACAGAGGACCCCCTCCCACCCCCCAGAGCTGCCTGCAGACTCCCCTCCTCTACATCTTCTACACTAATGACTGCAGCCCCTCCCTCCACAGCAACTCCAGCATCAAGTTTGCCAATGACAGCACGTTGGTGGGGCTCATCTCAGAGGGAAAGACGAGTTCACCTACAGGGACAAGGTGGAGGAGCTGACAACGAGGCGCAGGGAACCAACCTTTAGATGGTCTCCAGAAACGTGTCAATCCCCATAGACCCCCATGTTATAGTGCCCAGATTTACAGCAGAAGTAAATATGTCCATACTAGTATAAAATGCTTTTGGTTCCCATAGAAGGAGGATTTCCTGCTCATTACTACTGTGTGTGTTACCTCCTAAAAAAGGGCAAGAAATAATCATGAGAGTGATACAAGTGGTTAAAAAGGACAAATATGTTTATTCATCAAGTTAGAATTCATACTATTTAATTATGGATATTTAGAAACATGGAACTTCATATGAAAGCAACATTATGCAGATAGATCAAGTAAATGATACACAAGTAAAAACTATTTATTATAATGAATTGCATCGCAATGACAATTGAATGAAAAGCTGCAATTCCAACATGTCCAGTCATCCTGTATCATGGCTCTGCTGCTAACAGATCTCTGTTGACTGCAGTCAGAGTACCAGATTACAGCCAGACTGGTATGGCACCAATATGGCTGCCGTCAAGCTACTTTAGCATTTGTTCCCCCATTTTATAGCATAACCAGGCAGCCATGGTAGTCGTCTTCTAAAAGCTGTTGCTGTTGCTCGTTATATGGTTCAGTTTCCTCTCTCAGGAGTCAATCTACAGGATATACCACCTTCAGGAGCTCTGCAAAGAGATGGTATTTTGTACAGCTAATGAGGCTGCTATAGTCATGAATATTTATTAGCTCCCACTCCGACCTGGGTGGCATGGTGGTTTGCCCTACTTTATCGTGGCAGAAAGGCAATTTCGTCTACTGGCAATGGGAAAGGACTCATTCACCTGTTCTTAGCAGGTCTACCCAAAAAACACGGCTCTCACCATAGCGGCAGTGTCTGGAAGAAATGGCTGCAACATAGATGTAAATACTTTTAATCATAAGTAGAGCAAACTTGTTTTCTACCAACGTCTGTAGGTAGATTGACGCGAGAGGCGCATGATGTGGTATCTGCGACTTTCTCTGCACAACCAGAAGGGACCTGTTCGTCCTGGATAGTGTCCACAGCTGCAGGGGGCAGTCCTAACATCTCCAAGCACTCACCGCTCCGTTTCCACCAGTTATGGGAGGGACCTTTTCGAAGATGTACACAGCTCTGATGAAGAGCAGGTGTCCGTCTGATCACAGCCGGGCTGAGGGTGCGCCACCCTGAGAAATGACGTATGTTGCCACTGTCATGTTGTCTGTCCTATCTACGACAAGCCGAGCAAGTGCTTAGCACATTCAGGACCGTGGACAGCTCCAGACAGTTTATGTGGAGGAATGTAACATTCTTCCATTTTCTCCCCATAACTTGTACATTCCGCCCCGGTTGAAGAGAGACGTCCATGTACACCCATATGTGTGACACAGACGTTAGTTTTCCAGTATGCCAAGGCTAACAGCAATGAGGGAGAAGAGGTGGTCAGCATCCGCCTCTTGTGCCTTTCTGGATCAAGTTGTAGACGTCCAAACGCCATGTAGACGAGTCCCAAGGGGCTTTCGGAGATCATACCCAACAGACGCATCACGGACAGAGATGGTACCACTCTGTGTTGGCTGCCATGTGTGGCAGCAGAGAGTTTAGAGTGTCCAGCCTGACTGGAATGCTTCGCTCTCATGATGGTGGAGTTCATGTCCACACACTAATTCAGGACTGGGTGACAAGCAAAGAGAAGGGCACTTAGTACAAAAATCCCTGATCCCTCCCCTGCTTCTGTATCAAATCCTGTACCATGGCCACATGAAGCTGATTTTACATTGAATATTGCATTTGACCTCCACTGTTAGTCAGTCAGTCATTTTCTATACCCACTTATTTTTCACTAGGGTCACATGGTCTGCTGGAGCCAATCCCAGTGCATTAAAGGCCAGAGGCAGGGATACACCCCAAGACAGGTCACCAGCCAATCATGGGACACACACATCATTCACGCATTCAGTCACACCTACAGGCAATTTAGAGTCTCCAATTAACCTCAGCATGTTTTTGGACTGTGGGAGGAAGCTGGAGAACCTGGAGAAAACCCACCAGACACAGGGAGAACATGCAAACTCCACACAGAAAGGTCCCAGCTTAAGGCTTTGAACCTGCAACCTTCTTGCTATGAGGCAACAGCACTAACCCCATTAAATTAATTATTTGTTGCAGATCACATTAAAGTTGTGCTCTTGTCACCTTCATATATTCATATATTGGTCACCTTTCTGTATTTGTCTCCTTCAGGTTGTACAGTGGATAGCACTGTTGCTTCACAGCAAGAAGGTCACAGGTCTGGGACCTTTCTGTGTGGAGTTTGCATGTTCTCCCCGTGTCTGCGTAGGTTCTCTCCAGGTTCTCCGGCTTCCTCCCACAGTACAAACCTGCTGGCGCATGCAAGTTAATTGGAGAGAGGTTAATTGCCCATAGGTGTGACTGTGTGAGTGAATGGTGTGTGTGTCCCACAATAGGTTGGCGACCATCTGGGGTAATGTGACCTCTGTAATGTGCTGGGAATGGCTCCATCATATATATATATATATATATATATATATATATATATATATATATATATATATATATATATATATATATATATATATATATATATATATATATATATATATGCTTCAGGGGAACCTATCTTTTCAGTCTGGTGCAGTGTACAATAATTACCTTAATAATAATTACCCTTCTGTGAAATATATTATGTGAGACTATATTTGATATTTAAAAAATTCCCAGTGAAAATATGGAAGCAAATGTGCAAAATGCATTGACAGAAATCCTTTTTCATTTTCAAATTTTCTCGACTTTTTCTTTTTATAGACTGCTCACTCTGTGTCTAAAATCAAGTTAAAAAGAAAATGACATTTAAGATTTCATTTACAAAATCTTATCCAGCCAAGTAGGTACCAAAATCCAATTTGAAAATGTCAAATATGAAACCTTAAAATGAATTAACAGAAAACCTTTTTTCATTTTCAAAATAAAGCTGCATTATTGACTCATAAATCAAACGAATCAATAATATTCAATAAATAATCCAAACTACATTTTGATTTTCTCCTCTAAGACTGCTCATTCTGTGACTTCATTAATATGAAAAACAAAACTGAGAAATGCTTTTTCCTTTTCATGCTCACCCTGCACAAAGTGTCTCATTAATCTACGAGTTCCCAGGCAGCGTAGAAGACTGACGTCACTGACCTCTGTCCTTCTTCTGGGTTTGTTTCATCTCTAAACTCTTTGACTACACAACATGGCTCTTCCTGCCATTACACAATCTTTGCTGGGGTATGGGGCTGTTTGGTCTGGAGGAAATACTTGAGAGTTTGGCTGCATACTCTGCCAGACACTGATGTAAATACAGTTGCAGTGACTGCAGTGAAATTGGCTCCTTATTGGCTTGATGTCTGGTTTTACCTGTGCTTTTAATCAGATGCCAAGCTTGTGTCCATTTTACTAGAAAACAGCGTCTCAACAGTGACAATCTATTGTCATGCACTGTGGTCCAAGTTAGGGACCGTCTGCAAATGACATGTTTCAGTATGATTTGAATGAAGAAAAATGTTCATGAAGAAATTAACAAAATTACTTAAAAAAAAATATTTTATATGGACGTAGTATGCATTTAATACCTGAAAATATTTGCTAAAAATCTATTTAGTGTATTATTATTATTATTATTATTATTATTATTATTATTATATAATCTTTCAATGTTTGTGTATTAAATGAATATCTTAAAAAATAAGTTTGAAAAAATAATAAGATGCAGTTTAACCCTCTGGAGTCTAGGGTCAAATTGGCCGTTTTTGACTACTTTTGATTTTACCCTTATATTTCACATTAAAAGCTGCTTTACCTGCCATTGCTTGGTATCCCTTTTTCAGCACAACCTCAAATGTGTGGATTTATGGTAATTTTTTAAATTTTGACATACTATATTAACACAGTGGACCTAAAATCCAAGTAGAAAACAGTTGTATTTTTTACTGTGGAAACCACAAATATGTATAATGGGGTTGTCATGGAATATTTTACTGATCATATCGTGGCATATCATACCGATCCCTGCACGATCGGTACACGAAATTATGACGTAAATAACGTATCACAGCTCTGGATTTACTTGGCCTATCAACACAATGTATGGACCAATGTAAAGTTTGAGGTCTGCACTTTCAACTCTTCAAGACTTGAAACGGAGACTCTGCGAGGCTGTGTCTTCCAGCTATGATGGCCGAAACAATGGACTCCACAGGGCCAAAATACTGATTATTGATTTTATTTATGAGTCAAAAAATGCAGCTCCAATTTAAATGAAATAGATTTCTGTTAATGCATTTTCATTTATATTATAGTCACATTTGCTTCCATATGAAAATGTGTTTTTTAAATAACTCCAAATTCAGTCTGGGAATTTAATTGTTTCAATGTGAAAGGATCAATTAGGTGTTTTGGAGCTGCAGGTGATGTTTTTTGCAAATAAACCATGTGAGATGCATTTATTGGATGTTCGGATGTGAAATTTCATTGCTGTCTTCAGGTTTTGGTCAATCTGATCACTAATGAGGCAGATTTTTTTATCCTGTCCCAGGTTGATCTCCAGCTGAGAACCTCATTGTTGCATTGATGCAACAACAGGTACCAAAGGGTCTTAATAATTGTTTTTATGTTCACATCTCTTAAGTCAATTGTTATCTGCTTTCATAGATGTTTATTAGTAATCAGGTGTATTATGTATACAGCCCTGTGTGTGTGTGTGCGTGCGTGCATGTGTGTGTCACACATTTTTATAGTCAGCTGTTCAAAGAAAATGTTTACAGACACATACAATGTGATGTCGTCATTATGTAAACCACTGACAGATAATGACGGGGTCTGGGAGTCTGTCTGCTTATCCTATCTGTTGCTTGTGGCTTGTACACAGCCAGGATGAATGATGACAAGCGCTGTGGGAATATAGAGATAACCAGTAAGTCTGAAGCCAGTATGGACGTTCAGCAGCAACGCTCCCATTCAAAAAGCCTCAATCTCTCTAAAAATACTCCGTCAATTCATGTGACTGAAATTTGCTTAACAGAATCCAGGCTGCCAGTACATTTGCCAATGGGACATAATTGAGGGAGAACTATTTAATAGTGTATGATTGTGACTTCTAGGAACCAGGGTTGGGAGCAGCAGCCTGTGATGGACGGTTCAGGTTGTTGGAGTTGAAGCCAGGTGCCTCGCACCCTGCTGCCACACAGTCAACATGCAAAACTAATGTCCGCTGTCTGAAAGCACCTTCGCTAGGTCCAACTTCAAGCAGTAATCTAATTACTACTCCGATTAGATTAGAACAGAACACATTTTTAGGGTAATCATTTTAATGTTTGCCTCAGTGCTTGCTTCGAAATAGTGGTTAAGATAAGATGCTTGAACTGCTGAGACTGGACTTGTCTCAGTTTTGCAGTGGGAGAGAGTCCTCTGAACAAGAGAGAGAGGAGGGGGAGGTACGAAAAGGAGGAATGGCAGTGTGTGTGTGTGTGTGTGTGTGTGTGTGTGTGTGTGTGTGTGTGCGTGCGTGCGCGCGTGCGCGCATGCGTGTGTGTGTTTCAACAGCCAAAAACACTTAGCTATAAAAGGGATAATTTCTTTGTTTCTGCTTCATGCTGACTGCACTGCCTGGAAACCCCAAAGAATTTCACAAGGCATTTAAGACCCAGGAACATGATAACTAGGAAACCAAATAAATTGCCTCAGCTCCAAACAATCACTTTCTCAAGATTTTCTGCCTCTTTCTAATGAGTTCACCTCTCAACCTTTTCAAAGCACAAAAGATTTATTTAGTGGATTTAATGTTAATTGTTACTATCCTGCACAAATCGCTGACCTCTTTCTACTATGACTGAATTTCACTGTGCAGCAATGTATATGTGACAAATAGAGGTACCTTTCTTTCTTTCTTGTTATCACTATTATATGTTGCTGCTTCTAGAGTTTGCATGTAATTAGTCATTAATATTATTAAAGGACTAAAACCTATAGGCCGCATTACCTCATTGTTTTAAACTTGCGTCAAAGCTCTTTTCCTGTTACATGCAGCGTATTCAGTACTTAATCCCTTTTCCCAGATTTACTTAGTGAATTTAAAGTTAATTATTATTATTATCCTACAAAAATTGTTGGCTTCTTTCTATTTCCACGACTGAATGTGACTGCACAGCAATGTATATGTGACAAATAAATCTTTCTTTCATACATTCTTTCTTTCCTTTTTCTGGACTTTTATGTCTCGCTGCTTCTATTCAGTTTGCAACAACAGTCATGAATATTATAAGGACTAAAACCTGAAGGCCGCGTGCAGACATTACCTCATCACTGTTTTCAACTTGCCTTAACATTCTTTTCCCGTTGCATGTGGCACCACATATATATTCAGTAGTTAAAATTAGATCATTAATAAAAGAATGTAAATTCACAGCCTTACTCGAATCGCTTCAAACGTACTGTTAAAGTTTGCGTCTGTGCTTCTTATCACCTTAACATCTGCTTTCAGCTACTTCACTGTTGTTATGGAAGTGAGCGGAATAAATCTTTGAGAATGATTAAACGCACATTAGGGTTTAGTAGGGTTCCATCAACATTCGGCCTCAGTTTGTGTTTCAGGACTTAAATGTTCTCGTTCACTCAGGCCATTAGGCACTTATGCAGGGCGAGAAAAGTGTTCCTCCAGAAGTGCTTTTGTCCCAATACTCATGCAAAGTGTTCAGCTGGCAGTTGACCGCATTTGAATGTTTCCTCCGCAGCGAGAATTCCTTTGAAAATAACAGCCTGCGTCTAAAAACAGTGATTTCTGTCAGCTGATAAGACCGGTCCTGAGGTCAGGGACACACAGCAGAGCTGCCGACCATCTGACAACACAGCTAAGTGCCAGTGGTCAAGATCTAGTAGTGTGAGAGGTTTACACTTTGTCTCAACATTCAGATTCAGTGTTTTCCAGCTGAAGAACATGGACGGGGACAGTGTGTGTGTCGCAGTGTGTGTAAGTAAAAGCAGGCAGGAGTCTAAAAAGTCAGATATTTCACTTAGGTGATTAGAGGTGAAAGATGCTCCATAAATTGTTGGATGTGTAAATAAGTAACTGGGCCCTTAAAGGGTTAGTTCAACATTTTTGAAAATTCCCATAGTCATAGCAATAGGTGCTTTACTTTGTACGGTCGATACAAGCTGTTTCCAGACAGCAGAGTAGAGCCGTGAGCTGCTCAGCTACGACTATGCTGCTAATGGTATTTTTTGGTTTCCGTCTTCAAACTCAGAAAATACACAATCCAGTCATAATAAGGCAACCGTTTGCCTTGATAGAGAGAATTCATTCTATTCATTTGTAAAATTATGATCGCTGTCAGTTCCTGAGCTGGAGTGAATTCAGAATAGGAGTCAAGGAAGCTCCTATCATGGAAGCTTTAAATGATTAAACAATTTATATAACACAGCTAAAAGTTAAACATAGCACACTTGTGAATCAGTCATATATTGCAAACTTGAATAAACAGGATTATTTGCACACGATTGTACGATCAATGTAAGAATGTTTGGTCACAGAAATCACAATGTAGCATTAGCGGCTAAGTAGCATATGAATTGAGGCTGTTGGAACCAAAAAACATAATGGTGATATTGACTGCACAATGTGTACAAAGCAACAAACCAAAGTTAATGTTACAGCAAACAGCTGTTCTTACTAGCATAAGATTACTTATGCTAATTAAGCACCTATAAAAGTAAAAACTGAAAAGTCAAACTTCTAATCTAATAAACTAATAAATATAACTTGAAATAATCATCATATTCATCCTTTAGGTTCATTATGATGTTGTGAGGAATTTTCTTACCTGTGAATGAGCCATGAGAAAAGCTTAGCGCAGGTTAGCTAGTTGATGCAGCAGCAACTGTGAACTCTCAGGAACACGTGCCTTTAAGAGTTCACTCAGTTCCTTAGTAAAAGTTGGTGTCAACAGTTGTTGGACCAGGTTTTAAGAGGAAAGTCTTAGCACTCTTACTACTCTCTCCTTTCCTTGCATGAGACAGTACCAGGATCAGTCCTGGAACAAGTTGTGTAATTAGCTGCTGTCTTAATAAATGCTAAACATTGCAGGTTATGATTGCAAACTTCCATTTTCTTAGTCAATCTGGTCTCAGCATTTTTAAAAGATGGTAATCAAGGAGGACTACCTTTCTGTCTCTGATAGATGCTTGTTTAGGTTTATTCAGAAGATGGCACTGATTCATTTAAAGCCTCATAAGACAAGGTTGGTGGTGTTGCAGCCTGAACATGTCACCTGTCGTAATGGACAGATTTACTGTGGATTTTCTGCCTGTTTTTTCAGTTTTGACTCATTTTTCCCCAAACACATGCACTGTAATTACCAACCAGTCGTAGCAGGCTTCAGTCACAGCTTGGTGTCATTTGTGTTGGTCTCTTGCCTCATTTCATAATGATACACGCAAATATATAACAGGGACATAGAGTCTGTACAGTTTATGAATGGATTCTAATGGAAGGTATAAAAATGCTCATGATGTTTCACTTTTGTTTGAAGAAAACACTCGACATTTGTTGTTAAGAACCGTTTAATTTTTTCTCTATCAATAAACATTATATACCCCTATTTTGGAAATCTCAGCAAATTTATATATAAAAAAACTCATGCATTTAAACACAATCCAGCAATGCAGTGTGTTGTCCAGAAACATCCATATTCACTATCTTGTAGTAGGTTACCTTTAAGAAATACCGTAATGTGAAACTTTATTGTATTTTTGTAAATAGTATGTTATTTTGAGCATTTTCAGGGTATTTGACTAACTTGTTCAAAAAAATGGTGTCAGGACTTTTGATGATACACTTTCATTGACGAATACCTGCTTTTGAGAAATATCAATTATCAAGTAAATGATCAATTATGAGAAATGCATCAACTGTAGTGCAAATGTAAATAGTGAAGGTGAGAAATGCACCAAGGCGTCCAAGAAAAACAGTGAATACCAACCATAGTAATGAATGTGCTGCAGGATGCACAAAGACAGACCTGTAAAATAAAGTGGTATTGCACTAAGTGTGTGTTAATAAACACACAATATGATTAATACATTTAAATAAAACATGTCAAAGATGACTACACATTTAACATACCTCCTATTCAACAGTATCACCATAATCAGATCAGTGCTGACAGGATTGTGCATTTAGGAGCCATTGGAATGGAAGTAGGTACATCACTGGATGGTGCAGTCCTGAGGTGGTCACACCCAAACACAATAACTGTAGTTTGGTCTCAGTTCAGTAGCAGAAAGTTGTAGGTCCTGCAGGACTTTATGTCTTTTTAAGACATAAAGCTTGGTATCATCTGCATAACAATGGAAATGAATTCTGTCTCCTATTAATATTACCTAAAAGAAGCATACAGAGAGTGAAACGTATAAATCCAAGCAAAGAAGTTTGTGGAAATCATTGTTGTTTTGTGTAGATGGAAGCTACACTGTTAAAATGAACAAACTCTAAAGATAGGACTTAAACAAGAATCTCTGTAGTAGGATCTGATGATGGATGGTGTCAAATCTGAGATCTGAGATCTGACAAAGTATGGTGATAAGTCCTTATCTGATGCATTGAGATGGCCACCTCTGTGCTATCATCCACTCTAAATCCTGACTGAAATCCTCATATAAACCATTGTTGTTTATGAAGTCAAATAACTGTGTGGTAACTGCTTTCTCCAGGACTTTAGAGAAAAAGGGTTAGTTAATTAAAACAGCGTAATGATTATATCATAAAGTTGCAACATCAAAATTAGATAAAAGTGTCTGTGTGTGTGTGTGTGTGTGTGTGTGTGTGTGTGTGTGTGTGTGTGTGTGTGTGTGTGTGTGTGTGTGTGTGTGTGTGTGTGTGTGTGTGTGTGTGTGTGTGTGTGTGTGTGGGAGTGTGTGAATAGTTCACAGGTGACGTCATCTAGCTAATTCATGTTCCATTAGACTGGAGTCAGTAGATTTGATTATCCTCATAATTTCCATGATCAACAATCAAAAAATGTATTTTTTAATTAGGGCCTGAGCCCAGTAACAGTGGATGATGTATCTGTGAGGATTCTTCTTTCTTCTTCTATTAAAACCCACACACACACACACACACACACACACACACACACGCACACACACACACACACCATGTCCCTACCAATATCAATATGATACTGAATTGAATATACATTTAATTTGCAAGTTAGCAGATGCATATTCAGTCAGGTTAATAAAGAAGAAGTACACATGCAACACAGACACAAAAGGTATTTTTAAACAGTAAAAACAGTGTTTTCAGTTTTGTGGTCAGAATAAACAGGCAGATTAAAACAAACAGATAAACATGCAGATATTATAAATACAGTTGAAATATTAGCAGTGTGTTTAAAAACGTGAGAAAAGCAAAAACCCTTATAGTAATTTTTATTTAGATGCATTGCAAACACCGCATTTCATATCCTAAATCAAAATGTGAAGAAAAATGTACCAATTATTTTAATTACTTTGCAGAATTTTAAGAAAAATGCCTAAAGAATGGTCTAATATTAGGGCGTTCAAAGAAATAGTAGCGTCTTTGCAAACTCAAATATTTGAGAAATCCTAATTCCTGTGAATCACTAAAGTAATATTTAGTTTCTGAGAAATGCTTCACATCTGCGTTGCATGGACTCAACTGACTTCTGGCATTGAATGGGTGATTCAGCCTCACAGTTCCTCTGAATGTCTTGGTTTGCCTCAGAAACAGCAGTTTTTTGATGTCAGCCCACAAATTTTCAATGGGAGATTGAAATTGGCCACTCCAGAACTTTGTTGGTCTGGAACCAAGATGCTGCTGGTTTACTGCTGTGTTTGGGGTCATTGTCTTGTTGAAACGCACATTTCAGGGGCATTTCCTCCTCGGCATACAGCAGCATGACCTCTTCAGGTATTCTCATTTCATTCTGAAGAGGACATAATTTGCCAAAGAACACATCGACAGATCTAAAGAGAAATGGAGAAACATTTTGTGGACTGATGAAAATGAGATTGTTCTTTTGGGATCCACTGGCCACAGGCAGTTTGTCAGACGAGCACCAAACACTGATCAGTTCACTCTGAAGACAGTGAATCATGGTGCTGCAAGCACCATACGTGGATGTTTCTCTTACTATGGTGTCGGCCTGATTCATCACATACGAAGGATCACGGATCAGTTTGCCAAAATAAAAATACTTGAAGTGGTGATGTTGCCTTGTGCCGAAGAGGAAATTCCCTTCAAACGTGTGTTTCAACAGGACAATGACCCCAAACACACCAGTAAACCAGCAGCATCCTGGTTCCAGACCAACAACATTAAAGTTGTGGAGTGGCCATCCCAATCCACAAACCTTAAACCTATTGAAAACCTGTCAGTGACGTCAAAAATGCTGTTTCTGAGGCCAAAATGGCAAATTCACAGGAATTGTGATGCTAAAATACCTGTTCATAATTCCATTCTATTGTTTTGAACACATCTGTAGATAAAAAGGCAGATAAACATATAAAAAACAGATAAATGAACATACAGATAAACAAACTGATAAACAGAAAAAGTCATAATCAAAGTTGCAAGTTAGCAGATACATGTTTAATTGTTGCACACACAGGGAAGTGTGTAGTTTGCCTGAAGAACAGCTGTCAGACTTTAACAGAGGACAGGTGAAGGCCCACACCTGACATGTTCATCCAACCCACATACAGCATAGAATGATGCTACGTGGCCAGTCTGCTCCTGTTTGCCAACAACCAAGCCATCATATCACACCATCACATTTAGCTAACCTCATTTACCACCAGCACTCAGGTGAGTTCTGGCCCACCTAGGTGCACAAGGTGGGCCATTGGCGTTTCCTCACATGTGAGCTCACATCTGGATTAGTCGATGCTAACTTGCCACATTTCGGCCAAAACTGGCCCAACAATGTTTCAACAAAGGTAGGCTACGTGTGTTTCTAACATGTGGGCCACTTTAGGCTGACATAGTCAATGCTAATTTGACACATCTTGACCAAAACTGGACCATATTGTTTGTGATATTCAGGTCAAATGTAGCATTTACTACATAGGCCAGTTTAGGGTCACATGTGTTTTGAATGCCTACAGTAGCAGATCATTGTCTGAAGTGGTCCACATCCCTATGCTACCTGGGACAATTAAATAAACGGATAAATAAATCCATAAACAGACACAGATAATGGTCAACAACCAGTTAAACACAAACAAATTGATAAAACAAACAGGCAAATACCATAAATAGATAAACAGGCAGATAAACATATAGACAAACAGATCTGTGACACAGATATAGATGGTGAAAGAGAAAGTAAATGAAGATAAATATGAGGAAGTCAAGAGTAATGATGTTTAAGATGGAAAATGTTGGCAAGCTCTGAAGATGGAACTGAAGAACCTGTCTGCTGCTGTTAACACACCCAACTCTATTAATATGAAACCATCCACAAAAGCTCTGCAAGCAGCTGCCAGGCATCGAGACTGCTGTAGAAAAAGATGCAGAAGAAGAAGCAACATGAAACATGGACAATTTATATTTACAAAATACAGAAATGGAACTGTGCAGCTAAATGAAATGCTACTGCATCTACTGAACAATTAGGCCACAGTATAAAGAGATTTGTATCCATATTAATCATGTTCTTATCAATAAATAAACCTTCATTTATATAGAACCAGTCATGCAAAGTGTACAATTGCTAAAAAAAAGAAATTAAAAACATCAGTTAGAACAGGGAGAGAAATTAAAAAAAAACGTTTCTTTTTTCTTTTGTTTTCCACCCTGTACACACATCTATAGTAGGTCTGTCCATCCTGGCAGAGAAATGCCTCCTCTATTACTCCTCCTGAGGGTGTTTCCTTCTCTTGCTCCCCACTAAAGGTGTTTTCTTGGGAGTTTTTCCTTGTACGATGAATTACTTCATTATGAATTGCTGTACAAGCAAGTGTGGTTTATGGGCTATACAAACTAAATTTGGCTTGAAATTGACTTGATTTGTTCTTTAAAATGCGGGTTAAAAACACACTAGATGAAAGTAGAGCTAAAAATATGTGTATTTAATTTGATTTTCAAATGATGCTCACTCTCAGGCCTCACCCTGGGTCTTAGACTGCACCTTAGGACCAACCAGCAGATCAGCTGCCAGAGGACCTGAAGGAGCTAGATGCTTATCTTTATACTTGATGCCTAGACCTTATTCTCCATGTTCCAGGCTTGTGTAAAGCATGGATACCATCATTACACCAATCTCCCAGTATATAATCTGCATATACAGTGCATTCAGATTGTATAGATTTATGAATATTCTACTAATATATAAATACAGAAGTCTTTCAATGCTATAGATCATAGAATAATGCTGAAAAAATTGGAAAAGTCATCATAAAAGCAGTAACTCAGTCTTGGTTGGATAAAGTTTCTTAGTATTGTCCTGAAAGAGCAACAGACACATTGTGGCAGCGTTTTTAAAATGATAAAAAGCAGAGTTGGTTACATTATGAATGTGGGCATCAAAGAGAAATCAGAGTGTACAATTACACAGAGTGAGTGGTGGGACTAATGAAGGAACCGCCTCTTCGTCCTGGTTGAATTGAAGGAAGTTCAAAGGTCATCATTATGATTGACTACATCAAAGGCTGTGCTCAGAGGATGGAGAGTGTTTGGGTCTAAGTTCATTCATTATCTTTACTGAGGCCATCTCTGTGCTGTGGTAGAACCCAGAACCTGAATTTGAAATTTTGAATCATAGATCAAGATTGGAAATGGATCTAAAGTTGTTGAGGACTGATGGGACCAGGCTGATTTTCTTGAGGAGAGATTTTATCATTGCAGTTTTGACAGTGGAAGGAAAACTAGCTGCCTGTGATGATCAGTTAAAGACAGGATCTCATCTGATAAACCATTAAATGGTTTTTAAACAGGTGGTGGGGACTGAAGTTTAAATATCACCTTCCTCAGTGTTTCAGAGTCAACCAGGGCAAACCACTCATAGTAAAGTAGAGGGTTCCACAGCATTACACCTGAGCCTGATGGCAGACTTGATGGTAATGATCTTCTTCCTGAAATACAGTGATTATCACAGATTAGTTTGGAGAAATAAGTCTTCATACACACTCATACACACACCTAGACATTCACACACAAAAAAAAATTAAAACGCATATTATTATTTCTTAAAGGTTTGGCAACAGGGAGACATTGCAATATTAACTCAGCTCTGTTTATCTATAGTTTGCTATCTATGTGTAAATTTAACAATGTGTCACAGTAACAGTGAAAGCACAATTTAAGTTTGTGTTACATGAACACAAGGCTGGACCCCAGAGCAGACACAGACACACACACACTGATGAACAGTGGATACGAGGTGCTGCTGGACACTGGGAGGCAAGGCTGGGTCCAGAGAACCAGGAAGTGGTGGGGAGAGAGGTCAGGAGATGACTGGAGAGTCGTGGGAGAATCCAGCCAGGGCAGGCAGAGGCAGAACAGCAGCAGTGGAGGAGGCAAACTAGAAATCAGGGATAACAGAGAGAACAAGCGGGCCTGGGGCCTGGGGCCTGGGGCCTGGGGCCTGGGGCCTGGGGCCTGGGGCCTGGGGCCTGGGGCCTGGGGCCTGGGGCCTGGGGCCTGGGGCCTGGGGCCTGGGGCCTGGGGCCTGGGGCCTGGGGCCTGGGGCCTGGGGCCTGGGGCCTGGGGCCTGGGGCCTGGGGCCTGGGGCCTGGGGCCTGGGGCCTGGGGCCTGGGGCCTGGGGCCTGGGGCCTGGGGCCTGGGGCCTGGGGCCTGGGGCCTGGGGCCTGGGGCCTGGGGCCTGGGGCCTGGGGCCTGGGGCCTGGGGCCTGGGGCCTGGGGCCTGGGGCCTGGGGCCTGGGGCCTGGGGCCTGGGCAATCCATGTAGCTGGTACAACAATCTGGCAATGAGTGCCTGGAGAACTGGGTAGAAATACACCAGGTAATGAGGCGATTGAAGCCAGGTGTGCCAGGACACTGCTGCTGCACACCACCTCTACCTGTGGAGGAAGCACACACACACACACACACACACACACACACACACACACACACACACACACACACACACACACACACACAAGGAAACAGAGCCCCAGGGAAGGAGACAGGGAAAACCCCGAGCTCAGGGAGTCACAGCTGAACCCTCGAGGTGTTAATGAGTTAATTTGACCTACTTTTATTTATTTTTATTTGATTGCAGTGTTACACAGCTCTGTTTGTTGAAGCCTGTCAGATAACTTCAACTTTACAAGCGACCAATTGATCATGAGACTCGTGAATTTTAAATGATTAACCAATACTTGATTGTTAACACTGCCAACAATCAATTAATGTAATTGTTTAAAGTTGCATCCCTGCTTTAATATTATCCAGGAATGAGTGATTTTTTTTTATTATCAAGTTTTAATTGATAATATAACCTGCCCACTTAAAATATATATGACAGGTTTATTTTGACCTGAATGTTCATTAACCTGACCATCCCCTGGCATAACAAACCCTGTAAAATGGGATCAATGAGGAAGTTCCTCCAGAGGACTGTGGAAACTGTTTCCCCGACAACTACAAATGCAGAAAGACCTGGCTAACAACCTAGTACTACTGCAATACAAACAACAGTACAGGAAATATTTATTTGAAGTTTATTTATTATTGTTCATATATTGTGCACCTGCCTGAAAATAAGAAATCCACTCTGGAAATGTTTGGATTGATGACAGAGCTTCTCACTGACCAGTTCGACTTATACTAATATACAGTCACCGATGCTGATTTAAAGATTTCTGTGGGTTTTACTGTGAAGGAGAAGTTATCTAAGGCGTTTGAACTAGTCTTTCCACTGAACAGCCTCTACAGATCAGATTAGGTTAAGCTTTATCTTTCTTTAAGTGCATCACAGCTTACTGATCTATCCAACATAAAACATCTATTTTTTTTTATTGGTTTGTTTGTTTGTTTTTTATTTATCAAGCCCGAAGCTGTCCCCACATGTTGTGCTAATTCTGCAGTTCAGAGGTCATGGGAGATTAAACACAAACACGGGAAGGGCTCAGCCTGTGTAGTAAGCTTAAAATTGCAGCAGCCATTACAGAAACAAAGGACTCACTAGGAACTATTAGCAAACCTCACATGCTGCTAGCTCACAAATCATGGTCGTTTTGTCAAAAGACAAAAAATGCAACATGCAAATACCCTGCAGACTGCAGACAGAAGTTAAATTACTGCTACGATTTGGTGCAAATTATCTCTGTATCTTTGTACAAGGTCCCTTACTTGATAAGTTAAATTATCCTAAAGAAGCCAATGACAGGTGAGTGGTTTGTAAAAACAGTCCCTATAGGAGGCTTCTTTTGAGTGTATGTACAGGCTGCTTAATGATCCTGAAAACCTTGGGTTGAACCTCCTCTAACTAAACTCATTTCCATCTGCATGTTTCCATCTCCTCCTCCTCTAACAAATACTCATGCTTGTACTTAAATATAATCGTTTGGTTTAGCCTCTTAATGCACTTTAAGCCATTTTCCAACATATTTCATGGACAAAGGTATATATACATGGCCTGAAGGTGCAGGTGATGAGGACTGACTGAACTCCAGATCCTTTATTATGTTATGTGAGGACAAGTGGAAACTCACCTGAAGAAAATAACACAGAACAGAAAAGATCTGAGGCTTTGTGATTAATGCACAATGAAGTAGTAAAATCCAAGAGGACGCTGACAGCATTTAAATGGTGTTTTTAATGTTCTCTATAGTGAAATGTGAGTGAATGAATGAATAAATAAATATTATTATTATTATTCTAATTTGATGCAACTTTTTCATAGTGGTGAGGGGGAAATTAAATATTTTTTAATGATTTGGAATTGATTTCTGAATGCATGAATCAAAATAGATTCATAAAAGCTAACAGTTTAAACATAAATTAAACCAGGAGCTAATATTAACATTTGTTCAAATACTGATCCAAAATCTCTGGTTAAATCCTGGTCACAGTTCCGTTCCTGACCAATGTGGTGCCCTAGGCAATATATATATATATATATATATATATATATATATATATATATATATATATATATATATATATATATATATATATATATATATATATATATATATATATATATATATATATATATATATATATATATATATATATATATATATACTATTTATTACTACTATTTATTACTACTATTTATTACTACTATTTATTACTACTATGCCAGCATATATTTTGCCCAGGGCACCACATTGGTCAGGAACGGCCCTGGTTTGAAACATTTTAAATGAACTATTTGATCACATCATGGGCGACACAGTGGAGCAGGGGTTAGTGTTCTTGCCTCACAGCAAGAAGGTCGCAGGTTCAAGACCTCCTTGGTCTGGGACCTTTCTGTGTGGAGTTTCATGTTCTCCCCGTGTCTGTGTGGGTTTTCTCCAGGTTCTCCAGCTTCCTCCCACAGTCCAAAAACATGCTGAGGTTAATTGGAGACTCTAAATTGCCCGTAGGTGTGAGTGTGTGAGTGAATGGTGTGTGTGCCCCACGATTGGCTGGAGACCATCTGGGGTGTATCCCTGCCTCTCGCCGTAACGCGCTGGGATAGGCTCCAGCAGACCATGTGACCCTAATGAGGAATAAGCAGGTATAGAAAATGACTGACTGATCACATCACAACCTTACCTCGGTCTCTTTCCCGTTTCTCCTCCTCTTCTCTTCTTCTCTTTTTAAACCCCTGAGAGCTGCTGTCACTTCATGTTGGTGGACTCACTTGACACAACTATTAATTGCGATGTCAGGGCAGGTAGGAGGGGGGGTTGAATGAGGGAATGCAGCAGAATTAATTCTGGCTGCCAGAGAGGCAGAAGGATGCAGCCAAGGCAGAAATTAAAATTAAAATATTTCATCATCATTTAATGACTTATGGCTGTCCTGTTTCTTGTTACGGTGTATTGTTGTCTAATTTTTTGATTTTGTTTATTTATAAAAAAAAATGGCCCTGGCTATAGTATGATGAATCTTCACATCAGTGCAGCAGACCTATAGTTAGTTAGTTGGCAGTAAACAAGTCCTAGCAGTGACAACTAAGGACAAGATAATGAAGTTAGTGCTATAGGAGCTAAGTAGGTGATGGAGCAGTGATTAGAGCATGGACCTATGCTATTCAGACTTTAGAAGTACCCCTCACTTCTCTTTGAATAGGTCATTCATGTCATATCACGCTATGACTATCAAGACTTGAATCAAGCAAGCTACTTCTTTCCAGCGCAGAAAAATGTGATCTTCTCAGTCCAAACAGGATCCGGCGTTCACTAGCAAAGCTTCACTGACTGGAAACATGGGGTGGATGCTAATAAGGGACTTAACAGACACGGGACTTCCAAGAAACATTTGGCCTGTTTCAGTCAATGGAAAGAAAAAGAGCGCATCGAGTGAGGAAAACACATCTCAACAGTAGCAGATCAGCTCCAGAACAATTGAAGTTCACAAGTTCACAGTCCCGGAAAATAACGTTTTTTAATAAAACTTAATTTCTTTCATTTTGTTTGACTTGGGTGGAGGAATTTGGCTGAATCTGGCTGTCAGCCTGCAGTATTCCTACCCTTTGGTATGGATAATTGGCATCATTGATATATTTCTCTGGTCGGATGCTTCAGTTCTTCAAATTAGTTGCTGATGTTGTTGACATACAGGCGTATTTTTTTTCCAGAACTAAAGGGCAACATTTGCATAAAAATGTTTTTTTAATTGTGTGGTTTCAACAGTACTGGTAGCTGTGTTAAAATTGCCAGTTGCATTAGCCAGACCAGCATGTCTTGTGTGCATAAAAAACCCTCACAGTACTCACTCACACCAACAATGATCCTGTTCATTAGTTGTAAACAGGTAGATTCAGTTCACCATTCATCAAAAATATGAACATGTTCAATGGACATATTCTTTTAGCACAATCTAGCACTTTGTGACTTCATAAATCCACTTATACCCCTTAAAAATATGTCTCTCCTGCTCCTCCTCCCCTGTTTTACTGGTATTTAACAGTGGTATTGTTACATTTTTGTTTTCGTGACTATGATTCTGGAAGACTGCATATATAGTTAGTATATACTGTAGTTGTATGTGTTGTAGTTCTTGACATGGCTTAAAGGATGGTGTTTATCCTTCGATTTATTGTGTAGCCTGTTAACCCCGTGGAGTCCATTGTTTCGGCCATCATAGCTGGAAGACGCAGCCTCGCAGAGTCTCCGTTTCAAGTCTTGTTGAAAGTGCAGACCTCAAACTTTACATTGGTCCATACATTGTGTTGATAGGCCAAGTAAATCCAGAGCTGTGATACGTTATTTACGTCATAATTTCGTGTACCGATCGTGCAGGGATCGGTATGATATGCCACGATATGATCAGTAAAATATTCCATGACAACCCCGTTATACATATTTGTGGTTTCCACAGTAAAAAATACAACTGTTTTCTACTCGGATTTTGTGTTTTTTGTGTGATTTTAGGTCCACTGTTTTAATATAGTATGTCAAAATTTTAAAAATTACCATAAATCCACATATGTGAGGTTGTGCTGAAAAGGGGATACCAAGCAATGGCAGGTAAAGCAGCTCTTAATGTGAAATATAAGGGTAACAGTAGTCAAAAACAGCCAATTTGACCTTAGACTCCAGAGGGTTAATTAATGTGTGGCCCAATGTATAGGTGTATTTGGTATGTTGGATTATCTCCTATACTGCTATGTAAAATGCAAATATTTACCACATTTCCCTCCGTGCATCATAGTTTATAACTTCTGGTTTATAGGCATGGTACAGCAGCATGTGAGCATGGCTCACATGGTTTTCCTCAGCATAAGGAGTGCACACAGCTGCCAATTCAAACTCAGTAGCTGTATTAAGTCTTTTGAATTAGAGGACATGATTGTAACCATAATCCAATATCCACTATAGATGACTCAGGAAGAACCCGCAGGAAGGTCAGTTCTTAAAAAAAAAAAAAGGCCTAGCAGTTTCATCACAAAATAACTCAGATTGGTAAAGCATGTTTTTCTTTAAGGGAATACTCCATAAAAAATAAATTATCTCAGACTGATTACTGCCTTTGCTCTGCTTAATGTGTGGCATCAATGGCCTTTGCTGTGGCCTTTTTCCTGCCGCCAGCTGGTTCTGGTTTGAACATGATGTCATAATTCAAAGACCTTTTTTGGAGAGCGTGCGCTCTAAAATTGGTCCTTCAAGCTCATTTAAGGCCATTTTTAGAGAGCACACTCCCAAACACGCAAAGCCTACACATTTTTGCCAAGTAAGCCAGAGTTCCTCCCCGGCTCTGTGGTGTTTGGTTAAAAGTTACAGCTGCCACCCTAAATGTTCATTTACACACCAGAAATAAGCCCAGCCACCAAACAGCCATTCACAGTGTCTAGCCCTCATTTAACATTGTCCTTGGACACATTTACAGTCTCACTCCTTTGATGCATTTGAGTTTTTTCACATGCAATTATACAATTTTGGCTTTGATTATACTATGCAGTACTATGGTTAGAAGTTCATCCTTTGCCTTATTATAGTATTTATAAGCCCTATATAAACAGTTAATAACTATAATAAAGTTAGCAAGTAGTTATCAATGTATTTGTCAACAACTCTATCTACTTAGGCGGCTGCTATATATAGATCAGTAGTAAACCACAGTTGTAATAATATGAAATATGTCTTCGTAGGACATATATAATCTTTATGTCCTGCATTGTAGTGTGTTATACCACAAATACTCGTTTCTGATTGGCCGGCAGGTGTGCATCAAAATCCTTTAGCGCACACGTAGTTCAGCTCAAGTTTAATCGTCTGTTCTAAATTCATCTGTCAAACATAATTGTTATCAACTGCCGCAGCACAACTGACTGAGACCGAGTGCCATTTTATAGTCTAGATAAGGTTAATAATGTTACTGTTAGAAAGCTACAAATGTTGTTGATAGTGCAGATGATGCCGATAGCACACAGTGCTCCGAGCAGCACCAGTAACACAAAGCACATGGCTACTTAACACATGGGACCTTCTGGCCCAACGCAGGAAGTTTGCCGTCTAGAACATTTTTAATGTTATGTTCGTGTTACAAGTTCATGCATTTTATGGGCGTCAGTTTTACTGGGTTGAAATATATTAAAGTGTTCAGTACTGGTTGTTCAGACACATTCAGAAACATTACTGTTTTTGCCACTGCTGTTGTTAACAGGTGTTTTCTGGGTGCTTGTAGATGTTATTTGTAAAGGGTCATTATTATTGTTTGGTATCATTCTAATGTTAATGATGTTACTTATAATATTAATTCAAACTATTTGTGATGCTTCAAAAAACATTTAAATAATAATCTGACTCAAACTCTACTTAATGATGACTCAACTGTGACTCAACTGTGACTCTTTGATGATTAGTTAATGGTGACTGGACTGAGGCTTTTCTTTGGTCACTTGGACTTGGACTCCAACACTAGCGACTCCAGACTCGACTCAGATTCACAAGTTGGGAACTTGACTCTGCAACTGAGTAAATCTGATAAATTAACATCTAAGATGGACAACACAACAATGGCTGATTTGAACATTTCTTTCCATCTAGGATATAACAATTTTGAAGAATGTAACAGAACTTAGAAAAATGGAGAAGACAATAAAGAAACCAATAAATGAGCACATGTTTTGTAGTTGTGATGTATTTTATAAATATATTACATTGTTTTCCATAATCCTGCATTGGCCACTCTCCCCAATCTAGCCAAAGGATTCCAAGGAAGCTTTTTGTTCTACAAGAAATAAAAGAATGCCTTGCCATCTCTTATGCTGGTCTGTATACCTTGAGCTTACAACTATTTCATAAATAACTAATTAATGGAAGTTCAGCGGTCCCCCTCACCCCTTTACTCTCTAACTCTAAGGCTGCATGTGGTCTTCAGGCTGTAGCTCAGCTCTCTGCACACATGTGGTTTGATTTAGCACTGTGGAAAGATTAAATAGGAAACTTGGAGAAGTGAAAACGTTTTAACTGTGTCTCTTGGAATCCCTTATCAAAGCCACAGTACACCTTAGGACTGAATACCTGGATGTCTGTTACTCTCCTTTGTCTGGGTCATGACTTTATTTATGTGGTGTACAGAGGGTTTAGACAGTCTTCCTTTGTCTAAAGCAGAAGTTGAAAGCCTCCATAAATAACAGAAAAACTCTCATCACAATGTGAAAACTTATGTGTTTATAGCAGGATGGGTATATTTGGATAGGATGGGTATATTGGGTAGGGTGGGTATATTAGGGTAGGATTGGTATATTTGGGTAGGATGGGTATATTTTGGTAGGGTGGGTATATTGGGTAGGATGGGTATATTGGGTAGGATGGGTATATTTTGGTAGGGTGGGTATATTGGGTAGGATGGGTATATTGGGTAGGATGGGTATATTTTGGTAGGGTGGGTATATTTGGGTAGGATGGGTATATTTTGGTAGGGTGGGTATATTTGGGTAGGATTGGTATATTTGGGTAGGATGGGTATATTTGGGTAGGATGGGTATATTGGGTAGGATTGGTATATTTAGGTAGGGTAGGTATATTTGGGTAGGATCGGTATATTGGGTAGGATGGGTATATTGGGTAGGATTGGTATATTGGGTAGGATTGGAATATTTTGGTAGGGTAGGTATATTTGGGTAGGATCGGTATATTGGGTAGGACTGGTATATTTTGGTAGGGTAGGTATATTTGGGTAGGATCGGTATATTGGGTAGGATTGCCAGCATACAATAAAGATAACTAACAGTCTCATCTTACAGACATATTATCTTCCATAAGCCAGCACAGTCTGAGACAGAGACATGTGGCAGTTAGAGCCAGTGGTGTCCAACTGATGGAGGTGAAACTGTTTATATCACTAGCTTTAGACTTGTTTTAAGTTTCATTAAAATCTGATACTGATGCACAACCATGATAATAAAATCATCAAAACTAGTGATGGTTTTATTAGAAGTTGTTTTTCCAACTCTATGAGCAGAGTCTAATTCGTATGTTAAGACATTTGGGCCTAATAGAAATAGCAGGTTCTTTGTGGACAGCATCTATTTCCAGTAATAGCAGTGTGTGGCAGGTAACCAGCAGGAAGTCAGCAGTGGCATGTGAAAAATGTGGATCAGCTAAATACTGAAGGAGGAGAATGACTAAGAAAAGCAAAAATGACTGAAAATCACTAAGATCACCCAATTGATATTAGCCCAAATGATATTAGCTGTGATATTAGCTTATGTCCCATCACAACTGTGATATGCACACTATACTATATCATACCATACTATTCTATTACTACACTATACCATACTATACTATACTATACTATTACTACACTATACTATACTATATCATACTATACTATTCTATTACTACACTGTACTATACTATTACTACACTATACCATACTATACTATACTATACTATACTACACTATACTATACTATTACTACACTATACCATACTACACTATACTATACTACACTATACTATACTACACTATACTATACTATACTATACTATACTATTACTACACTATACTATATCATACTATACTATTCTATTACTACACTATACTATACTATTACTACACCATACCATACTATACTATACTATTACTACACTATACTATATCATACTATACTATTCTATTACTACACTATACCATACTATACTATACTATACTATACTATACTATTACTACACTATACTATACTATTACTACACTATACTATACTATATCATACTATACTATACTATTACTACACTATACCATACTATACTATACTATACTATTACTACACTATACTATACTATTACTACACTATACTATACTATATCATACTATACTATTACTACACTATACCATACTATACTATACTATTACTACACTATACTATAATACATTATACTATACTATTACTACACTATACTATACTACACTATACTATACTATACTATACTATATCATACTATACTATACTATTACTACACTATACCATACTATACTATACTACACTATACTATACTATTACTACACTATACTATACTATACTATTACTATACTACACTATACTGTACTATACTATTACTATACTATACTATTACTCCACTATACTATACTATATTATTACTACACTATACTATACTACACTATACTATTACTATACTACACTATACTATACTATACTATTACTACACTATACTATACTACACTATTACTACACTATACTATACTATTACTACACTATACTATACTACACTATACTATTACTACACTATACTATACTATTACGATACTACACTATACTATACTATTACTCCACTACACTACACTATACTACACTATACTATTACTACAATATACTATACTACACTATACTATACTATACTATACTACACTACACCACACTATACTATACTACACTACACTGCACTATACTACACTAGACTATACTGTACTATACTATTACTACATTATACTATACTACACTATACTATACTATATTACACTATACTACTATATTATACTATACTATACTATATTACACTATACTACACTATACTACTATATTATACTATACTATACTATTAATATAGTATACTATACTATATTACACTATACTATAATAGTAATATACTATACTATTAATATAGTATACTATACTATATTACACTATACTACTATATTATACTATACTATAATAGTAATATACTATACTATATTATACTATACTACCAAACTGAGCATGTGACCTTAATTAAATTAAACATGGAGGCTTTGATCCTTTCTCTGATCTTGTGATACTCAGCAAGGTTCTAGTAGTTTGGTATATTTTTTATTATTTTTTTGTTTTTATTTCATTTTGATTTTAGTTGTTATTATATATTTGTTGCTTGTAGTTTAAATAAATTCAAAGTAGAGTTTGCTAGTTTTAGTTATTTTTTTTTATTTTTTGAAGCTTAGTTTTCATCTAGTTGTTTTTATAATATGGGGTGTTTGTGAGGGTGCAGGTCACAAAAAGTACAGTGTTCACTTCAACGGATGATCATCAATCATGTGGATATAAAAGACAATTAAAACAGTCTAAACAAGACGCATCCTTAATGGTGCTCAATCTGTAAAAGACCTAAGAACATTTTCTCTACAATTTTTAGTTTTGTAAACACAAAGATCATTAGAGTTTTACTAAAATATGTTTTTAATTCTAACTCTTTTCATTATTTTCATTATTTTTAACAATAATAACCTTGATACTAAGTCATTCTGTATCTATCAGAGAAAAAAAAAGGTGATAATGAATAAGATCTGACAATAACCTGAATAAATAAGAACGTGAACATAAAAAGTGAAGAAACAAATACACAATTCTGTCAACAGACTAAGCCTAAATTAAAGCGGTGTCAGCAAAAAAAACAATTAATCCCACGTTTAAGAAAGAAAAAATATTTATTGGTTAAAATAGTTTTTTCACAGATACAATGGATGAGTTGTTTTGCTATCATGCACTTTACACTGTACAACAGTGGATCCCCATGGATTAGCATTGTCTGAATAACTGCAACAAATGACTATTGCTCCTGTTCTGTCAATGGAAGAAGAATCTCTCACAGAACCCGTCAATGAACCCAGTGATAAGATGTCTGATGATTTTATGCACTGTAGTGATTTGTGTTATAAAATAAATTAGTAACATGTATATCAGAAAACTCTTACCACTTACTGTGTGCATCATATTACACCTCTATCACCAAGATCTCAGTGCAAACACCATTGTAGCTGAAAGATGGATGACATGTAAGTACCGACAGAATGATGCACACTTTAAAATTCAGATAAAAAAGAAACAAAAAAAAAGCCCAAATTGAGATTTATCCTAGTGTTTGGTAGTTGTGGAGCTACATTGGCATACATTTTAATATAATTGACTAAATATTAGTCCAGATCTATAAGAAGTCTTCTAAAAACTCACATTTTTTTTATTGTGACACAGTTAGCTTGATTTACAGTACTAAATATCTATTTCTCAAGCAGCAACAGGTACATAGAGTCTGAGAGACAAAACATTACCTACCGAACAAAAGAATCATTCACTCAAATACGTAAAACCCAGATAATCATTCTACTGTCTTTCTCTACCTCCCACAAAAAGACCAAAAAAGAGAACACACGTGTTAAATGAATGACAGTAATAAAGCCTTTCTTTGTTTGCCGTGACCCCTTAGCCCTGCTACTTTCACACACACCCGAGAAAAGAAAAGACAACAAAACACAAAATGAAAAAACATAGATTGACGACACATAAATTCAAAGTTTATCAGGAAACAACAGTTCATACTGACTGACAAAGTTACTAAAGAAAAAAAAAAAAAGCAAATTTTCTAAACTGTCAATAAATATACAGTTTGTGGGGAGATGATGTAAGATGTTTTCTGTGATTTAGAGGCACTGGATAGTAGTCAATTTTCCTCTTAGTGGTAGGTGTCCTATAGATGCCAAGCAATAAATATTCACTACAACTGTTATCAAGCATTCTCCCCGACAGCCTGTTTTACTGAAAGTCACGAGCAGAGGACGAGCCAGGTGTCTACGCCATGTCAGCCTCTTCACTCAGTGGCTAGAATGTGAATTTAATTGAGAACCGGAATATTTATGATGTTAGTGAAAGCAGAAGAAAGAGAATATCATGAATCAGCTTGATTCACACATAAATCCACCTTTATTACACAAGCAACTCAATGCGAGTGTGTCCGAGTCCATCAAACTGCCTTTCGATTCAGGCACACGTGCACGCTCACGTGTCTGTATGTGTGTGTGTGTGTGTGTGTGTACATGTGTGTGTGGGTATAAAAGTGAATATTAAAGCGAGGGACTGTCCTCACCTGAAAAACAACAGCATTAGTCATTTGTGCAAACGTCTAACGATCATAGACCTGTCGTTGTACTTGTAATGACTGTCAGGAGCAAAGGTGGAAGTAGTGTGACATCATTCTTTAGTAACAGCTCTGAGGGAGGAGGTGAGGATAAACAGTTTATATTATCCTCCTAAATCTCCAACCAAAACCTAACGGTCTTCTCATTAACCATAATAAAATACTTCTAGATACCTTAAGCATAAGGATGGCAGATCCAACAACTGGACAATGAGTTTATGTTGGAATTTTGATGTCATTTTTGAAAGAACTGAAAAATTCTGGACAGTTTGTGTTTGTTCTACAAACTGTCCGTTGCCTCCAATCGGAATGTGTTCACTCTGACCTCAGCCTTTTAAAAAAAGTCATGTGCTTTTGACCATTCGATCAACTTTGGGGTGTGGGACATGTGGGGATTTGTTTCTAAGGCGACCGGACTGGCTTTCATTTGTTTGTATGAACAAAAAAAAAAAAAAAAAAACTGTAAATGAGCCGTTGTTATTTGTATCTGGTGTTCCTGGCCAGATCGTTAAAAAAAAAAAAAACACACAGCTAACGAGTCAGCCTGTTTGAGAGCATTTCACGTGTTAAGTCAAATACCGTCACCAACAGGAAGCCTAGCAGAAACTACGAAGACACAATTTTCCTTTATGGTAAAATCAACTGGTCACTTGGAGCGGTGCGCTCCACTGTAAGGAAAAAAAAAAACCTTCTGCTGGTCTGTTCTCTTAAAGCTGGGTTAGCTCCACTAACAATGTTACGGTAAAAGTCACCAAAAAAAAAAATATTTGCAACTTGTACCTTTTGACAGTGTTATATAACAAGTTTTAATGTCTCTTCGATTAACTAAGAGTCTCTATGTTGAAGACAGTGATTGAGGTTAGCCCCACCTCTCGCATGAATCTATGTGATTGACTGTTTCCTGATTCTCCGGCTGCCGCCCGGGCCCGAGGTGGAGGGAGGAGGAGGAGGAGGAGGAGGAGGAGGAAACAGAAGCGGGGGCCTACACGTCCAGGTCGTCTGGCCTGGCTCGGCTGCTCATCCGGCTGCTGGCCCGGCTGCAGGGCCTGGCGTCCATCAGCGCCAGCGGCTGCAGCTCGTGTCCCGCCGTTGAGGACAGTTTCTTATGCTCGTGGGTATCGTCGGGGAAGTCAAAGGCTTGCGCGTGGGAGTTTGAAATAGTGCTTCCTCCGCCGTTCTGACCCAGCCGGTTCTGCTCCGTGGAGTAGTTGGCCCAGTTCTGCTCGTTCGCCTGCTTATTATAATTGCGGCATGAGCCCGTGCCCCGCTCCCCCGTGGCCAGCTTATACCCTGGGGGGGACATGGGGGAGAGCGGGGCGGTCGGGGAGGAGCAGCCGTTATAGTAGGCATACTTGGTGGTGGACATGTCTTTGCCCGTGTGGCTCAAAGTGCCCCCGCTGGGGTAGAGCACGGCCGGCTGTTTGCCCTTCACGCGATCTTTGATTCTCTTAAAAAACACGTAGAAGAGCTCGATGACGTTGAGCATCAGGGACACCAGCGAGACCACCAGCATGAAGATGATGAAGACGGTCTTCTCCGTAGGACGCGACAGGAAACAGTCCACCCTGTGCGGGCACGGGGCCCTCTCGCAGGTGTAGACCGCGGCCAGGCTGAAGCCGTATATGTACCACTGGATGACCAGGAAGCCCACCTCAAACATGGACTTGAAGAAAATGCTGACTATGTAGGTTCTGAGCAGGGCCCCCTTCATCTTCACCTTGCCGCTCTCCTCAAGGCCATACTTGAGCTTTTTCATCTCGATCTTCTTCAGCGGGATGTCGACGTCGCCCCCGTCGTTCTGGACGGCTTTGAGCTCGTCCTCCTTCCGTTTGAACTTCTGCTCCTTCCTGTTCAGGTAGAAGACGTGAGCCAGGTACAGGAGCGTGGGCGTCGACACGAAAATGATCTGGAGGACCCAGAAGCGAACGTGGGAGATGGGGAAGGATTTATCGTAGCAGACGTTCTCGCAACCAGGCTGCTGGGTGTTACATTTGAAGGCGGACTGCTCGTCTCCCCAGGCCGACTCCACCGCGGTACCCAGGACCAGGATCCTGAAGATGAAGAGGACAGACAACCAGACCTTCCCACCGGCGGTGGAGTAGGCCTGGACCTTGTCCAGCAGACGACCCAAAGCGCTCCAGTCACCCATCCTCAGGGAGCGTTAGCTGGTGAAACAAAAAGGGTTTGATGTTGAACCGGCAATGATATATAGACAGATTCTACTATTTAACCACATTAAATGCAACATTCCACTACTCACATGCTGCTGTTCACAGATACAGTGAAACACACGTATGCTCAGAAGTGTAGCGGCTATTTTAAGGAAGATTAACATCCTCGGCCTTCGGGACATTTGGTATTTTTGGCAGCGTTATGTGATTAAACAGCATTGTTATTGGAAGAGAGTAAACTAGATGTTTCAGGACTAAACTAAAGCGAATCCAATAACTGAGAGCAGGGACAGGAACACGCTTCGGTCAGTTCATGCAACACTTCCCTTTAAATCGGGAAAGTGGAAAGTGAAAATCTTTAAAACGTGCCTCGATCTTGCTGCTCCTCCACACCTGAGGTTGCTGGGAAAAAAAAAACACTATGCTTACATGAGTGTGTGTTGAGTCTGATAAGTGTGTGTGTGGTGGAGCGGACAGTGCACTCAGGCCTGTTCACAGACAAAAAGCTGCAGATCCACACAACTCATCCCAGAGGAAATCAGCAGAAAGTCTGGTCCTGATCATCATGAAATAACTGAGTCTGCAGTTTGGACAGAGCGGCTTCACAACTACATTAAGCTTTCATTGCACTAGGATTCAAATCTAATCATAGCAGGAGGATGTAGATATGCTGATTATGACTGAGCTGCTTTGGCTTCATCGCCTGAAAATTAGCGCCACCCTTGGTCAAAAGCAACAGTTTTAAAAGTTTACAGACTTTGTAAGTTGTAAAAGAACGATAAGAATAAACTCGTGGTTCGATTTAGCATATATATATATAAGAACAAGTCCTTTAAGCAGTTCTATGAGACTTTGGTACTTTCTGGGGGTCTTTAAGGGCCTTGGTGAATGTGCAGAGGGAGTAATTTTTCCTATAATTAAATAAAAACAGATTGTAAATTTGAACCCAAGCTCCACGCTCACCTTCACAGCTCAAGCATCTGAAATGTATAACGTCATTAGGAGTCAGATGGACGTTTGTAGCCCCCCATTTAACTGAAGGGACGTCTGCAGCAGATCGTATGTGGGGAAAGAAGAAAAAAACCCACAGCGACAGGGTCGCGTCTCCATGAAGAGGTTCCTAAGTAGGAACCTTCAGTCTAATCCACATGGTGCCAAACCAACAGCATGTGCTCTCACTTATCTTATAATAAAGCACACACACCGTCTCCTGCCACCTTGAAAATATCCAGAAGTTATTGTCTTCCCCATCAGCCGCAGATATTAGAGGGAACGGGCTGAGGGGAATAACAACCTGTTGGTAGTGGTTTATTTTTGGTTTAGTCTGAGGAAAATCCCGCCACTTTCTACATGAATGAGTTTGTCTGGTGGAAGATGACCAGAACAATAGAATCCAACACAATGGCCCCATCAGCAGACCTCTGAAATCCCACTGTAGCCTCTGGTCAAGTGGTTCCATCAAAGGGTATGAATGGAAAACGGTGCAAATGACTGAGGCTTTCTCTACTTTCTAGGTTCCTGAGGTCACGGAGCTACAGAACAAGTGTTTTAAAGTGTCACTGGGTTATAGCAGAGGCTCTTTAAAGGGAGAACCTACTGTCCTTGGGTCGTTGAGGCCAGAGGACTGAACACACTCACGTTACCACAGAAAAAGGAGAGAGAAAATGAGAATTTGAGAGGTTTAAAGGGAGTTTGAGCAGGAGTTTAATCAACAGGTTTAAACTCTTTTCTAAAAGTTACATTAAATAGAAGAAAAAAAAAGTGTTTAGACGGAGCCGTTTTCTTCAAAGTGAAGGAAAAAGTGGAGAAAAAAAAAAAGACGTTAGTGAGCGTCGCTGCTGGAGTTTGGAGCGCACCGGAGCGGATCAGCGGAGGAAAAGCTGACAGGAGGAAACTGTCTTCTGACCGGGTTCAAATATCAAAAACAGAAGAAAAGAGGGGGGAAAAAAAGAAATAAGAGAGAGAGAGAATGAAGCTTTAAACTTACCTGGAAAGTTACGGGGAGAAAGAGGAGAAGAGGAGGGCCCAGACGGACTTTCTCCGCCACTTGTGGAAATCTCTCTCACTCTGAGCGAAGTTGAAATCCAAGTTCGGGACGAGGAGGGAAACTGAGCCCAACTCCTCAAAGCTGCCTTATAACAGTCAGAGAAGTTACAGTCACCTGATCTCTACGTCAAAGCCCCTGTCTGTCTGTCTGTCCGTCCGTCTGGCTGCCGGGAGGACGCGTGCGCGCGCGCGCGTGTGTGCTGATGTTGCGTGTGTGCGCGTTTTTTTTTATTTTTTTTATGTTTTAGAACATAAAGCTGATGAGAAACTAAAGTTAAAATAGATTACTTGTCCTTACAGACAGGCCCACTGCTGTTAAACCCTCACATTATTATTATTATTATTATTATTATTATTATTATTATTATTATTATCATTATCATTATCATTATTATTATTATTATTATTATTATTAATAATAATAATAATAATAATAATAATAATAATAATAATAATAATAATAATTATTATTATTATTATTATTATTATTATTATTAATAATAATAATTATTATTGTTGTTGTTGTTGTTGTTGTTGTTGTTGTACTTTCTGGTGTAAGTGTAACTAGTGGAGGACAACACATGTATTTACTGCACATTCACTACTAACTTCTCTTGATTGTTTGCATTCTTGCTACTTTATACTACAACTTCCTTTGCAGTTTATGTTTCATATACTAAAGAGTCTCTGGTTAAAATAGCCTCAGCACAGCAACAGTTTAATCAGCTCCGTCTCTGCAGCCTCCTGCAACATGTAAAACATGAATCCATCAGTGTTAATAATACACCAGTATAACATAATGAGTACAGTACACGTTTAACGCTGCTTGATGATACATTTGAATGCTGGGAAGTGGAGTTTTGTAGTACTGATTACTGAGTAAAAGATCATCCACCAGTGATTGTTAATGGCAACTTTACCAGCAGAGAATTCAGTGTATCGTGTGCTTAGAACGTCTTTAAAGGCCTCATCATCTGTATTAAGTTAAACAATAAAAGTGATAATTCTGATAATATCGAACACCAGCACGCAGAGTTCCTAAAACAGAAGTAGAACCTGTTGAAAGTCAACTGTTCTGTGGGTTTTGTAACTTTCCATTAAACCGTTGGGGCCTCATGTTGCATTCCAGCAGTGTACAGCTCCACCTAGTGATGGATGTACAGCAGTGCAGGTGTGTGTGTGGGAATGTTACAGTTGTAAAATGACATCTATAATGATGAAGTCCATCACTCTGTTTCTTAATAAATACTTGGGTTTGAATTTATGATGGTAGTGTGTAATGAATCAAAACGGTGGACGATCACTGAAAGATGTGTGACATGAGAACAAAGTGAGATTTTTTTTTATCAGTTTGGTAAATCTGATATGTTTCATTTTGCAAACTAACGGGTGATTTTGTCGCGTTTGGTAAATTGTGTGAGTTGTTTTTGTGTAAACAAAAGAAAATAACTGCAAACTGACTTAAACAGCAACCGTGTGTATCTGCGAATACTGTATTTCTCTGCATGTGAACAATCTGAAAAAAAATCTCTACAATTTGAATTATTACAAACAGATACTAGAGATAAGAGTCCTGTTCATTATGACTAACAGTGTGTAATCAGGTCAGTCAGTCATTTTCTATACCTGCTTATTCCTCATTAGGGTCACATGGTCTGCTGGAGCCAATCCCAGCACGTTACAGCGAGAGGCAGGGATACACCCCAGATGGTCGCCAGCCAATCGTGGGGCACACACACCATTCACTCACACACTCACACCTAGAGTCTCCAATTAACCTCAGCATGTTTTTGGACTGTGGGAGGAAGCTGGAGAACCTGGAGAAAACCCACACAGACACGGGGAGAACATGCAAACTCCACACAGAAAGGTCCCAGACCCAGGACCAAGGAGGTCTTGAACCTGTGACCTTCTTGCTGTGAGGCAGCAGCGCTAACCCCTGCACCACCGTGTCACACGTGTAATCAGGTTTCCATAAAAATCAGACAATATAAATGAAGAATATGCCATTTGGTGCAAACATTTCATTTTAATAATGCTACATGGAGGTTTGGTGGTTGTAGTGCTTCATTATGCAGCATATATAAGGTATTCTGCAGTTTGGGTGAGTGGATTTGTTAATTGTGTTAAGTATGAAACCAGACTCACTTGCAAAGTTATATTTAAGCAATTGGGGAAAAAAAAAATCTATGTAAGTTCATGCTACTAAATATAATAGTACATTAGTGATGAAACAAGTATTCCTTTCTTTAAGTAAAAGTACCAACACAGCAATGTAAAAATCAAGTCTTGCATGAAACATCCTATTCAAGTAAAAGTACACAAGTATTAGAAAGCAAAAAAGTCAAAGTACTCATATCATCCCTCTGACTGATCTACTGTTATACATAACATCATAAGATGATTAATACTGAGGCATCAGAGTGTAGGCAGCATGTTACTGGTGGAGCTGGTGGAGGCAGATAAGAAGAGTCAGCAGACAAATCTGTCAGATGATGAATGAAAGAGGAAAGAAGAAAAAAACATCTGCACTTTTTTAAAACCTTTTATTCCTTGTAAAATATTCGATTATTTGAATATTTATTGTCAAATCAAGTCAATTTGATATCTATAGCACAATATCACTAATCACAGATTGACCTCAGGGGACAGAGTCCCTACAATAATTGAAGTGGGGAAAAAATCCAAAGTAGAAGAAATGAAACCATGTGAGAAGTAAAGAGTTTGGTGGAGCTGTTAACAACGTACAGACAGGTGAAACGTGAGCCGCATACATCCCTTTTATAAAGACTCAAAGACTAAAAAGCTTTCAATTCAATTCGTTGTATTTTAGTTTTATTATTCATTGTGTCAAATCTGCATCTGAAAAATAACTAAAGTTGTTCAATAAATATAATGGAGTAGAAAGTACATTTCTGAACTTCTGAAATGTAATGGAGTGAAATATAAAGTAGAATCACATGGAAACACACGTAGTGTACCTCAAGTAATTGTACTTACTTGAGGTACAGTTCCTGAGTATAGCTTCCTGAGAAAATGTAATTACTTTTCATCACTGACTATATATAATAGTTAATGATTATATATAATAGTTAATGATTATATATAATAGTTAATGATTATATATAATAGTTAATGATTATATATAATAGTTAATGATTATATACTCAAAGGTTTGTGTTACCAGATATTGAATTTAAAATTGACAGAAAACACCACAATCAGCAGTTGCATGATGATCAATGATCAGAAATGATGTTGATTGACTTTCTGTCAATCAACTAATTAAAAACTGTATTAATACAGCGATCAATCATTAATCATATGATACTATATTACCACCTATGTAATCTACTAACTCTATACCTGAGCAAGTTATTGACTTGACCTTAAATACCTCCTATCACCTATTTTCATTTATGTTTCCAAACTTAGACTTAGACCTCGTCCACACAATCACGGACGTTTTTGAAACCAAACTTAAAAAAAAAAAATCCTGTCCAATCACAGAAATGATAAAAAAATCTTTAGCCAATCACAAGGCGAGAGCATGGATGGATTATAAGACTTGCAAAAGGTGCCGCCCACATTCCAAATATTTGCTGTATAATCCAGAATAAATATCATCTTCCTCTCACATTTGACTCTATTTCTTTATAAAGATTCCACTTCTAAGATAATCTCTTGCAACTTTCTGATCAATCTGTCTTTTGTAGACGTCTGCAAAAAAGTAAAACATGCACCATGACGTCACACTGTGTGACGGTAAACAGGAAGTTGTATCCATGGAGACGCTCTAGTCTTGTGATTGGCTAAAATATCCTTCCTGTTAGGAGTGCTATCGCCACCTTCTGCTTTGACATGAAATAGTTGGAGGCAGATTTTATGACTTTCATTTTTTATCACACCAGTGCTGTGGATGGGATTTTTTTTTTTTTTTTAAGGAAGGCCATAAAAGTTTGGTTTCAAAAATACCCGCGTTGACGTGGACGAGGCCTGAGTGAACACTTAATGTATTTAAATTACAGCTATAACTGAACCTTACAGTTTTGATAAGAGTATAATAATGTGTTTGATTGAGAAGTGATGACATGATTGACGATAGATGATGTGATTGATGGAACACGTTGATCTTTGGTACAAATGTTGATGTTTATTTCTTGGAAAATGTGTGAAACAAACCGACATTCAGGGCAGTGTCATTTAAATGTCCTTAATATACCAGCTCTAATGCAAAAGAAATAAATACTTACATATATAACGTGATGGACTTGGAGAATGAGCAGTCATGGTTTCATTTATCTGCATTAATCCAGATGACAGCAGTTGGCCTGTTTCTTGGATGACGTTCATTATGTCTTCCTCCATAGTTTTACTAATGACTCATTTCCTTTATCACAGACATGGAATACAGTTTTTTTTATACCAGACATATTTCAATGGCTAACTTCCGTCTTCTTCAGAGTGTCGCAGAAAATGTGGTTTGTGTAAAGTTCAAAGGCCAAAATCTGACCCCCCCCCCCCTCCAAACAGTCTTTGTAAACACAAACAAATGTTTGAATATTAAAGAAATGGTAAATAAATGCAAAAGATAAATGTTGGAAATTGTAAAACACATTTCTTAAAAAAAACAAATTGCCCCCTCCCATTCCTTAAAGTGGTTTGGTCCAAATGCTGTTTTCCAATGGGCCCAACAGCTAATTTAGACAGTCAGCTACTTGGAAGGAACCCATTAAATGAATATGTAGAAGCCAGTGAAACATTTATCACATTGCAAACTTTGTCCAGAATCAGCCTCTTTTTTACCAGTCTGCTGTTTAAGATAAGACCTAATGATCGTTAACGAGCTCTAACGATGTAGGTTACCATAGCAACGGTGACTAGGGGGAGGGAGGAGGGAACAGGAAGAAGATTAGAGAGAGGGGGGCTTGGATTTTCATACTGTTTCTTCCCTCATTGATTCATGATCTCATTTTCCTTATGTATCAATATAAATATAAAACATGTGAACATGCTGAGTAGTATTTTTATCAGTCAGTCAGTCATTTTCTATACCTGCTTATTCCTCATTAGGGTCACATGGTCTGCTGGAGCCAATCCCAGCGCGTTACGGCGAGAGGCAGGGATACACCCCAGATGGTCACCAGCCAATCATGGGGCACACACACCATTCACTCACACACTCACACCTATGGACAATTTAGAGTCTCCAATTAACCTCAGCATGTTTTTGGACTGTGGGAGGAAGCTGGAGAACCTGGAGAAAACCCACACAGACACAGGGAGAACATGCAAACTCCACACAGAAAGGTCCCAGACCCAGGACCAAGGAGGTCGTGAACCTGCGACCTTCTTGCTGTGAGGCAACAGCACTAACCCCTGCTCCACCGTGTCGCCCTAGTATTTGTATTTATTTATTTATTTCCCTCTGCCACTCACACCTGATCCTTCTCAGCCATCCAGCACCTGTTTGTTGCAGCTCGTAACCAGCCAGTATTTCAATCCTGGATTATCTCCGTCAGCACAGCTTGATTGTACAGACTTTTTGGATGTTGAAGTCAGTTTGCCAGTTTTTCGCCAGTCTTTGGATTTTCACCTTGTGTTTCTTTGTATCACTCATGTCCACCAGCAGCTCAGCTTCCCCAGAGTGTCCAGACCTCCACCCACCGTCCCCAACACCACACACATTATTTAACTTTTAATTTGTTCGGCTTCACCTGCAAAACTTGACAATATTAGTCATTTCTGGAAAGCATTCTAAAAAAAAAGACACAGTCCTGCTGCAGCTTAGCTTCTGATAGTGAACTGTCTCAGTGAAAGAAAGAAATAAAAAAACATTTTGGTGATATTTCCTAATTATTTGGACTTTTAGCTCCTCATATTACACAGATACCCATGTTATAATCTTGTTGTGATCATTTACCAGTGTTTATAATGGTATCTCCTTCTCTAAGAGACTTTTTACTGTGTCTCTATTAATGTATTTTTTGCACATTAAGCTGCATTTTAAGTTATGAAAGGTGCTTTATAAACATGTATTTTTATTATTATGGTTAATGTCTTTGATAAATATTAATTCTTGGCTTTGAAATACATCTTTATCATGTTGGTAGCCTATGTTTAGGATCATTTCAGATAAGTAATGAGTAATAGAAAACCTCCTACTGAATAATGTAAATGAGTTATTCCTTCTAACCGTTTATTTAGCCAACTCACATCCTATGAATCAATGATTTAATGATCAATGACCTGGACCATCCAATCACATTTGAGGATAGGTTCTGCCATCACACAGATCTCAGAGTCACAAATTTACTCCCAACAGTCTTATTAATAATTATTGCTCAGAGTAAAGATTTCTTTCATCATAATCTAATTCACGCCTTTTTATTACAAGCTGCATCTGACACAGAGGAGCTGGTGCTATTGACCAATCAGAGTACAGTATAGCGACCACCCATTCGTATGAATTAATTTATTCAATTGAAGACAAAACACAGGAAACTTCAACATTATCACCCTGAAGCACCAAGAATTCCCTCATAAGGAACATTTCCCACGATTCAACTATTTAAAGAAACAGTAAAACTTTTAGAGACGATAAGCAAAAGATCAACGAGGGCAAACGCCTCAGTGACATGAATAATTCATGAATCAGGTGTCCTTCTCTTTACTGGTGCTTTCCATGGTTTTCTCATCACTAGAGAGGCTGGTCACACCCTGATCAGGCCTGGGCGGCAGCTGGAAGCCTCCGTACTGGCTGCTCATTGGCTGCCATGTTGAGTTGGGTGGAAACATGTGTGAACCGGGCGTATGCCGCTGAGCCTGTAGCTTTTTCCTGCTGTCTCTGCTCCTGTTACACAGCAGGTAGATGATTTCGATGATGTTGAGCAGCACCGAAACGCCTGAGACCACAAACATGAAGAAGATGAAGATCGTCTTCTCCGTGGGACGGGAAATGTAACACTGGGCGCCAGGGAGGCGAGCGCAAGGCGGAGACATTGTACAGTGGAAGTAAGTAGAGTCTATGTAGAGGGATCCGAAGATATAGAACTGTCCCACACAGAATCCCACCTCCAGGAGGATTTTAAAGACCAGTTGGGTCATGTACGTGCCGAAGAGGATGCCTCTTATCCTCACCTTCCCTCTGTCGTCTGTATACCTGGGCTTCAGATGTCCCATCGCGTTGCCCTGCATCTGCTCCAGCATCTTCTTCTCCTTGTGGATGACGTGGATGGCGTGGCCCAGGTAGACCAGGGTGGGCGTTGACACGAAGGTGATCTGCAGGACCCAGTAGTGAACGTAGGATATGGGGAACCTCCAGTTGTAGCAGGCGTGGCTGCATCCCGGTTCTAGAGTGTCGCAGTAGAATTCGGACACCTCGTCCGCCCAGACTTTGTCCGCAGCGGCGCCCAACACGAAGATTCTGAACAGGAAGAGGACGCTCATCCAGATCTTCCCCACCACAGTGGAGTGAAGCTGGACCTTGTCTAGCAGCGCGGACAGGTAAGACCAGTCACCCATGGCTGGAAACTAATATCTATAGTGGAGGAGAAATATACAGTTGAGGGAACACAGAAACACAGAAACATGGAAAAGTACAACACGTAAGCTTAGAATTAGTCTTCTGGTGGATGAATTACCCAGATACTCTACTTTATTGAGATTGTCAGCATTTTCTTTCCTTTTCTTTTAGTGTCTGTTACAATGATCTGAGCAAATATGTTACTATTTTTTCAGTTTTGAGCAAGAACCATCAGCCTGGCTGTGTTTGTCCTCTATATGCTATATTCAACTCAAGGTAGGTACATCACTTAAAGTATCAAAAGTAAAAATACAGTGAAGTATGATTGCTTTTATCAGTAACTGTTGAGACTGTTTGGTTCTTTTTAAACAAAAAAGCATAACAGGAAATAGAAAACAATGTCAATTTAAAGATAATACAATAAATGATTTTATGTCACATCCTTATCTGAAGTTACCAAATCTGTAAAATAAATGAAAGTATAAATGAAAGCGTCACATGAAAATAGTAGAGTAAAGCACTGAAGTACTAGAGTAAATGCACAGTTACTTTGCTTATGAGCATTCATGGAGCTGTAGTTAATAAACAGCAGCTCATGCATGAAGCCTCCAACCATGTACATGTGGAGAAAGTACAGGAAATGACAGAAGATTGAACCAAACAAACAAGATGTCTGCATCTGTCAGAATAAAATATATGCAGCCCTAAATACAGCTGCAGCTGCATCATCTGTAAGTTATACATATTGGTGCAGATAACATTATACAGCACAAGTTATATTATGTATAAATATAGACATACATATAAAAGTACAAAAAAATACAACATTTTTTTTATCAGTTTGATGGATGCAGGTCCTGTAGCTTTATAAATACAAGGTAAAGACAGAGCTCCTGTCTATGATAGAAGCAGCTATGGAGGTTTCACCAGGTTTTTAAATGATTATTTAAATTTAATGCATTGATTTAATTTGCATTTAACAAATTCAGATTCCAAAATTCTAGTCAAAAGTCAAATTAGCAGTGTCACATGGCCAATGGAGAGTAAGGTGGTTGGTTGGGTGTTGATTCGATTAGAGACACAATCAATCTTTTCTTCAAACTTTTTAAAGTATATATATATATATATATATATATATATATATATATATATATATATATATATATATATATATATATATATATATATATATATATATATATATATATATATATATATATATATATATATATATATATATATATATATATATATATAATGATCCTCAAAATATGCTACTACAATATGCTGAGATGGTAACTGGTAACTTGGAACAGCATTTGCCTTGAAGAAATACTATAATACAACCTCTGAGTAAATTACATGTTAAATAAAAAAAGGTGTTTGAATTCAATGTACAGAAACAGAAAATGTACTCGCCTGTCAGGACTCAGAAATAGGAAATTCTTTGCCATGAGCACAATGAAAGAATGTGATTTGCTGACGAGGGCGAGGCTTAAATACTTGAATAGTGTTGAGTCGTGTGGGTTTGGTCTTCTGCCTCCAGCTTCTTGTTTCAGTCAAACTCGTGATTTTTTTTTGTGTGTGTGTGTCTTACATCATTCTGGGTTCCTGTCAAGGAAGTCATAATGACCCTTCACACTACTCGTCTCTATCAGGCTGCATTTGTTTCTTACCTCCCACCCTGAGGCATTCATCTGTCATACATGTCACACCCAGACTGACTCAATATACTTATGGCTAGTTTGGTGGATAATTAGTAATTAGTCTTAAAGGGAAGATCTTAAATTGCATATTTGCAGTTTTCACACAAAGTTCACTGCAAAGTAACACAAAAGAAAAGCGTAACGATTCTATAGAATGATATCAAATACTAAAGATGAACAACTTTATGGGAAATATTAAAAACATGAAGTTGTCAAATAAATGAAATGGAGTAGAAAGTATAGAATATTACTTTTGGAACTGTAAAGGAGTAGAAGTAGACAGTAGCAGCTGATAAAAATACTCAATTACAAGGAAATTTGTACTTGGATAAATGTAGTTGACTTTCCACAAATAGTCAGGACAAATGAAACTTGAACAAAGCAGATTTATACTTGTGAACAGTGGAATTCTCTAAATCAGTGATATTCAACAGGTGGTCCGTGACCCTTAGGGGGTCCGTGGAGGTGCTGCAGGGGGTCCTCTGAATGAAAAAGAGATTAGTTTTCATTTTACCAAAATTTTTACCCAAATATTTTGTGAGTAAAAATATATATATTTATAATATGATTGAGAAAACTTCATTAACAGGTGATAATAATCTACTTTTGTCTCCACATTCATGGTGCGTGTGGGTGACACTCATCCTGCTCAGCATCGCTGCAGAAACAGGGAGTTGCAGCACAGAACATGATGCAGTATGAATGGTCTCATATTTTAACATGGAACTATTCTAAACCAGCTTTTGTTGTGAATGCAGCCGTGCAGCGTCAGGGTCACATCTTCTTCCTTGACTTTTTTTTTTATATATAAATTAGATTCTGGTAGATTCTTTATTTGGAACCTGCGGTTATTTGTCAAAATGTACTGTTTAAAGAGGGCCCTGTGCTTATTGAAACCCTGGGTTTATTTGGTCTTTGATGGTAGTCAACACTGATGAATAAGGTTTAAAACGTGCATCAGAGAGACTTAAATCCATTTACAGAAATTAAATGTTGGTTGTTTGGATGTAAATAGTGTGATCAAGTAAACCTGTAATTAATTAGATTATTATTTTTTAATCAAGTCCCACCCCTCATAAGTATATTTGAGTTCAATAAGATTTATAAAGAGAGATTAGACTGTATGAAATGGTCAGGTTACATCATTCCTTACAATATAATATAATATATATAATATAATGGGAAAATAATGCAATGAAAAATATTTGTGATTTCTTCACATTTCCTGCATTTCTCATAAATTAAGGTGAGTAGTAACAAATCTGGTTAAGAATCAAAAATCTCATCATGTTGAATCAGAACAGTCAGTTATTAAATATACGAATATGAAAAAGATGTTTAACGTTCTCTATTTTTAACTATAACTTTACTGGACTTGCACACGTTCAATCAATATTTGCCTGGAAACTACTCTAATAACGTCAACAACTGATTCTGTTAAGACAGAATGAGGAACACAAACTCAGTCCTTCCTCCTGACCTTTGACCTTCCAGCTGCTGGTAGAGAGGAGGGAATAGAGGGGAGGTGTTGTCTCAGTTCAGGGGTTTACAGTGATTTGTCACATTATTAGATACGTGAGGAACTAACAGGCTTTATCCAGTCAGCTGATGCTTTAACTGGTCTATTTGCTGATGTGTGTGAAACTGCAGTGGTGGATGAAAAGCCACCGACAGCACAGCGATATATCCCTGTTCTACATGTTTAACATCACGTCTGTGATGCTGATCATCTGTAGTAATAATTTACTCTCAAAGCTTTTATTACACTTGTGTAAGTGTAGCTGGTTTTTAACAGTTACAACACTGGACTTCAGGAGGTCCAGGAAGACTGATCACCCCCCCCCCCCTCTCCTCATGGACAGAGAAGTGGTGGAACATGTGGTCAACATCAAGTTCCTGGGCCTCCACATCACATCTGACCTCTCCTGGTCCATGAACACCTGCCACCTGGTGAAGAAGGTCCAACAAAGGCTCTTCCTCCTAATGACCTAATGACCTCCTTGGTCATTGTGGACTTCAGGAGGTCCAGGAAGACTGATCACCCCCCCCCCCTCCTCATGGACAGAGAAGTGGTGGAACATGTGGTCAACATCAAGTTCCTGGGCCTCCACATCACATCTGACCTCTCCTGGTCCATGAACACCTGCCACCTGGTGAAGAAGGTCCAACAAAGGCTCTTCCTCCTAATGACCTAATGACCTCCTTGGTCATTGTGGACTTCAGGAGGTCCAGGAAGACTGGCAGACAAATCCTGGCTCAAGAGACGTCCTTTCATGTTTTTCTTGATCTTTGCGGGCATCATAGTGGATCTGTTGTTTATTTCAGTGGTAATGTTCAACCTTACCAATGGATGCCACCAGAAACTATAGTAGTAGCTGTAACTGACTGACCATTGGAACATTATTCAGTTGTTCATTTATATTCTAAATAAGGAGGCGGAAAACCTCCTTTTTGGTCATGAAATGTCTAAATTCAGTTGTGTTTTGTTCATAAATATCATCAAAAAATCAACATTTTTTCCTTTTTTGTGCACTGAGTTGTGCATTACTATGAGAGGAACAATTAAATAATGAACCAATCGAGTCTTTAGCTCAAATCTTTTACAATCTCTGCTGTTGCTACATGCTACACTATAATAAACAGTATACAACATGTTCATTGTGGTGAAAATGTTTCCATTGAATTACACAGCACAGAGTGAGGAGACGTCAGTGGACGGTCAACTAAAGTGCTGACAGTAACACAGTAGCCTGCTGATCATTTCCTGTTTCTGAGCCACGTCGTTCCCTGATTTGAACCAAACTATCATGGTCACAGAGCTGAGCCGGTAACGTGAGGCTACTTTGAGCAGCATTTTAAAAAGGAGTCGTAGTTATTCACCCCCGTTTGAACAGCTGCTGTTCTGTCTTGTCAGCAGCGGCCTGTCGTTGCTTCATGTCGATTTCAACACTGCTAATGTGACGGACGAACACGTATTCAGGGAGGGAGGGTGGGTCGCTGAGGAGGGAGGAATCTGATGATTGCCGCCGTCCATCAGGCTAAATTATAAGAGGGAAGTGAGACACTCACAGTCACATCACACGCACTGACAGAAGAAGCTGGGGGGCCATTACTTAGGTAAGTGTTTAGACTTATCCTATGATATATCGATTATTGATCAGTTAAATGTGAAAACCATGACAGAGAATTCAATTGATTATGTTTCACAGCCTGTGTGATGGAAGTTTGGTGAATGAAGAGTCTAGAATTATACATGTTTCCTTCATTGTGCACTGAACTATATGTTTGTTGCAGCAAGTGAACGTAGGGGTTAGGACTGTAAAAAAATATATAGTCTATAATAGTCTCATAATACTTATATAATATAATAATAACTCATTGTTCATTCATTGTATTGCTGCTGTGATTTATAAGGCGACACACAGCTTTTTTACATACGTGTTCATCATGGTTTCCATATGCAACAGGTCTTAGGTTATAGATCTACCAGTGGGACTGAGGTTCATTTGAATCTATCATTCACCTTCTCTAGTATTTATTTATTTTTTTATTTTAAATGTACAATTTAAAAATAATAAATAAATAATAAATTCAAGTCAAACACCATACAAGACAAACGCATCATTTGAAGTAACACTAATAAGAATAATAAATGATTTTGAAGGCACCTTTTTGTTGTGATGCTGCGTGTCCACGTTTATTTAACTTTGACAGTAAATAATGAGGCTGTGCTGATTATTCTGTGGTAATTGAATTCATTACAAATGTGTTTAGTCATGTGGAAGAATTCAAACTATGCTGCAAATCTCTCTGAAACCATAAAAACAACCGGCTACATTAATACAGCTCTTTTAGAGCGCTACACACTGAGTTTGGTTATAAGTATGCATGGACTTGTCCTTCCATATTCATTTTATGATGTCTTCTTTTTTATTGCTTGATTTATGTTTGCCTTCTCCTGAATTGCTGCATCAATGCTGTGCATTAAAAAATGGCCAACATGAGGCAGGGTTTGTTAGTTTTATTTGTCTGATTTGTTAGTACTGGTGCTGCATCGATGCTGCTGGGTCCAACTGACGTGACTGCTGTACCTTCTGTGTTGTAGTGCTGTTGGAGACTGCCAGTCATCATGGGGGAGTGGTCCTTCCTGTCTAATTTGTTGGACAAGGTGCAGTCACACTCCACCGTAGTGGGGAAAGTGTGGATGAGCGTCCTTTTCCTCTTCAGGATCTTCATCCTGGCCGCTGGCGTAGATAAAATCTGGGGTGACGAGCAGTCAAATATGGACTGTAACACCAAAAGCCCCGGATGCAAGAACACCTGTTACGACCGGTCCTTCCCCATGTCTCACACACGCTTCTGGGTCCTTCAGATCCTCATCGTCTCCACACCGACGCTCATCTACCTGGGCCACGTCCTGCTGGTGATTCGCAGGGAAAACAAGCTGAGGAGACGCCTGGAGCAGAAACTGGATAAAAACGGGATGCCCAAAGCCCCGAAATACTCCAACGAACACGGCAAAGTGCACCTGAAAGGCGTCCTGCTGGCCAGCTACATCATCCAGCTGCTGGTCAAGATCATGCTGGAAGTGGCCTTCATCATGGGCCAGTACTACCTCTACGGCTTCATACTCGTGCCCAGTAAGATTTCCTTTTCAGACTACCCCTGTCCGTCACCGGTAGACTGCTTCATCACCCGTCCCACGGAAAAAAACATCTTTATCATCTTCATGTTGGCGATGGCCCTTCTCTCTGTGCTCCTCAACATCGTGGAGCTTTTCCACCTGATGGTGTCGAAGACAACGGAGAGGAAACGAAGGGACAGCGGCCCGATGCTCCAGAAGGAGATTTACAGCCTCAGCAAACCAAGCAACAATGAGAGAGACACAGTTTGTTGAAGGACTAGACTGGATGTGACTGGAGTGTTCAGCTTCCAGTCTGCAGGAGATCTTGAGTCTTCACAAAAAAATCACATCTACATTTCAACTACTTGAGACTTCAAATAAATCAGGTCACAAAGCCATCTATCTTTGTGGTCGTTGTAAACAGGACACAGTCTGATCTAACATCTACTCAGAGTCGTGTTTTAAGTCTGCTTTTCTGTTTTTTTGGTACATTGACATTCGTATCTTTTGATTTTGTTGTTTCATTGCGTGCAGATGATCGTGTCTATGTGTTTTTACCATGTCAAGTATGACTGACATGCATTCAGCAGACATCATTTAGGTTCATTTTAGATGCAGAGGATCACCATTAGACGAGTCAACCTGTGTATCCAGCACAAGTGTGACGGCGCCTTGTTAAACCAATCATGACTCATCGTTTTTGCTTTGTTGTTTTATTAAGACGTCAGTTTTGAACTGATGGATTTCACCGTGTCATTCACTCAGCTCCAGGATATAGAAGTTCCTCCAGTTTAGATGCATCATATCAGAGCAATAATATATTTGATTTCAATCTGTTTGTGTACAAAAAGAATAAGACAGCATAAAAATAAATCCTAATGATGACACCTGGGGTTTCATTTCCATGACTCTGTGGAACAGACACCCAGGCGACACATCCTGTTCCACTGTTGTTAATAAACGCTGAGCAGCAGCTTCATCAGACTTCCTGACGCATCATCATGAAACCACTTCTCCCCTAAAAAAGTGCACTTTCTAAAAAATGAGGATGTTTCTCGTTTCCAATTAGAACGACGCTGACGGACGACTTCTGTGAGCAAAGGGTAAAGCAACTTTGTGTAAATATTAATATCAGGTCACATGTTCAACCAAAGGTTTGTTACCCTGTTCCTATGCTTTTCATCACATCTTGATTTCAGTCCTGCCAATGAGCAGCGTATTTATTGATATAGCTAATTGTAGCTAACTCTGTTCACAGCATCAACTCAAATTATTATTATGAAAAGCTGGTTTCAAACTGCCTAGAATTTACCTGACTACCATTGTTACTTAGTTGGGGCTGTTAATTATTTCCAAAAATATTGTAAAATGTTCTAAGATGAATCGATTAATTGGTTTAATCTTAATATTGACACTTGTAATAATGAGAATAAAGGTGGAATATTGAAATTAAAACACTATAAAGAGCCTTCCGTCTTCTGGTCATGGGATTCTATTATCAGAAAAATGATCCATCCCATTTAAATTTTACCATTAATCAGACAAATGATGTTTATTAACTTATAGCACGACAAAAAGTTAGACATTTTTAAAAGAAAGTATCATGAAATAGTGACATTCTTAGTGATTTTTCATGAAATTGCACAATAAATGACTTATATACGTCACTGGGTTTGTTCCACAATTTAGGAGCAGCAACAGAAGAAGCTTCCGCTTTGAGCAGATCAGCTGACTGGAGGCACTGAACCGGAGCGTAGGGCTGCAGGAGCTCAGAGAGGTGCAGTGAGCAAGATGATTTTAAAACTTAAAAACAAATAAAAGAATCTTAAAATGGACTCTGAAATCCACAGGTCACCAATGGAGGGAGGCCAGAAAGTTATGAGTTCCCTCTTATGTGCTTCAGTTAGCAGGCCAGCAGTATGTTTTTGTGGAGATGTGAGAGGGACAATTTGCTGACTCTAAAAAAAAGTGCATTGCAATAATCCAATCAAGATGCTATGAAGGTGTGGATTTCTGTCTCAAGGTTCTGGAAAAGGCTTCACTTTTGCCAGTCGCCTAATCTGAAAACCACTTGCTTTGATATTTTGAGACCTGACAGAAGCAGCGTGAGGGAGAAGGCATTTTTCTTTTTTAGCAGCACATATATCTATTGTCATCAGCAGAGCAATGAAAAGCCAGGACTTCTTAGGATGGACCCAGGGTCAATAATTACAAGGGCCCAAAAATGGACCCCTGTGGAACACCATACAATATTGGGGCAGAGCTGGACTCAGTTACCCAGGTTTACATGCTCCTGTCAGCCAGATATGCTTTAAACCACTCCAGAGCAGTACCATTAATACCCACTAGTCTAATTAAGATGTTGTGGTCTACATCATGACACATAGCAAACTGGACCAAAGCAGAAGTTGACTCTCACCATTTATGACTGTACACCATTCCCCAAAATAGGCTTCCATAACCAGAAGGAGAAGGTACTTTTGTTCCCTATTAAACAACATCTTCTAAATTTGTTAAAACTTCTACTTACACTTAATCTCTTTTACAGATTTCCAAAAACACCCAGGCCACAATCTGTCAGTTGGAGGAAGGATTAGAAATATTTTAATGTCAAAATCCCTTTTCCTGTAAAACAATCTCAAATATTTGATGTCAAACATCCCATAAATTCAGATGTTATTATATAAATTAAAGAAACGGTTTGGATATGTTTGCTTGTTAAATTATTTCTTTGTGACAATGCTTCATGGTAATTCAGTTTATACTGTTGGAAAAGTGGTTTATTCCCTTTGAAATGGTGCCTATTTTTGAGGAGGGCATGATTGAGATCTGCATCTGAGCCTTTCAGCAAATGACACACTGGATATTTCTAACATCATGCTCTGGTAACCACCTAAGTCATATATTTGCCAGCAGAATATTTCTGAAAAGCCGTTAAACACACAACACTGAAACAAACACCATAAAAAGCTGACAGAACAATCGCTCAAATTCAACTGTCAACATGCAGTTTCTCCCTCACTTGAACTAGAATGGTCTCCTTCTGAACTGGCTTCAATCTCTTCTTGACTTCAGAGGTGATATATATATATATTACATATATTATACATATATAATTAGACAAACATGGTGAAAAAACAGCCAGAATCCTTACACACCAAATAAAGAACTTCTAGATCAATCACTGAAATTCATACTAGCGTTAGGGAGAAACGAGAAACATTTACACTAAACAAAGTTATGAACACTTTTGTTTTTAGCTGCCATCCTTTATGAGATAAACTCAAAGATCTAAAACACTTTCTACACGCAACAAAAAAAAATCTCTCAAAAAAACTGTTCCCAAATGTGTCTAAATCTATGATAGTGAGCGCTTCTTCTTTCCTGAGATAATCCATCCCCCTCACAGGTTAGACAGCATGATTACATGATTAAACAGGCTAATATTCATCTCTCTTCATTTTCTGTAATTAAACATTTGACACAGTTTTCTTCATATTTTGATTTAGGATATAAAATGCAGTGTTCCCAATGCATCCAAATAAAATTATTATAAAGACTTTGGCTTCATGTGTTTAGGTACACTGCTATTATACTGAACACTACTATATACACACACACACATACAGTATATATATATATATACACATACACATTTCCTAATCAAATGGGTGTCACTGACTCTTCAGGGTTCTTTAGTTATTCATGTTACTGTAACTTCTGATGTCATTTCTCAGCTTTTCATTGCACTGATGGTGTATTTTCTTGATTCAGTTTTCTCTGACATGTATAGTATACACCTTAATCAGCATTAAACTAGACAATGCATGTGTGCATGCTCCATAACAGCTGAGTTGGTGTAAGACCCCGCAACAAAAACAGCCAAGAAATCACAGGAGATTAGACTCACAGTAACTAACAAAAATACTTTATATTAAAAAATTCATACAAATTACAATTGTCCATCTTTTATCAATTATCCATCTTTTTTTATGCCGGAGTTGTACTGTGCCTGAGTTTTTTTTTCTAAAGCTTTATTAATAAATTCAATACAAACGTGCAATGACAATCACCAGGGGAGTACAGGCATTAAATAGAAAGAAAATAATACTCAGTTCATACATTTATTACATATATATTAAAGAGAGCAAACATGGAGTTGCAGCATTTAGGGTTGAGGGGGTGGACACGTCCCTGTACTGTGGTTTTCTCTGTTGCGTGTAAACTGGGATACAGACAGAAGATTAGATGCCAAAGCTGAATTTTGAGCATAGTTGGGTTAAACTGTGCATGTAAAGGTAATGACTGGCACGTTCCTCCTGCTCCTGTAAATGAAGCATCAAATCAATAACACTTATCTAGGAAGAAGCTCTAAGGGATGCACCCAAACATTAACCTGGTGTGATGACTGGACAGAAAGCAGCTCCATTAACTCACATGTTCTGGAACTGGACAAAGACAGAGATTTAATGCAGAATATGTTGTAGTCACTCATGTAAAGACCTACTGATCCTAATCCACTGATGGCAGCATCTGACCACATACTTACTACCCTTCAATGTAGTAGAATAACTAGGGGTGAAAATTAATCTAATTAATTACAGGTTTTGTGATTAATTCATTGAAATGAATGGAAATTAATCACATACCAATATTTGCCCCTAAAACAACCTTTATTTTCTATGAATTAATTTTAGTCACTATCTGTAGCACATGTGAAACTCTATCTTTAACTGAAATTCATCAGTGTTTCAGATGTTGGTTTATCATAAAACACCAAACGTCTGATGCTGCATGGCTGCATTCAGACCAAGAACATAGAAAACATCAAACTCTCATTACTGGGTTGTAAAAACTGTTTTTAGCAGAGTTGCAGCCCTTTCATGATCTTTTCAAGAATAAAGCACCAGCTCCTCCCACACAGGACTGCTGCATTAACCCAATTTAAACAGGATTCCAAAAAATAACTTCTCTTACATTTTGTTCACTTTTTAAAATGATTTTGACCTTTTCTGTTGTATTTTGTCTTAATACTTTGATATTTCAACTGAATTTACAATATACTGTAGTATATAAGTATGTATTGTGTAAGTATTGTTGTTTGCTTCCTTGTATTTTATGTAAATGATACGATCTGTTAGCTTTCTTGTTGTCAATCAAATGTGGGGATTTGATTTAAATCACTTTTGTAACAGTTCAAACCTTAAATTATTTCTCAGGGCTGTAAGTCACAAAAAACATCTAACTTCCATTACACGGGGCTTTGAATATGTGATAACAAATGTTCAGGAATGATCCATGGGGAGTCACTGTGGTACGTTTATGGATCCAGGATTATCTTAGTGATAAGAGACTGATAACCTAGTGTTAGCAGTGAGCTAATATATTTGTTGTAGTCTTCTCTTTACAGCATTTAGTAATGATTTGTCATACGTTTTCTATACTGACATCATGGTCTAGGACATGGCAGTTAGAGGACAGACAGAGTCTTTTCAGGCATGAAAGGAAGCTGAGGACAATACGACTCTAAGATGAACCTCTGAACTTCATGTGACACGTTTATTTCCAGACTGACGCTAACTGAATCATACACCAGGCAAAGAAATGGAGGTGTGAAGTACATTATTGTGGTCTTTGAGGCTAGAAGATCACTTGCTGGCTTTCTTTAAAACCTCTTGGTCCCAGTCAGTGTCGAGAACATCATCATTTAACTCATCAGAATCAAACAGAGAGCGTTTAGAGAACGGACCCTGGGAACCAGGCCCCAGCTCAAAACACTTTCTCTTCTTTATGTTGTCAGTGTTTAATCGAGGACCATCAGTCACCAGTTTGACATTATTCCTATGGATGACAGCATACTGAGCAGCCTCAGTCTTTGTGCTGCACTTGGACTTTGTTTGCGACTCTGTCCCTGGTTCATGTTTCTGTCCTGGTCTGAGTGAGGTGGCTGAGGGTGGTGACGGGTCCTTTGCATTGTTGGTGTTGACTGCAGTTTGGATCGTCTTTCTTAAGGGACTGTGTTCAGGGGAATTTTCAGTATTCTTGGCTCTTAAGCATTCAGCACCGTCTCTTTTTTCCATTTCAACGGGAGGATTTTCTTCATGGGTTTGAGCTGTGGTCTTGGGTTCAGTTGTGCAGGTGAAAGCGAATCTGGAGAGTTTAGCCAGGGTTGAGGAGGCTAAAGTAGAACTGGTGAGGCCTGATTTGGATGATTTGGAAGTATTTAGTGCTGAAGTCTCCTGGCCGGTGTTAACTCTGGTTCTTTGTTGCTGACATAGATTTTCTGTATTCCCATTTATTCCAGTGACTCCTGTTCTTCCTTGTGTCGATGTGTCCTTTCCAAAGGAAAAATCATCCATTTCCTGCTCCTCTGATGTAAAACAAATACTAGTTTCTGCCATCTCACTGACACGGCTCCCTGATTTTCTCATCCCTGCACCTTCAGAAGGATTCTCACAATGGTTCTGCTTTTTCTTTCTTTTACCCTTCTCGGTGTCTTTAGGTTTGCTGACGGACTCATTCTGATGACTTGCGCTGCTTTCGTTGTTGGTGTGGTGAAATCTGCTGTTGCATTCAGTTTGGAAATCTGCACATATGTCCGAGCTGCCATTAAGTCCCTGGTTGTGTATTAAAGGTCTCATCTTCCTTGGTTTGAATATAAAATCTGACAACTTAGCATGCAGGTCTTCACCTATTTCAGCTTCAGCTGCCCTCCTTCCTGTTTGTATAGTACCAACGCTCTTAGTCCAAGTGTCCTCCTCCAATCTCTTTTCTTTGACTGATGACAGATTATGCTGTTCTTGGTTATTTGCTGTGCAGATGTTAAGGCGGGAGTCAGAAGTTGGTGCACTACCTCTGAAGGCCACCTTCTCTCCACGCCCCCCTCCTCCCTCTTTGTCATACCGTTGATGTTCCACCTCCAGCTCCCTGAGTCTTCTGACCCTCAGCTTTTTGGACACTCTCTGAAGCACACATGCTGATGACTCTGGCTGTTTTCTGTCTTCTTGTTTCTTAGATTGCTTCATGTCCTCTGAGGTTAAATAGTTGTTTTCCTCAGTTTTTCTGTCGTCCACTGAAGCAGACGTGACTGTACCACCAGCATTTGCACCAACATCACTGTTTAATGAGCCAGTGTCGTCCTCCTGTTCCATTATTGTAGACATTTCTGACCAACTGGAGTCTGGTTTTCTCTGGACGTTTTCCTGAGTTGATGTAATTATTGGTGAGGTTGTGTCTGGTGACAGTGATGGGATGTTGCTGTGGATCCAATCCAAGCCACTGTCCACACTGACACCATTCTTCTGGATACTGGTGTCTGTAGGTTGATGCTGGTGATTGTCAGTTGGTTGGTCATTACAAGAGTCTTCTGAGGTGTTGCTCTTTAGCCTAGTGAAGAAAAAAATACAGATTAACTGATTCAGTGTCATTAGTAAATGTTTAGATCTGTGGTGGTGGACATTATTGTTGTGTATATTCCTCCTCTCATGTATGTTAATGAGGTGGAAAAGATTTTAGGCAAACTCAGATATTCTTATTTAATCCTTCTAGATACATGGATGCATTTGCCTACATCATAGATGCATAGATAAGTCCCCTAACAAATGAATGCACAAAGAGGGATCACATGATTTATACCATCAATTATTTCAAGTCCAAAGCTTAGTTTAGTTATTGTGTAAAAGAAGCAATGCATTATATTGATGGTTTGTTCATTACGTTTAGTGAATTTCTAGTTCAAAATATATAACTTGGACTTTGAAGGCCAGCCTCCTCTTTCCTGCCCTGCTGAAATAAAAATAAATCCACACACATGCAGTGAAGTTACAGCTGACAAGCAGTTTGAAAACACACTTTCAACAGTTTGTCTATAAATGAAAAACATCCAAATATATTTTAATGACAATTGTAAATACTTTTAAATACACATATTTGTGGGTCTCTATTATATATAATTACAACAAGAAATATGTGTGTGTTCATCAGATATATAACTTCATCTTTATACATTCACACACATAATAAATATGTTGATTCATAATGAGACTGATCTGAATCCATGGTTCATCATACAGTACAGGGAGAGTTTTTTAACCATAGCTTACAGTTTATATACAGTGATGTAAAGAAAAGGGTTTCCCCCCTTCATGGTTTCTTTTTTTTGCATGTCTGTGACACCACTGTACTCTTATTTTAAAAATATAGGGTAAACGTTTTTAATGGCTGTTAATTCACCCATTTATATACTGACAGCCAGTAAAATATTGTGATAATACCTGCCATTAGCTGATAAGTCAAAAAGTTCATTTTCGATCCAGGCTGATGGGTCCAGGAATGTAGAACCCTAAACTCTATATACTGGATATGGGTGGTTTGGGTGCTTATTAACTCATGTTCCTGTAGTATGAATAGGATTGCAAAATTAAGTTGTTTCTTTTTAATATTAATTTGCAGAAATTTCAGATTTGTTGACCCTTTGCTATAGTATTTTTTTGTACAACAGGGGGTTTAGATGACATGGATCAGGTTACACTGACAATATATTAGGATTGAAAGTTGTTAGCAGCATAAATGAGACTCAATAAATGGAATCCGTTACTGACCTGGACAGTCTGGCTGTTTCCTTCTGAAGTAGCAGGGGCAGGTTCATTGCTTCTAGCAGCATCTTACTCTGAGCTTCATACTGCTGCCCGGGGTCAGAGGGGAATGCAGTGTGTATTGTATTTACATTTCCCATAAGACTGCCGCCCTAAAAGAGGAGCATACCAGGAATTTACAGGCTGCTGAAAGTCAGTCTGGAAGATATTCACTGTATTGTACTGGGAGCTAAATGTAAAACAGCTGTAGATATGTTCAGTAAATACTTCCCTTAGGTTAATTCTATAAAAGTGATTCAGAAAGAATAGCCCTGATATTCTTATTCTAAACATGAGATGAATGGAGCTCTTTCATTTCATTGACTATTCCCACTCAGGAGGTTGGTGCTCTGTTTCCAACATGAATTTATACATTAAACAAACTAAAGTTTCTATGTTATGTGATCAATTCCTGGTATAAACGTTGTTACTGTGCCATTAATTCTGATTTTTTGTATTCAGTACTGTTGTTTTTCCTAGAGGAGTTGCAGGAGAAGGCTGGTGTAGGTGGAGTTAAGGGGATGTTCAATAAATACTCACCTTTAATAAGGCACAATATACGTTTCTACTGATTAAAATGTATAGAAATTACTGAACCTCTATGGTCAAACATAATAAAAAAACATAATATATGGCCAGGAGATACTGTGATAATGTCTGAGATGTTATTTATTAATTATTTTTAATGTCCATTTATTATGGAAAGAGATCTCTGAGGAGACTATAAATAGACTCCTGTTAATTAAGTTAATAGTTAACAACCAAGCTGAGCTAATGTTAGCAGCAACTCCTATGAACCCATGCTACTTTCTATTTTCTGCCCCTTATCAATAGAAGATTTCTCCATAGTGTGCAAAATACATGACTGACATGTAAAGGTGTTACTACACCATCATTTAGGAATATTAAGGAACAATCAACATAGCATTGAAGGCCATCTTGTTTTCTCTTTACCTGCATGGAGCACTCCATGACAGAGACAGCCATGACAGCATCTTCTATGGTGACTGTCTCTCTGTACATTAACTTGGCATGAGCTGAAGGTTGCAAGAAAAAAAAAGTGAGTCCAAGTATTCTGCTGGTTTACACATTTCATACACATTTAATAAGCATTTATATTTCTGCAATGTGCAGTATATTTCTACAAAGACTATGTATACTTAAGAAACTCCATTAATGGACATGTTAATTATTATGGTATTCTATTTAAATAATACACCAACAAAATGCAGTTTTTCTAAAAAAAAAAAAAAAAAAAAAAAACAATAAACGTTTCATTCACAAAAAGCTTATTTCCTTACATTTTTGTTTAATTTTTTTTCAAGATAGTCCTGTATTTGTACGGTTCTTAATATTAACATTAGTGCTCATTTTGTATTGTTTGGCAAGAGACAAACACATTTTGTGACTGGCTGGTTTGCTGTGCATGCAGCCTTTATGTCAGCCCTGACATAAAAGCTGTGTGACTTTTCCGTTTGTAGCAAGCAGCAAAAGACTCGTAAAGTGACATCATAGCCTGTGTGTGTTGAGCTGTGGACAGAGAAAATGGCACAGACACAGAGGAACCTCTACCTAAAGAGCTCTCTTTTTGTGTGGTATTTCGACTTAATCTGTAAATGTTGACATGCTCAAAAGGTAGCCGTTATCCCCTTTATCTATAAAATACCTACTCCTAGTTGTTGTTGTGCCTACAAAGGAGATATATGCAAAAAGGTCTGTACAGCTGCCTGGCTGAGCCTGGAACTTGTGACCCCAGGAAACCTTGTTTCACACCTTCAGGGAATGTCACTGCATATATAAAGGCCTTTGTCCCAATTCTCTCTCTTCCCCCACTTTCTTAAACACTCTCCAACTCTCATCCAGATACTCTGACCCTCACTCTCTTCCAGCCATCCTACTCAGCAGCAGAGCACTGCTCTATAGCAGGAGAAGCTGCAGACCACAAACCTTCTGCAGCTTCTCTGCTCTCCAAGGATTATTCAGCCACAACAATGTCAACATCTCAAGGACCTGAATGTCTGGTGAGCACCACTGCAGCAACTCAGACCCAGTTCTTCCAACCATCTACTCCACAGCTGGAACAACATCTCCAGACACCATCTCAAGGAAGCAGAACCAGAGAGCAACCCTTCTCCTTCCTTTCCATGGACTGGTAACATGACTTGGGCAGAACAGAACATTAACAACAGGGTTAGTTAGACTGTTGAACCTTATTAATGTGATGAGATCATAGGCTACAGTTCACTGTGTTTTAGGCTTCTAAGAAGGTTTAGTTAGATGGTAGTGTCCCAACCTGCATGATACTAACCTCTAACCTTTAAACACACACAAATTAACATTAATGCCTTTGTCTCAACGGATGGAGAACGTCCACATGGCCTGAACGACAGACCATCGACCACAGCAGCCATCTTTGTAGTTCCTACACAGACGCGCACACACCCCATGCATTCTCATGTACATAGACCCATTTATTGTAGATTGTTAGTGTGTGTTTTTGAATAAATGCTTTTGAGTAATACAGGCTCCCTCTTTATTGTTGTAAAATGAATTATGCCAACTTCTGAATCCTTCAACTATTAGTAGCTATTAATATGATGATCCTGGTTTCTATTATTAAGTTCAATGTAAATCAGACTTCCAAACTGATAGTATATTCATTTCATAAGACTGAATCAGAGAATTAACTATAAGGTGGTGCCCGAACTCCAGAACTTAATAATTAAGCTCTGTGTTTAATGAATAACTGATTATTTAAAATAATGAGTCATTATTTCTGATAGTCAATTTCATCTGAACAAGTAGTGTAAAACACAACATACTCTTATACCCCATGGAATCAAAGTACTGTAGACACTGCCCCTTTTATGTGTGGCACACATAAAAGGGGCAGTCTGGACGGATTTCAGTACCTAAGTCATGCTACAGTTTTAAGAGGAACCAAGTGAAATATATATTAAACTTGTGTCTTAAATGGAAATGGTGTGCTATTACTTTTATCTGGAAAATACCAATTTTTCACGACACGTCACAGAAAACCACACATGATTCCTCATGGTAACTGTACGAGGTCAAAAACCAAAGACATCAGTTTTAACACAGCCACCTGCTGCTGACTGCTTGGACATACTTCCACCTGGAATTATTCATGAAAATAAAGAAAACACATTGAATGAGAAGGTGTGTCCAAACTTTTGGCCTGAACTGTATATGTGCTGTATATGATGAAGTTAGAGGTCCATACTCACCTTCAGCCAGTCGGCTGAGACTTTCCAGCATGCGGATGGTAGTTCTGGCACTGCTGCGGCTGTCACGCTGTCTCTGTAGCTGGTAGTAACGTGTTAAGATACGGTTGGCCTCGTCAGACATCTGCGGCTGCAAGCGTTTGATTAAACAGAAATAAGCCTTCATCTTCTCCATGGACCACAGGCTGCAGGACTCAGCAGGCAGCCCTAAGCAAAATCACAAGGAAGACTGACATTCCACTACATTTAGCATGAAGCACATCAATGAAGAAATCCTGGAATTAGCATCACAGCATTATGTCATTGTTCCTATATTGTATTTTAATAAAACGTATTGAAATCGTTACAACGTAGAGGAGAATACAGGTCACCCTGTATAGAATTATATTTATACACATGTCCCTTTGAAGCAAATTGTATTGTTTTATTCCATAAACAAAGAGACGGAGTAGCATTTCACTTCCATGTTTATTTCCTATTGGCTCCTTAATTCATCCTTATCCAAGTAAGGGTTTTTTTTTGTTGTTGACAGTGTTTAGTGAATTCACACACACATTTGCTACCTCTGTCTTCCAGAATGAAGGAGGAGATGATGCGGTCCCACTCTGCGTTTTTGGTGTCCAGCAGGACCAGGACCAGGTCGAATCGACTCAGCAGAGGACTGGCCAGAGCTACGTTGACAGTGAGCGGCTCATTGGGATCGTACTGGCCTTTTGGATTGGTTGCTGCCAGGATAGTGGTGCGAGTGTTCAGCTTACACACGATACTGTAGAGAAGATGCAGGGTACAGGCTTCAGACAGATGAAATACAACAGATTTTCCATTTTTTGAGTCACATTTTCATGACCATACATTATGAATACTTGAAAACTGTTGAAATGGATTTTTATTCTGATTATTGACATTTTTATCTAAACATTAAAACCACTTCTCTTTTCATGTGCTTATGATTGACCTCTTTTAAAGAACTTTACATTTTAATCCTTCATTTACAGTATTTCCTTTTAATGATATTAAAGAAAATCATTACTTTCTACTGAAAACAATTTATGTTCTAGTCTGTTTTTTTTATTTTTTCTCTATTTGTCTATACTCTTTATTTGTATTATTTATTTATTTACTCATATTTAAGTTTCTAATTCTTACTGTTAAATGTTTGTTTTCATATAAAGCACACTGAGTTGCCCCTGTGTACGTGAGAAAGAACCAAGCTACGAGAAAGAACTCAGATATAACAGAGCTATCAGAAATAATTCTCTGAGAGAAGCAACCAGAAAAGGTTCTGAGAAGCAGCATCTCTAGCAGATCAAACCATTTAATAAGGAACATCTCTACCAGACAGAAATAACTCTAAGTTCTTTGTCCAGAAACAACTGAGAAAGAACCGAGCTACCAGAAAAAAATTCTCTGAGAAGAAACAGAGCTACCAGGTGGAACTCTCTGAAAACTAACAGAGCTACCAGGTGGAACTGTCTCAGAAGGAACATCAGTACCAAATAGAATTCTCTGACAATGAACAGCTACCAGAAACAAAAATGTTCAGTTCTAATTGTCTTTGTTAGTTTTCATTAACGATAACAACCTTCCTCCAACCCCCTTCTGATGCAGTGTGTAGACGCATGCATGACTGTCTTACCCAGCTTTGGCCACGCTAATAGACTGCTGCTCCATAGCTTCATGGATGCTGATGCGGTCGTGTTCCTTGATACTGTTGAATTCATCAATGCAGCACAAACCACCATCTGACAGGACCAGGGCTCCCGCCTCCAGATGCCAGTCATTTCCATCCTTCACAGCTGCTACTGTCAGTCCTGCAACAAATCACATGATGGATGGCAGCAGATGAAGTAAATTCATTACTGGATATGTATATACAAATCTGAATTTTAAACATCAAGCTCTTGATATCAAATTCCTGATAAAAAGCTAGCAACCTCTCAACTTTAACCTGAGAGCTGACAGCTGGCTACAGGGTATACCTGCACTTGTAGATCCAATTCCAGCTGTGAGCACAGAGCGAGGCATGATCTTAGCTGCATACTTCAAGAACTGAGACTTCCCTGTGCCAGGATCACCAACAAGCAACATGTGACATTCACCTGGGGATTCAAAGAGGACCATGTATAGCAAGAATAACGATGCTTGGAATTCATAAAAAGTTAGAGAACAACTTTAAATTTACAAACATTTTACAAAACCAAAAGAAACAAGAAATATACCCCTGATCTTGGTTCCAGAAGAATCTATTCTCTGCACCCCGCTGGCCAGCACCATAGCAACCGCCAGTTTAACCACATACATGCCAAACACCTGCGGACACAGACTCAACAAGATCTGGTTCCGACCTGTGGAGGGGAGATAATAGGTGGTTTTGAATAAAAAAAATATACACACACACATATATATATATATATATTTTAGAGTTTAGATTTATGAGGCATATTCACACATACCAGCTAGGGGATCATGTTTGTAGCTATCCCAGAATTCTTTAAATTCTTTCTGAATATCCTCCAAGAGTAGAGCAGCAGCAGCCTGCTGATTGTTGACTTCTAAATTGTTAGCTTTGAGGACCAGCTCCACATCACAGCGACTGCCGTCATAAAAAGGTCTCCAGCGTTGGCATACCACTCCATAAACAGTCACATCATCTCCTGAGAGCAGGGGATACAGTCCAGAATTAGTGGAGGCTACACACGCACACTGATCCGAAAGACTGACTGAAGAAATCCTGTGGTTTTCAGAATATTCTCTTTCTGATCACAGTGAAATAACCTTAAGGCAGCTGACCACTGCCTACGAGTGGATGCTCAATCTCAGTGTGAGTTGCCATTTTAATGGCTGTTTAATGGGTATTATTGTAGCATTGCTATTCTATCTATACATTCACAACTCTTTATACGCTTACTAAGCTGAATACACGTTTGCACACTCCTTTAAACATTCACAAATTTACATGTAAACATTATTTTACACATTTCCAAATCAAATCAAGGGTTGAGATTGAGTTTTACTCTCTACACACAACAGAGGGACGATTTAGCCTAAAATAAAATCTTGAACTTTTTGAATCTTGAATTTTTAAACCAATGTATGCTTTTTGTGTTTTCTATAAAAAGACAATAGAAATAATTGCTTATGAAAGTCTATGCCATTATTCTGCAGTTTTCTTTTGGTTTTTTTTTTTAATCAATGAATTATTCTTTGAGGGGATAATTTAATTTGGTCTCTTTTCATTTATCTCATCTCCTATACCCGTTTATTCCTCATTAGTGTCACATGGTCTGCTGGAGCCAATCCCAGCACATTACACGTGAGAGGCAGGGATACACCCCAGATAGTCGCCAGCCAATCATGGGGCACTTTTCATTTCTTTTTTCACAAATAAACAGCCATAAACAGTTCTTACCAGATTTACAACTATCAACCAGGTCGTCCTCCAGAATCACTACCATAGAGCGAGGGATGCTGCCCACTGACAGCCGCTGCACCTGTGGTTTTATGAGTGATGAGTCAAGTATTTAAAGATGAATTACAAAGTGTGAGAATCCCATTGATGATTGCCCTACTTGCTCTTGTATCTTGATCTCCTGGTAGTCCCTACAGGCAGCAGGCTCAGACCTCTCAGACAGACAGCTAAACTTGTAGGAATTACAGCCATCAGGATTAGGGCAGACCACTGGAGGAACAAAGGTGTAGAACTGATCAAAATCAGCCTCCACGCTGAAAACATGGCGGCACTTTGTGCAAATGTACTCCCTCTTGTACTCCAGGACCTATGAGAGGTGGAGAAGACACAGATACATACAACTCAAACCAAAGATGAAGACCAGCTAACAATTAACCAGACGTCAGGTTCTTAATGTTCAGCTACAGCATATATTTTTCAGTTGAAGTGACTCATTTGCATAACAATGTCTTGTTGTGCCCGAGTCAATTTGAATCAATTTTATTTATTTAGCCCAAAGTCATAAATCAGGCTGGCAACAGATGTGTGCACAGGATAGAATACAATACATTAGAATAGAAAAGGAACTGCAGAGTACAACATTAAATAGGATAACAGAAATATATGGATTCCTGCAGCTTCCAGGTAAGACTCTCCACCAACAGAAGGTTGTGTCAGAAGCATGGTCTGTGAAGGAGAAAACATGGGACAAGACTCCAGGAACAAGACAGATTTGAAGGGTTAATCAGTGGGTCAGGAGGCTTTACGGATGGCTCTCCTATGTTGCATTCTAAATCCTGACTGTAAATCCTTATATAAACCACTGTTGTGTAGGAAACCACAACTGTTTGGCAAAAGCTTTCTCCAAAATCTGGATAGAGTGCTATTGTTGGCTAAAATACCTGAATCACACACATTTGTAAGGAGAGGTTGAATTACATTACTGTGAAGGACTGTAGTAGATAAGGATATGTTGAGCATGTCCAGCAAGGAAGTGCTAATCAAAGGAAAGATCCTGACATTATAGGGTCCAAAAGACAGATTGATGTCTTCATTCAATGAATCTAGTTGAGAAAGGTGGATTGAAGAAAAGGAGTCTAGGTACATAGGTTAGGTAGGGCTTTCATCTGTTTCTATGGTCCCTGTGTTTGAGGGCAAATTTGAGCCGTTTGAGGAGAATCAGTGATGACATCTGTCTCAAACAGTCAGAATAGTGTCCTTAAAGAAGCACATTAAGCTGTGGCTACTGAGGAATATGTAGAATAATAGAGTAGTGACTTTTTGTCAGTGTAGCAAGGTGCTGAAAAGAAATTTAGAGTTTAGCTTTCCATGTGTTCCATGTTTGATCATCACACACACATTCAACAACTGAGTGAAGCAGAGGCAGGTGTCAGTGAGTAAAAAGAAACAGCAACACACACACACAACACCGTGCAGCTGTTTTTGCACGCTGGCTCTACTGCTGCTCACCCTAAGAAAGGACTTTTGGCAGTTTTGAGACCAGAAAAAGCACCGATGTGGGGGGCTGAGAAGTGTCCAATCACAAAGTCATCTATAGTTCCTGCGTAAACTGTCAAAAGTCCTTAGTTTGTGAGAGTACAGAGGAGAGCCAGTCCTGCAAAAACAGCTGCAGTGCTGTGTGTTTAATATGTGCACGATGATCAAACGAGGTTAAATCTGCATGTGTGTGCAGATGTTGACACATCGATGAGGCCATTTGAGTCGTTTGCAGTGAGCCTGCAGTGCTCTCAACAACAGGAACTATTTCAGGTGGACAAGCAGCAGCACTGAAGATGTGGTGAGGCAGGGCAGGGAATTAAATGCTGATGAAATCACTACAGCACTGTTGGTTAGACTTCTATTGAATAGATTCTTGTAAGATCTGTTGCTAAAACAGGTGGACACGTCAACCCTCTGAGGACAGCTGAGTGAGGTAAAGAGACAAATGAAACATCGACATGACCATTAAAATCACCTGCACTGATTAGTTTATCCAAACAACTACACTTGATAGGACCTCAGAGTTCAGAATACAGGCAGTGTAAGTAACATATTCCCACATTGACGACTAGGAGGAACCACTTTCTGCTCAAAAAGCCTAAAAACTAAAATCTCCATTTAATTTTTGAAATTACAGATGAATCAGGATTTGTATATATTCTATACACTAGTTTATCAATACTATATCTCAGAAGTACTGCATTTCTGATTTTGTTCCACCCCTAATCAGGAGAGGTGAAATGATGCAAGTGTTGAAAAATCTCGCCGTGGTTACCTTGGTAACACTGGTTCGTATGACAGTACCAGTGACAGATAAGAAGTGTCCTACATCTCTGGATCGTGGTATAGTGTCTCTGGTGAGCTCTGGACACACTGGCAGACCTGGACACACACATTAATCAGATAACAGAAAAAGGAAGGAAATTCAATAGCTACAAATACAACATTACAAACAATCTCCTAATACAGTAAATAAAACTAAATCTCATTGTTTTCATGTTTTTTTTTTTGAGAGGAAAGTTAAGAAATTTAGGCACTCTTTGCACAGACATTACCAAATGCCGTTGTTGATTAAGACATTTAATTAATTTTTCAAAAGTTTATTTATCAACTTTTTAATATGGCCACCCTGCATTAGATAAATATATTTCTAAATCCAAAAAACTCATACACAATGAAAAATCTGAGCAACAATTGTAAAAAGGGACTGCCAGTCCCCATCATGGATGTCTAACCTGTAATGCGGGCGTGAAGACAGTGTCTCATTCTTTGCTCTATAGTCCTTTGTCCTCCATAGTGGTCGGGAGAAGCCTTCTCAAATAAGTCCATGGCTGTTTTATGTAGCACCTTATCAAATATAGCCAGGACATCCTCTGGATAGGCGTTGAAGTAGTCCCCTACCTGTAGCCACAGATAGTACAGAATCATCAAAACATACCAGCACCCTGTACACATACAACACTAAAACCCTCTGAGATTATACTGTTTTAACAGGATGTTGATCCAGTGCAGTGACACTTTATGTTCAGTCAACAGTCATTGTGCAGTTAGACATTTATTCAACATCACCATTTATAGATGTGTCAGTTTTGAGTTACACTTTTGAAGCATCTATTCTTGTGTAATATATGATAATGGGACACACTGCATTGAAATGAACATCAATTTAATTATTCTGCATTGTGTCATTTGCCATAATGTACTTATTTTCTGCCTGTTACTTCTATGTATTCACTATTTAATACAGTGTGTTGTGTTGTGATGACCTCCATATTGGCTTCAAACAAAGTCATTGCATTAACAACAACAGAGTGGTGGCTCTCTTCCTTTCTGTCTTCAATGAGCTGGTAAATGTTTCCATGGTGATGCTCTGCCACATAGCTTTCAAACACCCGGCCAATCAGGGCCTCCTGTTCACTGCTGATTAACATGGTGGAATGAAGTGATCCCCTGGAAACACAGAAATGAACAATGCAATGATCAAGGTTTGATATTTAGTTCTTCTACAATTATTTCATCAATTAAACTTCTGCTTATTATGTTGGATTAATCGATTAATCATTATCTATAAAATATGAAAAGGTTGTGAAAATCCATCACAGAGTTCAATTGTGAAAACTTTGCTTGGAAAACATCAAAAAATGTGATTAATTTTCTGATTATCAGAAATTAACAATGATTTGAGAAATCAGAATATGTACATTTATTATTCTTCAATCAATTCAGTCCAGATCCTGAAATATCAATCAGTTCTCTTTAAAATCTTTCTACAAATTTACAATATTTTTCAATCTAATTCAAATATCAGACATCAAACTATTTGTCTTCACAAACAAATATTAGACTATATAAACATCATACAAATATCCTAAAATCATGTGTGCTTGAAATATCTCTTAATTTTATTGCCAATTAGTAATTTACCAAACTGATCTATTTTATTTCCATTTTAAAGTTGCTGTATTTAATTGTTATTACAAAGGATACAAGTAACATTAACATGAAAAGCCTTTTTTTCAATGCGTCCATATTGACATGAAATGAAAACGCAGGTGTTTCAAATAACACTAATTAAGGTTCTGTTTGATTAAGTGTGGCAGAGCCAGCGGGAGCAACAGCAGCAGCCAGACTCTGTTCTATGGAACCTTCATTAGAAACACCTGTTACCTGTTATTGGACAGAAGTCTGAATGTAACTGGACGCAGAATTAATGCCGAACCCTTTAGGTGTGTACAAGTAACCATAAAACCAAAAACTGTGGTTTGAAAACAATTCTAAATGAACTATTCATCCCTTATCGAAGTTTAAGAACTAGCTAAAGAAATCCGAAGTGAAAAAGATGGTTGACGACTGCATTAGTATAATTTTATCTATTATTATTTTTTTTCAACCTCAGTTTCTTTTAGCAATTGTGTTATTGTGCTTATATTTACTTCAAAATGTATTTTAATTTATTTAAACGCTGCTATGACAACCTAATACCCTTTGTGGACGAATAAAGTCCTCTATTTAACTGTAACTTGAACGCATTTCAGGCATCACAATAATTGAGTTATTCAGTCAGTGTCCACACAAACTCTTTGGTGTAACATTAACAAACGAACACAAAATATCTGGATATTCATACCTATTTGTCTGTCACATTTTCCTTCACCTATGTCAACAACTTATTTTCCGCGGGCAACAGTAGATGGGTGTTTACTCCGGAAGTTGTCAGAGGCCGCAACACGTCACTTCCTACGGGTTCGTGTTACACTAATGCTGCGTTCAGGTGCTCCTCGGATGCTCGGATCTTAGCCTCTTATTCATGGATGGATCATTGATGACCATGGATGATTTAACTGTATTGAACATAAGTATATAACCTAAGTAGTTTATTATAAGCTTGATGTAGTTAGATAAAGCATTGCAATATTAAGTATTATGAGCTTGATATAATTAGGTTTTCCCCTATTATCAGCTTGATGTAGCCTAGTTAACATATTGCAATATGATCTTGATGTAGTTAGATAAAACATTGAAATATTAAGTATCATGAGCATGATGTAATTAAAGTTTTCCAGTAAAAGTACATAAATATTATGCTCGATATAGTTAATGTATTACAATGAATGCAGCCTATTATCAGCTTGATGTAGCCTAGTTAACATATTGCCTGATGTTGATCCTGATGTAGTTAAAGTGTTGGTTTTGACTGATATTTTATTATGACATCATTAGATTATTAATATGAAACCTCAGTGTGTTATAAATACTGTTTAGCTGCTGGAGGCGGAACTAGTTTCAACAAATTTACAGTAGCTAGATTACTGCAGTGGTTCCTAACCTAGGGGTCAGGCCTTTCTAAAAGGTCAGCAGATAAATCTGTTTTTTACATTTTACAGTTTAGTGTCATACTGATAACTCATCACCTTCTATACCCGTTTATTCCTCATTAGGGTCACATGGTCTGCTGGAGCCAATCCCAGTGCATTACAGGTGAGAGGCAGGGATACACCCCAGATGGTCTCCAGCCAATCGTGGGGCACACACACCATTCACTCACACACTCACACCTATGGACAATTTAGAGTCTCCAATTAACCTCAGCATGTTTTTGGACTGTGGGAGGAAGCTGGAGAACCTGGTGAAAACCCACACAGACACAGGGAGAACATGAAACTCCACACAGAAAGGTCCCAGACCCAGGACCAAGGAGGTCTTGAACCTGCACAATATTATTTAGCAAATGTACTAAATTACTGACTGATCTACACTCAAGCCAAATTTACCCAACCCACTTTCAATGCTTTTCATAATGACTTCTTGTGTACTGGAAGTGCCTGGAGATATCTGAATTTAAAATGTGCAGCAATAACAATGATGAAGGAGCAGCAGCAGCAGGAGGAGGAGGAGGAGGAGGAGGAGGAGGAGTTTCTGAGATCACTTCCAGCTCAGCTCAGTACTTTCCGGTCTGTAGAAACAGTTCTATCATCATATTGTGTTTTAGACCTAATGAATTCCAGCTGATTGTGTCTTTACTCGCTGTGTGTCGTGATGTCCTGACCTGGTAACGGTACCCGTGTGTGTTCAGTCACACTACGGCGTCTTCTCCTCTGGTCTGCTGCCGTTTTCCGGCTGTTACATACGGACAACGAACACCCACGATGTGGAATAGAGGTGATTTTGAAGATGGATACGAGTCTTATAAAACAGGTGAGACTTGAAGGCTTTAAGCAAGAGAGCGCACGTGCAGCGTGTGGTTAAAAGGACGATGTGAAGGGTTGAGACGTGAAGGCCGAGCTGCAGCAGTTAGCACAGACTGATGTGAGCGGAGCTAACGCTACACTGGGAGGAAGCTGTGATCCGACTAGCATCACAATAAAATACCGCGTACTACTCAAATCTGTATACTACTGCGATTCAGAAGGAAATACTGCACTTTATACGCAACTACATTAATCTGACAGCTTTAATTGTTTTCAGATGAATATACTTTAAAGTGCTATTATCTATATTCCTTTAAATTGTCGCTCTTTTTTGCTTTTTGTGCTAAATATTCTGATCCAGTACTATTGGTCTACCCAAAGTATCTCAAATTGGCCACACGTTATAAATAATAACATATTCTCACATGTATTTAGAATTTAAAAATAGCATAATGTACTATAATAATACAACACATAATACTTTTTGCTTATAATCATGTCATTTTATTTAAGTAACATTTTCAATTCATTCAATTCAGAATATTTCTTTGAGTAATTTTTGATTTCTCAAACTCTGATTCTTTACTGAAGTAAAGAATCAGAGTATTTCATCCACCACTTTAAGAAATATCATATTCATACACATGGATAAGTCTGAGCTGATATAAGGTGAGACACACTCAGTAGTGACAAACTACTGACACACTTCAATATTTTGTGAAGATGAACAGAAACATTGATCTATAATACAGCTTCTTAGTCTAATATTTTCAATTCTTAAGTCGCCATCTGATGCTCCAGTTTCTAACTCAAACAGCTGCTGATATTCCTCATCTGTAAATGACTGGATTTATTGATTTAGGATTTTCATAGCTGTCAGGTCCAAACCAGTTGTAATTTAACTGTTTTTAACCTAAATTTGTTCAATTGGTCCAGAACAATTGTGAGAGAAACTATTACAGTATTATAAGAATATATCGGGCTTGTCAGACAATCTGAGGTGTGTCCTCAGTGTGTCCTTGGACCAAATACTTAACACTGATTGCTGCAACGGCTGCACCTTTGGTTTGTGAATGTGTGTGAATTAGAGCTCCTGATGAACAGCTGGAACCTTACTGCCATCAGGGTATGAATGTATGTGAATGGGTGAATAATCGCTGGTCAGAAAAAGGCACTATAAAAAAAGCACTATACATATACAAATTTGACCTTTAGTACATGACTGTCAAAGATATTAAATGTCATATTCCAAAGACAGAGTTTTGATCAAAGAAGCTATAACAGGTTGGTGTGGCAGTGATTCTGAAGTGACACATGAGTTATGGTAACATTCCCTTATACCACTTTTCATACAGTCAACATTTTACTGTTTTAGTATTCAACCAATTCAGCATCACATTCCTAGAACAAAAAAAACATCCAAACGTATGCAGCAGAACCAAAGAGATCATTTTTTGTTTCATGCATTCTGCCTTAAATCTTAAAATCTGGTACATTGTCCAAAATTACCCAAAATTCAACTGTCTGAGTTCATGGTTCTAGTAACAGGGGTCTCCAACCCTGGTCCTGGAGAGCTGCTGGGGTGCAGGTTTTTATTCCAACCAAGCAGGAACACACCTGATTCTACTAATTCTACTTCATTAGTAGATTCAGGTGTGTTCCTGCTTGGTTGGAATAAAACCTGCACCCCAGCAGCTGTAGACCCCTGTAGTAGAGGGTGGAGTAGCCTTGAGCTGCCAGCAGAGATGAGGAGCTACAAAGGTCTGCTAACTTAACTTCTTTTTTGTTTGTATTTTTTGTATTAATAGTAGAAGATGAGTGATAATCAGCAGTCTTCCCTGTTCCTTGCTTGATTAGCTTTCTACTGCTTTAGGCTCCTTGTTGCATGTTGGAACTACTAGAACAGCCTCCAGGAGGCTTCTGTTCATTTGTTTCTAAGGAGCTGCCTTCTATTTAATGTGAGGTTTAGCAGTGATCAGGGTGTCCTAAAATGTTCTCTGATACCCCGTCACCTACCACCAGGTTCCAGTCTGAGGTGGCCCCACAATTCAGAAAGATCCTTTGGTATCGATGAGAGATGATGGTCACATACAGTCCAAGCCAAGAGTTTGGACACAGTTCTAAGTTCTAGTTTCTTCTAAATAACCACCCTTTGATCTGATTGATAAAGCAAATTCCACTAATTAACCCTGATAAGACACGACTATGAAGTGAAAACCATTTCAGGTAACTACCTGGTAATGGTAGTTCATCAAGAGAATGCCAAGAGTATAAAAGCAGTAATCCGACCTGACTCTTTTTTTCTTTTAAACACAACAACTGGTCTAACAGACAGCCTTTGTTTCAGGCTCCAGCAGTGGTGGGTCTTCAGGATGGGTCCCTGGCCATGAATCCACGTGGCACACCAGCCCCGCTGGCCCTGAGAAAAGTATCGGCGTCCGCCGACACAGCACAGCGTCTGACAGCGGTGACACTGGCATCGGCACTTACTGTTCTGACAGTGTGGAAGGTAATTCTCTGTCAAAAGGTTCCAATCAGCAGGTTGACTCATGGTTGGGAGTGGGATGGAATTAACTGTGTCTCATGTGATCGGACATCACTTCCTACCTGACGGAAAGTCATCATTGGAAACTGTTGATTGGATGATTGGTGATTGGATAAAATGATGGTTTATCGCTGCCCTGGGAGACTCTAGGTCACAAGATCACACAAGAAGCAGATTATTGCTGTAGATTTGTGTTCAGGACACAAATGGATGAAGCCTGACACAATGGATTCTCATGAGGATTCAGCTGTGTAACTGCTAAATTATCATCACATGCAGAACAAAGGAGAAGCAGACAAACTACACTAGTCATTATTAGTTTCTCACTGTTCTTCATCCCGTCATCAAACAAGTTGAGGACAGCTGTGGACACTCAACTGATGTCCAGCAGACTAGGGGTCAGGTGAGGTTATATGGACTGGGAGCAGTCCCTATAACCTGACCTGACCCCTAGTCTGCTGGCCATCAGTAGAGTAGGTGGTCCTTCAATGTTACGTGGACGTAAGTGGTCCAGACGACCTCTAAATGTGGTCGGAGTGATCAGATCTCAATCCATCCTCAAAGCGTCTTCAGTGCTTACACCCCTGGTAATAGAGTTAACCACCTGTGATTGGATCAGGTTTGTACAGGGACTCACAATCATTTCACACATCAACATTCTTTTAGAGGATGGTAATTGTATGAATTTACCAAGATCTCCATAGAGAGAACCTGCTCCATATGGAAATAACAGTTCAATCTAAGTCAAATTCATGCTAAGTCAGTTGTACTGATGCAGCTAAATACTACACACTGGTTAAATGTCCTGTTCTTTAATGGTCTCTCTGGTCTGCATGTGTTCCTACAGATGACTCCAGTTCCAGTACCACACCTTCATCTTTCCAGCCGCTGTCCCATCATCACTTTGGACAAGATGAGGGGTTTGGCAGCGGTATTCCTATCGTCCACGTCATGCCGTCCCCTTCCACTTCACCCTACACCGGTCTTAAAACGCCAGCCTCACCCAGCAGCACAGGTCGCTGGAGCCGGTCCTGCCAGCCGCTCACACCGGCCATGTCTCAGCTGTTTTCATCAAGCAGCCTGGACATGAAGGACAAACAGCCCATCCGCAGGTGGTCCTCGCTCACCAAGCTGTCTTCTGGGGCTGATAAGAGCTCCAATAGGACATTGGCCTATCAGTACAACCCCGATTTACAAGGCTCCCTGGACAGAGGTGTGCTACACGGCTACAGAAAGGAGCGCCCTGGTTCCAACATGGACCTTTATTTACCCTTATCCTCCACCGTGGTCAACCACAGACTGCTGCAGCGCTCCCCGGGCGCTGGGCCCTGCTACTGGAACAACCACAGCAGCAGATCCACCGGTTTAGAAACGGACCTGTCCCTGTCCTCCACCCTGTCCTCGCCCGTAAAACACAGCAGCTTGAACATGAGCTACGGCGGTTTACCGGAGGCCAAACTGGCCCTGGGAGGCCTCGGCCTACCCAAGCAAGGCGACTCACCGCTGGGCCTTCAGTCCGATAGAGACTCCCCGATTCAGTCGGCCGTCCGCACCCAGATGTGGCTGACTGAGCAAATGGAGTACAGCCCCAAAGTAGAGAGTGTAGGGGAACCCGGTCAGATCTGTGGCTCCGGGACAAATGTCTGTGGTGGAGATGGACTGTTGCCATGGCAACAGGGACATCAGCAGGAACCGGATATTAACCAGGTGAGAGCAGTTTTCTAACAATGAGGAAATGGAAGAAAGAAGAGTGGGAGAGAAAAAGGGAAGCGGATGAGTTTCTCTAATTCTCTTCAGATCATTCATAGAACAATGGGTGGCTGGGGAAAATAACACAATATAATGTTGTATTTGATGTTTTCAGATACTTTAAGTTGCAGCAAATCTACAGTTTTCTTGGAGTTTGTTCCAGATATGTGGAGCATACAAACAGACAGGTTTCATACCACACACTAGGTTAAACCGTAGAGTAGACAAAGCAGTGAAATGAAGATCAGTCTCGACATTTTGAAGAATATTGCAATATTTTGATGATTGTTTAGTGTTAAAGCTGCAGTAGCAATGTCCTCATCCCAGCCAGCTAGTTATAAATATCCATTCTCAGCTGCCCCGTGTAACTCTAGTCCAAAGTTATAGAGTCACTGTGATTGGCTAGTTCCGTCCTAGTTAACCCTGAGTTATTGTTTGAGTCACAGCTACCACCACCTTGCCTCCTTCCTCTCACAGCCACATATTAAATAACAAAATATTCCTTAAATGAAGTAAAGTTAGTGACAAGGAATGATCAGAATGTGTCACTTTAACCCAGATTTACAATGATATCACATAGTTCAGCTTTAAAGGTCTAATACAGAGGATTTGTCTGTTGCTGTTTAGGTTTGACTGCTGTTAGTTTTATAGTCCTGCTACAACCTGCTCTGTCTCTGTACTAAAATACCCCATTAAATGTTGAAGGGAACAAATCACAAGATTTATATTTGACATAAATAACAATTTATCAATTACTGCTGACTATCAAATAACAAAAAACTTATATGGATTCATTGAAATACTATGTTGTACTTTATTATTCTAATTCCTCAGATACTGCTTCCATTCCATTATGTACTGCAGTGGATGTGTTCTGTAGCTACGCTTGTCTCTTTCCAGATGCTGATGGGGACGTCCCTTCCTGTCAACACTCTGGTGAAGGTTAAAGAGGGGCTGCTAAGACAAAGGGAACTGGAGATAGACCGGTACTGCAGGACTTCCTGTCAATCACACATGTAGCTGCAGTGGCACTGACAATACTGGTTGTTACAGGGAGAGAGAGAAGGACACAAGCCATAAACTATAAATGGATGTAACCTCTATGACATCACGTATTAGTCTGTGTACCCATTGAATCTTTACCAGAGCCTCATCCACATTTCTTTTTCAGCTAGAAGTGGCTCTACCGTGAACATCTTTGGAAGGGAGTGTGGAGCTGGGTGGAGGTTGCAGCCAGCAGTTAGCAAGTTGCAGTCAGCTAGTGGCTAACCACCTGTCACTCAAAGTTATAACTCCTTAATTATTTAAGCCTTAATAAAATGTACATGGGTGCGTTATGAAACAGTTATTCCCCCATACAATTGTGTGAGCTATAAATATGTTAATTGCTGCTGTAAGTTTGGGCATTTTAACATGACATTCTATGTCTCTGAGCTTCAAGCAGCCATTCAAGGAACTGTAGATGTTGGTACTTCCACACTGGACTCACTTTTTAGCTCCAGAGTTTGTCTATTACATAAAACTCAGCTCTTGCTGAGGTTGTTGCAGAAGCCTCCTTGCTGCTACTAAGATACCAGTTTGCTAGCTACTGGTAAAGTGTGGTTTTATATGATGGGAGAAGTTAGCTCGTCTCCACACATCACTTTTGGTTAGATGCATTTATGTGATCACCCCTAAGTTTAAGATAAATGATGAATTCCACTTGATCTTAAATTGGAGGTGTGTGGCAGATTGTTATTAGCATAAGTAACATAAATGTAGCCCAATAACTGTAACTACAACTTTACTACATCAGACATTACTGAAAATTCAGCTCTGCCAGGATCTGTCTGATTTAGGTGACATCAATTGAAAAAATCATTGTCTAAGTTTGCTTTGCAGCATGATCACTATTTCAGGAATGAGTGGGACTCACTGAACACTTCTGCCTTCCAGACAAAAGCAGCAGATCCTGCAGCTGCAAGCCCGGATCAGAGAGAACGAGCTCCGAGCACAGCAGGTCCTGCAGAACCAGAGAGGCTGGTTTGATGACCCACATACCCTGAATACTAAGGTAACACAGGGGTCTGATGGGTGAGAATGTAAATCCATTATTTGTTAATTCTCTTCATGGTAAAGGTCCAAGCTGAGTCAAAGTGTTTGTCCGTAGGAGTCAGCGATAGGAGTGACCTGCAAACAGCCGTCTGATAGGCTGTGCTGCGATGAAGAACTTGGCAGGAAGCTGGCACTGGCCGAACTGGAAGTCCTCCATCTGAACGAGTTCCTGAAGCAAGTCACACAAAAATACACAGAGGACATCAGGAAACTGGAGGAAAAGGTACAGCAGCAAGAAACAGACACATGGGGAATAAAATAATTATTCAACAACAAAAACTAGATCTCAGAAGTTTGGGGTCACCTGGGCAATTAGTGTTTTTCATGAAAAGTCACCTTTATTTCCCACCATGGGTTGTAGAATAATTAGAAGTGTAGTGTATAGGCACTGTCTTTGAAACTATTCAGTTTATGTATTTTATATCCAAAATAAACACATGTACATGTTGTATAGTATGACCTCTGGGTGTTAGTTATCTGAGGTGTTTTTGTCCACAGATAAAGACAAGGGACCGCTACATCGCTAGTCTGAAGAAGAAGTGTCCGAGAGAGAACGAGCAGAACCAGGAAAAGCAGCGACGCATAGAGACGCTGGAGAAATACCTCGCAGACCTACCCACACTGGATGAGGTGCAGACCCAGGCCCAGCAGGTACACACATTTGCACAAACCACAGATAGAGGCCTGTACAGTGCTGGTGGGGGGGGGGCTTACTCACTCCACATGGGGTCCACCAGCTAATCCAACATCCTTTTATACATCATGTCTCTATCCATACATGCCAGTTTTCTGACACTTTTGGTAAAAGCTATTACGTCACGTCATCTTTTTTAATATAAGCACACTCAATGCCCCTGCTGTTAATTTCAGAAGCGTGTGCATTTGCAAATAAAGCAAATTTGATAAGCAACTGCCCTTAAATCACAGTACTTTGTGTTGTTGTTAGCATTAGCATGCTACAAGCTTTCATTAATGGGAATTCAAAGAGAAAAGTAGAGAATGCTGATCATTTCTCTACACCTTTAAAGAACGTTGAAGCGTAGTTGTAATACACTGAACATTTTTAATACTTAATGTCCTCTATAATGTTCTCCTATGGTATTATCAACTTAAAACATATTTACTCTTGGTTTCCCAAGTCGTTCACTAAATATTATTTGCTTGTTTTCATTGTGGCATGATGATGGAGGTGGTGGATCCAGTTAAATAGCTGCTGTTCCGGCTCTTGTTCCAGCCTAAATTCAGCAGCTCTGGATCTAACAGCTCAATGAATTCATCCCTGAAATAAAAACAGACACTTCTGATATTACAGCTGGTCGATGACTTCCTACATCAGCTGACAACAATTCATCAACACAACTCCACCAATAACTTCTGAGCTACTTTAAACTATTTTATTATTATAACTCTAACTATTTTATTGCTTTTATTCATAATTAATCAAAATAGAACTTAAAGCATCCACACAATGTTGATTCAGCCTTACACCGTCAGGTATCTCTGTGTTTCACATTTTACTACAAGCTACTTAGCGTTAGCCCTCTGCTAACTTGGATTGTGGCTAAAATGATTGAATCCTACTAGACTTTCTAAGTTTTACCAGACCAAAAACATCCTATTGTGCAGGTGAAAGGAGTCACAGGGGTTGTGTGAAGTTGTAACAGTTTATCCACCGTTTTACAGCTGACAACAGTCACAAAGCAGCTGGTTTCTACATGTAGTCACCAGCAGCACATGGAGACAACACTCCCACACTACAGCTTTAATGATTAATTGTAAATATCCCAACAGTGATGTCACAACCAAATACTGTTCATTCCTAGTAACACCCTGTGTGTGTGTGTATGTTTGTGTTCAGCTGGAGCAGCTGCAGCAGAAAGCTAAGGAGCTTGAGAAAAGCGTGTCCCGCCTACAGAAGAGCATCGATGAAGGATGTGCTCTGATGAATGAAAAAGACGTCAAGATTGCTATGAAGACCAAGAGAGAGAAGGAGCTGATTGCATCTGTACACAGGTACATACCTGGCTGATGCCTGCTGGGATCAGGTGTTCCTGCTCTATCATTTTCATTTACCTCAGACTCTTATGGAACTTTCTTGAACTTTATTTCCCTCTAATTTCTCTTGTGTTCATCTTATCTCTGTATTTTTTGAAGTGGAGTCATAACATTGATTTTCTAATTAAACAGAAGCATCTCCACCTCTTTGCAAAGTCAGACCATGCATGCAATGGCATCATTACATTAAAATGGTTATAAACAGCATTTTTTATACAGAATGTAATGATTTACACTGTGTATCATGAGAAGTATCATAGTAATGATACAGAATTCATAGTTATATTTATTCCTCTCAGCTTTACTTAGATTAGATTAGAAATGCATCTGAATCTAATCAAAATAAGCAACTTGGATACAGTTCATCCAGAAAGTATTCCCAGGGCTTCACTGTTTCCACATTTTATTGTTACAGCCTTATTCCTAAATGGATTCAATTCATTTTTTCACTCAAAATTCTACACACAACATCCCATAATGACAGAAAAAACAGGGAAATTTTTTTTTTTTTTTTTTTTTTTAGATTTTTCTATTTCTTAAAAATAAACAAAACAACAACTAAGAAGCCACATAAGTATTCACAGCCTTTACTCAATACTTTGTTGATGCACCTTTGGCAGCAATTACAGCCTCAAGTCTTTATGAATATGATGCCACCAGCTCACCACACCTGTCTTTGGCCAGTTTTCTCCATTCCTTTTCGAATCCATTCAGGAATAAGGCTGTAACGTAACAAAATGTGGATAAAGTGAAGCGCTGTGAATACTTTGTGGATGAACTGGATGTTTAGGTAGATATTGATGTGTTCACAACCTGATTCTGTTGCCCCTGTGTGGTAAAACCAGTTTAAAAGACAGGTTCATAAACATTGAAGATGTCCGCAGGTCATCATGAACATCCTCATGCTGCGTTGCCATGTTCAGGATATGAATGAACGGGCCAAAGCTCTGAGCTCTTTGACTGAGAGGAGCAAACTGCACATATACAACTCATAAAGAGAGTTAATGAGATGTGTGGCAGCATGTCTCAGAGCTGAATGCTGATGAAATCAGTACCTTTAGACAACGTACAACATTTTTATGGCAGATTATAAATGATCTTGTTCATTAAAAGAATATATAAGGTTTTTGAGTTGGGGTCAGCAGGGTCCTAGCATCCTATTGGCTGGCTGCTACTGTTCTACACCTACTTCTACAGGTTATTACAGCCATGTGTAACATTTATTGACTAAAAACTGCTTTACATGATTTCATGGAGGGATTATAATAACTGTAGCAGATATCCACTTTATTACACTAACACAGATGACTGAAAGTTCATATAAGCTTTAAACTCAAAATGAGGACTGTGGGTTTTTCCCCATCATTGACATAGTAAGTGTAAATGTGGAGGATCTTCTAATGGTCAGAATGAACAGGATCAATGAATAAATCTTTGTGAATTCATGTGTGTCTGTGTCTGCATGTGTCCATGTTGAAGCCTGCAGCAGAAGGTGCAGCAGTGTCTGGACGACGGTGTGAGGTTGCCCATGCAGGACCTGAAGCAACTGGAGGCAGAGAACACTCAGCTGTTGGAGCAGCAGGAGCACAGCAGCAGGGTGAGCTTCCAAATGCAAGAACAACACACACGTACACACGGGCAGCTTTAGTGGAAAAGATAGTAACGTGGCTTTCTTTCTCCCCACCAGCTGATTGAACAGCAGAAAGAACAAATCGAGCGACTGACCTCACAATTAACGGTAGGATGATAAACACACACAGTGAGTTTGACTACTTCTGTCTGACGAGCAAAAACAAAAGGAAGTGACACATTTTTTTGCACGGACGTGATTTTAGCGAATTTATATGAAGAAAAACCAAAAAACGACCACTTCAATCCTGATTAAGAACGAATTGTAATGCACTTTACTGACATTTGTACAGAGTAAAAATATCACCATTTATTTTTTCCTGTAATGCTTTAACATTACTGTTACAGCATTAATCACTTCGTTACAGTTACTTTGGTAACACGTTACTCCCAACACTGGTATTGTGCTATATGGGGAAAAAAAACAATCATCCGGTATGAAACTGGCCAGCACTACTGCAAAGTGAACTCTGTTGTCCTTTGGTTCCCTGCATGAAGCAGCGGCAGGTGGATGAACGGCTGCTGGTGCACTGTCTGTCCCGTGTGGAGATGCCAGAGGTGGGCCGGCTGCTGAAGGAGATGTCTCTGTGTCTGCTGGACCTCCAGGCTCTCTGCAGCATCCTGGCTCAGAGAGCACAGGGAAAGGAGCTCAACCTGTCTCTGCTGCTGGGCATGAAATGTATGTGGATCTCACACACACACACACACACACACTTCCATAAACACATTATTTATGCTAGGCTGTGAGCATAGACAACGCTATTGATTTATTTACATGTTAACAGCAAAAATATAGAGGTAGAGTATTGATGAGAGAAGTAGTACAACAGTCACTTTTGTCTTGTAACATTATCATTAATTACAGTTGTTTAACTTCATCATTTTTAACCTATTTATGTCCAGATTTCTATCAAAGATTTCATGCATATATTTATTTAATTTGAGTCACTAACAATCATGTTATGCATCTATTTTTTAACATTTTGTACTCTCTTCTTTGCAGAAAGTATCATTTTTAATGGATGTTATAGTCGCTGTTTGCATAAACAAAAACCTATCCATCCCATATACAAAATACTTTTGGGGGGTTTATTTGAAGGACTTGAATGATTAAATATATAAATACATTTCAGAATTGATAATCATAATAATCTAAATAAAATGACCTCTTTCTGGGAGGGTTTGTTCATGTTCTCAGAAGAAGAGAGCAGGAAGTTGATGACGTCATGTGACAGGAAACACTTGAAAACCTTTTTTTTGTTCCATAAAACCTTTTGTCTGTCGTTTATTATCATGTCATTAGAAAAGACCAAAAATCTGTATGAGTCATATTTAACTTTTTATTTAAAGTATAGAATTAGAGTAATAGATTTAAAGGCTCATAGGCTTCAGTGGGTTAAATATATCACCAGGTATTAGATTTAACCGCTGATGGCTGTTTGTACTTTGCTGTTTTTGTCCAGCGTTGAGTTTCTCTGCAGAGGAGAGTGACTCCAGGGACGTGGTGGAAGAAGAGGTGAAGTTCAAGCTGCTGGAGGTCAGTCAGCTGAGGAGAGACATCGATGAACTGAGGAAAAGCATCTCTGACCGCTACGCCCTTTATAAGGGGAACGGCTGCGTCGCCCACTGACACCCACAGTCCTCCAGCTCTGAGAGCAGGGCTCTAAGTCACTGTGGATAAGAACTCTATCACTTCTCAACACGTAAAGACTAACAATTACTATCATCACAGGTTTCAGAGGCTTTCACCATCAAATGCTACCAGCACGGTGTGTTTTCTACATGAACAGGTTCATTCACCGTGTTGACCAGCCTGTCCCCATGTGGTGGTTGGACTTCACATTAGTTGTGGCCAGACTTGGACTCCACCAGAACCTAAAATCTACCACACACCACAGGTTTATGAAAAATGTGTCTACAACCTCTCTACAAACAAACTGTCTAAACTCAGTCACCATGAGTAACAAGTGAAGAGCTGGATTTATTACTGGCTGAAACCGACCTGCAACCTGCTGCAGAATATGAATATTTGAAGACTGAACATGGCTCCAGGGCGGCGTGGCGGTGCAGAGGGTGGAGCTGTTGTCTCACAGCAAGAAGGTTGGATGGTCCAGGAGGTCTGGGACCTTCCTGTGTGGAGTTTGCATGTTCTCCTCATGTCTGCGTTGGTTCTCTCTGACTTCCTCCCACAAAAAAACACAATGAGGTTAATTGGAGACTCTAGATTGTTGGATATGAGTGTGTGTGTGTCTCATGGTAGACTGGCCATGACCCCATGACCCCAGTGAAGAAGAATGGATGGATGGACAATGGATCAAATGGTTATGTGTAATGTGAAACTGTTTATAAGGTGATAATGTTAATATTGTACTTACAGCTTGTTGTGCAGCCCCTATATATATATATATATATATATATATATATATATATATATATATAATTTTACAACTAGTCAGGCTTGTATATCAGCCTAAATAAAAAGAGAACAGCTTGAGAACAAACAAGCCCATTCAGACGTACTGAGAGTTGTGTTGCAGTAAAGGTTTAACACTGTATGCACATGTTCATTCACATGCATTCTCATTTTCCATGCTGGACACTGAAATGCATGACAGACCACTAGACATTCTACAAGTGTTAGAAACTCTTCTCTCTGTGAATTAAAAGGTCTGTCTAAGGAAGATCAGTCATGCTTTAACCACTGGTTAAAGTCTTCTGTGTGACTTTAGGACGTATAAATGATTATTCTATTAATTAATTGATTATTATTCAATTATGTTGAAATGCTTCTTGTTTTCCAGTAGCTTTGGGTAGAGTGAACCCTGCTGCCAAAGAAGCTGAAAGGGCAAAGTGAAACAGCACGTGCACTTTCTGGTGGACGTCGTCTTCTGTGGGTTAGACGGTAAATGATTTCCACTGACCAAACAACGAAACTATAGCAGTGTCTGCACAGTTTAACAGGTTTGTAGCGTCTCGCTGCTCGAACCAACCACAGAAGTGTGTTTCTGTTGTCAGTCGTCCTTCAATTCACTGAACGACTCGTTCTTTATGTTCTTTTAGTTTGACAGCAGCGTCGTTGAATACCAAAGGTCAGTTTATATTCACTGATGCTCTGAAGCAGACAACATGAAGGTTCGGTCTCTTCAGGATTAGTGTGATTTCTTTGAACAGCAGATTCCTGGCAGTATATCGTGTCACTGAGTGACAGCAGCATTATCTTGTGTATAATCCATGTCCATATTTCTTTGTGGTGTTTTATTAATTCCATATATGCTGTGCTTTTTTAAACCTGTTGTATTGTTGATAATTAATATGGACTAGTGCATGATGCATGCGTGGTGAACATTTGACTGAAAGCATCATGACAAAATGTACTGTATAACATGAAGGTCTAAAACAAAAGAACTACAGTCAATTATATAAAGTAGCCTTTAAGTAAATAAAATAAATATTTAAAAAGAATACTTTGAATGTGTCTATTTTATTGATGGTTTCAAAATGTATTAACGTTGGTGTATTATACAAACAGATACACATGCAAACAAACCATTAACAAAAGAAATCCAGCGGGGAGCTACATTTTTATCCTTTATTTAGACTATTGTCTAAAATATTAACTTTTTGTGACTTTTCCAACTCTTTTTATTACATTTTCAAACAGAGTAATACAGTTACTGTGTGCATACATCTACTCTGACACATGTTCAGTGCATCAGGAAAGTATTCCCAGCGCTTCACTTGTTTAGTTTTATGTTACAGCCTTATTCCTAAATGGATGCATCACATGTATATAAGTATTCACAGCCTTTGTCATGAAGCTCAACATTGAGCTGTGGCTGGAATAAGGCTGTAACGTAACAAACTGTGTAAAAAGTGAAGCGCTGTGAATACTGTGATGAAGTGTACGTCCTCCTCCAGCTGACCCAGCTGTTAGGTCATCTTGAAGCTCTCTGCTCTTTCTGCTGTTCTGTGATGCTACTCAAGGATCTGGACCAGATCTGCTGACTTGAAAGGCTTCTTCCAAGTGATCTTCACCAGGGACCAGCAGCTCCAGCAGCACTGACTTCATGGTGGTGACTGCGACATGGCTGGAGAACATCAGCTGATGTTCAAGATCCACCAGCAACTGTGAGTCTGTTGCAGATGTCAGGATGCAAGTTGGTTTGGGATGTGAGATGCTGATGTGGATTCTGTTGCTGTAGGATGAACTCCTGACTAACTAGGTCTAGATCATGGGGTTCTGCTGAGCTCTAGAGCTCTAGTCCTAGAAAAGACCCAGACATCAGGCTTCATCCATGCTGATATACAGACGGGGGTTAATTAACCAGAGAAACTTGTTGGATCAACTTTACACTTTATTTAAGTCCATTACTGCAGAAAAGCTGGAAGTCTAAGTTGTTACTATTACTGGATTCATGAACATTGATATCTGTGTTTTTTGGGTCGTTGGTAGTTAACTGATTATTTTTCTACCATTTAAATGTCCCATATTCTACACTTTACTGTGTTTTATTGTGAATTTTTCATCCCTAACCAGATTTGAAGCAGCAAAGATCATCTCAGTATAGTTTTCCACTTCTTTTCTCCAGCTTCTTTCTAAGACTCTCCTCCTCCTCTTTAAATGGCTGTGGGGGGTGTTGGTGGTGGCTGTATAGTAGTGACATCACAACTTCACGGAAGATTGAGTGTTTTTGAAACATGGGACAGTATTAATACACTCTCTGCTGTCATATATACAGTAAATATATATATAGGGCTCTAATAAATCTTGAAGGTATTCATTGGAATTAAACTGATTAAATTACAATAAAAATGTAAAAATGTGATTTCTGGATGATTTTTTTTTTAGATTCTGTCTCTCACAGTAGAAATGCACCTACAATGACAATTCTAGACCCCTCCATGATTTCTAAGTGGGAGAACTTGCAAAATCAAAGGGTGATCAAATACTTACTGACCTTAATGTATATATGTATATGTATATATATGTATATATGTATATATATGTGTATATGTATAGATGTATATATATGTATATATGTATATATATGTGTATATGTATAGATGTATATATATGTATATATGTATATATATGTGTATATGTATAGATGTATATATATGTATATATGTATATATATGTGTATATGTATAGATGTATATATATGTGTATATGTATAGATGTATATATATGTATATATGTATATATGTATATATGTATATATGTATGTATATATATGTATATATGTATATATGTATGTATATATATGTATATATGTATAGATGTATATATATGTGTATATGTATAGATGTATATATATGTGTATATGTATAGATGTATATATATGTATATATGTATATATGTATATATGTATATATGTATGTATATATATGTGTATATGTATAGATGTATATATATGTATATATGTATATATGTATATATGTATGTATATATATGTATATATGTATAGATGTATATATATGTGTATATGTATATATGTATATATGTATGTATATATATGTATATATGTATGTATGTATATATATGTGTATATGTATAGATGTATATATATGTGTATATGTATAGATGTATATATATGTATATATGTATATATATGTATATATGTATATATGTATGTATGTATATATATGTGTATATGTATAGATGTATATATATGTATATATGTATATATATGTATATATGTATGTATATATGTATGTATATATATGTATATATGTATGTATAATGTATACATGTACCAAAAGAAGCTGCTTCAGTTTGGTTGTATTTTAAGTCATTAATTAATTAGCGTTTTAAAGTGATATTTTAGTATAATTTATGAATAAATCAAGGAATTTGGATGATATTTGGGCCACAGCCAGACAAATGTCCATAATTTACAAAAAGTTTGGGGTCGACTGGACAATATTGTGTTTTCCATAGAAAAAAGTCACACTTTTTTTTTTACCAAAATGAGTTATAAAATGAATCTAATGGATAGAAAATATAATTAAGACATTGACAAGGCTTCTTCCTTTGTAGCTAGAGAAGAATTTACCACATTAGCAAAGTCAGTCAGTCATTCATCTTCTATACCTGCTTATTCATCATTAGGGTCACATGGTCTGCTGGAGCCAATCCCAGTGCATTACAGGTGAGAGGCAGGGATACACCCCAGATGGTCTCCAGCCAATCATGGGGCACACACACCATTCACTCACACACTCACACCTACGGGCAATTTAGAGTCTCCAATTAACCTCAGCATGTTTTGGACTGTGGGAGGAAGCTGGAGAACCTGGAGAAAACCCACACAGACACGGGGAGAACATGCAAACTCCACACAGAAAGGTCCCAGACCCAGGACCAAGGAGGTCTTGAACCTGTGACCTTCTCCATTAGCAATGTATAAAGTGTATTTTCTTTCAAAATAAAGGAAATTTCTAAGGGACCCCAACTTTTGAAGGTAGTTTATTGTTTCTGCTCTGGTTTAAACACTGGATGCTACATATGTAGATGAATGTAGTTCATTAAACAGAGATTAGTTTATCCCCAGCAACAAGTGACAGTGAGGATGATGTGACGCCTGAACCCATCACTGCAGCTTAGAATAACATGAGACAACTGTGGACAGGACTTCAGTTTTATTACTTATTTTATTTGACATATTCAGAATAGTTTCTTTATCATCCAACTAAATAGTAAAGAATATGCATTCCATACTTAAACCTATATAATAACTACACCATGGAATTTAAGTCTTAACCCACTTTTAATATTTGGAAATCCTTTTCCAGTGTTTCTTCTTCTTCTTTAGTGGAACTACTGGCTGTCATTTACATTTCACTTCAGTGAATATGATCATTTACTGTCACAGAACTGCAGGTAAGCCTCAGTGTTTCATCCAATATCATGTACCCACCTCTAGAATTGTCTTTTCACATTTCTGGGCTGCTTATCCACTCTATGCAAAATACAGGTTGATTTACAGTCATTGTCTGTTAATGAACAGCTGATGTTCCATTAAAGCAGCCGCGTTCAGAGCTTTCTGTAGCTGAGGTTGATGGAGTACACAATGAAAACCTGTGTAACAGTACGTTGGTGACACCTGTGTAAGATTCAACTCTATTACCACTTTACAATAATTTATGGCTTCTGTATTTCACTGCATTATACTGGAAGATGTTCCGGAAAAATAAAAAAAAAGCCTGTTGCAATAGAACGAAATGTGACACAACGGGAAAAGATGAGAAAATATAGAGCACAGCAATTACTGGAAGTTGAGATTGATTGTATTGGAGTACAGTATATGAATATTCAACATACAGCAGCATGCCAAAAACATGTCAGCAATGGAACAAGGTTAAAAAGCTGTGGTGGGAAAACAGGCTCCTACTCTACATAATAAAACAGTACAAATAACTTCATGTCCTCCACAGCTGGGGGGATTATTTGCAATGTAAGGCATTCCATATTTTAACAGGATTGATTGTGTGTCAGGAAATAATAATAAATATATGGGAGAAATAACCGTCAGTGTAAAAATGGACATTATTGTTCTCACTGTTCATCTAAAGGCTGATTTATGACGTCATTAAAGGACATTATCCCATTAAAACCTGGGACAGAGTTAGAGAAAAGAAGGCCACAGTTCTGAACGGGGCAAACTCTGGAAACGGAACTTTTTCAGACCTTTAATACATGTTCGGCTTTAAAATCTAAAGTTGGATGAATGAAGGAAACGTCCACGGTGAGAAAGTCCAAGAGAACCTCTAGCACTCAGTAGAGGGTAAAGGTGTCCTACGCTGGATAAGAAGGAAGAAAACGTTAAGAAACAGAACACTACTAAGATTGTTGCTTCCTAAGGTGAATGTGTTCCTGTATATATGACACACCACAAGCATAAAGAAGGATTTAAAGCATTAAAAGGCAGCTGGTTCAAGTACTTCATCATCTCTGAAGACACGTTGTCCGCTTGCTCTTCATATTTAACTGGATGTAGATTGACTTCCTGACGCATTTTAAAACATTTCTACCATCAGGACCTCACAGCGTTTTTCCCGTATGGTGTTTTATTCAATTCTAGATTTTTTATTGAACATCTCATTTTAAAGAGCTTTTTCCTAGTTCAAATGATCACATCTGCAAAGGTCGTTAAGAGATTTATTAACAATCAGTAAAAGCTCGTCTTTAATTGTCTCTTTAAGGTATTTGGGCTCTCCCAGAGTCCCTGTACAACAACACAGTCCTGACATAGTGTTACCAAGACCAGATCAGTAACTATACAAACACAAAGTAAAAGTACAGAGTTAGTAATCAGTAACCTCCTCCTCCCTGACAACTTGCTGCCATCTCCTCTCCTCTGCCGTTCCTAGCCTATCAGCTCCCAGTAGTATCCTAACACCATGTCACACTTCCCCTCTCAGTGTTTGTCTCCTTTGCTGTGAAGTTGGTTTATTGAAGTGTAGTGCAGCAGTGAGGGGACGGGGCAGACAGGAGGATCAAACCCTATCCCCTCGCTGCAAATGAGCCTGGGTTTTTAAAAAATAAGGTTTAGAATTCTAAAGGCTACTTTGTGTTAGTGGATCTTTGGATGGAATAAGTTTTTAAATATGAAAACGCTGCGCTCCAGGTAATAATTTACCCATCCTTTCATATCCTTACGCCGCTGCATTCCTTTGTCGCCTGCATACGTGTAAAAAGCCAATTATCAAACTGGTAACATGTAGCAGAGAAATCCACCAACCAGGGAAACGGGGTTCCCTAATCCACTGATGGCAGTAACCAGGTCAGTTACTGCAGTGCATGTGAAGGGGCTGACTGCCGCGTGGCTAGGCTAAACCCCAGAACCCACCTCACAGAAATACCACAAGGAAAAGGAGAACAGATTGTTTCTGATAGTCAGAGAATTCTTTGATTCAGTTCTTTGAGGGACATTTTTTTTTTCCACCAATCCTCTTGCAAATCTTCCTTGAACGCGACGACGGCTTGTCTGCGGGTCTAGTAGGAGGAGTCGGTGTCGGGAGGCTTGGATGGCGTTTCCTTGGAAGGCGTCTCGCTGGTCAGCCCGGCGTCTCCGCTCTCTGGCCCGTTGTTTAGCGACATCTTCTCCAGAGCTGCACGGTGGACACACATTCACACGGATTAGAGAAATCTGCTGCGACAGCAGAGTTCTGCTGTGTCGACCAATGTTTTAGTACTGGAATTAGCCAAAAAGGCAGATATGTGGTTTCTGATTTAAAGAAAACCACAAAGAATTATTAGCTGCACTAGTAGTTCAATGTTGAAAACTGAGTTCTCCTGATACTTGAAGAGAAAATTGTTAGAAAAAGAGAAAAATAACTTAAAAAACACACCAATCAGTCCCTCTCAGTTAGTACATGATGTACTAAAACTATAGAAGAAGAATATTGGAGTCTGTTTATCATGTATTAACACTGTAATAACCATGTGACCTTAAAGATCCCTTCCAAATAAAGTACTATACCAGTATCATGTTTAAATCCTCCTTGAGTATCAGACAATGGAACTATATTTACATTCCAGAGGTTCATTTCCTACATAGAAGACGCCTCCAGCTTCCTGTTTCATATCAATCCTCAGGGTTTAAGGTAACACAAGCGTGTGAATCGAGTGGTGGATTAGGACTGGATCCAACATATTTGTGATGTCACAAATCCACACCTTAAAACTGGATCTTCAATGAGCTCGGAAGCTGCATCTGAAATCAACAGTCTGCTATTTATTAACAGTGAATGTCAGTGTGAATAAAGAGTAGAATGTAAAGTCACTACTACTGAAATATGATTATTGTCCACTAGAGCTGCCTTAGTCACTATCTGCCGTTGTCCTTCATGTTGGTTTTTGCTAATGCCACCACAGCATTGCATCATGGGATATATATGTCAGTATAATGTCCAGTCTTGCATAATATTTATGTAGTAATATTAAGAAGAACATGTTAGTTCTCCAGAAACAGCACCACCTCACATTCTGTTGGTTTCATACTAAGGTTCCCAATATACTATACTAATAATACTGTGTAAAGAGTGAAGGGACGTCAATATAAAACAATGATGAATGGACTGAACTTTGTGTGTTCATCCTGTTGTTTTAAAGTGGAAGTAGACAACTTCTAGCTTTAACTTCTCATTTCTAAGTCAACGTTCAACAGTGTGATGTCTACAGAGTAAAATGACACCATCAGCATTTTTATTGTTTCACTATGCTTCACTTTCACTAAGTAGTTGTATCTGATCTCTGGGGAAAATGAAGGTTGCTTTTATGGCAGAAAATTAAAAAAAAATCACCAGAAACACATATAAAATACAATAAAACAAATATTCTGTTGTATGCATTTACAACTAAATCAATAGCACCTTAGAAGCTATTAAATCACTTCCCTACCAATGTTCTAAGCCTAGGAATCATTAGCAATTACATTTCTATCACAAAACTTTTTAAATTTAAACTATTTAAAATGAAAGTAGTAAACCCATCTTTCTGCATAGCAGTACATCTTTACTACATAAATGTGTGTGAATGAATCTGTGCTCCACACACACACACTGGTCCTATGAGCACACGTTCCATACATTAATAAACCAGTTTGTGGTTGTACCTATGTTATTAGGTACATGCTGAAGGTGATTTAGAGGCATTTAAAGAACCTGAATTCAGCAGGTGTCCTGTAATAGAACCCAGCATTAGACAAAGGTCAAGAATCAGTCTGATCATATATGTGATAATCAGAATTTGAATATTTGCAGTTGTTTAAATGAGATTACTTTAATGTCCGTAGTACTTGGAATAAATATATATTTATTATTATTATTTTTTTCTTTTTAGAGCTCTTAATTATAAATAGAGAAATCAGTGTGACTGAATATGATTTATCTTAGACAAGTTTATCCTCAGACAATAGTCCATGTATTACAGAACTTATTCAATGATAGTGTAATGTTGAAATTTAATCTGATTAACTCAGACAGATAAAGCTTCATATGAACTTCTCATAAACTCTGAAATACCTTTTTACACAGGAGGAATGTGGAATTTGTGATTTTCTAGCAGTCAGTATGAAAGCTAGCTCAATTCTAGTTCAATTTTCATGAGCAGCCAAGTATAATTCTAAGTCAAACTTAAAAATAGTGACCTTATCCTTTAAGCTTTCTAGTTAAGGAGCGTCTATATTAAATATTAAAGGTAAGCATCCTGACAGGCCTGTATGGATAGCTGGTTAAACTGGTTAAGCTGGTTAAGCTAGTTAGTTGTGAGACTGGCTGAGGTCAAACCTACCCTGCAGTGATGCCGTGCTGTTGCTAGGCGGCGCTTTACTGACGTCCTCCAGTTCATCCAGGTAGAGTCGGTAGCGATGGCCGCTGTCGTCTTCATACTCCACATTCTCATCATCACTGTCCACCTCTGGAGCCACGTACACCACCTCAAACTCTATCTGTCCCCCCTAACACCCAGAAAGAACAGTTTGAGAAACAGGGTCCCACTGTTCTGTGGTGTGTGTGTGTGTGTGTGTGTGTGTGTGTGTGTTACCTGCTGAGACAGAATAGTGACTGCCTCCTTGTGTTTGGCGTCTCGTAAATTGATGCTGTTGACAGCGAGAATGGCGTCGCCGACGTGCAAACCTCCACATCTGTCTGCAGGCTGACTAGGATGGATCTCTGAGATGAGGATGGGAACACCGTGCTCCTTCCCACCCTGATGACACACACACACACACACACACACACGTTACCTCAGCTCATTTAGACCAGTACTCTATTGCAGCTCTGAAAAAAAAATAAGAGAGCACTGAAAAATGATCAGTTTTCCTGATTTTACTACTTATATGTATGCGTTTACCCCACATTCCAAATATATATAATATTGTTTAGAGCATTGATTTGCAGAAAAATGACAACCCTTATTTTCAGTCACAGCTTTCCTGCATCTTCTCATGAGTTTTCTCATGAGAGTTTTACTGTGTCTGCTGCTCATTCACACTCACACATCCACTCACTGACACACCGTTGTCAGCAGGCTACCATGCAGCAAGGTGCTGCCACAGTCAGCAGGAAAAAGGTGGATTTTAGTGTCTAGAGTTTTAGTATTTAGAGTTTTACAGCTCTTCTCAACTTCAATACTTCTGCTTACTTTACAAAAATGGCCTTGAGCGGCTGCTGCCTCCACTTCTACTCACATGACATCACTCCAATAGCAGCAGCACAGGCTGTGTGTGTTACCCTGGTCAGTAGTGACCCTCCTCCTCCCAGTAGCTGCCACTGAGTTTACATTAAGAGATGCAACAGGAGCTGTCTGCCCGGAAGCACATTTCACACTTCAACCTAATGGAAATCACAGGCTTTAGCCACTTTATAACCTTTCCTTGCAAAAGAATCAATTTACTCTCCATAATTCTCAGAGTCGTTATTATTTAATTGGAGGATTCAGGTCAGGATTTAATAAATACACCAGAAAATCCAGGACTAGGACCTGTGTAGACGAGCTAACCATGTTCCTGATGATGTGGATCTCTGCTTTCAGACAGACGTGGTTCTACTTCTGGTTCTGGCTCCGTTCTGGAGTCTTAGAACCTCGGTTAATTAAGTAAATTTACAAGATATGTCTCAATAAACACCTCACTACAGGAACCTATAGAAACATGATGGAATTTAAAAGGGTCATTTAAATTTTTAATTTAAAAGGGTAATTCTGAAAAATGTTTAAAAATCTGCTTCTTACCATTTGGGTTTATAGTATGCTTGTATCTTTAGCTGTTTTTAATTGTAGTCTGCTTTAAATAGATCGTAGATGCACCATGAAGAATCTGTCAGCAACACCAAACACCAACGTCTTACTGTGATGGAGATTCCCAATCCCTCGTGGTCGTCTTTCACTAGCACCACCTTTCTGATAGGACCTACTCCCTGGGTCTTTTTCAACGTTTCGGGGTCCTATAATCACAGTAAGACACCAAATAATAAATAATGACAGTCATGATGTAGCAACAGCTTGTCCTGCTCTGTGTGTTGACACTCACGTGGCCCACAGGAGAGGGAAGAGGTTTTTTAGGATCATTCCGACCCCGACACGCTCTGATGACGGTCTTATGGCGGTGGAGGTGAATCTCTGCCTCCAGCTGGTTCCACAGCTTATCATGTGCTGGTCCTTTCATGTCACGACCCAGTAACTGGATCTGCTGCACCCTGGAACACAAACCCACACATAAATTACAAATATACAACTACGTTTTGTTGTTTTTTGTAATTGCTTGACACACTTATTGTAATGAATGGAATGTGTTGCAACGTTCTAAACTAATCTCTTCTTGGAAACGCATTATCCCAACATGTAGAATTGTAGCTGGTTACCTGCCAGCCAGCTCCTTGTCCAAGTATTTAGCAGCCAGTCTGGCTCCGTACACCTCAGCCTGAAGCACCGCCATGTGCCTGCGAAGGGCCTCATTTTCCTTTTTATGTAGTCTGACGTCTGCCAGCAGCCTTGCCTCGGCTAATTTTTCTTTCTTGCTGGCCTCAAGCTCCTGTTCCTAGAACAATCACATGTCACACACACACACACACACACACACACACACACACACACCAAGAAGCATAAGCCTGATGAAAAAAAGATGGGTGTAAATCTTGCTGAACTCCGGTTCCTAAATGGTTGTCACAAAAGTTATAATTGAGACATTTTAATTCATTCCTTATTAGTTTTATCAGAAATAAAAGTAGTAATCCATTAAGAGGATTACTCACTCGTGTTCAGATTATAGTTGGATTTTTCCCTGTATTACTTCCAAGGAGGTAAACCCTTTAAAAAGTAAAGAAAAGGTGACCCAGGCCCTAATGGTTGCATTTCAACGGCAGCATTTAGCTTTAATAGTTGTGCTGTACCTTTAATGAGGTTTGGGGGGTGTGTCTTAGTTTAAGTATATACAGTGGTCTGCGGTAGAGTACTGTAAAGACTGAGGAACACAAGAAGTTTTATATTGAAAAAAACGCATCACATTTCCTTTTGTAGCAGGAAGCTCAGTCAGTAGAAATTAAAAACAGAAGCTCAGAACATGAAAGTACAATTATGTGCTTGGTTAAACACCACTTACATTTACAAGGTACAATACATTTCATGCACTATATGTGTCTGGTGGTAAGTTTTGTTGACAGTCTTCATTGCAGTGTGACATGGTTCATACAACATTAATAGAAGGTGACCTGGTTTAACTGCTGTCTAACGTGGTCTGTAATAGTCCAGTGGTGTTTGCTGTACCACCTAACCCACTAACCTCAACAAGAAATAGCCCTGAAAGTCCACTTTAGACTGGCAGGCTGAACACAGATGGAAAATGTGTTCAGTTCTATTTGGTGTCTGTCTGCAGTTGACCACTCTGAGGTGCACATTCTATACCACAGAGGAAAATCAGGTGTAACAATTAGGGCACATGTACAGGTTTATATGTATATGTGTTTGTTTAGGTTGTTAAAACTCATCAAGTGTGTATTGTATTGTAATTGAATGTCTCTTATCGGTGTGTACAGTATAACAATGTGCTTTTTATTTAGTTCTATAACCGACACAGCAGCAGAGCCTTCAGAGACTTCACTATGATGTGAAGTGTGTGGGACTGGCCTCATTGTGTGCTGGGAACATCCTCCACACGCTGACAGTCTTATGCTGCAATAGAGCACAAGTACCAACACCACAACAGCAAACCTGCAGGTATGAGTTTCTACAGAGAGCCCTGAACTGAAGGCCTGAAGTAGGAAGACCGTTATGATTCATGAGGCACTGTCTTTTATTACAAAACATTTTCTGATGCAAAATACACCCACACACAAACTTACCCTCTCCCCCAATGTTGGTGCAGGCTTTGGTGGAAAAGCAGCAGAGGAAGAAGAAGGAAAAAAAAAGGCACAGATTAGAGAAATTGTAATTTCAAGCGACAGTGATGGTGGCAATGGTCAGATATATAAAGCAAAAGGCACATCAGTACTGAAAAAAATAAGTAATTGAAAGCAGTGGAAGCAGAGGGAAAGCTAGAGCAGGGAGCACCCAAACCATATGGAATTTACCAAGTGATGATACAAATATTAATTAGTAGTATTAGTTTGATTCCTGGCTCCTCCAAGCTACACGTTGATACGTCCTCAGGTACTTAATTACCCTAAATGTCTCTCAATGGCTGCCCTGTTTGTGTGTGAATGTAAATGCCAGACCAGACTGGTGTGTGGTCAGCAGCCTCCACCATCACTGATGAATATGTGTCAAAGAGTGAACACATATTCATCCACTCACAGCACTTCACACTACTAGTGAACACTAGTAGTGTGAGTGGAGGACAGTCCATTTGTTGTTTGGTTGGAATGAATATTAGATTATTCACATTGAGTTGTGGCTCTAATCAAATAACACTAACATTCCATTAAGCAAAGATATTGTATTAATTCATTACAAATTTTAACTTTGTAAATTTAAATGATCCTATCTAATATGATCATATGGTATAAAACTGATTGTGACAACTGACAGTTATTCAGCTACAGTGGGGAAAACAAGTATTTGAACACCCTGCTATTTTGCTATTTCTCCCACTTAGAAATCATGGAGGGGTCTGAAATTTTCATCGTAGGTGCATGTCCACTGTGAGAGAGATAAACTAAAAAGAAAAATCCAGAAATCACAATGCATGATTTTTTAACAATTTATTTGTGGGATATAGCGGCAAATAAGTATTTGAACACCTGAGAAAATGAATGTTAATATTTGGTACAGTAGCCTTTGTTTGCTATTACAGAGGTCAAACGTTTCCTGTATTTTTTCACCAGGTTTGCACATACTGCAGGAGGGATCCTGGCCCACTCCTCCACACAGATCTTCTCTAGATCAGTCAGGTTTCTGGGCTGTCGCTGAGAAACACAGAGTTTGAGCTCCCTCCAAAGATTTTCGATTGGGTTCAGGTCTGGAGACTGGCTGGGCCATGCTAGAACCTTGATATGCTTCTTACGGAACCAGTCCTTGGTTTTCCTGGCTGTGTGCTTTGGGTCGTTGTCGTGTTGGAAGACCCAGCCACGACCCATCTTCAATGCTCTGACTGAGGAAAGGAGGTTGTTCCCCAAAATCTCACAATACACGGCCCCAGTCATCCTCTCTTTAATGCAGTGCACTCGTCCTGTCCCATGTGCAGAAAAACACCCCCAAAGCATGATGCTACCACCCCCATGCTTCACAGTAGGGATGGTGTTCTTCAGATTGTACTCTTCATTCTTCTTCCTCCAAACACGCTTAGTGGAATTATGACCAAAAAGTTCTGTTTTGGTCTCATCTGACCACAAAACTTTCTCCCATGACTCCTCTGTATCATCCAAATGGTCATATGCAAACTTAAGACGGGCCTTGACATGTGCTGATTTAAGCAGGGGAACCTTTCGTGCCATGCATGATTTCAAATCATGACGTCTTAGTGTATTACCTACAGTAACCTTGGAAACGTTGGTCCCAGTTCTTTTCAGGTCATTGACCAACTCCTGTCGTGTAGTTCCGGGCTGATTCCTCACCTTTCTTAGAATCATTGAGACCCCACGAGGTGATATATTGCATGGGGCTCCACTCCGATTGAGATTGACCGTCATGTTTAGCTTCTTCCATTTTCTAATGATTGCTCCAACAGTGGACCTTTTTTCACCAAGCTGCTTGGCAATTGCTCCGTAGCCCTTTCCAGCCTTGTGGAGGTGTACAATTTTCTCTCTTGTGTCGTTGGACAGCTCTTTGGTCTTCGCCATGTTACAAGTTAAAGTCTTGCTGATTGTATGGGGTGGACAGGTGTCTTTATGCAGCTAACGACTTCAAACAGGTGCATCTGATTAAGGATGATACATGGAGTGCAGGTGGACTTCTAATGGGCGGACTAACAGGTCCTTCAGGGTCAGAATTCTAGATGACACACAGGTGTTCAAATACTTATTTGCCGCTATATCACACAAATAAATTGTTAAAAAATCATGCATTGTGATTTCTGGATTTTTCTTTTTAGTTTATCTCTCTCACAGTGGACATGCACCTACGATGAAAATTTCAGACCCCTCCATGATTTCTAAGTGGGAGAAATAGCAAAATAGCAGGGTGTTCAAATACTTGGTTTCCCCACTGTAGGTGCAATTTTATCATCATCCTCATCATCATAACAGCAAATTTCATACAAAACAAATGCGTAGCAGCTCTTCCTGAGTCAGAGTGCTGGTGCGTCTGGTACCTTCTTCCTGACAGCAGCAGGATAAAGGGCTGTTGCCTGGGTGGTTGGGAACCCTAATGGTTCTCTCTGTCTTATTCCTGCAGCACCTGATGTTAATGTCATTAAGGTGGTGTAAAGCATTGCCTAAGGTGTATTCAGCTGTACCAACCACTCTGTGCAGGGCCTTGCTGTTCTACTCAGTGCTGTTTCCGTACCAGGCAGTGATGTTCCTCATCAGGACGCTCTTGATTTTGCAACTGTAAACATTCCTTCGTCTTTGAGAGGACATCCAGTATTCTGTCTAATGGCTAAGGTGAAACCGTCTCTGCTTGTCTTCTCCACCACTGAGTCAGCATGCAGCCCCCAGTGATGTGGACACCAAGGTACATGAAGCTGTCCACCCTCTCCACCGAGAACCTGGTCATGTTCTTCCTCAAGTCCAGTACCAGGGCTTTAGCCTCGCTGATGTTCAGAAGAAGCTTTTTGTCCAGAGTCAGGTCCTCTACTTCGTTCTGGTAGAACATTTTGTCATTATCTGTGATCCGAGGCACCACAGCTGGTCAGAGTTGACACACAATCCTGTTCATACAGGGAGTACAGCAAGAGGCTCGTACAACACAGCCCTGGGGTCCTCTGGTGTTAAGGATGAGGGTGGAAGAGGTGTGTCCACCCACCCTCACCACCAAGGGTCTGCCCGTCAGGAAATCAATGATCCACACCCACGGTGAGGTGTTTAATTCCAGATCTTTGAGTCTTGTGAGGAGGCGAGAGCCTATGGTGTTGAAAGCTGAACGACAGCCAATGAACATCCATCTCTCATAGCTCCCTGTCATGTCCAGGTGTGATAGGGTGGAGCGGAGGTTGATGATCTCTGTTGGGACCGCTGCATAGACAAACTGTAGTGGGTCCAGTGTACTGGGTACTAAGTTCAAAGCACTTTATCACTACAAGTACCACTGGGCTGTAATCATTCAGGCAGGCTGGTCTAGTTTTCTGAGAGTAGGAATCATGGTGGACTCCTTGAAGCACATGGGTATGAGAGACTGAGCAAGGAACAGGTAGGATATCACTGAACACCAGCGCTAGTTATTCAGCAAACAGTCTGAGGGCAAGACAACTGTCAGAATAATCAAGAGCATAGTAGCTGGAGGTTATCAGAAGATAAACTAAACCTGGAACCAGTCCAGTCCTACATAAAAGGTATTGTGTGTATTTTATCCATCAGAATACGAATGGAAATCATCAAGAATTACAGTCTCTAAATTAAACTTTATGATTACGCTTCAGTATCAATACACATGGTCATGGTAGTGGGGGAAAGTGGATCCTCAACAGTTTTGTCTCAGTTTGTGACATTTTATATAGATTATGTCAAAATAAATCAAATGATAATAAAAATACAATAAAAAAACAAGAGAAAGTAGAACACATACAGATGGAAGTTAGGAAAAAACACTGAATGATAATAAAGTTAGAATTTGATGTTAATCTACCTTTGAATCTGTATGTACTACAGTGATGGAGCAGTAGTTTGACCTGTTGTAACAGAATCTCTGGCTCAGTTCCTTCTATTCTATATAGCATTACTATTCATTCATTAATGATTATTCATCACTGTTAATTGGAACCTAGCTCCCTGGAGCCGGAAGCATCTCAGAACATACAGTACTTTTCCAGTGGACACAGATACACCTCAGATTTCAATTACACAGAGATAAGTCTATTTTCAGCATACTCAGAATGTCCTCCCTATGCTGTGGTCCCACTCCTGCTTTTATCCATGTTGGACTGGAACCTGAAGTTCCCCTAGAAAAAATCTACTTCGAACCAACCAGTGACATCAGCTTTTAATTCACCCTATAAAAAGAATGTCACTATGCCAGAGACAGGTGAACAACTGCAAGAGCAGAAGACAAATTCAATCATATTCCTCTCAGTAAATATCATAGAGATGTATGAACATAGCTGAGGAGCAGGGCTGCAGCTAAGGGTTATTTGGATTTGATTGATTTTGATTATCAATTGGATGAAAAGGAACAAAACTAAATGATTTCCAGTATTTTTTTAATAAACAGACATTGGGTAATGCTGCCATGTGCTGAGAATAAAAGGGAAATGCAGAGAATATATGTTTGACCTCATGTTTCTGTTCTGGTAGAATGGAAAAATCATGTTAAACATCCAGGTGTCCATTTGTGACTTGTTTCAGCTCATTAATGGTTAAATCTATCTACAGTTCCAGCAGATCTGTGTCCATTTTGACAGAAACACATTATTCCAGGCCAATTTAAAAATAAACTAGACAGGAATACTCCAGAAAACCATGACTCTCCTTCAGCCATGGCTCCAACATTCTTCCTGTTCAGGTGCCCATGCAGCAATGTTGTAATGCTGTGCCAGTCCAGATCAGCTGTGCACGTTTTGCACCCAACGCTGTTCTTTAAAGTCATTAATATAAACTGATCCCATACTTTTGACAACTTGGGTCACACATTTTTCTCTCCCCTGACGTTTATTTCCTCCACTTAAACATCATCCTCTGCTATGGCTGCCTCCATCAATTTTTAAAGCCATTTTCCAGCTTATCAGTGATTTACTGCCCCCAAATTAGGGAGTAGCAACAGCAATTATGTATAGGATAATGTAGACTGCACTAATCCATTATTAAATCAGTTGACAACTATTCTAATCATTGATTTTAATCAATTTAATCAGTTGTTGCAGCTCTAATGAAGAGGAGAGGATATCTGCATGACATCAAACTTGATTCTGGTCTGGTTCTGCTCTGGCTGCAGCAGTTTGGACCAGTTTGCACCACTTTACCACTGATGAGGAGCTTTTTGACTTTGTGCTTTTACTGGTTTATTTAGATTGTGTTTTAAATGAAGGTTGAATCACAGTTCTCTCCCAGACAAGGCAGTTCAACAGGTCAGTACTCAGCTGTTTTAATACTCCTCCCCAGAATGGATATGGTTACATATAGACAACTGCTGCTGCCATATATTGCACCATTACACGTGAATTCACAAGATGTTGTGGTGCCTGGATCCACATGTGGTGGAGTTTGGTCGTTAGAAAGCAGTGTTGTAGTTAAATGTTGCACCCAGAGTAACAAAACTCATGTTATAAATAATGAGTGATAATCAGCATTGCAGGCACCCTGTCAGAAACAGTATTTGGATTTGATGACAAAAATACATCAGGAAACGGAGGCTATTATTTATTCCATCATCATCTAGGATTAACTAAACTGATGAGATGTGACATCAGTAGCTGCTCATTACATGCATCATCTTAACTACTTTTTAGGCCAACACATCCATGTGGTTCAAAGTTGCTAACGTGGAGTTGAGGTTTGTACCCTCCTAACTCACCAGTCTGTCTTTGATGGAGTCAGAGTCCTCAGCCTGGCCTTGCTTGGCATGAAGCTGCAGCTGGAGGGCGTGAAGCTGCAGAAGCTGGTCGTGGACCTCTCTTTCTACCACCACCCGCTCAGCCTGAGCCTCAGTAAGCTCTGAGCGCAGGTCCACCAGCTGAGCCTGGAGAGGAGGAGTGGATAAACAGGAGGAGAGATTTGTGGGTAGACATGTCTGCTTCATAGAATACAGACCATTGGGTTTCCCTACTGTCTGTGAGGATTAAAAACTGATGGCTTCTAATAAGCCTTTAAATGCATCAGTCAGTCATTCATCTTCTATACCAGCTTATTCATCATTAGGGTCACATGGTCTGCTGGAGCCAATCACAGCGCATTACAGGTGGAGGCAGCCAGCCTATCGTGGTGCACACAACATTCACTCACAGCTACGGGCAATTTAGAGTCTCCAATTAACCTCAGCATGTTTCTGGACTGTGGGAGGAAGCTGGTGAAAACCCATGCGGACACATGGAGAACATGAAACTCCACACAGAAAGGTCCCAGACCCAGGACTTCAACCTGTGACCCGTGAGGCAACAGCAATTAACCCACTGCTCCACCGTGTCTGCCCTTCAATGCATCAGATTTAATATACAGCAAAAGGAACATTTTTGTTTAAGTCTATAAACTGACAACATATCCCCCCAAATATGTCATCATTCAGAGTGGGGGTCAGCAACTGAATTTGTCCGAGGGCCAGAATTTTACCGGGCAGTCATGTTGGGGGCCGGACCCTCAAGTAAAAGATGTTCAAAAAATCTAATTTTGGCATATTTGATGCTTCATGAGGATTATTGTTCATATATTTTTTTCAATTTCATTACAAAACTGAAGTGATTTTTCGCCTTTATGAGTCAGGCTCCTATCACCTAGTTATACCACAGTCAATGATATTTTCTCTTTGATCCTCATAATTATGGAATCCAGTTGTGGACCAGATTCACCAGTTGATGATCACTGGTTTAGAGCATTTATTTGCAGAAAATGACAAATGGTCAAAATAACCAAAAAATACAATGATTCCAGACCTCAAACAATGTAAAGAAACAAGACTGAATTCATTATAAAACAGCATAATACTAATGTTACACAGAAGAGTTCAGGAATCCATATTTGGTGCAATAACCCTTATTTTTAACCACAGCTTCTATGTATCTTGTCATGCTCTCCACAGTCTTTACCACTGGGACTTTATTCCACTCCTGGTGCAAGAACTCAAGTAGCTCAGCTTCGTCTGACCATCCGTCTTCCTCTCCATCACATTCCACAGGTTTTCAACAGGGTTTAAAGAAATGCAGCTTTTATTTTGTCCAGAGTTGTATGTTCAATCACTGAATTCTAACTTCACCAAGCAGACTGGTCTGCTGCTGCCTCACACAGGTTTAGAGGTGCCTTAACACAGCGGTGACAATATGAAAGGCTGCTACACAACCATGAAGCCTTCGCTGTGTCTGGATAGAATGATCATATAAATAACCTAGCTGCCTTTTTTTTCCAAATCGTGTCCATTATCCCACCACCCATCTGTGCCGTGTTGTACACTCTGACAGGCAGAGGGCTGATCCACTGCCACCCCCACATGTGATTGACATGTGACTCGACCTGTCTGACCTGCACTGTTGATTGGTTGTTTTACACCAGATCATAACAAGCAGCAGGGTCAACGTGCTGAAAAGGTTCATTTACCCTTTCAGATATTTGAAATGATGATTTAATGATGTCATTGTTCAGGCCCAAGGCCGTTTCCTTGTACTGTGATGCTGTGTTATGTATCTTACACTGTTGACACATGTAATTCATTGCTATAGAGTGGCATGCTGTCAGTTTGGTTTCCATGTAATTCCAATGTGCTTCTGACGTGATGTACTTGCATGTTCAGTGCTGTAGAATAGCGAGTCGCTACAGCTCCCGGTTTACGTTGTTTTAATGCGTTTAAACATGTATACTATAATATTATTGGGGGAAAAAATTACAATGAATAAATGTTCCAGTCCGCCTCAGCTACCTTATATTAGGAGCTATCACACGTTGCTAAGCAACAGTAAATAAAACCCTGACTTTGTATAATAAACAGTCTAATGTTTTATTGGGAATAACTATGATGGTTGACCTACAGATCATTTTGGTTCTTGTATCCGACAGGCCCACTACCTCCTGATTCCTGCGCTACTTCCAACAAGAATAACCTGTACCACGATAAACTTCACAAACAACTTTGAGTGGTAAAAAGAACAAAACTAAAAACGTTAATCACACAAGTTACTAACCTCTAGTTTATGATTGAGTTGGAACACCGTCTGGGTTTTGTGACAGAGCTGAGCAAAACAGGAGCTCAGGCTGGTCATCTTCTGCCGACCCTCGTACGTGATATCGACCTGGTCCGGGTCTATTTCCCCCAGCAGCAGGTCCACGTCCACGAAGGCCTTGTCGAACTCTTTCTCCAGCACTTCGAGCCAGCGAAACATGGACATGCCGGGACCGAGGCCCGAGCTCTGGCCCGCCGGGGAGCATTCAGCCGAAGCGGACATGGCTAATTTCCACCAACGTTAAAGAGCCTAACGTCGCCGTTAGCCCACTAGCTAACTCTGTTAATGACGCTAATAAATCCCCTCCTCGCGGACCACCGCGATATAACACGGCCGGAAATGATTTTCAAACCAGAAGACTGGATTCCGCGTTAGTTCGGAGATAAGACGTCTGTTAAATTGTGTTTTCTAATTCTAAGGAAAAACCACTGGCTGACCAGGAAGTCCCACATCAGACTGACGATTGTATCTGTAGAGCAGCTACTACGGTCTGCTTCACTCCAGGGGAAAGCAATAGATGGCGGAGAGAACGATGCTTTTTCTTTTTAGAGATAGTGGGGTTATGCGGGTACTTTTAACATTTTCTCAGTCCTATAGTTCTGTATTCTATTGGATTTATATATATTTTAAGCTTCTTACAAGACGTATAATTATTTTTCCAAGTAATATTTATGATTCAAATTAATTATCAAAAAGATAACCAATCAAAATCACACTAATACCAAGTTTGTCCCTATCATAATGCTACTTAGGCAATGATCTGCTGGAAACTCAAAGCACATCCATATCACATCTTAAATAACTTATTATTCATGCAGTAACTTGGTGTGTGTGTTTCATGTTTCTGAGACTTCAAACGTCCTGATTATTTCCACGTTTGTATGAAAATACCACAGTTTGAATGTGGTTCAGACAACACTGAAGAATCTGATCAAGATGATGTTAAACAATTTCCATGTTCCAGTAGAAACAGACAGGACCTGAGCTACATGAAGAAGACAGGATTAACATACATGAAAGGGAAGCACATAACACGCTGTATGTTGGACTTGTTACAAGTAGAACTCAGGATCAAATGTTTTGAACTGGTCCAAAAATAATCAAGTTACTTTTAGTGAACTGTAGTATGAAAAACAAAGACTGATGTGTTTTTAATGGCTTTTAGACAAGAGATGTAACACTGACCTGACAAATAACACCAGGCTTCAGATATGGATACACAATACTTAGAAGAATTGTTTTATTGTTAGCTTGGTTCTGCACAGATTTGTTGAAAATCTCCTTATTTCTAAACTGGAAACTTCACTATTTTCTTTCTCTAACTTTTAGTGCTATTGATGAAGTGAAATCCTTCACATCAATACTCCCAATGTAAAAATACTGCATTCCAAGCAGAAAACAAAAAGACAGAACACACAGTTGGATTAAACAATGTTTTTTCTGCCATACAATAGAAATGTGTAAATCATGTTCCATGAAGTTCCTTTGGGTGGACGATGGCTGTAATGAGGATATGTGACATCACAGGGACTGCTACAGTATCCTACTGACAATAAATAAAGCTGATCATCAGAGCTGGACAGGTGCTCTAAAGCAGTGACAATGATACTCAGGCCCACATTCATCAAAAGGTGTAAAAAAGAAAGAAGAGTCAGGATCTACACAGACTTTAAGAATGGAAAACCAACCCTAGTGGAATCCTTTGAGTCTTCATTATTCTCCAAATGGATTTTCATCAACAAAAAAAATCAACAAAATCTAAAAAGACAGTGAACTTGAACATGAGAACAACGCCCTGTTACATTCAGCGGTTCAGTCGAGCTCTTCTGTTGTCGGTTTCTTCAGATTAAATGTCCGTTTGCTGTTCTTCTGAACCTGGAACTTCACACAAACAGGGGACATGAATGATTAGGTTAAAGGTCATATTTCAGCTTCTACCTCATGTCAAACCTGATTTTAGCATCAATTCTAAACCCATACTTCTATTCATGTTTTCATCTGATGTGTTACTTCCAACACTGACAATATAAAGCTATACAGGACAATCACCTGCACTGCAACTATTTCTATTATCTGTTATTTTATATTATTTTATCATCAATCCTAATGAAATGACATTACAATAAAAGTCCATTGTTTTACTTTGCATTAATAAGTAGGGCTGTCCTGTTACAGTCAACCACAGTCATGTGAAGAGAAGAGTTGGTAAGAAATATATTCAATTACTATGATGGACAGCAAAAGTAAAGTTTTAAAGGATTACTTTGACGTCATGCATCATTATATTAATTAAATGAAATGTGATGATTATACAACTAACGATCACTGGTCAACCATTGGTCAGGAGCAGCCCTATGAGTATATAAAGGTAAGATACATATGGATTAATATGGAACATGTATGTAAAGAGCTCTACACATTACACTAGTAGCCTGAACACTCTATTTTCATGTGATAGCCAGCAGCAATGAGAGCAGTGACAGGTTTACCTTGGCTCCATCCACAACATGTGTGTCTTTCTGCAGGGCATTGTTCAGGCCTTCCTCTGTTCTGAACATAACCCAGCAGATGCCTTTGTGGAAACCCGTTTCTTTATTCTAGTAAAACAACAACACATGTACAAGACTGTTCAGGTTTGATGAGAATTAAGACGGACAATATTTTCAGTGGACTGGATTAGGTTTGATGTTTCTGTCATGTCGGCTTTAACCCATGCTGCAATGAAAAGGAAACTCACAGCTGCCCAAAGATAGTGTGTGCATTGTTAGAATGCAGAAGCTAATCATAGTCCTAGTCCCTGCTACTACACAGGTGAGAATAGTTTGGTTGTTGTGTTCTTGACTCATCAAACACAGCAAATACATGATCCAGCTACACTGTGGTGGACGAGTTGTGAGCTGCACATCCACCACGTCACCAACAGAGCACAGTCACAGGGTTGGGAATAACTTTAGATTTCAAAAAGGATGAAAACATCCATTAAACGGTTTTATTGTTGGTTCTGTGGCATAGAGTTGTGACTCAAAACTGGTTATTGCACAAATCATTGATTAATTACTTAATGCACTAAAGTACAACATGACCACCTCAATAATAGTCATGAAGCATCAATTACAACAATTAAAAACACATGCTACCAACAGCTTTTATATTCCAGATGGATTATATATTTAAAATGGATTATTCTTTTATAGTTACACCATTTGACATTACATTACTTGTATAGACAGAAATAATATCAAATATCGTTTCAACAGGATTATATTAAATCCATATCACGATTAAAATCCCATTAACTGCACAGCCCTGACAGACAGAACTTACCAATGGTAATAAACACCTCTTCAATGTCCCGAACTGTGTGAAGTAGTCCCTCAAATCCTCTGGAACACAAAGACGATGCTTTCATTTAACAACTCACATGAAAAAGTCTGAGTTGACCTGAAGCTGTCACTGTAAATTCACAACATACATACAACTAAGCAAACAGTAATGTAAGAGGAAGATAAACAATTGCTTATTAATAATTCATGGAGGAATGAGATTAAATTAAATGAGATTCAGATTAAAGGATTTAATTCAATATCTAAATAAAATGATTGCGTTGTTTTCTTTGTCCATTTCTGAATCATTTCTTGAAGATCAGACTCTGAACATGTTCCGGGTTGTATTAGATTAGAATTACATAGTATAATGTTGTTTTATAGCACACTGTCTCGTGTATAACGTTCTCTAGCGTGTTGTTAGCTAACGGAGGTTCCGGTGTGGTAACGGTGCTGATGTCAAGGCTAAACTTATATATCACGGTGAAATAATTGAGTCGCTTTAAAAGAATGTATCGCTGCCGCAAAACGGGAGCGATATTGTGTAGAATTAGTGTGACTTACTGTGGGCTACTGTCCATGGAATACGAGACACGAACAACTGGAAACCTTTCTTGGATCCGGCAGCCATGTTTCGCCCTTGAAATGCCGGATGTGGCACTCTGACCTGTGACGTAAAACACTTCTTCTTCTTCTTCTTCAGTTTTTATTTAGTGGCGGTTCGCTAAGAAGAGTCGGCTCTGTAGTGATCGGTTAGCTCGGTTCGCTAAGAAGAGTCGGCTCTTTGTAGTGATCGGTTACCTCGGTTCGCTAAGAAGAGTCGGCTCTTTGTAGTGATCGGTTAGTTCGGCTCATTAAGAAGAGACGGCTCTTTGTAGTGATCGGTTACCTCGGTTCGCTAAGAAGAGACGGCTCTTTGTAGTGATCGGTTAGCTCCGTTCGCTAAGAAGAGTCGGCTCTTTGTAGTGATCGGTTAGCTCGGCTCATTAAGAAGAGACGGCTCTTTGTAGTGATCGGTTAGTTCGGCTCATTAAGAAGAGTCGGCTCTTTGTAGTGATCGGTTACCTCGGTTCGCTAAGAAGAGTCGGCTCTTTGTAGTGATCGGTTAGCTCGGCTCATTAAGAAGAGACGGCTCTTTGTAGTGATCGGTTACCTCGGTTCGCTAAGAAGAGACGGCTCTTTGTAGTGATCGGTTACCTCGGTTCGCTAAGAAGAGACGGCTCTTTGTAGTGATCGGTTAGCTCCGTTCGCTAAGAAGAGTCGGCTCTTTGTAGTGATCGGTTAGTTCGGCTCATTAAGAAGAGTCGGCTCTTTGTAGTGATCGGTTACCTCGGTTCGCTAAGAAGAGTCGGCTCTTTTGTAGTGATCGGTTAGCTCGGCTCATTAAGAAGAGTCGGCTCTTTGTAGTGATCGGTTACCTCGGTTCGCTAAGAAGAGTCGGCTCTTTTGTAGTGATCGGTTAGCTCGGCTCATTTGCTACGTCCTCTCCCACATTCTCATTAAAATGAATCTGTTTTGAAGCTGTCTAAATAAGGTAGTGTCCAGACTAATACATTTAAGTAACTGTTAAGATGAGCTGAACCCCAGGTATTATTATTATTATTATTATCATTATTTTATATTATTTTTTCTATCAACCATATTCTTCATTGTCATGTATGTTACAAAATACCTGTTGTTTTTAATGGTTTGTAGGAGGTGTTTAACTTGATCTTTAGTATTAATATAATATATGTATTATATGCCCCTATTTTGTATTAGTATATGTATTTATTTATAAAACTTGCTCTTTATCTATATTCGCCTATTATTTGTTTGTCATTTTGTTGTATTTTAAATCAATAAAAAGCAATAAAACACAAAAATAAAGGTATAGAATCAGCAGATGTAAAATGTAAGATGTAAAAAACTTAAATTATTAGTTTTTAATGCAGTTGTAAACTACATTACCTATTGGTTGTATAATAAAGAGACGGAAACAATTAAAACAATAAAAAAAATAATACAAATCTGACGGAAATCCTAAAATAAGCAGTAGAAGAAGAAGGTTTTCTACGTCATGGCCAAGATGGCGGCCTCCGTGGTGGAGACGGGAGAAGACGCGTTTAGGAAGATGTTTAAATTCTACCGGCGGAGAAAGCCTCCACCGGATTTCAGCAACGTTATTGACTTTTCTACAGATGTTGCCGGCGACAAGGTGAGGAAACGAACCGGAGAAACGTCACGGCCTCACAGGAAGCACGTGCTGCGTCCACGTGTTTAAAGAGCCTCGGAATAGAACCGCTGCATAATAACAGCTCGAATGACTAAGCTAGCGACATTGTTATTTTTCCTATTTGTTCTCAATTATAACGAACAAGTAAAAGTTTCCTTTAATATGACTCATAATAAATGAGATGAATTCTCATTAGTTTCATATTTATTACCTCAAATGTATCAAAACCCACTGAGTCTCTAAGGAAATAAGTGACACCTCAATATTCTGTCTTAGTTTGTTAAATGTGCATTGATACTTCCATGTAGCAGTGGATACTTTGGTGTCCAGTCCTGTGTAGTAATCCTGATTTACTATAGAAACTGAAGTGGAAGCTGTTTAGAAGGTTCAGTTCTTCTCTGCCTTACAAACCATTTACTAATCACTACTACTACTTCTGAAAAGGGCTGTGAACTTGTTGTTTTCTCTTGAAGAATTTAACATTCTGTGTCCAGGTGTTTTTGCTAAGTTCATTAGACCTGATTATACCTTTAGGTAGGATCTAGGTTCATGTTTGATACTTGATTACAGGCTTTTTAATAATAAAAATACTCGTAAAACCTAAAATAATAGGAAACTATACACATTAGATACCACCCACATCATTCTGTAAGTAGAGGAGGAAGTATTAATACTGTTTACATCCTTAATTATGATCAATAAATATATATATGATATATAAATAATCAACTAAATGAAGTTAAAGCTATGAACTTAACCTGGAGGCTGAACTCCTTCTAATAGAGAACTTTTTAATGATAATATCAGCGTTTTATTAATGAGTCAACATGCTGAACAACAGAGTGATATCCATGAATGTGATGAAATAAATGTGTAGTATGTTCCTGCTCTCAGACTAAACTAGTTGTTTCATCTCATCTGAGTCAGGTTAACTATCTGGAATTAATTCTACACTTTCTCCAGACACACATGTATTTATATATAATGTAGAGTTTCTGCTGATTCTTTAACATATGCATATTTAATTCCTTTGTTTGGGCTCTAATGTGTTTGAATGCAGATTTACAGGCAGTAGATCTTCTATCATGATTTCTACATGAACAACGGTGTTAAAAACGCATGATTTGTGTTTGTCATGATATGAAACATCTCTTCATATTGATTCCAGCTTATTCAGATATATAAGTGTATGTAATGGGTAATAAAGGAGGGACAGTCCGTGGATCCTCTGGCAGACTCTGCACCACCTCCATCTTTCCTTCCATCAGTGTTTTTCTGTGTGTTGGGCAGATATTTCCAGTTAAACTGGATCCTGCTGCAGTCAGTGATGTGGAGGCTGCTGGAGTTGGACTGAAGCCGCTCACAGACTGGAGAGCCTTTGGCCTGCAGGGCTACCCAGGTAAGAGGTCGTGTAGAGGTCGTATACCAAAACCCACACCAAGTTTAAACCTCAGTAACATCACTCCAACCTCTCCCTGGTGTTCAGTCGGGTCAGATCTGCTGACTGAAGTCTGTCGTCAACATGTTCATCAACCATGAGGAAACGTTCTGTGTTTGTGCTTCATTTCCTGTGATCACCTCCCACTGCTGTACTCTTCCTCCGTGTGTTCCTCAGGGTTCATCTTCGTTTCCAACCCGTTCCTGCAGGGTTCTCAGTCCTTCTGGGTCAGACAGTGTCTGAAGACGTACCCTCAGAAGCCCAACGTGTGTAACCTGGACATGCACATGTCTCCCACTGAGACACAGGACATCTGGGGCCAGAGCGTCCACAGCCTCAGGTGCAGCAGGACACCACATAACACCTTACACACGTGTTCATTCACGAGCAGAAAAAGACATCTGTCAGTGATTTTAGTGACTTTTAATGAGGAAAACCAAGATAACGACCACGTTAATCCAGGTTAAATACACGTTGTAATGACAGGTGTACCTTTGTTTCTGTCTGTACCACCTGATGTTACAGCAGAGATTAATGCATCCCAGTAATTATTCACTGTGATAAATGTCTTAGATTGTCTCTACCTGACCTTAAACCTGTAGCAGTCGACCTGTAGACATGTCTCACCTGACTGTGCCTTCACAATAATCATAATTACCATAAATACCTACAACCTCATCAATATCACACGTTAGCACCCACTCATGTTGGAATTCCACTGGAAACATGGACGATTTTTACGATATTTACTGTCGTTTTTATAAACTACTGTCCTTGGCTCCTCCATGTTTCACCACAACAACAGCAGCACTCGAACACACCACTCCACAGGAGGAAAGGATCATATTTCCCACAGCACGTGAAGGCAGCATTGAATTTCACTCAGTGAACACAAAGGGAAACGAAGCTTCTCAGGTGTCTCCTCACTTTGGATGGAGTGTGTTTCCCTCTGCTTCCAGATGCATGTCACATGTCACAGACTATACTGGACACGATGAAGTCACCACGGATGTTTTCATACAGTCACACAGCAACAAGCACTTCTCACCAAAAATGTTGGTCCACGTGAATTAAATTTTGTTTATAGGCGCAGCTTGTTCCTATGTCCTATGGGTACCTGTCATATATCATAGAGTGTTTGTAGGAATGATATCTGCTATCTCTTCTACTTGTCATTGTTGCTATGCAACGCGTTGCCATGCAGCAACACTGACGCCAGGATTCAGAAGCATCAAATATTTATTGAAGTGATAAATCAGCTGGTTGATGGCAGCTTATCACAGACTGTGCAGGTATAACAAACATTAAACATTATGTTTGTGGCCACTTTATAGAATCATATAGTTTGGACTGTTTGTTGAAGACCCAGCACATTTTATAAAAAAGCTTGGATTCTGTACCATGTAGATATCCTCACACATCTCCACATATTAACAGCTGGTCTCCCTGAACTCAAAGCAGTCATTGGCTCATTTATAAAGCAGCTCTTTTCACTGCTAACAATGAGACTGGGTCAACTTCCAGCTCCACATGCATGTTCCATGCTCCATAAATGACATATGTCTGTTTGATTGCATCTAGTCTCCCTCCGTCTGGAAAGGCCAAGCCTAGAAGTCTGCTGGAGCGGCTGCGCTGGGTCACCCTGGGCTACCATTACAACTGGGACAGCAAGGTGAGCCACCGCTGCTGTGTAGGGTGGATACTTACATCTAAAGATGATGTTCTGATCGTATATAGTTTATCAGTATATTCAGCATTTAAACGTTCCTTCTTCCTCACGTCTCAACCACTTTTAGTTGTAACTGTGGAGTCCAGCATCACCCACACACGTTGAATACAACAGTTTATTCCTGTAACCTTCTGATCAATGATCAAACACATTGATCCATTAGAACACTGCAGTGGCCTCTATACATCTATGTAGATATTAATGCTAGAATAGTCATTTACCACATTAGTGATGTATAGAGTGGATTTCTCATTAGTTTAAAGTAGTGATGTACTGATCCAGGGTTTTATAGGTAAAATATGCTTTTTCTTCTTTTATTATACCAGGATGAATAATTAAATTAAAAAAGTAATGACTTTTTGGACCAGTAGCAACAATTCCTCCGTCTGTATCAAAGTGATCATTAGTTATTATGTTACTCTTTAATCATCGTTAACAATAAGAAAAGTTTGATAGAGTAACTGTTTTTATTAAAGTGATATAAACAGGACTTAAAGATGTGTTTAACTGGCAGGTCAACGGGGGGACGCGTGAACTACAAGGGCTGTGATTGGTCAGTTCAGTCGTCTACAGTCTCCTCCACAAACAGCTTCTCTATCGCTTCAGCTTCAACATTTGCCACAAAAGCATTTTCTCTGATATCAATGGGCTCCAAACATCCGGTTGTATGAAGGAGGATTAGGACCAGGAAAAAAAGTCCGGTACAAGGGAAAGAGAAGAAGAAGAAGCAGGCAAAAGGAAAAACCCCTCTGCTGCATACAGTCTGGAATATGTTTTATTTCTGGCTTTAACATATGCAATAAAAACATTTGCTCCGTGACATCGATAAGCTCCAAACACACATCATGCTGCATCCTGATACAAGAACGAAAGGAAAAAAACTGTCTGTTCCATCCAGTCCAGTTTTGGGGACTTTCTTTAGTTTTTTACCTGGTGTTGGGTTGCTACTGTGAAGAGGAAGCATTGATCCATCAGACCAACACGTTCCCTCTACTCAGAACTTCTCTCTGTGACAAACATGAACATATCTTGTGAGCGGGTCGTTGTTGTTTGTGGTGTTTAGTTAACAACGTTATTACCTCCCTCACAATGTTCACGTTGTACATGTCACACACAGCGGGCGGATTTGTTCTCTTACTAAGTTTAAAGTGTTTCCTAATGACTTGGTCGGTGGTGGCTCCATGTTACTGTTAGCTTGTTGCTGTGCTGCTCTGTGTGATGACGTAACCAGCAGCAAACATAGAACCAAAGGAACTAGATGTGTGACTGGATCAGAACACTGGATCGGCATCTTTCATCTGATATCCGATCCAGCTGATTGGTCGGTACCGGAGCAGATATCAGATCTGGGTACTGGATCGGCCCATCTCT